>JAQQTP010000085.1:12097500-12721250 GCA_029884605.1 Ormosia emarginata | reverse complement strand
CTCTTAAGATCTTTCTTGCCAAGGCATGCCCATTGGCGTGAGTGCCAAATGAGCCTTCATGAACTTCTTTAATAATCTTTTGCACTTCGACAACATCTACACATCTGAGCAGCATCATATCATGACTTTTCTTGTATAAAAGATCCCCATTTAGAAAGAAGCTCATAGCCAGCCTTCTTAAAGTTCTCTTATCGTTTTCTGAAGCATTTGGTGGATATTCTTGACTCTTGATATACTCCTTGATATCATGATACCATGGCTTTCCATCTGATTCTTCCTCTACTATATGGCAATATGCAGGCTGATCACGACATTGGATCTTTATACGTGGCATGTCCTCATCGTTACTCAATGCAAATATAGACGATAAAGTGGCTAATGCATCTGCCAACTGGTTACCTTCTCGAGGGATGTGCTCAAAAGTCATTTCATCAAATTGCTTCACCAATTCCTTAATGTGGGTCTAATAAGGAATTAACTTTGCATCTCGAGTTTCCTATTCACCCTTTAATTGATGAATAACCACGGCCGAGTCACCATATACCTTGAGCTTTTTGACTTTTGATTCTACAGCTGCCTGTAAACCCAGGGTGCATGCTTCATACTCTGCTAGATTGTTTGTACAATCAAAGCACAACCTAGCCGTGATTGGGACATACTGCTTTTCTCGGGAGATTAATATGGCTTCGATCCCATGCTCCAGTATATTGGAAGCACCGTCAAACAACATGATCCACTGTCCTTCTTCTAATGATTCTTTTTCTCCAAACAACGCCATTACATCTTCATCAGGGAATTCACACTGCATTGACTGATAATCATCTATGGGTTGGTGTGCTAAAAAATCTGCCAGAACACTGCCTTTGATTACCTTTTGAGTTACAAACAGAATGTCATACTCTGATAAAAGAACTTGCCAACGAGCAATCCTTCCTACAAGAGCAGGCTTTTCAAAGATAAACTTGATTGGGTCCATTTTAGACACCAACCAAGTCATGTGACTTAGCATATATTGTCTTAAGCGGTGGGCCGCCCATGCTAAGGCGCAACAAGTTCGCTCCAACAATGAATATCTGGTCTCATAATTGGTGAACTTCTTACTCAGGTAGTATATAGCACGCTCTTTTCTTTCGGAATCGTCATGTTGCCCTAGCACGCAACCCATAGACCCATCAAGCACTATCAAATACATAATGAGGGGCTTTCCAGCGACTGGTGGCACTAAAATCGGGGGATATTACAAACATTGTTTTATCTTCTTAAAGGCTTCTTGGCAATCATCATCCCACTCCATTGGTTGATTTTTGCACAGTAATTTGAAGATAGGCTCGCATGTAGCTGTGAGATGGGATATGAATCGGGCAATATAATTCAATCTCCCCAAGAACCCTCGAACTTCCTTTTTTGTGCGAGGAGGTGGCATTTCAAGAATTGCTCGAACTTTGTCAAGATCCACTTCAATTCCTTTTTGGCTAACTATAAATCCCAACAACTTGCCGGACTTCACACCAAAATTGTACTTAGCGGGATTTAGCCTTAATTTGTACTTTCTCAGCCGCTCAAACAGTTTATGCACATGGATTGCGTGGTCTTCCTCCTTTTTTGACTTGGCAATCATATCGTCTACGTAAACTTCAATCTCCTTATGCATCATGTCATGGAACAAAGTCACCATTGCCTTCTGATATGTTGCCCCAACATTCTTTAGCTTAAACGGCATGACCTTGTAGCAAAAGGTGACCCAAGGTATGATGAATGTGGTTTTCTCCCTGTCATCTTCCGCCATCTTGATCTGATTATATCCCGGGTAGCCATCCATGAAAGAAAAGAATGAGTGTCGAGTCGTATTGTCTACCAGCATGTTAATATGAGGAAGTGGGAAATCATCTTTTGGACTAGCTTTATTTAGATCCCGTTAATCAACGCACATCTGAACTTTTCCATCTTTCTTAGGAACCGGGAGTATGTTGGCAACCCATTCTGGGTATTCAGAAACAACAAGAAAACTTACATCAAATTGCCTCTTGACCTCTTCTTTAATCTTTAGAGATAGCTCTGGTTTTATCCGCCTTAACTTTTGTTTAACTGGAGGACATTCTGGCTTTAATGGTAACTTATGCTCCACTATACTAATGTCAAGGCCTAGCATATCTCGATAGGATTAAGCAAAGACATCATTATAATTATGTAGGAGTTTTATCAACTTCTTGTGCTCATTCTCCTTTATGAGTGTGCCAATTTTGAATCATTTTTCTTCTCTTCAGTCCCCAAATTAATTACTTCAGTCAGTTCTTCATGAGGTCGGATCTCTTTAGTCTCTTGTTCCACCAACCTCAATAACTCAGGGGAAGGCCCCAAATCATCTTCAATTTCCTCATCAATTTGAGTAACGAGACAATCAAAACTGCTTGATGCAATACTAGCATTGTCACTTTCAAACGTGCCATTTCTAAGTCTGCATTATTTAAAGTTGGGACAAGAATGACAAAGAAATAAGAAAATTTTAGAGAAGTGAAAAGAGAGAAAGGAAAAGAAAGAAAGAAGAAGAAAAAATGTTGGGAAATTCAAAATGCATTTTATTAATATTATATTGAAAGGAAACATACGAGCCTTTATTCAATAAAAATATCCTAACGCCTTGGGCAGAGCAGTAGGATAGTATTACAAAATTACTTTAATTCTGAATTGAGAACCACATGGAGCTCGATAATTTCCCAATTGTTTAGCTCAATGTTCGATGGACAAGCGTGAACCAAGTTGACGTGCTCATCCTCAGCGATGTCTTGCTCAGCAGCAGCTATCGAGCTTGGAAACTCGAAACCAGCACTCCAGAAGCTCTCTCATAGATCACAAATGGGGACCCCTTCAGTCTTTGGCTCCCTGTTCTCCAGCCTGGCTAACCTTTTTTCTATTTTCTCGTACGTAACTCGTTTTTTATCTGTCTTTGAGGGTTTGTAACCCAAACCAAATCGGCCCTTATTTTCCATCAACTCAGGCAGTTGGTTTAGACCCTATGTATTTCTTCCCAGTCCACGACCTTATTGATACCCATTTTCAAGCATGACTTTTGCTACCATCATAGAAGCACCAGATGGTTGGGGCTTGTTGTTGGTCTTTCCCTCCTTCATATAAATTACATTTGCGATCTCAAGCCCTTGGAACGAGGTCTCCAAAGCTTCCTTAGCAACTTCAATATAAGGGGTAGATGAGGGCTTGCTAACCAACAAATCCTCCTCGGTAGAGACAATCACCAGCTTATCATCAATGATAAATTTCAACTTCTGGTGTAGTGTAGAAGGCACAACCCTCGCACAATGAATCCAAGGTCTTCCCAAAAGACAACTATAGGTTAGTGAAATGTCTATCACATGAAATACTACCTCAAAGGTAATAAGACCGATTTGGATAGACATACTTATTTCCTCAATCACTTCTCTGCGGGACCCATCGAAAGCTCTAACTACCATAGCGCTTGGTTTCATGTACGATTCATTAGATGGCAGTTTTGCTAATGTCGTATTCGGCATCACATTTAACGAAGAACCATTATCAACTAGAACTCTCGCCGATATATGGTCCATGCACTTCACTAATATGTGCAGGGCTTTATTATGCCCTGCTCATTCTACTGGCATCTCGTCGTCAGTAAAAGTAAGGTAAATTATTGGCGGTGATGTTACCAATAATTCCTTCAAATTTCTCCTCAAAGATGTTATGTACGACATGAGCCCCATTCAATATCTTCAATAAAATCTTCCTGTGCGGTTCAGAATTCATCATTAGTAACAACAATGATATTTTGGTAGGAATCTGATTCAACTAGTCGATTACTGTGTATTCACTTTGTCTCATAAGCTTTAAAAACTCACAGGTTTCCTCATCATAGACCTCCATCTTTTGTTCCTCCTGCTTCCTTATTATTTTCTCATTGGCGGTTTCCTGCTCAACCAATTGTCTTCTTTTCTCCTTGTCTTCCATTATTTCTCTAGGAAGCTTAGCCTTTAGCTTATTTGGAGTGTAGATTCGACCACTCCGAGTCATACCCCCAATCCCAGCGATATTCGTGACATCATTGGCTTCTAAACTAGCATTGTTTGACTGCTCATCCTCCGAGCCCTTGACAGAAGCTTTTACACCATATCTCCATGGCACCGCCTTATTATCCTTGTAAGGGAAAGCTTTTGGTACCTATATAGTGATGGACTTTGGCGCATTAGAGGTAGAAGTGGTCGTACCCTTAGTGTAATGCACAACCAAGGGTTTCGGGAAGGTCGAACTAGAGTCAACTGCTGATATATCACCTACTTGCACTAATTTTTTATCCATCAAGTCTTGCAGGATCTGCTTAAAGTCATCACATTCTTCTATTCCATGACCTGTGCAGGGGTGTAATCCGCACCTTTCATCTTTGTCATAGTTTCCCTCAATCATACCAAACTTGCACATTTCTTTGAAAATAACCTTTAGCGGGGTTTTCACATCTTCTATCCTCTTTCTCATGGGTTGTTCCACACCTTCTTCAATAACATTAACAGATGGCCCTCCATGACCTGGTAGAGGATTACTCCCAACCCTAGGGCTATCCTCCTTGAAGTTCAACCACCCTGCCTTAATCAAACTTTGTACTTTGAATTTCAAGGCTCTACAATTTTCTGTGGAGTGGCCAACAGCACCCGCATGATAATCACACTTGGCATTAGCATCATAACCCCTGGGATAAGGTGGTTCTAAAGGTTTCATCGGGCAAGGTACCACTAACGAATTTTGAAGCAAGAAAGGCAACAATTCAATGTAAGACACGGGAATAGGGTCAAATTGGACTAGTTCCCGGTCTTGGCTATTCTGTGTTCTTGCTTGGGTGGGACTTTGGTTCCATGATTGATTGGAACGAGGTGGTCTTGTAGTAGGTGTTATGGGTGAAACTGTGTGAAAAGTTTGAGGATGGGGAGTTTGTGATATGGTAGTAATCTGGGGGTAAGTCATATGAGGAGCATGAAATGTCTACTGGAAATGGGGAGACCTGTAATTAGGTACCCCAGGGGAGTGGAATGACACTGCGTTGGCATTTCCTTCCTTTTTCTTCCCTGAACCACTTGAGGGTCTTTTTGCATCGATCGTTCCAGAAACCTCTATAGCAATCTTCCCACTCCTCATGCCATTTTCCACCCTCCCCCGAATAAGAACTATGTCAGAGAAGTTTGACGAGATGCTACCGACCATCTTATCATAAAATGGTGCCCCTAAAGTGTCAATGAACAAAGTTGTTGTTTCTTTGTCTGATAAAGGAGGCTCCACTTGAGCTGCCATTGCTCGCCATCGCTGGGCATACTCCTTGAACATTTCATCACCCTTCTTCGACATGCTTTGTAGCTCGAATCTATCTGGGGTCATATCGATGTTGTATTTGTACTGCTTGAGGAAAGCATCAGCTAAATCTTTCCAAGAGCGGATATGGGTTCGCTCGAGATGCATGTACCAATTCAAAGTTGCCCCGGTTAAACTGTCTTGGAAGCAATGAATAAGCAGCTTATCATCACGGGCATATGCTGTCATTTTCCTACAGTACATAGTTAGATGGCTTTTCAGGCAACTGGTTCCTTTATACTTATCAAACTCTGGTGCCTTAAATTTCGGAGGGATAACTACATCTGGAACCAGACAAAGATCTGTAGCCTCTCCTATGTCGTAGTTGCTACCCTCAACAGCTTTTAGCTTTTCCTCTAACATTTGTAACTTTTCACTGGGTTGAGTGGCCTGTAATCCCCCTACAACTTGGTGGGGATGTGGAATGGTGTGACCAATCAGGGAATTTCCTTGAGTGGTGAGGTTGGTGATTTGAGATTGAGGATTTATTTGTGGGTTAGTTGGGACTCCTGAGATAATCTGCAGGTTAGACGACGTTGGGGCCTCGACAGCATTCATGGATGAACCCTGTGGTTGGGTAGGTTGTGATTGAGTGATTGATGGATTGTTATCTGACAAGTCCAAAATTGTTGGGGGTGTATAGTTAGGCGGGAGGCCATATGGTGGCCACTGGACCTCCTGAGGGTCGACTTGTTGTATGGGCCTATTAAGATGTAGAGTTAGCGGTTGCGCGTAGACTAAGGTAAAACCAGGCGGATATGTAGGAGTGGCTGACGATTCTCTTTTGGTTACTGAGGGGTCCCTTCTGAGCCTTTCGTCTGCAGAGATTACAGCGCCTCTAGAATCTGTGCCATTTGTTCCTTCAGCTGATTAACATCACTCCTCAGCTCTTCATTACGCTGTTCCATCTCATCCATGATTCTCGCTTAGGAGCGTGTCCTGTAAGGATGCCAGGGAAACACTTTTCCTTCTTGATTTCTCACTTTCTATGTGCAAAAACATTGTGAGTATAAAAGAACATGGGAAGACAAACTTATTAGTTATGGAAAGATTTGATCCAAGCATTCAATATCGAAGAAGATTCCCCACATCTTGGCATTAGAGGTATGTTCCTTCTTAGGCCGCCAAGTGGTTGAAGCAATGCCATGCGTGGCCCACATTTTCAAACAAGGACCGATCATTTCAAGATAGAAATGCGGTTAACAATTATCCAAGGGAGAATCCTCTCCTCAATGAATAATGTCTAAAACAGAGTCAATAATGAGCAAAACATGAGATCCATATCATTTTATTTCATTTCAAATCTTGAAATACATCGTTAGTTCGAAATGGATTACAATAAGCATATTATCGCATTTCATTCTACATGAAGCTCCTAGTTAGATTCTGGCAGTATTTCATAAGCTTAAAGATCTCCCAAGGAAGCTTCATTCTAGGGTTTGAGTTGATCTCCTTATTCGCTTCATGGACCTGTGTTGCCAAGTTCATAGCATGGTTTTGGACACAATCAGTCATATCTTCACATGTCTTCTTCCACTCTTTTATCTCTTCGCAATGATGCTTATTAATCAAATGCAACCCCTCAACATCAGATCTCAATTTGTCTCGCTCTAGTATCAATTCGTCCATTTGCTCTACCAATCATGCCTCATTTTGCTTTGCTATTATGGCTGTGTCAGAATAGTCCTTGGCCAAATTCCACCATTTGTTTGTTTCAACATGTGTCTAAGTTAGGTCTTCTTCCATGCATTTCATCTTATGATCTTGTATTCAAAAATTTGTCCCTAAGTCCCTTTTTTCTTTTTGGATCTTAGCCATCTCTCTTCTCATTGCTTCGATTTCGTCTTGCAAATCCTTCAAAGCGGTTTCTGTCTCCTTCCCCTTTTTTCCTTTCTTGGCTTGAACTTAAATTTTATAGGCATCAGCGCACTTGTCTTTTAAGTGCTCTATCTCCATGTCTTTCTTCTAGCACTGCCTCTTAAGGATTTCTACTTCTGTCTTTGCACGTTCTTCCTTTTCCTCCACCAATCTCATTTGAGCCTTCACAATTTCCAACTGAGAAGTCAGAGAGGCCAATGTTTGGGTAAATTCATGAGATGAACCTTCCCTATGTGGGGCTTCCATAGGAAATGGACTAGAAACTCCTCTAGCTTTTCTCCATTCTGTATACTCCAATGAAGCTGTCAAACGGGGTTTTCCAAGCTCTTTTTCCCCTTTTTTTTTCGAACGTTCTCCCAAGCTGCTCTAATTTTTGCCTCCTGCCCACTAACATCACTTGAAGCATACTGAAAACTCAGTCCTCCTAATTCTTCAATCTTGGGTACGACCTAGGTCCATTTGAGTTGTCTAAGAGCTACAGTCGGGGTATATGCTACACATCTTCTTGGTCCCATCAACGACACATTTGAAAAGTTTCCACAACTGATAATTGTATCCCTGGGATGATACTAAGGGCATACCCATGGAAGTGATCCGCCTGAATCTTGAGAAGTCCTTCCTCTATTCTGCAGGCTCTTGTTTCTTCACTGGGATTCGATGAAAGCTTCTGAGAGGATCCGATATGTAACCCATATGATTGGATGCATACAAATGAGTTATGATCCAAATATAAAGCAGATGATTACAACACCATAGCATCCCTCTCCCTTTCTGTTGACATACTTCCATAGATAGGAAAGTATTTGCTAGAATTGCTGGAACTGGGTTTGCTCTCTGTGTCTCATAGGTTGGGAAGACATCCATAACAGCCTGATCAATCATGCCCAATGTGAAGGGGAAAAGAATCAGCCCATAAATAAGCAATGCTAGAGTCTTGTTGAAGTATTCCCAATCTCTTTTTTCAGCTAAGGTCTCCAAATGATCTTCCAGAAACGTCTTACTCCACCCTCGGGTTGACCCCCTGCTTTCAAACTCTACTCAATCTGTTAGTAAGCCAACCATCCTAGCTATCTTCCTCCCCGCTACATAGCTTTCCTTATAGAGATAAACCCCAGCCTTTTCGTTGGTGGGTAATTGGAGCATCATATCATACTCTTCTATGGCAGGCACAAGATCCAGATTGGGTAGCTCGAAACATCTAAGACCTGAATTCCAGAATTGAGCCAAAGCACTTAACGTCGGTGTATCGACTGAGATCAACAACAAATCCAAAATCCGCCTATATCTCTTCTCAAAATTAGAGTGGACTTCCTTGGTCATCTTTTGGCAAATCTCATTCATCCTTTGCAGATCATTATTCAACACAATGATCCTGATGCTTTTGGTGGGCTTTGATGCATTGCTAGTATGACTTTGAATCTTCTCTATATTGAACGCAATCAAAACTTTCACTCCTAAAAGGGAGTAACAACATGAGGTGGGATAGAAAATGAGAATGATACAACCTACTATGTCTCTAATATGCTTGCCTCCTAAGCTAAACTAATGCACGTATGAACACTCTTTCTATTTCTTCACTTTTTTTTAACCTTTTAGTTTCCTTCTCTCTTCTCTTTCTCTCTCTTTGGCCTTTGAAATGCATGCATGAATTTTATTCTAAAAAGAGGCCCTAGGCAACTAAAACGACTAACTAATGATCATGATATTAGATGCATGAAAAGAAGGGAAAGAAATGCATGGGGTGCATGAATATTTTCTATGCTAAATGTAGGATGAATATGTACAAGAGAAGGGATAAAGAAAAGGTATGTTCCCCATGTGGCCTATTAAGGTAAGGCCTAGGGTAGGATATTCCTAATGTCACAACCCTAACTTTGGGAGGTCACTAGGTCCAGTATTAATACAAAGTTTCATGGGTGGATCTAGACTCCTAAAGATTTATTGGTCTCCAGATTGCCCTTATCACATAGACAAGGACCCAGCCCATGAATCAGTCACAAGTAGGGAAAATACCCTCTTAATATGACTAACTCATGGTACTGGTAACAACCTGAGCGGTAACTCAACAACTGCCAAGTGAGCATCAAGCCCTTCACTAACAGCCATCAAGTCACCTTCTATTCCTAGGCTCGCATAGGCTCGGGTATAGAGTCCCAAAAGTGTGTGAGGTAAGTAACTGTGAAGTGTGTGTGAAAAACATAAAAACCTGTAGACCTAAAAACTACCCAAATCTGCACAAGGAACAAATAGCACAAATATATACAAGAAAGTCTTCTATCCTATGGTCCAGACCAAATGAATCATATTTACAAAATAAGATAAATAAAATAAGCAACAGTATTTACATCAAAGCATAATATATAAAGAAAAAAGAAAAAAAGAAAAAAAAGAGAGGTAAAACGAATATTTATAAAGTTATAATTTTGCGCAATTAATTATGTAGGCCTGACTCTCAGAAGTCTTCAGTGGAGTTGCCATCTGTCATAACCGAGATCACGACGAGGACGACGCAAAAATAACTTTTAATGGAATCGCCACTAATATTTTATTATAAGGGAAAAACATTGGAAACCCTTTAAAAAATGGTCTTTGAAATCAAAGCCGGATTCATGAGTCAATTACGTGTAGGGAAGATATTAACACCCTACGACGCCTCAAAAAAAAGGTACCTCTAATTAATTGCTTGAAATTATACAATTGTGTAAATATTTATTTTACCCCACTAAAATATTTTTGATTTTTTATTTTTATTTTGAAGGAGAAAAAAAATTAATTTGAAAAGATATGATTTTTTTTTTTATTTTATGGAAAAGGAAAAAGGCATTTTTTAATTGGAAAAGAATTTTTTTATTTTTATTTAAAAGAAGAAAATCTTGCACAAGGATCCAAGCTAGTAAATGGCTAATCAATAAACCCTCACAATCTAAATAAGTTAAAGATAGACATGCTATTCAATTAACACTATTGATTGTTGCATATTTGAACAAAATTTATTTTTTTGAACACTTTGCTAAAAGTAAACAGTTTATTTATTTTTAATCTTTGCACAAGAGTTTATGATAGCAAATAACTATTCTATAAATTTTTATGATTTAAATAATGTTAAAGGTAGAATTACTACTTAATTAATATCATAAATCATTGCATGAGTTAAAATTATTATTACTATTTTTAAAAAAAATCATTAATTACAAAATGTAAAGTCTCAATTTTTATTACGTATCTTTAATTTACAAAATCTCAAAAAAAAAAAAGATAATATGCACATCCCATTACATTTTCAAAGTCATGGCATTTTTAATATTTTCCTCCTTCTTTATATATAAAAAAAAAGCCAAAACAAATTTGCTTAACATTTTCTATTCCACCCTCACGAGATAAAGTAGTGCATGTACACATAAGAACACAAATCCATTCATATATATATCCTGGTCCTTTTATTCATTATTTTTTTGATTATTTAGAAACAAACTAAGGTCATAATAAACCTTTAAAATGCTATGATTCTCCACAAAAGAACAAACATCACCGACACAACATTGAGGGAAGCACCACGACATACATGTACAGGAAGTGAAATGATGTTATACGTTCTCATCTTTTCCTTTATTATATTATTATATTATTACTTTTTGTGAATCAAACTAAAAGACAAAAAAAAAATTTTGAATACTCTAATTCCCATCATATGCAAAAGAAACGTACATCAATGGTTCACAAACACATACCTACTGAATATCTGAAATCACGAGACAACAAAGAGAAATAAGGATGTGGAAAAATCAAAAACTACATGGAAGACATGTGGCTTGGGGAAGAACGCGTTTCGTGGATGGCTAAAATTGCAGACTTGACTAGCAACAAATACAGTGGATTGCTGAACACTAGTGGCAGCGTCTTTGCACAGTGATGACTCAAGGAAAAGCAAGTCTGTGCAGTATATGTTCTCAGATAATGGAGAAGGAAAAACCTTTTTTTACTATTATTTTCTGATCTTTTCTTCCTGCCCCCTTTTCTGAGTGCCTGAGGGGCTTATTTATGGCCACACTAGCTTCCCGTTTGTAACCACCTTGATCCCATATCCCATGATCTTCTCTACTAGTTTTTTTAAGATCAAAATCAATCATCCCACGATCTTCTCAATAACAGTTGCCACTGACCACTAACCAGAAGTGACCGTTGCAACTCCTCATCTTTTGTTATTATTTTTCATATTTTTAATTTTTGGATAATAAAATACACTCGGATAAAATTGGGTATTTAGTTAAAAAGAAAAGTGAGAAAAAATAAAATAAAATTATGTTAAATGACCTTTATATCTTTATTATAATGTAATTAAATGTAAATTTTTTTTACATCTATTATCCACTTAAAAAATTAAATAAAACAAATATTTTACAATAAATATTTTACAATGTACCTTTTCACACATCAGTGAACTAATTACCTCATCCAAAGTTTCAGGTTTATCTGAACTAAAAAGGGTTAGACTAATATAATTTCTCCATTTTGAAATCCACAAAGAAGGAACCAAGTAATACTTGCAATCCACAGATAGTGGCATACTTTTAGCTAGGAATAATTTCTCATGATTCTGATGTTGCTTTTGTTTAACTAATCTGTAGCATAAATACATAAGTCATTTTAAAATTTGTCTATGTTAGCTCTATATTAATAGTAATGTACAAATGAAATAACCTTAAGGAGTCCTCCAAGAATGCTACTTCAGATAATTCATTACTGCATTTACAACACTCTCCAGAATCCAAAGGAAAAGTAGGGCCACCCAAAGGATCATCAGGTTTTATAGAAACAATACCTTCATATAAGAAGAGCCAAAAACTCTCAGGAATAAGCACACGCTTAGCACCAGTAGCTTCCTCGGGCATCAGTTGCCTATGTGGACAACTATTGGCAGTTGTTGGTTTAGCATCAGCTTCAGATGGAGCATCAAGGACTTTCTTTTCCATTACTGCTACAACCTACAAAAGTAAACTCATCAGCATAACAGGTTCTAAAACCTTTGCTTTTAAACCATCTTAATAGCATAGTGAAGAAAAAGCAAAGAAAATAGAGCTAATCAGAACAGCTAATAGATTTCTCTATAATCTAGCCAGTCAAAATATTTATTGTTTCCAAAATACATGAAATAGAACACTTATCCACAACCATCTCCATCCCCATTCTGTGGCAGCATAAATGGCATGAGAGAGGATTTGTTATCATACCATGGTCTGGATATGTAATACTTTCCATCTAGACAGTTTCCATCTAGAATATACCGTGCAAGTAACTTCATTGCCTCTCTTCTATCTCGATAGGTGTTAGCTGACACCACTGTGTAAGCCCCATGAATCAGACAATCCCAACAGTCATCATGAGACAGTGTTGGCCCCCCACCATACTGAATTTCACAAGCCAATAAAGGAAACATGTCATGGATATTATATTAGCAACATGGCAGAGCTGAAGTAGCAATAGAAGTACAAGAAGTTGGAGGAGATATATGGACAAACCATAATAAATCATCAGCATCTAAATCTCTCAGCAGAGCATGCACTTCCTGTCATTTTTAATAGACACTTTAATTCATTCAGACAAGTGCACTGCATTCTCCCTCTCACATAAACAAAACACCTTAAACCAGTTTCTTCACAAAGACAAGCATTTGTTAAAATGTTTCTCTTCCATCGGGCCCACATATGACAATAGTTACCTTACTGACATTACCAGGAAGAAACAAGGCAAGCTTGCTTCATGACCACTCCCTCAACCTCTGAAGTAACTTCACATATAGAACACTAGATTTGTCTATGCCCCCTTTGATAAATTTTCTTTTCATCTTTCCTACCAGTATCATCCAACACAACATGTAAAAATAGATTGAAAGAAGAAAGTTCCTTATCCAATTCATCCTCTCCCAAGACACATTTCCATTCATAAGTAACTCCAATTAACCTTCTCATCATGATTCAACATGTAATCGCAACAAAATAACACCATTATGCATAAATACATTGCAATAAAAGATAAGAACTTCACAATCAACGAATGGTGTCATAACACAAGAAGACAATTAATAGCTCAAACATATAACAGCAGACAAAAAATAGTTACCTTAAAGAACAACTTATTCCATGCTTTAGCAGACTGTTTGGAAATTACTCACAATGCTTACAATAATGGTAAAAAGATGGAAATTACTCAAAGTCTATCACAAATTCACAATAACTTTGGAAGGAAGACACATTGTTTAAGTTGAAAATTAAGTACATCAAGTAATGTACACAGATCGATGCTGCGAGTAAGATCTGTCTAGTACCTCTATATTTCAGAAGTGTCCGTGCCATCATCCACTTGTCTCTGTCTTTTATTTTTACTTCGGGTTGTTGCTCTACTCATTCTATAATACAACCTAACCCTGACAATAACATAACAACATAACTTTCTGGGGGGCAAAACTGAAAAATATCAATTCAACATTTTCATATCCATTTTAAAATTTTGAAAGGAAAACGAAGCATATCAACAATCAAATGAATATCACAGTAACTCATGAGCCAATACCAAATGTATACTTGCAATGTAACTCGAAATTAAAGACAATAACAAAGGACTGTGATCAATGAAAATGCATTTGAAAATTAATAAAGCAAATGTTTCCCAAAAAATGTTCTGCGAAGTAGTGGCTATATTCCGTCTATGCAGACACATTACCGTAAGTCACGTTTTGGCCATCATTGCACAACAGAAAAAACACGAATCAAATTAGATAAATCAAGGGTTGAGCTGAAGAGAGCCCTAGAATTTTCTAACAGACAAAATTGCAAGCAAATCGACGAGAAAACAAAGACACATAGAAACGTCAAACCAAGAACAAGGAAGCAACAACAAAGTGACCCATTTTCAGAAAAAATAATAATAATCAGACTCCATAACAGTAATGCAGTGTTATATCATCAAACAGACTCACAAAGCAAAACAAATAACGAAAAAAGGGACTCGTTTTCATAGTTTCATTTTTAAAAAAAATTAAAAAAAACTTGCTGAATAAACCTTGAAATGAAGTGGGTGAAGAACAAAGACCATTTTCTTACCAGAAAGTGAAAACCGATGGCTGAGAGATGCGGAGGAGAGACGCCACGTTGGATTTGAGCGGAGCGAAGATGACGAAGGAGCAATGATGACGGCGCAACGGAGCGGAGGGCCTGGATCTGAGCTCCACGATTGGATCTGAGCGGAGCGACGACGAAGGAGGGACGCGGCGTCGCACGACTGGAGCTGAGGAGACACGCAACTGAGGAGACACGTGGCATCGCACGACTGGAGCTGAGCGGCGGGCCTGTATCTGACCGAAGCAGCTGGATCTCACCGGAGCCTGCACAACGGAGCAAGGATGCCGCACGACTGGACGTGAGGAGAGACAGCAGCGGCGGTAGCAGTGCCGGACAAGAAGCCGTCGATGGTGTCCCATGGCTGAATGGGAGGAAAGAAGAGGGAGGGGGTCAAGTGTAGGGATTTTTGACCAAAGTGCCATTTTGGCAAAACAAATTATCAAAATGGGAAAATTATCAAAATGTCACCGGATCTGGCATTTTTGGAGGTAATACGCCATCACGTGTAATTTAATATCGCCTATCACACAATTTACGCCATAGCTCTTGGTGTATCCTATCGTGAAACGCCAGAAAATGTTTTGGATAGACGCCACACGTGATGGCGTAGCCACGTTAAAAAAATACTCTTCTTTGTTTTCTTTGTTATTCACGTAAATGTCCTCCCAAAGATGATACATTTCACATATTCTCATAACTAAGACATTATTTATAAAGCTTAGTGTTTGTTTCGATCCTAAAGTTTGTGGGACTTTGGTATTAACAAGGTAAAACAACTAAGTAAAGCAACAATGTACTTTTATTCAATGAGACTTTGGTAAATACAAACATCATTTCTTCATTTCTTATAAGGGTTACTATGTTTAATTGTTTATAAATTCATTTCTTGTGTCAATTTGAAAGATAAATCATGAGGGTATATTGAAAGAAAAGACATTGTAGCTTGCATTTTTCATACACCCGTGCCTCTGGATACGTGTTAAAAAATACTAGCAATTAAATTCCTAGACTCTCTCAAACATAAGTTTTTGGATAACTTTCTGTAGCACAAGACAATCTTTGGTCAAATTTTTTTTTTGACTACTTTTTCAGAACTTTTGGGCTAGAGTGAACACCATATTTTCGAGGAGTAATTGTTTTTCTTTCTTCTACCAGTCCCTTTGCTCATCAACCTGTAGTCCACCTCAGCCTTCATTTTGTGGTTATACTACTACTTTTATGCTTAACTCTTGTATTTTGTGCAGTGATCATTCAAGTTCCTTGATATATTATACTGATAAAATTATCTTGTTTCATTTTTAGGTGCTTGTGGTTCAGAAACCAATGGCAGATTCGAGGCACAGGTGTATGGAAGATGCAAGCTACAATGCCTTCCCCTTTCAATATACCCACCCCATGATTTATCCTACCGACAAAATTGACACAAGAAATGACCGACGACCATAGTGAAGACATATAAGAAATGAAGAAATGATGTTTGTTTCACCCGACCACATCGAATAAAAGTACATTGTTGCCTTTACTTACCACCTTGCTAATACCAAAGTCCCACATCGACTACTTTAGGATCAAAACAAACACTTAACCTATAAATATTGATGTCCTTCCACGCCGATGCACTCTCAAATAGTACGTGAAATGTATGTACTTTCACCACGCAGATCCACGTGAAATGGGTTAAGTGTCCAAAGCCACACCCAACGTAAAAAAAAATTTTTTTTGTCCACGCCGGCGTAGATCTGCCATCACGCGTGTGGCGTATCCACGCAGGATATCGTCACGCTTGTAATGCTGGCGTATCCACGTAGGATACGCCAAGATCTATGGCGTATCCTGGTGGATACGCCAATCGCTTCTGGCGTATCCCTACGCGGGATACGCCACACGCGATTAGTAATCCACGCGACTAACAAAAATAAAAAATCCATAGAAAAAACGGTAGAGTTTTAGAGGAGAAAAAAAGATTTTGATAGATTTGTTTCATTTTAGAGAACGTGAGTGAGAGAAATTTGAGAGAGAGACTCTAAAAAAGTGAGAGTGAAAATTTGAGAATGTAGAGGTATAAGGGTAATTTAATATTACTGTCACATAATCTTTTCTATTTTCTGTCTATCAGAGGCGAAAAAATATTTTGGATGAATCCTACAATAAAATTTTTTATTTTTTTTATTTTTTTTATTTTTTTTGCTGTGTCAAACATGAAAAAATGACATTTTTTTTATTTTCTCTCTTTCTATTTTTTTTTTATTTATTTCCCCTTAAAACAAACAAAGCCTTAGTGTTGTAGACAAATTATGTAGGGTGGCGTTTGAAAGTAAAAGTGAGAATTGAAAGAAAGAGAGAAAGAAAAGTTTTACAGGAGAGAGAAAAAATTGAGAGAGAGACATTTTAGAGAGCGTGAGTGAGAGAGAAATTTGAGAGAGAGATTCTGAAAGAGTGAGAGATTTGAGAGAAAGACAAAAAAAAATTGTTTGGTAAGTGAAAAAAATTAAATACTTTTTTATTTAAAATAAATGAGTCGGATATTCATCTGTAAAAAATAATTAATGGATAAGTTGAATGATTTTTTATTAAATAAATCGTGAATGGATCGAATATTTTTAACACTTTTTTAACATATCATAAATGGATTAGTGTTTTGTTTTTGAGTCATCCATTATAATCCAATCTAAATTACATCCAAACCATGCATTTTACAGACCAAATTTAATTCAACGGTTCACAATCAACGTTACCCCTGCGCACTTTAATGGAAGGCGCATCATAGGCTCACCCCTTCTCCCTTTCAAATTTCAAATCTTTCTCTCCTCGGATTTGCTCGCACAAACCCTACCCTCATCTTCTATTTGCTATTGCAGGGGACGGAGATGAAAGTCAAGATCCTGCGTATCCTTGTCAAAATCCCATTAGTCTTCATTTTCCATTTTCATCTTCTAATAATTTGTTTTATCCCTTTTGCATTTTACATGTTTGTGTCTTTGCTTCACAGTGTTGTATGTTTCCAAATTTTCATGCTTTTAGATTAAGGCTATTTCTTGTCAATATATTATGAATTGGGTATTTGCAGAAAAAAAAAGATGTTTTTCTTGACGCAGGTCTCTGTCTGGATATCTGTTGATCTTCTAAAAAGAGTATGTTCTCTTTTTTGTCTTCAACATAACTTTATACAATGATGAAATTGTTATTAATTTGTTTTGCTATTGTGTTCAGTTTGTCTTTCAAATAACTCCTAGGCTGAAACTTTCTGGTATGTTTGTATTGTCATATCTGTTGAATAATTAAGGTTATGCTTGCTTGTTAGAGAAGGTGGAAAATAAGGAGGGGAGTGAAAATGAAGTGGGATGGAAATGCCTTGATTTTCACTCTTGAT
Source organism: Ormosia emarginata (assembly GCA_029884605.1). NCBI lineage: Eukaryota > Viridiplantae > Streptophyta > Magnoliopsida > Fabales > Fabaceae > Ormosia > Ormosia emarginata. Next base: position 12,703,523 of record JAQQTP010000085.1, on the reverse strand, counting down.
GCTTGGTTGAGGGTGGAAAGTCATTTTCAGCTTACTTTCATGCTGTTGGAGGATAGGCCAAATAAGTTGTGTGTGTGTGCTGTGAGAATGAGTTGCATTGCATATTCAATTGCTTGTTAGAAAAGGTGGAAAATAGAGAGGGGAGAGAAAATGAAGTGGGATGGAAAGGTTTTGACTTTTGATTCTCTGTTGGTGGTGCCTGTTAGGAGGACAGAAGTGGGTAGAAATTAATTTTCTGCTGACATTCGTACTATGGATGGACAGACAAAAATTGTAGGCCTGGTGTGAAATTGAGTTGCATTGCATTTCTAATTGCACCAAATTTTCGTTGTACCAAGGAATGTAAAATAATGTTTATTCCAAATTGTCAGCCTCCCTATTTTCTATTTATTCATTTTCAGCTAAATCAAGCACATCCTAAATGTCCTCTTTCCCTTTTGTCAAATATAGATGGTATGCTGTTGCTTCATGGACTTGGGATGCCCAGGATGAAACATGTGGGATTTGTAGGATGGCTTTTGATGGATGTTGTCCTGACTGTAAAGTTCCTGGGGACGACTGCCCTCTGAGTAAGCTACTGATAATATTATGTGACGACTTTTATTGTTGTATATTTGCGCCAATTTGTCCTAGTTAAATTTCTTAATTAATCTTTGAATTTTGGGAGTTCCTTGCCAGTCGCCACTCAAGCAGTAGTACACTTAACTGCAAAGCATTTAAATGCTTGTGATTTCATTTATTCTCATAGTTGCTTCTATTAAATACATGAATTTGTGTGGACTGTGGTCCAAATGTGGGATCTTACACTTGCTTCAGAAAACAGATTTTCAAAAGTAGTTTGTAGTTAGTTAATACAGCTACCACAACATAGGCCTTATTCAACTAACGATCAGCGTGGCGTGGATGAGGTTTTCAAGCTTTGTTGATAGGTTTGTAGGTTTCTAATCTTATGTACAAATTGTTCCCTTTTATTGCTTTATCCCTTTAGGACAGGAAATTACTCTGCCCCCTTCTTATTACTGGGTAGAATGATTGAGATTAGAATGTTATAGTTTTAGGATTTTCTATTATTCCTTGAATGCATAGGTTAGGATAACTCAACAATCAGCATCATTTGTAGTTCCACATCTATAATGATATATATGTTTTCTCTAGTTCCCCTGATTGAGTGTGTTTAACTTCTGCGAAGATGCTCTTGTTGCTGAATTGTAGGATTCGGTTAATATTTATATCAGTAATTGGTCTAACTTATTTTCCCTTTTTCTTGCAGTTTGGGGTGCATGCAATCATGCATTTCATTTGCACTGTATCCTGAAATGGGTGAATTCTCAGTCATCACAAGCGCATTGCCCCATGTGCCGTCGGGAATGGCAGTTTAAAGGATGACAGCAAGGATTTTTTTTTTAAGGATGATCGCTGAGAGCAATGTAAATTGGTCTAGTTAATTTAAAGTCCTCTCATTCGACTGTTTTTCCATGCGTATAAGATGAATCGCTTCTGTATTAGCTGATGTACTTAAATTTATCTTTTGTTGTTTGTGATGAGGAGGGGATCAGAATCAAAGTTTCTAAATTAGTGCTAGTTTATTTTTGTCACTAATGATGATGCCCTTATTCTCGTTTTCTATGATCCAATAATAGTATGCTGATGTGGTGCTGGTCATAACGTATAGATATTATGCTTCCATATCATCTCATATATCATATAGATGGTTGAAGCTTCATAAGTTTTATATAATTGTGGTTCCATCATTGAAGATATTGTTTTCCAGTGCAAATTTTGTAATGCAAATGTGATGGTGATGGGTTGGGCAAAAATTGTAGGCCTGGTGTGAAATTGAGTTGCATTGCATTTCCAATTGCACCAAATCAGCGCGTCTATATGCTACTTGATTTGATGTTCCGAAGATAAAGTGCAATGCAAGTTGATACAAAATCAAATATATTTTTTAAAAAAATCAATGTTACTACTTTAATTAAAAAATCAAGTAAGGATTATTCCCGATGGAATGAGAAATTATTACTCATTATAATATATCATTTCCAATAAAAAAATGAGTGCTCTGGGTTTCGTTTTCTCTGTAACTCCCATGCAAGGTGTTGGCAAGGAGAATGAACCTCTGGATGGTGGTACTAACGTTGCTATGACTGATAAGATGGAAAAGGTCTTCTTTAAGGATATGGTGATGGGAAAGAAGGATGCTCCGGTGGCAAGACCAAAAGTTGATTTACTTAAGGAAAATTTGGCAAAGATTGATTATGAAGATGGTAATCCACTTAAGCCAATGGTGCATATTGCTGATTCAGTTTTTGAAGGACTTTGTGCCCCTTGGCAAGATGCTTTGGTTGTGAAACTGTTAGGCAAGAATATATGCTATAATACAATGAAAGACAAACTCATACGTATATGGAAGCTTATGGCTAGTTTTGAGTTAATGGACCTTGGTAATGACTTTTTTATGGTGAAGTTTGATAATGAATATGATCGGGTTAAGGTGATGGATGGAGGGCCATGGATGATATTTGACCATTATCTCACAGTTCAGTTATGGTATCCTGATTTTATATCTCCAGTGGCTCAAATCAATAATACAATGGTGTGGATTCGTTTTCCAAGACTAAATTTGTTCTACTATGACGAAAGCATTCTTTTAGCTTTGGCAGCTGCGGTTGGAAAACCAATCAAGGTGGACACTAACACTTTGGATGTTCGTAGGGGTCGCTTTGCACGAATATGTGTTGAAATAGATTTGAACAAACTTGTAGTGGGAAAATTCTGGTTGAAAGGTTTTTGGTACAAAGTGGAATATAAGGACCTGCACCGTATTTGCACCTCTTGTGGGCACTATGGTCATCTGGCTTGTAATTGCAATTTGTATCAAGGAGCCAATCATTCTTCTAATCAGCAACAGGTGGTGGAGAATAATGTGAAAGCTTCTCAGCAGTCAGTCACGGTGCTTTCCACCTATGAAGATACAGCTCTGACAACACTTATTGCTGCACTCGTTGGGGAGGATAATCAGGCGCAATCTTTGCATGGCAATCCCGAGATTCAACAAGTTGATGATAAGGATCCGTTACATGGTGAGTGGTTAATTGTGAAGTGGAAGCCACGTAAAAATAGCAAGGCAAATCAAATCCAAAATGCTAGTAACGCTCGTAATAATGGGAGAAAAGGTGCACCCCATGCATCAAGGGATTTGACCGAAAAGCATGCAAAACATGGTCAACCTAGTAAGACAGTGCAGGATTCTGGTAAAGCTAAAAAGGATTATGTTCCAGGAGCATTTAAGGACACTAACACTTTGGAATAGGTGGACACTAAGGTGGACACTAACACTTTGGATGTTCGTAGGGGTCGCTTTGCACGAATATGTGTTGAAATAGATTTGAACAAACCTGTAGTGGGAAAATTCTGGTTGAAAGGTTTTTGGTACAAAGTGGAATATAAGGACCTGCACCGTATTTGCACCTCTTGTGGGCACTATGGTCATCTGGCTTGTGATTGCAATTTGTATCAAGGAGCCAATAATTCTTCTAATCAGCAACAGGTGGTGGAGAATAATGTGAAAGCTTCTCAGCAGTCAGTCACGGTGCTTTCCACCCATGAAGATACAGCTCCGACAACACTTATTGCTACACTCGTTGGGGAGGATAATCAGGCGCAATCTTTGCATGGCAATCCCGAGATTCAACAAGTTGATGATAAGGATCCGTTACATGGTGAGTGGTTAATTGTGAAGCGGAAGCCACGTAAAAATAGCAAGGCAAATCAAATCCAAAATGCTAGTAACGCTCGTAATAATGGGAGAAAAGGTGCACCCCATGCATCAAGGGATTTGACCGAAAAGCATGCAAAACATGGTTAACCTAGTAAGACAGTGCAGGATTCTGGTAAAGCTAAAAAGGATTATGTTCCATGAACATTTATTTCTAAAAATAAAAGACTTCGACCAGACAATGACCCCACTAGTGGACAAATTTCTACTGAGAAGGGAGTGATAAATACAGTTGCTAAACTACGTACAAATACACGTGTCAATGCTGACAATAAAAAGTAGGTGGCAACTAACAAAACTATTATCTATGAGGCGGGTAATGGTGCAAAGTTCACTGTGAAACTGAAAGCCTTGTCAAATTCCAGGTACTTATTACTTGATGATGAGCAAGAAAATTCCAAGATTATTGATCTGACAACAAATAAGGAAGGTGGGGACGACATTGAAAAAGATGCTACTCAGCTTATAGTTCTAGAGACTCAACTTATTTCTGAGCTTATGGCAACGTAGGTCTTGCTTCCTTGTTACTCCATTTATCCTTATGAATTTCTTTATGGATTTATTCCAAGATATTTCAATTATTGCATGGAATATTCGTGGCGCCTTTGGTCGTTCTAGAAGGCGTCATGTGAGGGATATTGTGAAGTTGCATAAACCTTCCATGTTCTTTGTTTATGAGACTCATGGTCTATGGACTAAAGTAAAATAGTTTTGGTCGTCTTTGGGATTTAAGGCCATTTTTATCCAAGAAGTTCATGGCCATTCTGGGGGTATTTAGGTCTTATCTTCCAAGGATGATCTCAATTTTACTCTTGTTGATAGCACAAATCAGGCCATAACTTTCTTTGTCCACAGAAGGAATGTAAGTTGGTGTTGTACTGCTATGTATGCTTCCCCATTTTTTTTTTCTGTAAGATGTAATTTGTGGACTTATCTTACTAGCCTAAGGAATCGTATTGCTGGCCCTTGGGTTATTATTGGTGATATGAATGAAGTTTTGAGTCCTATTGAAGTTTCTAGTGGCTCTTTTTGCTTGGCTCGAGCAACTCTTTTCTCCAATGTCATATCTTAGTGCAACTTTATTGATACAGAGATTGTTAGTGGTCTTTTCACTTGGAGGAGGAATATTCAACAAGGTAGACATGTTAGAAAAAAACTAGATAGATGCTTGATGAATGTTAACTAGAGATTGCTCTTTCCTCATGCTTTAGTTGAACTTTTACCTATGCATGAATCAAATCATAATCCTCTTCTTCTAAGTTGCTCAAAGGCTCAAAGCACTAGATTGAAGGGCTTCCATTTTCAGGCTGTATGGATCTCCCACCTTGAATATTTAAAGTTGGTTGATGATACTTGGAGACAAACTAAGGGTGATGTGGTTATTAAAATGGAGAAAATTCAATCCAAATCTCTTATCTTCAATAGAGAGGTGTTTGGAAATATTTTTAGAAAGAAAAGACTCATTGAAGCCCGCATTAAAGGTATACATGGTCAGCTTGACATCTATCCTTATGCTAATCTAATTATTCTAGAAAGGGAGCTGCAACGACAATACAGTAACATCCTGGCTTAGGAGGAGCTTCCCTGGTACCAAAAGTCCAGAGAAAATTAGGTGAAATTTGGTAATAGAAATACCAAATTCTTCCATGCTTAGACAATCATTCGGAGAAGAAGGAATAATATAACTAGGCTGAATATTGATGGGGTTTGGTGTGATGATGTTGCTGTTTTGAAAAGAGAAGCTCTTTCTTTTTTCAAAGACCTTTTCCAAACTTCAGAGCCTTGTAATCCACAGAGTCTAGTCCTTAATTCTATACCTAACATTAATGCTAATTTATATTAGAGTTTGATTCAACCAGTTTCTATTGAAGAGGTTAAAGCTGCTTTATTTTCAATGGATTCTTATAAAGCCCCTGGTATTGATGGCTTTCAGCCTATTTTTTACAAGACCTATTGGCATATAATTGGGAAGGATTTACATGAAATGGTCTCCAGGGCTTTTATTACAGATTTTGCTGATGTGAGACTGACAGAGACTATGATTGTGCCTATCCCAAAGGTTGATAATCCTGTTAGCTTCAAGGAGTTCCGTCCAATAAGTATTTGCAATGTTCTCCTAAAGCTTATTTCTAAAGTGCTTCTCAAAAGAATCAGGCCTTTCTTGGATGATCTAATTGGACCTCTTCAAAGTAGCTTCATTCCTAATAAGAGAACTGGTGATAATGCTATAATAGCTCAAGAAATTGTCCACCATATGCATAAAAAAAAAGGTAAGTCAGGTTGCCTTCTCTCTAAAATAGACTTTGAAAAAGCCTATGATAGAGTATATTGGAACTTCTTAAGGCTTACACTATCAGACTTTGGTTTTCCTCAGCAAATCATCAATTTGATTATGCATTGCACCATAACTTCCACTTTAACTCTAAAATGGAATAGTGAGTTACTAGATAGTTTTGCTTCCAATAGGGGTCTTAGACAAGGAGATCCTATGTCCCCTTATTTTTTTTGTTCTTTGTATGGAGAAACTTGCTCTTCTTATACAAGAGAAGGTTCAACAAAATAAATGGAAGCCTATCAAAGTCTTTAGAAATGGCCCTGCTATATCCCATCTCTTATTTGCAGATGATTGCCTCTTATTCACTCAAGCAAGTTCATCTCAAGCTAGACTTGTTAAAGAAGTGCTTGATTCCTTCTACCATGCTTCTTGGTTAAAAGTTAATATGCAAAAGACTAGATTCATGTTTTCCAGGAACATTTCTCAAGCCAAGGTATCCAAGTTTGTTTCTATTACTCATTTTCAGTATACCATTAACGTGGGAAAATATCTTGGATTTCCCTTACTAACTGGAAGAGTTAAGAAGAGTGATTTTGGTTTCATTCTTGATAAGATTAATGGTAGACTTGGAGGGTGGAAAGGGAAACTCCTAAATAGAGCTGGCACGGTCACCCTTGCTTGATCTGTCATGACCTCTATCCCTATATATTCAATACAAAACCTGTGGCTTCCTGAAGGAGTGTGTGACAGTTTGGATGCTTGTGTCAGGAAATTTATTTGGGGAGGCAATTGTCGTCACTGGGTGAAATGGTCTTTTATTATGCAATCTACCAGTAGAGGAGGTCTTGACATCCACACTGCAAGAAAGGGCAATATTTCCTTACTTGGAAAACATGTTTGGGACATGATTAACAACCAAGACAAGGTATGGTGTCAGGTTCTTTCTGCTAAGTATTTGCAAGGTAACCATATGTTGCAGGCTTCCCATACTGTTGGTAATTCCCAGGTGTGGAAGGCTATTTTAAAGGCTATGGAGCAAATCAAGCAAGGTTTCAAATTCAGAGTTGGCAAGAGAAAAATTTCACTATGGTATGATAAATGGTTGGATCAAGACTACTTGTGTAATTTGGTCCCTTATGTTCATATCCAAGATACTCAGCTGCAGATTAGAGACATCTATTATGACAGCAAATGGCATTGGGAGAAGCTAGCCACTTTTATACCCCAAACATTTAGATATCTTATGCAAAGTCATTTTATTGATGGCATTTCTGATGACATTATCATTTGGGGCAAATCTAATTCAGGTGAATATTCAGCAAGTTCTGGTTATCATTGGATTTCTCATGATGGTTCTAATCAGATTGGCACCACTGGAGACAGTTGGCTTTGGATTTGGAAGCTGAAAATTCCTGAAAATATTAAGCATTTCATTTAGCTGATTTTTCATGATAGTCTTCCTACTAATCATTTTCGAGCCATAAGACATATTACCTCTGATCCCTCCTGTCAAAGATGTGGTTCTCTTCAGGAGACAATAATCCATTCCCTAAGAGATTGTAGTAGTTTTAAAAGAACTTGGTGTTATATGAATTTTGGCCATTCAACTAATTTTTTCACTCAGGATTGCAAGACCTGGATCAAGGAGAACATTGTTGGTGATCAGGGTACCAAGTTTATTGTTACTTGTTGGTTTATATGGAAATCTAGAAATGCTGAGATATTTTCTGATTCTAAATGGGATATGTGGTGCATTTCAAGTAAGATTCATGCCTTAGTGGAAATCATTTCAAGGGACAATGATTCTTCTGATAAACACAGAATCCCGAGACAAGTCAAGTAGATTGCTCCTGTGGATAATTGTTTCAAATTGAATGTAGATGGTAGTTCTTTTGGTAATTCTGGAAGAGCAGGTTTTAGAGGTCTTGTTAGAAATTCAATTGGTGAATGGATGCTTGGTTTCTCTGGTTTTTGTGGTGTGACTACAAATCTTTATGCTGAGTTGGTTACTATCCTTTATGGTTTACATTCAGCTTGGACAACAAGGTACAAGGTGGTGGTATGTGAAACAGTTTCCTTTTTGGCTTTACATTTGATTACAAAGGAAGATCATCAATTCCATCCCTATGCGAATCTCTTCAACCAAATCAGATTGTTTATGTCTCGGTCCTATTCTCTAACTATTCAGCATACTCTTTATGAAGGCAATGAGTGTGTTGATTGGGTAGCTAAATTTGGTGCCGCGAATGATGATTCCCACAAGATTTGGGAGAGCTGTCCTTCCCAACTGCATATGACTCTTCTAACCGACGTTGTTGGAATTATAAGGTTGAGGCCTTAGTTTGTGTTTTTTCTATTACTTTTTTTTCTTCTGTTTGATAAAAAAAAATTAAAAAATCAAGTAGATTTTAACATTTTTCAAAAGTGCTTTTCTCAAAATTAATGTTATATATTTTGAGAACATTACTTTCAACAGTTAATCCAATAGTATGTATTCATGTTATGTGTTATGTATTTAGTTTTTATTAGTGTAGCACTGAATACTTAAGAAATTCTCTATTGTTTAGTGTTATTATTGATAAAGAAATTGGCTAATTGGTATTACTATCTAAGTGTATATTTAAATTAATTGGGGAAAATATTATCCGAAAATTATTATACCAAATAATTAATCTTTAATCAGCTTTAAATTAAAACGGCAATACGTTTATAATTCTGCTCTTAGTATATAAAGTATCAGAAATCTGTCGTGAGTAGGGCTTTATTGTCGTTTGAGCGAATTCTCTAGCATTGGCGAAGCTGGTTTTTTCGCTTACGAATCACGACTTAGAGAAAAATTGGTTGAGAATCTGAAATTGAAGCAAAAATGGGAGAGACAACCCTTGGTGACACCACCGTCGATGACGATTTACTTCTCAAAAACTTCTTCGCCGAAGTCAGCGAAGTTGAGAGGGACAACGAAGTCCTTAGGTCTCTCTCTCTCTCTCTCTCTCTCTCTCTCTCTCTCTCTCTCTCTCTCTCTCTCTCTATATATATATATATATATATATATATATATATTTATTTATTTATCCATATCTGTGTATCTGTGTGTGTGTTTTGTTATGTGATTATGTGCTTTCGAATTGTAATTTGCTCTTGCTCTTTCTCTTCTGTGTGTTTGTATTTTTTTTTTTTTTTTGGGTGCATGCGCTCTTTGTTGCCATATGTTTTGGTTATTGCGTGATTAGGGTTGTCAGACAGTTATTTCTGTGTAATTATTACATCTGATGGAGAATTTAGGTTATGAATATGATGTTGGAAGTATTTGTTTTTCACCTGCTTTTGATTAGGATCACAGCAGCTTCCTGAGCTGAGATCTTTATGTAATCCGAAAATTGCGTCATTTGAGTTCTTGGAATCTGGATGATGCTGCATCTGCGTAAGGCTAGAGATATATGATTGGCATTGTAATTCGGTTTTTATTGTTGAATTTGAGTTCTTTGTAGATGTGAGCGAATCTTATTATCAACAAACTGAGCAACATTTGGTTATAGTACATGTGCTGGTACCTTTTTAGTTTGACTGCAACGACAAAGAATCATTTAAGTTGAATTATGTAATGGAGAAAAGTTTCTTTGAGAGACAATGTGACGAGCATGCTTTGAGGCCTGAAGGATGGAGGTGAAATCAGTAATTGATGGTTCAGTAACAAAGAACGTTGACTGAAAGATCCTAGTGAAAAATTTAGATGAGTTTTGATTTTAAGCGAAGATATTCTTCAATTTGTAGTTTCATGATATGCTCGGTTTTCATAACCAAACATTTATGTGCAAAATAAGAAATTTTGTTATTGTTTTAAGTTCTATGTACTTTCTGCTGATCAACATCTCTTTGTTTTGATTTTCTCCTCAGGATTCTCTCTTGTTTTAAGTTAAATCCATTTGAGTATCTAAAGCTACCATTTGATTCATCAATCAATGATGTGAAAAAGCAGTACCGCAAGGTAACTTCTTCCTCCAGCTGAGAGCTGTTTAAACTGTTCTATTGACCTCTTATAACATACTCTTGCTAATCTTTTGTAGTTGTCATTGATGGTTCACCCTGACAAATGTAAGCATCCACAAGCAAAGGAGGCTTTTGGAGGTACATGAATACATGCTTTATAATTCCTCTGGTGGAATTAAACATTGTTGTTTATTATTGTTTGTTGTTTCTTTGGTGCAATGTTTGGATTTGCTTAATTTTTAGGAAAAAATAGTTTTTTTTTTGTTTTTTTTTTTAAAAAAAGCTCTCTTAGTAAGATTTTGAACACAAATTAAGTTAATCCAAACACACGCTTGAACTATATATAGTTAAATTATTGTTTAGCACCTGATTTTTTAGATTAATTAGCTTGAGTCCTAAAATTTGTCGCGGTGTGATCTTATATCCTGGAATTTGCCAATTTCCAGCCAGTAGGCAAATGTGTGCATAAATCAAAATAGAATATAATAGACTTTACCATGAAGGGGGAATTGGGTCATGTAAGAATTACTTTTAGAATATTATTTAGACCAAAAGCTCTGGAAATTGGGAGAAATTTATTCTTTCCTTGGCATATGTAGTGGAAGATAGGCTTCAAAAGTTCAACTAGTTGTGTATGGATGCATCACTTTTCTTTGAAGTGGCTTTGATATAGCTTTTGGAGGTAAACTGATATGAATTTATAAGCAGTTCTATCAACATACTTTTGTATCAAATTGTTTGTCCAGTCTTAGATACTGTTCTTAATTACTTCTTTGACCTATCCTCTTGACATCTTTATCGAACTTCAGCTTGACCAATCCAGTGATACCGTTGTTTCCATATAACAATTACATATACTGATGTCTAAGAAGGAAAATTAAAGAATTTATCATCTGTATTGTCTATGTTATTCAAGTGTTATTTAAAATTTGTTTGATATGTACCTTTTACTGGATATGACTATAATCTCAGAGTCTCAGGAAGCAGGACCCTATTTCTGAGTCTCTGCATGATCACATTGATTCTGTATTTTGTATGGAATTTTCTGATATTATGATGTAAAATAGCATGTTATTTTTTTTAGCATATTGAAAAGTGGATATCAATGATGATGATAAGTTCTGCAACTGGGGGTTCACATGAAAGTTTGTATTTATTTTTTAAGTTTGTTGTGCTATTTACTTGAGTGCAGCACTAGCGAAAGCCCAACAGTTATTACTCGATCAAAATGAAAGAGATTATCTTCTTAGCCAAGTTAATTCAGCAAAAGGTTAGTCTAAATTTATCTTTTTATTTGGCATCTAGTTATTACCTGTCTTAAAGAATTACCTGTCTTGGACTTTGAGAGAAGTGATTTTGAGTTATTGTAAAACCTGGTTTACTATCTTTATCACTCTCATAGCCAGTCAAATTTTTTTTTCCTTTGTTTTCTTTTTTGGCTGGATTTTTAGCACTTCTGCTTAATTATAAAAGGTAATTCTTGACCTTGTCTCAGCTGAGTGTTGTGACTTACTCTTCAGGGTAAACGTTTTTATTAGGCTGGCTATCTATGTGCTTGCTCATACCTCTGTATTCACTCGATTGGGGAGTTAATGTAATGTGTTTGAAACTTGAGAATCTCAAATTTGTGGCTTGGGATCAAGCTTTCTTTTGCTGTGTGTAACATTTTCTCTTTTTTTTTTTTTTGTCTTTTTATTTATTTGTTTATTTTTTATTTTTTTGGCCTGCATCTCTGTAGAAGAAATGCCTTCTTCATGGGAAAGGTAGGGACATATTAAAGAAAAGAACTGATCTTTTTTCCATTGATGTGGACTGCAGAAGAACTTAGAGCAAAGAGGAAGAAGCATCTGAAGAAAGATACAGCTTCAAAAATTAAGTCTTTGGTTGAAGAGGTATGCATATTTTTACTAGAATTCTTATGTAAGGTTGTGTTCTTGATCACACCAGAATTCACAAGCTAGAATTTTATCATACTCCTCTCTAGTTGTGTGAGTGTGTTTCTGTTTGGCTGCTTCTGTCTTGTGCCCCCCTTGTGGTTTCAATCTTTTAAAGTTAGTATATTACTATTATTAAAGGGACAATATACCCTTGGTTTTTCAAAAGACCTATTAATGTTTGTATCTCTCTTCTGCATCTCAGGGAAAATATGATAAACAATATGAACAATCAGAGGAGTTCCAGCAGGAGCTCAAAATCAAGGTTCGTGAACTATTAACAGAACAAGAATGGAGGAGAAGAAAAATGCAAATGAGGGTATATGCTCTAATTACCTCTCATACCCACCTCCCCCCCCCCACCCCCAAACACGAATTTTTTGTGTCTTAGGAATTGCCAATGATAAGAAAGTGCGATCATTAGGAGACTGTTTATCTATGCAAATTTGGCCAGAGAGAAATTATATACATATGAGAAACTCTTGTTTTGTGACCTTATAGTTTATTCAATATTATAGATATCAGAGGAGGAAGGCAGATTAAAAAGGGATGAAGAGGAACAGAAAGAAATGTGGAAGAGAAAGCGTGAACATGAGGAGGAGTGGGAAGGAACAAGAGAACAAAGGGTTAGTTTTCTATGATTTCATCTTAACCTTCATTTTATACATCAAACTGCAATTTGTGCTTAATAGTCTTTGACAAAAGTTGGAACTTTAATTTTATTTATTTATTTTTTGGTAATTTGTGTCTGTGATCCATGTCATAAAGATTCGACAACGTTTTACGTTGGCTGTCGACTGCCTAACACAACCCTCTTCTTTTTTCCGGGCTTGGGACCGGCTATGTAAAGGGATTTACAACAAAGCTCACACATAGGCAGACTCGGACATTTTAAACACTAGAGAGGAGGATCAAAATAAAACCTTTTATCGTAGAATTCGGGAGTGCGAGGTAAAAGAAGCTTTGAAGAGGAAGGAAAATGGAAAAGCGGTCAGACCGGATAATATACCTATCGAGGTGTGGAAGTGCTTAGGAGAGAAATGTATAAGTTGGCTCACAAAACTGTTTAATAAGATAATGAGATCTAAGAAAATGCCAAATGAATGGAGGAGAAGCACTTTAGTTCCTATTTATAAGAACAAGGGAGATATACAAAACTGTACAAATTACAGAGAGATTAAGCTCATGAGTCATACCATGAAGTTATGGGAAAGAGCGATTAAACGGAGATTAAGACAAGAGACTCATATTTTAGAGAATCAATTCGATTTTATGCCTAGGAAGTTAACCATGGAAGCAATCTATCTTCTACGAAGATTGATGGAGATGTATCAGAGGAAGCAAAAAGACCTACACATTGCTTTCATTGATCTGGAAAAAGCCTACGATAGGGTATCGAGAGAGGTTTTGTGGAAGGCTCTGGAGAAGAAAGGAGTTCGTATCGCTTTTATTCGAGCAATCCAAGATATGTATGATGAGGCTAAAACTAATGTGAGAACACAAGGTGGGATTACAGAAGATTTCCCTATAACTATAGTACTGCACCAACGGTCACCTTTGAGTCCATATCTTTTTAGCTTGGTCTTGGATGTGCTTATTGCGCATATCCAAGAGCTGGTGCCACTATGCATGCTTTTTGCAGATGATATAGTCTTAGTTGGAGAGTCAAAAGATGAAACAAATGGGAAGCTAGAACTATGGAGACGAGCTTTGGAAGAACATGGCTTTCGTCTAAGCAGGAGTAAGACGGAGTATATGGAATGTAAGTTCAGTAAGAAGCGTGCTAATACTAGCTTAGCGGTGAAAATTAGGGACCACACCATATCACAAGTCACACGGTTTAGGTATCTTGGATCTATCATACAAAATGACGGAGTGATAGAGGGAGATGTAAACCATAGGATTCAAGTTGGATGGATGAAATGGAGGAGTGATTTGTGATAGAAAAGTGCCTCTCAAGCTTAAGGGTAAATTTTACCCCACAGTTATAAGGCCTGCGATGTTGTATGATACTGAATGTTGGGCGGTAAAAAGCCAGCAAGAGCATAAGATTAGTGTCGTGGAGATGAGGATGTTGCGCTGGATGTGTGGTCATACAAGACAAGATAGGATTATGAATGAATGCATTAGAGAGAAAGCAGGGGTAGCACCTATTGTAGAAAAGATGGTAGAATCTCGCCTTAAGTGATTTGGACATGTAAGGAGAAAACCCTTAGAAGCCCCGGTAAGAAGAATAGATCAAGTGTAGGATAGTCTAATACCTAGAGGTAGAGGGAGACCAAGAAAAACTATAGGTGAAACAATTAAAAAAGATTTAGATTTGAATGACATTTCTGAAGACTTGGTTTATGATAGAGCATAATGGCGTCGTTAGATCCATGTGGCCGACCCCACCTAGTGGGAAAAGGCTTGGTGGTTGTTGTTTTAATTTGTCTGTGAAATCTATTATAATTAAACTATAAAGTGTTCCAGAGTATGGCCAAAATGTGTTTTAGGTTCTTCATGTACTTTCTGGCTGTCTGTAATCAAGTTTAGTGCCAGTGTGACGACATATCAGGAGATACTAAAGTAATGATATAAATATTATTAAGAACAATATTTGAACAGAGGATGCACCACTTCAGCCTTTAGGGACACAGAAGAGTCCTTGCAAACTAATCTGCTCTTCAGACAGTTTGCGAAGGCTGATTTCAATTCTATGATATTCTCATAGGTATTTATCAAGGTGGTAATACTTGGGGCCTTTGGCCTATGTATCTAGATACTAAGCTTGATAATCCATTTTTTGTGGGTTCATCAAATTTAGAAATGATTTTAATTGTCTAGTTTTTATTAAAATAATAAAAAATTATTAAATGACTTAAAATTGTATCAATTATTCTCATTGCAGCACACCACTTAAAATTTTAGAGGGTGAGCCTTGTGTCCAGTGGTCACTGGTTTTAGTCACAGGAGCAGCCTTAGCAGCCTCTCCACTCATGGGGGTAAGGCTGCATACATCTAACCCTCCTCAGACCTCAATGGTGGGAGCTTTGTGCATTGGGCCACCATTTTTTGATTCTTGTTTCATGTGAAGCCTATCCGGTGTTTGACCTACTCTCTTTGAAGCCCAATGATACAAGAGCATGAGTCCCATGTTGGTTGAGCATGAGTATATGAACTCCTATTTATAGTAAAGGTTCTCCCTACATCAAGGGGTATTAAAAGCCTACTTTATCCATATGGATGGATTGTTCTTTCAACCCAACGAGAGTGACACTGGAGTGAGTCCCATATCAGCTATGTGAGACATTGAACTCTTATTTACAGTAGAGGCTCTATCCTTTTATTGCCCTGGCGTTGGATTTTAGGAGTGGGTTATCCACTACATCATTCAATCATCGCCAGTCTTTGAATTTGCTTATCACCTATATTTATATCACTTAGTTTGGTATTTTATATTGCATCTATTCTTTAAATTTGCTTAACATCTATGGCTGCATTTGGTGGAGAAGATAATGAGGACCTTTAATACTATCAAGTCTTGTCAGGTGTTTGGTGGTTTAACCTGATAGTATAGTTAAATCTGGTCAAACTTTTTTATCATATTCTGACTTGATTATTGTATCCTCTCCTCCACCCCCTGATTAGACCTGATCGGATATCTCTTCCCACCTTACCCCTCAACTCACTGCCAAGAACCCAGACCAAGGTAACAACAATGCTCTTTGTCTTGGATACACCATCTCCAATAGCACCTCATCCTAACCAGCTTCCCTAACCACCGTTCCGGGAGCCACCTTCACCACCACATCTTCTCCCTTGGCCCCACTCTGCATCTTCCCCTGCCCATGCCCTCCTCTCCCTGCCCGAAAATGCACGCTGTTTTGAAAAGGCAACAGCGAATTCATAGACCCATCAACTTCCACATACACATTCTCACCTCTGCCTCCGTCGCCGCCCGACGCCCCCCCAGTGGCACATACTTCTAGTGGCAGAAAGCCACCACGCCGTTTCCACCGTCCCCTGCCTTTACATATATATCTTGGCACGGTTGAAACACCGCATCATCGCTGGCACCACGCCGCACCACCGTACCCTGTCTTTGTCGTTAAAGTTAACATTTTTGCCAAAGATTTCATCTTCATCTTCATATTTGTCTTCGAATTTGAATTCAGAATTGGGGAACGGGGGTGAGGCGCGGTGGTTCTGGGAAGGGGACTCGACGACTCAACGACAAACGGTGGCGCGACTTGCTGGAGCTCTGGCCAACAGTGGTGGCTTGCGGATCTGGTGGTGGTTAAGGGGAGGAAATGGGTCATTGTGGTGGTTGTGGTGGCTCGCGGATCTGGTCGTTGAGGGAGCTGTGGCCAACAACGGTGGTTCCGTGGAGGGCTTGAGGTTGAGGAAAGGAAATGGGTCGTGGTTTGGGTTCTATAGTACCGAGGAAGGTGAAGGATAATATGGCCAGAGTAGATAATTATATATACTATCAAGTTGTTTATACTATGTGTATCGAATATTTGATAGTATATAATTTTATCAGTTTATTTATACTATCAGACCTTATCCTATTATCTTATATTATATTGCCTTATACTATCAGGTGTACCAAATGCAGCCTATATTTATATTCACTTAGTATAACATAAGTTCTATTTAGCTAGTTTTTTAAACTATAGTTTTTTTTTCCCTAATGCTTTTATACTTTTTAGATTGTTAGTAAGGTGAGAACTTCTCCCATCAAGTGAGTTGATAGGAACCCAAGAATGACCAAGGTTTATTCTAGAAGAGGGACAACCAAATACAGGGGATTTGGCCCCTAAAAGTGAGAAAACAAACAAGGCCTTAACTGTAACTAATTGATGAGCCGACAGAGAGTGAGAGAGAGGTGAGGATTCTATTGAGAGTGAGTGGGGGGGTATATTTGTGGGTTGGTTAGCATACGGGAATTAGGTTGGAATTGGCTTGGGCATAGGAGGGACTAGACACTTTATACTTGTCTAGACTATTTTCTTTTCTCTATAATCTGTTCGTCTTTTTTCTTCCTAATATACTACCGTACTGGACTGATATCACACTGATATCATCCAGAATTCAGTGATCTTGTGTGCATTTGTACTTGCTGTTATTTCATTTTGTTTGGTACTTATCAATTGGTATCAGAGTTGTACGTCCTGGGAACTTGAATGGTCAATACTAGAGCAACCATCGAGTCACGGCTGGATGGAAACGGTGGAGGGAAGTTTGATGGAAAGCTTGAAGACGCAGGACAAAACGGAGGCTCTTCTGGACGAGATCATCTGCTTGATCAAGGCAAGAAACAATAGAGGTGCAAGAGGATGAACGCGGTACAGGCGACGATCCTCATGGTGCGATGGTGAAGGAGACGACGATGATGAACCCGATGTGAAGGTTTACTGTTTCCAAGCCACTGTAGACGGAGGGGAGGAGGAGATGCGTGGGTCATTGAAGGTGGATTATGTAGGAGATCCGGGGTGGAAGCTGGTGGAGGAGTGTAGCGGCAAGAAGGATGGTGGTTTGGGCAGTGGCGCTGATGGGCAGTGCAAAGGTGGGGGCCAAGGTAGCGTGCCTCTGTAGCTGCAAGGCACTCTCACAACTGGAGCTAGAGAGGGAGAAGAGGTGAGGGCAAAATAGTCATTATGCAGGGAAAATTGTTTAGACCTCATGAGCCAAGCCCAAGTGAATGAAGAAAATACTGTAGTCTTAGAAAAAGAAGGAATAGGTGTGTGTCTTGGATCCACATCAGAACGGGCTCAAATTAATGAGAACCCTGTAGTAAAACTTGGGCCATGGCCTAATCAAATTTCTGAAACAAGACAAATGGGTTCAAAGCTACCCATGCCTCGTTCCAGACTCAGTCATTGGCAGAAGCAGAAATATCATGGAAGAACAAAAGCAAAACATAATTCCTTTGTGTGGTGCAACCCCCAATGCCCAGCATTTTCATACACACATGCTTGCCCAACAATTTGCGAAACTCCAGCTTGGTCGCGTGGCAAAATACTTAGCAATACCTAAAGTCATTCCTGCTTTGTTTAGAACACGCAAAATAGAGTTGCAGAACTCGTGTGGCAGAATACTTAGCAATACCCAGCCATTCCTTCCCCACCGCCGGAGCCACCAGATGCGGGCCACTGTTGGGGGGCTGACCCCGAGTCAAATCCTCCAACCAGAAGGAGAAAATGAATTGGGACCAAGTGTTGAGCTTGTGCTGGAAGTCCGTATACTCTGTTCTGAAAGACCTGCAAAGAGATGGTTACAATGTTGATGGCCTTCCAAAGACTTCAGAAGCTTTGATTGAAGACGTAATACATGACAAAGAAGCTCAATTCAGCAGCCCAAATCTGAACATTGCATACAAAATGAGTGTGCGCGAGTACCAAAGTCTGACTCCTGATGCCACAACATTAGAAGAAAATTGGGGAAAACCCCCGGGCAATCTGAATGCAAATGGAGAGAATCTATTGGTATATGGGAAACAGTATGGTAATGTCTTCATAGGTGTTTAGCCCACATTTGGCTATGAAGGGGATCCTATGAGGCTGCTTTTCTCCAAATCTGCCAGCCCACATCATGGATTTGCAGCATATTACTCTTTTATTGAGAAAATTTTCAAAGCTGATACTGTTCTTCATTTTGGGACACATGGTTCACTTGAATTCATGCCTAGAAAGCAGGTGGGGATGAGTGATGTATGCTACAGTCTGATTGGGAATATTCCAAATGTTTATTACTATGCTGCAAACAACCCTTCCGAGGCCACCATAGCCAAACGCAGGAGCTATGCAAACACCATTAGCTATCTGACTCCTCCAGCGGAAAATGCCAGACTATACAAAGGTCTTAAGCAGTTAAGTGAGCTCATCTCCTCGTACCAGTCCCTCAAGGACACAGGCCGTGGGCCACAAATTGTGAGTTCAATTATCAGCACAGCTAAACAATGTAATCTTGACAAGGATGTGGCACTGCCAGATGAAGGTGAGGAGATCCCAGCTAAAGAGCGTGACCTTGTGGTTGGAAAGGTGGATTCCAAGATCATGGAGATTGAGTCTCGTCTGTTGCCTTGTGGGCTTCATGTCATTGGTGAGCCTCCCTCAGCCTTGGAAGCAGTGGCTACACTGGTGAACATCGCTGCACTGGATCGTGGTATTTCTTCTCTCCCAGCGATACTAGCCAAGATTGTAAGAAGAGATATAGAGGATGTTTACAGAGGGAGCAACAAAGGAATATTGAAGGATGTAGAGCTTCTTCGGCAAATAACTAAAGCATCACGTGGAGCAACTACTGCCTTCGTGGAGTGCACTACTAATAAGGGTCAAGTTGTTGATGTAGCTGATAAACTTAGCTCAATCGTTGGATTTGGCATAAATGAGCCATGGATTCAGTACTTGTCAAACACCAAATTTTACTGAGCTGATAAGGAGAAACTTAGAACCTTGTTTGAGTTGCGGGGAGAATGTTTGAAGTTGGTTGTGGTTGATAATGAATTGGGAAGTTTAAAACAAGCCTTGGAGAGTAAATATGTGATAAAGGTTTTGATTAAAGGGCAAGATCTGCCTAATTTTGAAAGTTCTTCGGAACCAATGACTTTTATCCAAGAGAATTTTTCTAAATTTCACTTTGACGACAAGCTGAGTCTTTTGTGGGGGGGGGTGAAGTGTTGATAGGAACCCAAGAATGACCAAGGTTTATTCTAGAAGAGGGACAACCAAATTCAGGGGATTTGACCCCTAAAAGTGAGAAAACAAATAAGGGGTGAGGATTCTGTTGAGAGTGAGGGGGGGGGGTATATTTGTGGGTTGTTTAGCATATGGGAATTAGGCTGGAATTGGCTTGGGCATAGGAGAGACTAGACACTCTATACTTGTCTAGACTATTTTCTTTTCTCTGTAATCTGTTCATCTTTTTTCTTCCTAATATACTACCGAACTGGACTGATATCACACTGATATCAGCCAGAATTCAGTGATCTTGTGTGCATTTGTGCTTGCTGTTATTTCATTCTGTTTGGTACCTATCATTCTACAGGAGTTATAGATTTTGAGATCAGTTGATTGGTTGCAATCAAATTTATAATTGGAGAAAGGTTCTTGCACACCACTTTCCTTGCATCTCTTTATACTTCCTAGTAACTTACTATTATACGTAAAATTTGGGAACGGCGATTTTAAAATTTATCAACACAGAATAGTATGTATCCGTATCACTACTTAGCATGGAGAGGAAAAAAAAAACATGGTCCCCTATAATATGTCAACAAACAAATTAACCGAAAAGCTTAAATTGTTAGGGGCAGACTTAAGGAATCTTTTTATCTTTAATGCTCTCTCTCACACAAGGGCCCTTACCTTAGCCTTGGAAGTGTTGACATTGCACAGACCCACTTTACCTCATGGTGAAATTTAATTTAATTATAAGAATGGGGACAATACAAATTGAACTCCTTGATTGCTTGATCAAAGAGGCTAATGATACTATGTCAAGATCAAATTTAATTCAAAAGCTTACATTGTCAGTTACAGGCACAGGACTGGTTTTTATCTAACAATTTGATCATCAGTAGAAAATTGCAAGTTGTTCATATGACTAGATACCAATAAAATTTAATTAAATGGGACTAGCTTGCCAGCCATGGTTGGGAGTCCTTGTTTTCTATCTGTTTGACCTGGTTTGTATTAATTTTGGCTTTATCAGTTGTCAATTATTCTCATGCTTTTCATCAGCTGTTTAAAAATATATAATCTAAAGGAAGAGTAGGAACATTCTCTTATGTATCTTGCCTTCCTATAAAGAAAAACCTGTTGCAAATTATGTTGGCATGCAGGATTTTTTTTCTTCTCAGAAAAAATCTATACCATAAAAAAGATGGATAAATTAACACAATCAATTCATTATCAGGTATCCAGTTGGAGGGATTTTATGAAGGGAGGAAAGAAGGTGAGATACTAAGCTTACTGGTTTTCGTATGAATACCTGGGAACAAATGAAATGATGTATTGCTTGACTAATATTACCTTTTTGTCTGTCTGCAGACTAAGAAGGGAGAAATTCGCCCCCCTAAGCTTAAGACAGAAGATCCCAACAAATCCTACGTTCAGAGGCCTGTGAAAAGAGGCTAGGTTCTGCCATTGTGTTGAAGGATTTCATAGGCAATCAATCTAACGAGGAGTCCGGGAGAACTCATTCATGCAGACTACAGACTATCCTTGTGTTACTTTGATACTTGTAAGCATATTTTATTCATTGGGGTCATTAGAGGCACCTTAATGGAATGCAGACCTCGCCGAATGAAAATCCCATGTTAGGATGTTTCACCCTAACACTGATATATATTATTAGGAATTTTTAAGTTATGTCATTATTAGTGATTTTTGAAAAAATATTTTGTCAAATTCATATCTACTGGTTACGGCCCACAAAAAAGAAACCTATATTTGCTGGTCATCAGCAGCGAGACAGATGGGATGTTAGGTTAGACAATATAATTCCTGAATTTGAATAGTGATAAGGCAATTGGTTTTCGTTTAAAAGTTAAAACTCTATTTACAATCCTAAACTCTTTTTTTTTTTTTGGTCATAGGGATTGTTTTCCATGATATGAAAAGTGCTGAAACTTCATATTTCACTTTAGCAATTATGCACCGCAATACTCAAAACAAGAAACGCCTGGCAGAAGCAACTGGAAACCAAAAAGTGAATCAGGACCAAATTCAATCCCACAAGCTCCTTGCAGCATAAGGCAAAATACAAAATCTATTATAAAAATTCACATATTTTTTGTCAGAGAATGTTGATTCACACAAAAATTAATTGTACAGAGCAAGGATGAAAATTACACAAAGCAACACCTATGATACAATGACCTCCAAGAAAGATTTCTGATTTATATATCTCACCATCACATATAAAAATCCTCGTCCTCTTTGATCAACTAAAAAGACCCAATAATAGCCCAAGGGCAAGAAGTAAAAAATATGTAAGAATTAATGACAAAAATAGCCAGCACTGACAATCCGTGACAGAGGACCATGACCTTGACTTCGTACCTATGCTCAATTTACAACGGACTGCAACTTCTAGCTTTGTCAAAGTAAAACCCGGACTGCAACTTCCATCAGTGGCTGTTATCCTTGCATCTCGAACTTGTATCTTTCTCAAGGCCTGCTGATTGACTGGTGAGAACCAAAACTAAGCCAAGCTTTCTGCAAGGATCAAGATCACAAGTTCGTAGACTCCCGTGAATGGCATCATGCTATATACATAACACTAAAACAAGGCGATAGCACGAGCCAGTAAGGCATAAATATTAAGGACATTCTTAATGATCACTATATCCAAGCGAGCGAACCTCGTTCATTTGTTACTTGGGGACGGCCTCTAGTTGGTGTTGCTGGTCTGTTAGCATTCAGCTCCTGTACATAATAATAATTTTTTAATAAAAAGCACCACAGCACTGGGAAATGACATCAGCTTAAAATTCACTTAGACGTGCTCGTGTATATTTGACAGGTGCAATTTACAAAACACTATTTAAGGGAAAATATTTGAAGGAGTACCTGCATCCATGTATCTTCAATATGACGTTCTGGTGACGTTTCTGGCGAAGAGATTGCAGGTGGTAATGGATGAATCAGTTTAGGAACCACAACAAGGTCTCTACCCAAAACTAATATTGCCCCAGCATTATTTGCGGTACCTATTGGAACAAGGAAGTGCCAAAATTTACAAGGGAACATGATCTAAGGAGGAAAGTGCAATGTAGAAGTCAGTAACATATACCACAATAATTTGTAGCTGAGAAAAGCGTGATCAGATGTCCCTGGGCAAAACGCTCAAACCCATCCATCACACATTCATGTGCACGAACAATCAACTGAAGATCATTGTTGTTGCAAAATTCCATGACACGATCAGGCTGAAGCACCAAACCACATTTAGATGAGCATAAGAGCACAAATGCAAGATTATAAGGTAGCAAAAATCTAAACATTTAACAAGTACAGAGACCATCCAAGAAGGCAACTATGCCTATGATTTACAATTCAAATAACACCCATCACAAAGGCAAATTTCAAATTATAGGAAATATCAAGTGCTGGCGTTCATAATAGCATCAGCAAAGGGGATGGGGATAAATAAGAATGCACATGCGTTAATCAGTTTTATTATCTTTTCAAATTTAAATCTATACATAAAGCCTAGCTTTGAAATATAATTATCTAATAGATACATTTTACACTAGCAAAAGCTTCAAAGCATAAATACCCATTAATTAATTTCAAGTTTCAACAGATGCTAGAAAATCCGGCAGTAGAAATGCATCACTAAGGGTTTCTAGAATAATGAAACAATTATTATACGAGCTTTTTAATATATATTACCATTTTACACTAAGGGTTTCCAGTATCAGTGTATTAATATATATTACAATATTTATCATCTAGAAACATTGAAATTACCAAATTACTATATATTTATATGCAAATAATATAACTGAAAAATTAATCATTTGCAAAATAACAGGTAAGGAGCACTCACCCCAAAAGTAACTAATCCAGGACCTCTAGCATTTGGCCGCAGTCCTTCCACGCTGTCATTCTCTGTAGGGTCAGACCTAGAGAGAAACATTTCATGCTGTTATTATCCAGAAGGACATGGAGTAATTTGTCACAAACATGCAATAGCATACATATGCACTAACCACAATAGATCCATAAGCACAATTGACCCTGCTTCCATCGGAATTGGACGCTGAATATTCTCAATCTGTTCCACATGATTTATTGAACGACCAATACCACCATGCATGCAAATAATTTTTTTCTCAATTAGAGCCGCCAGAGGAAGCCAATTAAACAGACGGTTTATCCGATGCCACGTCCAAATTCCATCTCTCTCACCCTGATAAGCAACTTACATGGTTGGTTGATATACCCGATATATAAATATGAAACAATGTCTGGTACTCTGGTACAAGAAATTCCTTACCACCCTCTCGATGCACTCTATTCGGAAACCAAAAAGGGCATTAATATCTGCAGCTTCATGGTTTCCACGTATTAAATGTACATTGTTGGGATACTCAACCTGCAATATTCACATAACCACGCATAAATCTGAGGCCATCAAACTTGATAAACAACACAGAAAGACAACTTAAACCATCAAGAGTACCTTCAGAGCAAGAAGAAGGGTTATAGTTTCCAAGCTGTGCTGCCCCCGATCAACATAATCTCCTAGGAATAGATAATCGATATATCTGATAGTCATTTATACAAAATTAGCAATAGAGAAAATTGAATGCCTAAATCATTAGTGTTACAATAGCCCTAAGATCTCAACAATGCACCAAGTGCATAAAAAACTAACGAAGAAATGCTCCCTCTTAAGTTGGATTCCACAGATGTACAAACCAAATTGTGATAGCAAAACAATTGGCCTAAATAATTACAGAAAGCAGGTTGTGGTTTTGACATCTTATACATCAATAACCTTGCTTAAATACCCTGACAAATAGCCTATTGACCCAGAAGCTTAAGCCAATTGAAAACAGTCATCAAAATGCACACCAGTAAGGGCGCACAGTAACAATAATCCATTATTCACAAATAAAACCAACCATGGGAATTATGAAACTCACGCTATGTCACCAGCAGTTGATGGTGCACCATACTCATCAAAAAGGCGCATGAGATCCCCAAACTGCCCATGTAAATCACCAAATATTTTAATCGGTGCCCTAAGTTGTAAGACACTTGGTTCACTTGAAAATATCCGCTCAGCACTATCACAAAGATCAGCAATTTCATTGCAATCTAAGAAAAACTGCCGGCGAACTGGTGGTTTCCACCCACGAGGCTTTAAGAGGTGTGCTATGACCTATAAAGAAAGTGAAGAAACTCCATAAGAAACAAATCTGAATATAAGACAAAGCAAACACGCTTGGTAATATAACAGGAGAGGTATGAGAAAGCCAACATGAGGATGTAAATGAAAACCATGATTTAACACAAGACACATAAACCAGAAAAGAAAATCAGAAAACTGTGATGCAACAAAAGAGGTAGGAGTAGGCAAAGGTACTAAAAGGAAGGTCAATAAACATGACCTATCAGATGTTCTGGACCTGATCAGCTGATCCATTATTCATGATTCCAACATTAGATAGCCAAGTCCACGACATTTGACAGGTAAGTACACAACATTTGATAGTCCATGTTATTTAAAATATCAGATATTGTACACCTGATCCACTACCATTGCTGAATTTTTAAACAAAATACAAATTATTTTTCTAATATTATTAATATGAATTATTTTTATTCTGTGCATGTTTGATAACTAGTTGTAGAGATGAACTGTGTAATACCCTGGAAAACATGTTAGGCTTGTATATGGATACAAAGGTAGCCTAATACTTGCTTAACATGTTTGTTGAATTTTGTGGCTTTCTGAGCATGTTTAGTCACCTTGTTGTAACATTATATGTGAAATATAACTTTTATTAGCCTTAGAATTGGCTTAAACTGCTTAGTTAGTGGAAATAAATGTGAAGAATTTGTTTCTAGGTCACAAATGTGTTGTAGATGGTGTGGTTAAAATTTGAGGTTAATCGGAGTTAGTTTGATATTTTTAAGCATACTAGTTGTGTGTTTTAATGCCGGATTGACTACCAGCAGATATGGAAAAATATCAAAATGGTGAAACAAGATTTTTGATGAATCTTAGGATTTATTTTAAACTTGTTGGAAACTAGAAAACTTGGTTAGGTGAAATCTAAGCGTTCTTAGTTGATCGGGAATTGGTATAAGTCACTTAAGTGACAAAGTAAGGCACAGTTCCTCACTCTTTCTGATGCCTTGATCTATTTAAGGCCAAAATGAGATATTTCTCTCATTTTCTCACTCTCCTCTCACAGTTGCAGCAAGGAAAGATAAAGGGAAAGGGAAGCAAGGAGCAAAAGGTAGAGAATCAACCAACCAAGAGGAAGAAGAAGAAGATTTTGGAAAGGAGCTACTAAGTGACTTCATTTCTGGCCATTGAGGTAGGGAGAACCTTGTTCTTGACTCTTTACTCCATTTTCTTCATCTTGTTCTAGAGAGGCCTTGATGAGGCAAGTGGTGGTGAAGTGTTGTTTTTGTTGTTTTTATGCTTGAATCTTGTTGTAGAACTTGAGAATAGCATGTTTTTAGGTTGTTTGATAATTGATGATGAGTTTTCATCAATTAAACATCTTTGGTTTCTCTTGAGATAAAAGTTGAGTTTTAGGGTTCAAGTTTGATGAGTTGGTTCTTTGATTCATGTGGGGATGTTTTGAGAATGATTTATGAGTTGAGTTTAGTGTTTAATGATTCTAACATGATTAGAGACCATGCTTTGAGTTGGAAAACACTTAAAATCCAAGATTGAAGGCTGGAAGTTGGTTGAGAATCAATAGCATGGTAGCTAGGTGTTTTCTGCATCCATTTCTGGTGCTGCACGCACCAGATAACCAGTTAGGCAAATGGCATAACTGGTTATTGGTGTTTGGCAGAGGAGTTTTTCTGATGCCATAACCGGTTATTGAGCTTGTCCAGAACATGTTTTACTAAGCCATAACCGGTTATTGAGCTTGTCCAGAACATGTTTTACTAAGCCATAACCGATTATGGAAAAGCCATAACCGGTTATTGTGCTCTACCAGAACGTGATTACATGGGAAAATTAGATTGTCCCAAGCCATAACCAGTTAGCAAGGTCCCATAACCAATTATGGGCATGTTGAAAGTTAGAATTTGGCTTGCCTTAGCTAACTTCTCAATAGGGATAAGGGCTAGAAACTTATGGAAACATAGCTTGACATCCTTGGGCTTCATGTAGAGCTTGTTTAAGCTAGGTAATGGAATACCAATGGTTATTTATTATGATATTTAACATCATTGTCTTTCATGTTGGTAGTTATGAATATAAAACAATTGGCATGCTAGTTATTATAGTGATTGGCATCATTGTATTTCATAATTATGTTGATGAGGTTGAGTCCTCATTATTGATGAATCAAATGGATTTGTAATGCTAATTATGTGAAGTAATTAGACATGTTTATACATTTATGTATGTGATTGTTGAAGGATGTGATCCTCACATTTGGGGATAATCTATAATAGTGTGAGGTAGGACGATGCCCTATGTATTATAGTGATGAGTTGAGGTGAGTCATATCCTCTCTCATTGTTCTAGTAGATGAGCTGAGGTGAGTCATATCCTCCCTCTTTACTAGATGTTATCCTAAATGGAAGGTATTTAAGGTGAGTAATATCCTTACTACCGGAGGTGATCCTAAACCTTGATAGTGTGAGGACTCCTCCCTATCGAAGAGTAGTTGAAGATGGACTTCCCTTCTTTACTCTTGAAAATCTACGACGCAAGGATTCCAGAGTGGTTGAGGTGAGTAATATCCTCTCTACATCTGATGAGTAGTTAAGGTGGGTAATGTCCTCACTACGCTTGTTCAAGACTTGGGATGGACTTCCTTTGTTTTGTTCAAGTCTCATGCATGACATGACATTGCCATGGACTTAGTATCATGACATTATTCATTACATACTTAAGATATTGCATAGACATAAACATTAGACATAATTTGGCATAGCATGGCGATTGTGTGGGCGGTTGCCACCATGACATTGTATGGGCAGTTGCGTATTCTTGATGATTGTATAAAATACTGGTTTTGGAATACTTCTATTGAGAATTGTGATTTCTTACCCCGATTGTGTTGCCATGTAAATCCAGGTGCGAGTTCTTCAAAAGGGAAGCAGAAGATGTATGAAGACTAGTATAGTTTATATGCTTTATATAGTTAAAGCTTATATATATTATACTTGATTTAGTTTGTATAAAAGTTTATGTATTACAATGTGCCCTATTGAGGCAATGATGTATATATAAGTTTTAGTTTTCGCAAGGCTCTCCATTATTATTTGTTTAAATGATGTGGATTAGTTGATGTCTAAGTTAGAAGTAGCATGACTAGTATTGGTTAATCTTATATATGTCAAGTATATCGAGATATTAATATTAGGATGTTACAAACTATACCTTTTTGGGCACACTATTGATAGACATCTGCCGATCTAATAATTTTCTAGCAGCAGTTGCACTTTCTGGAGTCCCATAACTAACCCGCCTGCCTTCATTTTCAAACTGATCAATTGAAAGCTGTCTCACCATGCCACCTAATGCTCCACCAGTCTCTGCAGCAACAACCACCTGGAGAAAATTCAACATAGAATCAGAAATTGCAGCTTAAGTATTTTATGGAAACTTATACACTGCATAATTTTTCCTTAGCAATCAAAATGTATTACTCACAGCTCTGTGATGCAGCCGAACTCCACCAGGAGCAATGTTATTTGACCCTACAGAATCAGGCTTAATCAAGGAAGATATTTGTTTCCCACTTGGAGTAGCCTCAGCCCCACGGTCTCTGTCAGGCAATTCAACTTCTCCATTCTCTTGTCGTGCCTTGGCAGCAGCCAGTGTGGCACTGATAGCTTCAGCTTCTGCAGCTGATGCTTCAACCAGATACTCAACTCCTTTGCTAGTTCGCCTGTTCAAAATTCTTCAGATGAATGAAGCCAAGGAAGTAACATTAAATACCTTGCCCAATGAGAATGAAAACAACTATCTTACCGCGATCCCTGAAGCATGGCATTTTCAGTGCTGATATCAGTATAAATGTCACCATTCATTGGGGGCGCAACTGGATTTCCAAAAACAACAGAACCATCAGCAGCTGCTTCAGACATTGTTTGCCTCGTCCTATCATCAACAAATCCATATCGTCCTGGTAAGCTTCCTGCTTGTACATTAGATGCAGCAGCTGCAGCAGCAGCAGCATGTGAAGCAGCAGTTGTTGTTTCAGCAGCAGCAAGATCTTCAGCAACAAGTAGGTCATCTAGCAAGACTCCTGCAGCATTAATACAATACATTATGGTCAGTCCAGCTCTTGAAGTGATGAATTGGTTAGGTCACCACAAGTTTAATCCCAAAGTGAATATTTACAAAAAAAAAATCTACAACAAACATAAACCTAGTAAATATTCCAGAGGAGACCAGACATCTCAGCTTGCAAGATGAACACGGATAGACTGGCCATTTTCATGAACAATAATAATGGGGGCAGAAAGACACCAAAAAGTGAACAAATTCAACCAAAATTATTAAGTGAATAGAACATGAAAACCAAAGACACCAGAAAAGGCTTTCAAGCTGTATTGTAAGAACTAAGAATCACAAAGTTATCATCTGAATAGTCATAACTAGATTGATAAAACTATCACGTGACATCAAGCCAATAGGAAATAAAATCCAGCAAGATGAATCCACAAAAAGTTATAATTATGACTTACCCCCACGTAAACCACCGTAAATAAAAATTAGGTCACCAACAGCAGCAGCTGCATGCCTACAACGCCGAGTCAACTCAACTGCGGCATCTCCTCCAGCTGCATCAGCACTGTATCTACCAGTTCTTGGACTGGTAACAACAGATTTTGTATCACACCAAACACCAGCAGCAGTGTCCAATACTACAAACAGAAAAAAAAAAAAAAAACCAAAATAAAGCATCAATACAAATAAATAAAATACAAGAAAATGACCATAGGTAAAAAACATAAATAAATAAATAAATTACAGTTACAGCACCAACTAAGTATCAGCAAA
This sequence comes from Ormosia emarginata, assembly GCA_029884605.1. Taxonomy (NCBI): domain Eukaryota; kingdom Viridiplantae; phylum Streptophyta; class Magnoliopsida; order Fabales; family Fabaceae; genus Ormosia; species Ormosia emarginata. The sequence goes on along the minus strand of JAQQTP010000085.1, from coordinate 12,673,837 downwards.
GAATGAAAAAAAAAAAAAGAATATTCTGTTCCTTTATTTCACGATAAAAAAAAGTCATTCTTCTGTCAAAGAATGAAAAAAAAAAAGTATATACAAGAGTGGGGGCAGAAGAAAGAGAGGTGGGGCATAAAAATCAATAGCTGCAACACCATGATCAAGTACCTGCAACACTTGATGAGTCTTCTACCATTCGTCCACCACCAAGAGCCCCACCAGACACATGGAGCCTTGCATTAACAAATACCTAGAGTCATTAAATTAAGCAAATTATGATCCTTGAATATATAACCAACTAAGAAAATATGAGAATAAAAGAAACTGAATCCAACCGCTGCATGCTGATATCTTGGAGATGGTGAGACACCCGGGGCAATTGCCCATTCCCAACGACCATCTCTATGTTTAGCAAGTCCATATGCACTTGCCAATGGCTGCAACATAAGTGGTAAAAAGATAATTTCACCAAAGCTTAGGAGGAAAGTAAGAAACAATTCACAAGAGCCACAGAAAAATGTTAAACAGAAATTAAACAGGATTACATATATCTACCAATTAGTGTTAGTTTGTGTAAGAATAGGTCCAAAAACAGAAAGAAGACATTGACAGGGTAACTAACCATAGACATCTGAGCTCAACATAAAAACAAAATGACCACAACTATCAATGCCATATGTCAGAAGGAAAATTGGATACTTCTACATGCAGTAGGTGAGTTATAATCTTGCTTTTACTTGAGCCTACTGCTCTGCATATTTTGATGGGAGAGTTTGGACTCGGGACTCTTCTGGTTTATTCTCTTGTAAATCCCTCTTCCAATTTTTCACTCACTCCACTAACCATAAAATGTTCCCTCTTTGACAAAACTCTCCTGAAGTTTAAAGCTCTGTCTCTGGTGAAGTCCATTGTTTGGACAGCAGTTCTTAACAGGATTATTAACACAAATGATTTGCTACAGATTGACACTGCTCACACCCTTGACAAGTGTCATTTACAAGTCGAGCTCAGAAACAGCAGAACACGTACTTCTGCATTGTCAGGCTCAGGCTACCTTTCTCTAGAGTAATCTTTTTGGGATATTTTATCAGCATTGGGTATGCCCCCTCTTACATAGAGCAGATCTTTCTGGTTTGTTTTAAAGGTTTTGGAAAAAACAAGGAGGCTAAAATTCTGTGGCAGTGGCAGTGATTGCCATTTTCTGGTGTATTTGGTTAGTGGAATGCACACATCTTTAAGAGCGTCTCCTTGCCCTGAAATTTGCTTTGGAATAGGTTTAGTTCTTAGCTTATCTCTAGTGCTCAGCCCATGGATGTCACAAGGTGTTGCCTTCTCTGGTTTGCAAAGGGGATGGGTTGCCTGTTGCACTCCTAATTTCCCGGAGTATTTTGTTCTAATTTTGTTTTTTCCAGCTCTTGAGGATACCTTATCCTCACCCTGGTTTACTTATTTCTCTTCTCTTTAATAATGCTTCTTTTCCTATTAAAAAAAGATTCAGTAATGATAATTAACTCTGCATGGACCACTATAAGGGCAAGCCATATGAAAGGAGATGCAGAGAAAGGGATATTAATAACAAACTCAGGTATTTCTCTTCTCTTTAATAATGCTTCTTTTCCTATTAAAAAAAGATTCAGTAAAGATAATTAACTCTGCATGGACCACTATAAGGGCAAGCCATATGCAAGGAGATGCAGAGAAAGGGATATCAATAACAAACTCGGGTAATTGTATCAGGCATGAATTAAAAGCTTCCCAGGTAAATCAAATCAACAGAATGAGTAGATAACTCACAACACTATTGGCATCCCTCCCTCCACAAAGCAGAAGAAGCCCATCAGAGCGTGCACTTGCAGTTGCATACCTACTCAAAAATAAATGGTAAGATGACAACTTAACCCCACATTATGATAAGTTGCACTAGATGATAGCCTACTTAATAAAAACAAGGAAAGGTAGGTCTACAGTTATTTGTTTACATTTTCAAAGGTGAAATACTTAAAGTACTCCAATGCGCTAACAAAAAACACAGCAATAATGAGCTAACTTTATTCTACAAAACAGAAAATTAATTCTAATCAAAATTAACAAATTAAGTTAAGCTTCAATTGATACAGCCCTACTCAAGCTCCACAGTCTAACTCTCAAGGTTTTCACACATAAAAGCAACAAGAAAATGAATGTGATCCTATGCTATAATCATAATACTCACAAAATAAAGGAAGAATAAAGCAATCATAAACCAATACACCAGTTCAAATTCACAAAGCAATAGTAAACCAATGGATATTATTGCTAGAAATGGAAAAACTAATGAAAATTCAGACAATTCAATTTTCATTGATTTTGTAGAAATATAGTCAAATATTATCTAAAGAAAAAACAGAGAGGAGAAAAAGAACAATAAAAACAAACCCAAGACATTTTTCTTAGACATGAAAATAGTTTAAAAACAGGGAACAACGTAAAACAAAGTTAACAAGTAAATTAAATTTATAAAAACATATCAATTTAACCAATTAACATTTCTACATGAAGTCAAACTGGAAATGAAGTGTTTATCCTAACCACTCAATAGTTTGGTTAATGCAATAACTTGAGTGACAATATTCAGAACCTAACTCAAGACATCAAAGGCTACAAAATAAACAAACACCATCTTGTGTTCATAAGAATTTAAAACTGATATGCACATAGTGATTTCAAAATATCAGTCTAGAAAGGTAGCATTCATGGGAGACAGAAGTATACATGCATGGAGGTGGACCCTCTCCTTCTGGCTCCAACTTGCGCCATTCATAAGGCTTGGCAGCTGTGTCCAAGGCCCATACATCAGCCAGAGGTCTCTTTCCTGAAAAGCATAGGTCAAACTAGTGTAACATCCAATAAATTTACAGTCACACAAATACAACCAAGGCATACAATGCAAAAGGGCTGGCATTTGGGCAGTTACCATCATTGCCTCCAATTGCCATAAGATACCTCTGCCCCACCAAAGCCATTACATGTCCATAACGTGGCCCTGGTCCAGGGCCTTGAACAGACACTCTACATAAAATTCAGAACCTGTTAGATTAGATAAATGTCATGGAAACATCAAGGAAAAAAACACATAGGTTACAAGTCTAACCTATGCCAGCGAGGCCATTGCTGAGTGAGATCAAGAACATGAAGGTCCTCTGCTGACAAACCAGCGGGACCAATGCCACCCTGTGTAACAATGTAATATTCCACTAAGAATTTAGCTAATCATTTAAAGAAAGTAAATAAATCCACCAACATTAAGATAACATAAGAGATACCCTCTCCATGCTACCTGAATAACCACCATGGTTCCCACAGCAGTTGCCACATGTGCAGCCCTTGGAGTTGGAGGTTCTCCAAAGGGAGTTAACCTGCATTATATTTCCCCTATTAGCACTAAAGCAAAGTATGTAAGGCCATACAAGCATTACTTAAGTCTTAACGGAGGTGGGAAAGAATAACCTAGTTCTAAGCTTACCTAGACCATTTATTAGTCAAGACATCATAACAGTGAACGTCAGCTGTGGCACCAGCTAAACCTGCAGAGCAAATGATAGAATAGCAGTCATGATAGATTTCAAGCATAAACACTTATCACTCAATTATTGAAGCAACAATACATGCCATTTTGAATTCAGAAGAAGCTCCCTTCAATCCAATCAATATCAACTCTTCTTCAAAGGAAAAAATGTATAAAATCTAGATAAATCATTGTTTCATCTTGTACCATTCCTCACAGGAAGATGAGCAGATGTAGCCAATTCCCATATAATCAAGAATGTTTGCACCAAATCAAGTTTTCAGTATTTAGTTACTGACATTGGTATGCACTACAAATACTAAATATAGACATTATCTTACTTGGATGACTTTGACTTCAACATTTAGAACAAAAACATTTGGGGCTTCAAATGACAAACCAAAAGCATGATGTTCTAAATTGCGATGTAGGGCATGGAAACAATGTGGTAACAGGAATGCATTGTTATCTTCAACAAATGCTACTTATTTGCAACATCATTTGAAATTAATACTCTTCAGTCTTCACAACATAAACTGAAATATAAGCATTCTTTCTGGAGTAAAACAATGGGGTTCATAGGGTTCCTAAACAACTGAACGAAAGATGTCACTTAATATGGTTTATCTTATATGGTAATAAAAAATTATACACAAACGGGAAAGGTACCAGTCCAACCTCATTGTCACATTCTTGGGCCTCCACCTAAGAGCTTAAGCTTTAAGGAGAATTGGTTCTTGACATGGTATCAAAGCTTTAATGACCAAGTGGTCAGGAATTCAATCCTTGCCACCCCCATTCTTCATAATTAAAATAAATTTTAGGACTTTTTAACCCAAAAAAAAAAATTAGGACAAGGTAAATTGAGCTTGTGCATTGTCTACGCTTCAAGCCCAAATGGCCCTTACATGAAAGGGTGTGTTAGAGATATAAAACCATTCATGGGATTTCACCTAAGAGAGCTAAAGCTGCAAGGAGAGTTAGTTCTTGACAAGCTCGTTTGGGTGAATGAACGAAACATAATGAAGTGGAATGGAACAGACAATAACAGAAGGAACCACTAAATCCATATTTTGGATGCATTATATTGAAGGAAGGAAAGAAGGCCAATAGAACAAAGTGTTCCCTACGATGTATTTTTCCTCAACTTATTGCCCCCTACGAAAATAGGCAAAAAGCCAAGCAAATGGAAAGGCTTTTAAATGAAATTTTATGAAGTTCCAATTATCAACCAACCATAAAAAAGAAACAAAGTCGTCATATAAATACTCAATTCATTCCATTTAATTGCATCACAGACTCACACAAACACACATATTCTTTCCCTAAAATAAGATTAGGAACGGATGTATTCAAGATAAAGTTAGAGTAGCACTAGCACCAAATGAGTAGACTATGACAAACTCGTCTAAGGTGATTTGATCATGTGAGCAAAAGAACAGCAAAGGCCCAATGTGAAAAGTGGATCAAATGGAAGATAGTCTAATTAAAAGGGGTAAAGGACGACCAAAGAAAACTTAAGAAGAAAACATTAAAAAGGCTTTACTCTAAATGAATTTATTGAAATTTTGGTTTTTGATAAAGTCTTACGACATTGTTTGATCCGTTTAGCCGACTCCACCAATGGATAAGACTTGGTGGTTGTTGTTTTTATAAGTTAAACCATCCAACAAAGGAATGATCATAAATGTTATTTCCATTCTTTCTATTCCAATCTACCCTATCCATCCAAATGAACTATTATGGAGCTTTAGTAATCAACAAAGCCAAGTTTATAAAAGCCCTAGTTTCCACGACAGGAAACATTTGGTTCATAAGAACCAAGGACAAAGAGATGCCATGAAAATTGAATAGGCCAGAAAAATCAGCAATTCATTGCCATATATGCATTTCCATGACCTAAAACAACAATGCAATTAGGGACTTTGCATTTAAACAGCTTCAATAACTATTAACTAGACATTGACAACAACAAACGCTTTTGTATGCAGCTAAAATTTAATTCAACTATAAAATACCTCAAAGTATGCAAAGCTTACAACTACCAAACTAACATTACCAAAATTCAAAATACTTAGCCATTGTATCCTGAGGAATGCTAACATATGCATTCAAAAATACAGTAAGATAATTAAATACATACGTATGCCAGCATTTCCAGCAGATGAAGGAGTCCCTGAAGCCGCGGAATTCCCTTCAAGCGCAGTGGCACCACCGAACAAAATCAGCCTTGGACCAATGTACCCTGGCGTCCCCGCCTCTCCAACAGCCGCCACAGCCGTCAACGTATGGCCGCACCTCGGCCCCGGCCCGTCCTCCTTCTTCTCCAAAATCGCATCAACCACAGTGTAAGTTGGCGCCAGCCTCGGCCCAACCACTGGACTCTGCTGCACCTGCTGCTGTTGTTGTTGCTGTTGCTGCACTGCCGGCGGCTGCGCCGGAGATCCACCTCCAGACGGCGGCGGCTCCGGCAGCTGCTCTCCCTCTATCGCCGGAGCAGTAGCATGGTTCAGCAAGGCCGGATCGTGATCGGCCTCCGGCACCATCGAGGAATCGACGTCCATTGCTTCAACCCTAAGACTCGAGTAACTTCGTCAAGATCGGAGCTAGAATTCCCGTAAAATCGCATTCGGAACCAACATTTCAATTCGTTTCAACCGAACTCGCTTTCGCTTCGTTCGATAACACAAGCAACGAACAAAGAAACAAACTCAATGTTCGCAATTGAAAAGGCTTATAGCTCAGATCCTCGATTCTTCAATTCGAAGACGAAACACAAAACGCGCAAATTTTCGGAAACAGTAACCACCGGAGAGAAAATCGTTTAGGTTTTTCTCTCTCTCTCTTCTTTCTGTGTAGAAATTTGAAACTCGGAGAAAAGAAAACAAGCGGTCGAAGGCAACGAAACGGGAACGGAGACAATCTCAAAGCCACAACAAAACACACACTCGCAAACCCAAAGTGGAAGAATTAAAAATAATAAATAAAATCCAATCACTTTCTCTGTCGTGTCCCCTTCTCTCTCTGAGTCGAAGGTGCTGTGTCTTTCTCTCTCTAGATTTTTTTTATTTTTTCGCCTTTCCTGTTTTTCTTTTTTAATAAAAAAAAGAAAATATTTTTGTGTATATTCTGTTTCTTTTCTCTCTGGAAAAGGAAAGAGGGGTGACCGGAATCAACCGGTTAGGGTATGTACTTATGTGTTGGTGGCGGCGCCCAAATAAGGGCGTGACGTTGGATGGGGCAACTGGGATAACCGGGGATTGTTTAAACTTTAAACTAACTATTTAACGGTGTTCGCTGCTTCCAGGTTGTAAGGAGGCTTGCCTTGTAGTTTAGCCACCTTGTAGGGAAGGGTTTAACCGCGCAGCGAGGAGCAAAGTGAGAGTACGCGCTTTACAATGTTTTTGAATCTCAGATGCTAATAATAAACATTTTTTTCTCATAAAAATAACAAAAATGCCAGTTCAACATCTCTTCTCACAAAATATGTGATAAAATCATATATAAATGTGTGAAAAATAAAGTAAAATCAAGTTACGTATGCGTAAATGTGTATTTATAGTATTATTATAAAAATAATAGAAAATTATATAGATTTTTAAATTTTGATTTTTTTATAAATTATCACGACAAATTTAAAAATTTTTTTAATTAATTTTTAAATTTTAATTAATATTTTAATAAATTTTTATATTTAATTTAAATATATTAATTCATTAACGATAATATTATATAATATTATTTTATTTATATTAATATTAATTAAGAACTATTTATTATTTTTTTATTAAAATTTAATTTTAAATATATATTTTTTCTTATCAATATTATCATTAATGAATTAACATATTTAAATTAAATAAAATGATCTATTTAGACATTAATTAATATTTATAAACTAATTAAAAAATTTTAAAATTTATAATAATAATTTACAAATAAATTAAATTTAAGAAAATTATATATTCTTTTTCCTAAAATAAACAATTTATATTTTGTTGTGCATACACTTTTCATTATTGTACACTTGGTTTTTGGTTTATATGTGATTATTTTTATTTTGGACAGAGTTATGGGTCATTGAGTTAAGAGCAACATAATCCATCAAAATATTATTCAGATATTATTACGTATTATTTTAATTAATACCTCAGCTTATTTATAAGGCATTAATCTCTCACAAAATTCTTAATAGATATAAATATTAATTATATTTTACATAAATAAAAAATTAATTATAAAAAATAACAATTTTTTAGATTCTAATTTTAAATAATACATTCAATTCAATTAAATTACGATTTTTAATACACTAATATCTTATAAATATTATAATATCTCAAAAATATACATTTAATTTAATTTCATATAATATCTTCTTTATACATAATCTAACATGAACATGAAAATACCTTTTACAGGTATTCAACCCTTTACATAACCGCTGTTATTGTCCAGGTAAAGAGATTTTCACCTTCAACCACCTATTTATGTAATCTTCATAATTTCATTCTGATCATCGTCATTGTACGTGAGAAACGAATAAAATTCTCCCACCACAAAATTGATATGCCATGACGCCGGCCGAAGAACAATCCAAAAACCCACAACACCTCCTTGCTTCACACTCATACGGCCTAAACAACCATTGTAAACAGTAACAACCATTGTAAACAGTCCCAGCAGATCACAGTGTCATCATCTTCACCTCATCTCACATGTTGCAAGCCATCAGGAATCAGATGCAAGGCAGATCTGAGAAGAGAACTCCAGCAGATGTTATCCTCCTCACGATCCCAGGCTTTGACATAATATGAGAAGAGAACTCCAACAGAAGTTGCGAGGGCGAGTCGTACACCCTGTAAGAGCACTTCTGCCACCAGAAGTCAGTCGTGAATGAGTGGATTAGAGAAGTTGAAGAGGCCTCACAGTGGGTAGAGGACTTAGAGAGTAAAGTAAATCACACAAGTGTGAGTGTTGTGGACATTGTTCCATCCAAACTGAAATTGTTGGAGCTTGGAGTGAAGCTCGATCACCTTGAATCACTGCTTCGCAACCCACCTACCAGACCTATCTTAACAGATGATGATATGAATTTCCATTGGAAGATGCTTTCTAATATTCAGTAAAGAACCAGAACATTGGCCTATAGTCTTTATGCATTACCATGCCCAAACAGATAGAGGTTCACATTTCAGTATTTGCACTTCTACTTCTGTTCTGGCCAAGAAATGTTCCTGCTACTAGTAATAGAGAATATAACAGCAACACTGATTGTTATGACCAAGATCTAATGAGAAGCCCATACTCCCAAGATCATTCAGAGTTGTTGAAACCTCTTTTATCAGATGATGAAAGTAGAAGTCAGAAAAATGCTTTGGTAGACATCATACATAACAAATGGGTGAATATCAGCTATGAAAGCTAAATTGTTGTTAATATATGGCACCTCAGGCCCCTTGTTGCACCTCAGAACCGCATGTATTATTGTAGTGGTTATGAACATCAATAGCCAAAGTCTCATGCCTATATTGCAGTGGCAAACCAAATTGAGGCTTCTAAAACCTGCAAACATTAGCCAGACTCAGTTCTTAATTAAGGTTTGACATCATCTAAGTCAGTACCTCGGCCGCGACTTTGAGTTCATAAGTACTTCAACTCATTCTTAGCTAAGCTAATATCTTAGTCGCGACTTTGAGTTCACAAGTACTTTAGCTCATTCTCATATAAGTCAGTACCTCGACCATGACTTTGAGTCCACGAGTACTTTGATCTGACACAACCCACAAAGTTATCATGCCTTAACGAGGTCCGAAGAATACAAGGTCCAAAGAGGATCAACTATTCTGATATTCATACATGATGGCTAGGGGAATCCACTTTACTATCGTCCGAGGTCAAGGAGTGCATTTAAAGGTTTTTACTCATACCTTATAAGTCTGACCTTAACTCATAAACTAACCAAGTTTACAGAAGTTAAGCATATTCTTACATGATGGCCAGATAGGGGAATCCACTTGACCATTGTCCAAAGTCAAATAATGCATTTAAGGATTTTCACTCATACCCTTATAGCTTGACCTTAACCCATAAATAGATCAAGTTTAAAGAGGTTAAGTGTAGCCTGGGATAATGGACCACACCAAAAGGCTTCCATGTCACCTATTCCACAATTTCAAATTAAACCCACAAATCTAAAACGTTAAACGCGATTACAACATCATGCCTAACCCATAAACCAAATAAAAGGTTTAGCATGGTTATGCACTTTAGACCGTTTCCTGAGACAGTGAACATCACTATGAGAGGCTTCTGTGTCACATACACCTAAAGTTCAATTGTCAACTACTCTTAAACGAACTTGACCACTGAGATTGAGCTTTAAACTCATCTTGGTCAAGCAAAACGAGTGATTGTCAAACTAAGAAACAATTATCGAAATCGAGTGTTGGACTCATCTTGGTAAACTGCACAAGTAAATTGCATTGTAAAATGAATACTGAGATTAAGCTTTGGACCTATCTCGACATTACAAAAACAACTGCAAAAGTATGAAGAGCCACCAAGACCGAGATTTGGATTCATCCCGGTGATTGAAAGGAAAACAGAATATGAAGAAAAACACTAATTGTTTACATAAATAAAAGGTGCCTGAAGTTGAGACTTGTTCATATACAACAATAAAACCCCACACAAGGGGAGATAATGAAAAACAAAAGTTATCATCCCTAATCTTCCGGGGTCACCATGATTACCTCGGTCTCCGCCATCTCAATCACCGCAACCCTGACTTCTTGCTCATCCACCGGTGTTGCTCCTCCCCCATCCTCGCCATCAACCCTTTGGTTCACTTGATCATTTTGAGCAGTCTTGAGAAAAATAACATCAATGATTTGGACATCTCGGACAATCTTCGAAGAACCAATCCCGTCTTTATTGAGCCCGGGGTTTAAAAGGCGGAGTTGGGCAAGAGCATTCTTGAATGACTCATCAATAAATCTTGGTCTAACGCCAAATTACATTCATTAGATGGGCCTCACAAACTCCACATGAGGACAACTTACTACCTACCTCAGATAACAGTATGATAACTTAAGCAAAGTGATCAATCACATATCCCAACCTTACTTATTAACCTCAGAGGCATATTATGATACATCACAAACCTCGACCCTTTAAAAAAAATATCACGAGATTCGATATTAACACTATAACTTAGATCATTTTGTCAACTGCGTGTTGTGTGCTCCTGCTTAACTCAGATATATTGACATTTAGTTATTTCATCTAAGCGCCAAGTTGAGGGCAACTATTTTAGATCGGGTTATGAGTCACCGAATCAGGAGCAACCTGATCCACCAAAATAATATTCAAATATTATTACATGTTATCTTAATAAGTACATCAACCTATTTATGATATACTAATCTTTGATAGATATGAACACTAATTACATCTGCATAAATAGGAAAATTAGTTATTAGAGATAATAATTTTCTAGATTATGATCCTAAATAGTAGCATTTAATTCAGATTAAATTACAATTTTTAACACCTAAGACACACCTATAAATACTCTCCAAAGTCTCAAAGGTATGCATCTAATCAAATTCTATCCACTGTCTTCCTTGTGCACCGTTTAACTTGAGCATCAAAGTGTCTTTTACAAGTATTTATCCCCTTGCACAACCGCTGTTATTGTCGCGCCACAGAGATATCTACATTCAATCACCTATTCAGGTAATACTCAGAATATCGTTCTGAACAATTTCCTTCAAACACATAATGATATAATTAAGCTTTTTTCACGAATAATATTTTTAGAATTTGAACATTTGTCGTTATTAGAAATATAATAAAATTATTCACATATTTTTACATAATAATTTAAACTTTTAAAAAAATTGATTTATGATATAATACATCAAAGCTTCTATAAATTTATGTAACAAAAAAATTTCTATAAATTTAGAGTTCAATTCTTCTCTATTATATTTTTTAAATAAAAGTTAAATTTTAACAATAATAAAAATAAATTTATGCATTATCCACGTTTCAAATAAAAATACTCTTGAGTGAAACAAAATGTTAGATGACCAACAGCTTCATCTCAGCTCAGTTTACCGGCCCTTTTCTCACAACTTTAAGCTAACAAATCTAAGTTTGGTTTGATTTATATTACATGTCATCTCATACAAAATATTGTCATATAAACATCTAATCATTTATAAGTTGAAAGTAGATTAGTAAATTTGGTATTTTCTTAATAATAAGATCTAATATCAACTTCTAATCATTCATTATTCCAGGGTCTTTTAAAATGAAAGGCAATTCTATGATTAAATTTATACAAATTTATATTTTAAACAATTAAAAAAAACAAATAAACTGTGCCAACTTGGCAACTAGCCACGACAGTAGGTTCCAATTTAAAAATCACTAATAAAGAAAATATTTTAAAAAAATTATTTATTAAAGAATTTAAAATAAAAAAATTATATAATTTTTTTTATAAAAAAATAATTTTAAATAATTTACGCTTAGACACTATCTAACAAAAACCATAAAATAAAAGGCTTTTCTGAGTGCCTCTCTACGAGCGTGACGTGATGGAAATTGGAAAGTGCCTGCACTCTTGCTGCCCAATTCACATTGGCTGAGAGCTGTGTTGGATTGAGAATATTTTTCTCACTGTAATAGAATCTGTTACTGTTATTAATTTTCTATAATCTTTATTATTATTTTATTTGTATAGATTACATTCGTTATTTAAGGTTTATATATATATATATATATATATATATATATATATGTAGAGATTACTTTAGTTATCACAAACAATCTTATGCTTAAACAGAGTATAAGAGCTTTTAGATTTTTTTTATAATAAAGAATTAAGCATGTATTTAATTAATAACTAATTATTTAAAGTGTGATAGGGAACTTGCAGGAAGGTGGTGGTGACCTTCTATTATATCATCTCACCATTTTTATAATATAATTCGTAGTGTGGGGGAATCTCATGGACAAGTCAACATGGACCAATTACCTGCCAGATCAGTATTATATTATATCTCTTTTTTTTAATCCTTTAGATTTAATCAATCATCACTTGATGTTTTTAAATTATTCGAATGCAAAATGTAAGGAAGAAAAATTCTAATGAAAGGGTATGTGCTTCGGTTGTACAAAGCAACACGGGTTAGAAAAAATAACTTACAAGGGACTAGTAAGGAAATCAATAAAGAACCATTTATCCGTTCTGTTCCTTTTTATGTTAGGAGATGAATTGTATATTTGGATTAGAGTTAGTAAATTTAAATTTGGTTAAAAATTGATTTATAAACTTAAATTTAATTAAAAATAAATTTGTAGTAACGTAATTTATATTTAAAAACTTTTATCTTAAAAGTGAGTTTGACAAATAAATATAAAAGATAAAATTCATCAATTGATAAAATTATAACCTAAAAACAAAAAAATCTTACTTTTGAACAAATATAAATTAGATAGCAAAACTCAATTTAAATAGTGCAAATAAAAAAAAGCCAAACAAAATTACACATCTTTCAAAAAGTTTCAACGTGAATTTGAGATTGTAAACTGAAAACCAAACATGCACGAAGAAGTGTTTCCTCTTCTATTTAGAAACAAGTTTTAAATTTGCAAATTTCTCCTAATTTTCGTTAGGCGTAATGCCTTAATTTCTTTTAACATTATTTTGTAATTACACAGTTCAGAACTCTTATTTTCTAATTTCAATTCAAATTTTATCAAAATTAGAATTGAGTAACAATCTTATTTTTTATGTTTAGAGTAAATAATGAATTGAAATATAGATTTGCAATTCTAAATAAAATTAGAATTATATTGTTTGAATATTCTATCAATAACATAAAAAATACAATTAAATTAAATTAATAAATAATAAAATTTCAAATTATTATAAATATTTTTAATAGAATTTGCATTATCAGATTACGTTATTGGTAGGAATACGTCTCTAGTGATGGATGCCAAAAAAAAATGTTAGCCGTAACGTGAGAGAGTACAATGATCGAAGTATGTTAATAACGTGATGATTGAATAAACGACGATGACAATGATTAGAAGATGCCAACGATGGACAGAGTACATCGTTGGCCATGATAGTGGATAAAGGACATCACCGGCAACAATAGTTGGAGGAGATTGTCGATAATGGTCATCAGAAAACGTCACTAACAACAGTGGTCGGAGGACGTCACCAACGATGGTGGTTAGAGGACGTCGCCAATAACGATGATCAGGGGACGTCGCCTGCAACAACGGGAGATGGAGGACGTTGCATGCAACAACAGTGGACAGAGGACATTACATGCAACAACAATGGACAAAAGACATTGCCAACGACGACGGTGGATGAATGACTTTTCTGGTAATGATGATGGATGGAAGATGTCGCTAGCTATGCTGGTTGGAGGAAATCGTTAGCCTCAATAGGCGACAGTAGTTAGAGGATATCGTCGGCGATTTGGTCAACATAGGCAACAATAGTTGCCAAAGTATGGGACAAATATAATGAATAATAATTATAACATTTTTTAAAACTTTGGTATTTAGAATAGTAACTTTAAAGGTCTAAGTTAAGAATCGAAAATAATATAAAATAGTTATTTTTAATTCTATATAACTAAAATTCCAATTCTAATGTGCACACTAAATAAGATAATTAAAATTAAAAGATTTAATTCTAATTCAAAGACTTAATTTTAAACCTAATTTCATGCGTCAAATGACACATAAATGTAATCAAGCACAAAAACTAAATTATTTTTTTAACATAGACATAATTAATTTTAATTGAATATAAACTTCGAACATCAAAATCTCGTTTAACTTCTATTCTATGATTTCTTGTATATCATACAATCTTCAAAATGCTTTTAGCGATTGACAGCACTATCATAAATTAAGCGTTTTAACAAATAAATTAAACATTAGTTGATAAAACAATAAGTTAAATATTTTCAATATTTTACTTATTGTTTGAATAAAAAATGACTTAGTTAATTGTTTCTCGCATTTTTTTAGTTTTCAATTGCCATTTCAACAATTTCATAAATGACGCATCTTCTCCCAAATCAAATTATTATGCAAATTAGGTCCACAGTATTCTCCAAAGTTGTTATTTTTACCTTTACCATAAAAAAAAAAGAGATTAAATTAAACAATTGGCCTATAAAATTTTTACTTGTTTGGATTTTGGTCCTTTTTTTTTTGTCCGAATCCTTACAATTTTTTAATGTTAAGATTTTGGTATATACAGTTACCTAGGGTGATGATTGGGTGAGATTTTGTCTTACATGACTAATGGTTGCTCTAGGTAAATGCTTACATGGTTGATTTGGTCCCTGGAGTTGTTTATGTGGCTTCCCTCATCACAGAACTCTCTTCTTCGTCTATCCTGTCTCTTCCTCTCCTTCACAATGTTTTAAAAATTAAACTTGAGATCAAACTGACAAAACTTTTGAGTCTATTGATTCAATTGACTAAATTAACAATTAAACCATGGTCAAATCAAATAATGTAATAAGAGATAATTAGATTAAAAATATAATTGATTCATGGTTTAATTGATTGAATCGACTAGTCTGATTTGGGCTTCAAAAAATTGCTCCTTCCCCTTCTCTTCTTCTCTCTCCGATGGCAGTGAACGAGGTTTTGAGATTACTGTTTCTTTTTTTGATATCACTGCTTCTTTCGAATGAAGTCAATGTTTATTCATATTAAGTAATAATATCTATTTATAAAACTTAATTGGTATTCATTGATTTAATACTTATCATGAATATATCTTTTAATTTATTTGAGATGTTGAATTAATTTAATATTGTGATCGATTATTATATAAGTTTTATTTAAAATATTTATATATTCAAGACAAGGTGAATAGTGTGCAGGTTTTAATATTTTCTTGGGAGGGAGGTTCAATTTTCATTCTTAATAGCTAAAATTTGCGAGACAGGTAAGAGGCAAATTCAGTGTTATTTTGAGGAGAGCAGAGTGGGTAAACTTACCCTTAGCCGTACCTGTACTATTGTCAAACCTTTTTAAACAATGAGTCCGTGAATCGTAATTTTTATACGTTCAACCTTTTTTTAACTTGTTCAACTTTTTTTTAACTTATTTACGAACTTGGTATGTATCCCATAAGAAAATTATAATTACATATAACATACCTCTTTCATATTAACATATAATATAAATATAATATACATATTTTTAATGTATATAAAATATTTCCCTTAAACAAAGTGGTATCTTATGCACAAGCAATGTATATTTAACTTGAAACTTTGTCAAATAAGATGCATAAAAAATTTGCATATTTTACGTAGATTAATAATAAAAATAACTCATCGCTGTAAATACAAAATATTTTTCCAACAATTGTTTTTCTTTTATTTTTCCCCCGTTTTGGTTTTAGGGGAAGTTCATTGGGATTGCCTACGTAATCTAGTTATACAAAGTATTACAAACAAAAATATATAACCAACTCCATCTGAGAGTGACAATGTACATACTGGGCCTCACAGATCAGGTGGACTGTTGTACAAATACCAGAGGGGCATGAACTTATCAAACCTTCACATGGTCTGTGTTTACTGGTTTCTGAAAGAATTTTACAACCGGCATCCCATCAGTATCATCATTCCCTGTTCTCCAACTCCAAGAATGATCTTTTTTCCTCTGAGGCTTCTTATGGTGCTTATGAGATGCATTAGGCTTCTTAATAGTAACTTCATTTGAAGCAAGCCCATTAGCCATGTCAAATGAATTGAGGTCATCCAATACGTGCTCAAGATCTGGTGCAACTTCACCGTCAACACCTGAAGAGTTTTCAGTACCAGATGAATCAGAGTCATGCAAGTTGACTGAGTCAAGTCCTGCATGAGCTTCCAAAGCTAGTTCCTCATTTGACATTCCAGGGGGCATTTCATAGTGAGGGAGCTTCCCATCAATGTAATCTTTCAGTATCTGGCGGGCAGCTCTAGTTTCATCAGGCAGTCCACTAGAGGCAACATACCCACGAGAAGCACAATATGCTCTCAAAAGTTCAGATGCTAGAGGGGGTCGAGATTGGGGCTCATATGGCTTAGGTTTCGGTAGACTGATCTTATAAATCTCCTCGATGACATGTCTTGGGACTCTATCAGCTACAACTTGGACAGCCTCCCTGTGTTCAGTCATCCTATCAATAGGCAACACTCCACAAGCAATCATCTCATACCTTGAGCTTGAGAAAGATGGAAACACTAATCCAGGACAGTCACAAAGGGTCAGTTTGTCAGAAATAATTAATGTTTGGAAGTGCTTTGTTTTCCCTGGTGTAGAGGTGACACCTGTCCGTTTTTTACCAACCAGAGCATTAATAGTTGAACTTTTGCCAACATTAGGATAGCCAACAAATCCCACAACTACATTACTTGACGATGAACTATTGGCAGCATTTTCACCAGGAGATTGAATGTTAGATGGCCCTGTGTCAGAGGAGCTTGAATTTCTCCTTATCTCTACTATCTCTTCTGCCTCTGACTGTAAGCGTGCCAAAAGCTCATCCCTGCCATATATCTTTGTGTCTGGGTTATTGTCCCTCTCCAATGATGACCCAAGCTTTTTACCTTCAAGAGATGCTGAAGCAGCTTTAGCCGACCAGAAGATGAACAAAATATTATGAGCACGAAAATACTCTGCCCATTTCTCTCTGCATGAAAAAGGTGGGGAGGGGATTATAAGAATCTTAGCAAGATAGAAAACCAAGATTGATGATTTGATGGATTATAACTATAAACCTTATATGGAATATTTAAACCTGATAGAAGCTGGTAAAAGATCTGCTTTATTAATCAAGAGCAATGTGAGTTTATGCTCATCAACCTCTTGTGCATATGCCTGTCTCAGAGTAAAATTAATGCAAAATGGATCATGGTTAGCACTCATAATAAGAATGAATCTTCAAACAAAGTAGATAAGTTTACGCTCTGTTTGGTAAAAGTAGTTTATCATAAAAAAGTATCTATGTTCTATCTAACAGTTTAGATAAAAGCTAAATCACAAATATCATATCTACTAGCAGTTGTATCTAAGTAGTAATTTAGTTATAAACTAAGCTTAAAAAATAGTCTCTAATAATAGCAATGTCATGTCTAACGGTTTGAAACTTCCCCATATCCTCATTCTCATGCTATGTCATATCACATGTTCCTTGATGTGCTTTTTAGATGGGAATTATTTCAAAGGGATGGTGCTAAAACTTAATTTTCATGATGCAAAAACCAATTAATGCAATACGTAGCCCCACAAAATTGTTACTTTACTTTCTGATAAATCATGTATCTATTGCAAAAAAAGAATGTCATCTTCCACTTTGCAGTTTGCATGCCACCCTCTCCAATACAACGTCTTCCCCAATATCTGACCCTTTTCAATCTGTGCTTAGATTTGCTACAGACCTTAGAGATCTCTAGACTTGCCAAGTTATTTTAAGCTCACAATCCAGCATTTCCTTAAGGAAAAAGAAGGTGTAAAAAAGAAGAATTACCTCAAGATCAGGACAGCGATAGAACAGTGGATCTCGTGAATCAACAACCATAACAAGCTGGTTAAAGAGAGAGAGAATGAGGTCATCATCTTAAAGAATTCATGCCCTTATAAACAAAACAAAACAAAGAGCAAATACCAGATATAAAAATTGCTACACTATGTATACTTCTATATAACTACAAACCATAACAGTGTATCTCACAAATCAACAACCATGACAAGCTGGTAAGAGAGAGAGAGAATGAGATCATCATTAAAAAGTTTCATGTGCTTAGAAACAAAACAAAGAGAAAATACTAGACAAAAAACTTACTACACCAAGTATATTTCTATATAACTATAATCATAACTGATAAGAAACAGAAATAGCAATTATCCATATAATGCTTCTATAAAAAAAAATATGCTTCTTTTTTTAAAAAATGAATGTATATCTGGGGAGGGATACGAAATTATCATAAAAAGCACACTATTATTCATGGTTATTTGGCAATCATATTGAAATTTGAAACCCTTTATCAACCAAGAGAGTAGAAATTTCTAAGTCAAACTTGAGAGATGATATCAACTTACCAAATCACTGCGCTCAACAACCCGCCAGAGCTGTCTCCAGATATCAATATTTTTCTCAAATGGAGTAAGGACAAGCTTCTCATTTTCCTCAAGTCTGAAACACCATCATGCTACAATGTGAATAAAAAAAATATCTACAATACAATTATCCTCATTTTCTTATTCTTCTGATATGTCACTTACAGAAATCATTATAAATTATAATTGCTGTGGCTTTAAGTCTGATTTCCAGCTTTGTAGTAAAGCAGAATATTTATCCTTTTCTGTTAATTATACATTGATTAACAACAATATATGAGCAGATAATATGGACCTAACCTTGCTAGACTGCGACGCCAAATTAAGAAAGCTTGTCTTTCATTGTCATCAAGCTCCTCAACAGACATGTCTGCACTCCATGGTGGCCTAAAGGAGAAAAAAGGACTCAGACACCAACCAACCAAAGAAGAATTGATTACCCAGACAATGAAAGAAAAACAACATACCTGCGTGGAACACGGAGACTGCTAGCATGCAGCGCCTCCTCCCTCCTCTGCTGCTTCCACATTTCTTCGGGCGTCACGTCACTAGTGCCAGTGCCAGAGTTTGGATCCCTACACTCACACAACAAACATCACAGGTTTTTCACTATGCACACACATACAAAGTTGAAGGATAATGTAATGTCCGAGCAACGAGATAGGGTGACCATTTAATGAAAACACAAAATTTCTCACACGCTGCCACCTCCACATGTTCACAATTCCATTTCAGTATCATGTTCACTAAAAATCAAGACAGATACAAAGAAATTCTTAGGTGCTCTTGGAGCAAAAAAGATTCTTGCTCTGTACCATTCCTTATGTACCACGTCAGCTAAAACATTGAAAAATCTGGTTAAAGCGAGAGATAGTGATGACCAAATTAGCTAAAATGGTACATACTAAATGGTAAAAAGCAAGATCTTGCTCAGAGAGCACCTAAGAATTTCCCGTACATACAAGTGAATAACAACTTCCAACAAATACAGCTAACATCAAGTGCAATTTGTTACCTTTTCTTTTGTTTCAATCCTTTTGCTTTTAAAGTTGGATAATTTGAAGGAAAATTGTCCAAATAAATTGGAATTAACAAAATAAATAAATAAATTGCCATTTTTCAGGAAGGAAAAAATAAAAGTCCATAAAATGGAGATGGGTGACTTACAGATTGATGAGGTGGTTGGAGGTGGGGGGATGGGTGAGCAAGAGAAGTTCAGGGTGGTCTGCTTGTTCGATGATGGCGTCAATGTCGCTGATCTCTGTGAAGGATTCGAGAACCTTCTTATTGTAGAAACGACCCTTTTCCTTGCTCTGCTGGATCATCTGGTTGTGCTGCTTCACCAGGGCTCTACCTAGCCCCGATTTCTGGTTTTTTCCCATTGTAGCTGAAATTAATCTACGAGAGCGTGAACACAAGCTTCTCTTGTCTGAAACCCTAGAATTTTCCCTCTCAAGTCTCGACCCGATTTTCTTCTACCTTTTATACGTTATTGAATTGAAGAGAAGTTAATTTGTTCATCCTTACAACAGCCTAACAGGGAAAAAAAAAAAATGAACGCAAGCACTGACGCACACGGTACACGCAATTGCAAATGGTGATGGTCATCATAACAACAACGCATATTTTAAAATGTTTGATTAAAAAGTTTCTGATACCTTTTTTTAATAAAATATAATAAATAAATATTATTTTATTAATTAAATAAATAAAATTAATTTAAATAATAATGAAATAAAATTTATTATACTAAAGATTTAAACTATAATATTTTAATAATAAAAATATCAAATAATAATAATAATAATATTATTATAAATGTATTTTTGATAAAAAAATGTGTTTAATTCATGTTTTTATTCATGATATAAATATAGTATAAACAAGTACATCTAAAGTGTGTTTATTGACTTATTGTATTATAAAAAATATTTTTAAATTAATTTTAAAAGTAATTATTTGTTATAAAATATAATTATTTGAAAGGTAAAGTTATTGCAAGCAGAAAAAGTCTTTTTTTTTTTCAATGACCGAATTATGACATAATATTAACTCAAAATATGATTATTACCAAAAAGCTCATAAAATGTTTTTTATTTTTTGGAGAACAATAATCTCATTATAAAATTATTATGTTCCAAGAGAATTAGAGTAATAATATCAAACGGGCCAGCCTAACATGATCAATTTGTCAAAATAAGTCAAGTCAGATTAAACGATAAGTTAGGCTATTTTTTTTTTTTCATTTTTTGTGACATAAACATATCTCTGTCCTTACTTGTCTGAATTTTAATATGTAACCATGTGACAATACTGCAATTAGTAAAATAACTATAGTCAGTAGTTATTTGTAAAAATTTATAGTATACCAAAATTTTCAGAAAATGTATTAGATTGGTAATTAGTTTCAACATAAGCATTATCCAAATACATAGCTATATTGGTGCAAGTGTCAATATGACCCTGTTTCCCTTGACGATGACAAAAAATGCTCACAAAAACAACATAAAAATGAGAATCCGAAGGCTAGTCATATCAGAAAACCGTTCTAACAATTAACAAATTACCAAACATTCAAAATTCACTAATAAATAGTCTCCCCAGCTAAAAGCCTTCATCTTCCCTTGCATCTTAAGCTACATCTGCTACTTAACAAATATTGGCTTCCTCTGTTTCTGCAACTTCAGTATGACATTTATGGAGGGCTTCTTCAGGTAACAAAACCCTGAAAACAGCATAATGATGATTTAAACTCTTCTCTCCCTGTAATCTGTGAACACTACCCAAGGCACCGGCATTAGGGTTTGGAAAAGCATAAAATATCCGCCTAATTCTCTGATGGACAAGGGCCATAGCACACCTGACATCATAATGGAAGGCAAATTTAGGCAAATATATCAGAAAACAGCTGCTAAGGAAGAAGTTTTAACTATCTGATAGTGAAACTTCATGGAAAGAAGAATCAGAATAAGAGAATTTCTCCCATTCTATGATGCACAGGGCATTCAAGAAGAAAAGGAGAATCAAAATGCTATTGCTAGCCTCTTATCCTAATATAGTAATATTTTACCATGTTTCCCTTTATAGATGAGTAAACAAGACCAATTCAGACTTCAAATGACCTCAACAAAGACATAGAAGTGCTTCAAAATTAGAGAAGTATCTTGTCTATAAGCTTACATTGTGCATGGTTCCCAAACAAGAAAGATGTCATAACCAGTGCATAAGTAAGGTCGTGCTGACGGCTGATCAGAAGTCCGACTATGAGCATTCAATTTATCATCATCCTCAACCTGAAACGCCATAATCCAAAACCAAAATAAATCTTTCAATAGAATACACTCAATTGAAAATGATCAACAAATATAATCAACGTAAATGCCATTGCATATGTATTATATGTTTCCACATTGCCAATGTTGAATTTGGTGTAAGATACTTCATTAGGTCTAATTATCAACAAGTAATTGTCATAGTTTTCCATCTGGACAATTCTTTGGATAACTGTTGCAAAAACAATTTATGTGTCAAGTAAATGCATGGTCCTGCCTTCTTAGCACTCTGCACGGTATTTACTTATCCAAACGATATTGCAGACTTACTATAAAACATAATCCAGGAACTCCATGATCTATTAAGGTCATAAAAACCTCCATAAAGTTTCCTTTATGAGAAGTTACGTGAAACTAATAGAATGACACCCGGAGTTCAAGATGTTCTTAATACTTTTGTTGGAGTGGAATGGTTATCACTTCATACAGATGAGCAGCTGTAACTGGTTATTAAAGACTTAAAATATACACTAGCCTAGTTCCTTAAATAGACCTAATATTTAGATGTAGGTAAACTTACATTTGCACAAACGGTTTTCTGTCTCTTTGCAGGAGAGCTCGTCCAAGAAGAATTCTCATGATCCAATTCCAAATATTTTTCTTCAATGTTCCCCTCGCTGGGGAAAAGACATCTATCCCTGGCAGCAGATGATTCTATAGCTACAATGGCAGCATGTCGCAAAGGGTGCCAATAATATGAACTCTGTGAATGTGATTGCTGCTCAGCCCATTGCCAAGGATATAAACAAGCAACACCTGTATATGGTTGTTTGTGCTGAATGGAGGACCCGTTTAAGTGCAATGGTTCATGGGGTGCAAATCTATTGGAACTAGAATGGGAACTAAATAATTCTGGCTTTCTATGGCAGCTTGAGTTGATGCTACTGTCGTCTTTGCAAGTTTTCCAACCAAAAACCTGATCACGTGCACTTGAGATTATTTGCTTAGCTGAAGGATCCACTATCACTGCAGCATTGATTACCTAAACAGATGAAATTTTGGGTAAGTAGCAGTTGAATGTGAAATTTAATAGTAGGACACTTTAACCAAAATTAACCTTTATTAATTCAGTAAGGGAAAAAGGGACAAAATTAAAAATAGCTCAAGCTGTTAATCATGAAGTGAAGAATAATCAGAAGGAGAAAAGCAACTGAAGTTAAGCCTGTCCAGTCAGGTATGAGTGCATTATTTCTTGTGCACAAATTGTATGAAAAGGGCAAAATTTGCATATTTACCGAGCCATCAGATGTTGCCAACTCAACAGCTGATTGCATAAACTTGAAAACTGATCGTGAGTCCTCCTCGCTAAATCCAGTAATGCCATCAATGTTGCTGTAATTTGATTAAAAATGCCAACCCAACACCAAAAGCAAAGTCAGGTATTCTCATACAAACAAGGTTTTATAGTATCAATCAAGACAAAGTAAGATTATTGACAAAAATGAAACCAAATAGCATGATTAGATATCCAACCTATGTCATCAAGGCCAACAAAATTTCACCAAAATAAATAAATAATTTCAGCATGTGTTAATGTGTGTGGTAAAAATTTGATGATGATCAGAATTTTTTCCCGTGTGTGAAACAAGCCCAAAATCCATGTCTCCAATATTTACACAGTCCAAAATTTCAAAACTCCACTTTCTCAATCAAACTCCCAACTCCCCCAGTTTTTACCCATAGAATATACAATGCTTAGATCAATACATAGAATAAAAATCTCATACAACCACTGGCAAATCTCGTACGTCAGATACTATAATTACAAGAAATATCATAAAACTGGAAAAAAGCCTAGGTTATTTATGAAAATTGAAAACAATAATTACACACTGGATATTTAAACACAAGGTTGCTCATGCCACTTTATTATTTTCATCTAGGAAGTGCCAGTAAATACGATTACTGTGTGTATTCCCGAGCCAACTAGACCCAATGGCTAACCTGTAAGTTACATAGATAAAGTCTTTTATAGCAAGCGTCTGGCAGTCTTGCCAATCAGCTCATCAAGTTGAAGGGTTTATTATTTGGAATTTCATTTAACAGCTACATATTATTTTAATATGAATTTTTTTATTCATCTGATGATAGATTTCATTTATAAGTTACTTGAACTTTCATATACTTCAATGGCACCAACAATGTTGAATTTTCTGATAAAAGGCAGCAAAAATATTGCAATAAAAACCAACAAATATAGAATAACAATATAAAGCTTACTAAGTCCTCGGATGATATGACGTTGGCCAAAATTTGCATTGCTCTTGCCACTCTTCTTTTGATGTTGCAGCATATTTGCAGACCTAAAGTCAATTAAACTCATATTTAATGCATGAACCAACTGATCTAAAACCAACAAGAACCAAGAATCCTCAGGATTCTAACCAAAACTCACAATAATTTCTTAAATTAATCAATAATCTTACTTTGTCTTCATTGATAGTGCACCCTAAAAAACTAAAACTCCATTCATATATAAATTACTGATTTCCAATGTTGAGGGTTTGCTGTTTCTTTTAAATTGATGATTTTGTCAGCAAGCTTTCAAAGACCAATAAAAGGAAGAAGAAGAAATGTCGGTGCTTCAAGATTAAATTTTGATGATTAACGTAGTACCATCAACTAAAATATGAAATTACTTACATGAAAGTGAAAAGTAATTGACCAACCATTTCACTATCAATATCAGATATCTTTACAGCTTCAATGACAATCACAATAAACAATCCAAAATAAGCAAAACTCATCATAACCATTTAGAAATCAATATTTGATGCATTCTTCACATATTTTCATCTTATATATATGTGTGATCAAACCATAATCAAAGCAAGCATTAGCTAATGGAAAAAAAATAAAATAAATGAAGACCCACTTTTGTGATAAAAGGACTCAACTGATAGGAACTGATCAACTCCTGAAGATTAGGTGGCAGGCTAGCCAATTGATTGTCACCTTCAGAGGCCAGACACAAGATCACTGATAGCTGTATTTGTCCTGTCAAACACTCCCAGCGTCACCGGCAACTGACTTGGTTCATTAGTCACAGCTCATAATAATGTAGAATAAAGCAATATAACAGTGTGCTTATACAAAAATCGACGCAGAAGGATGCTATATTTCTACTGCAAGTAAAAGAGTTTGCCTTTATGCTCTGAAGCAAAGAAGATCTAGCTCCAAGTTCAAGGATGTAAAATGCTTTTTGTTAACTAAACCATGCTTTATTTAGTATTCATTTATTTATCCCTTCATTATATCATCTATAAAATTCCACAAAAGTTGATGACCTTGGTTTTTCGTGGCTTATAAGTTTTATAGACACACATATATTTCAATAACATTGCTTCAGAGCCAAGAATCTTTTCTTTCTCTATTTGTCACTGTAACACCTAGTTGGGAGAGTTTATGCATTTCATTTAAACGGTTTTGTTAAAGGTCAGCACTCAGTCAATCCTATTTGTGCCAGAAAACTGCTTGCCTACTAAAAATAGTGATATTTAAAATTTTGATGCGTAACGCTTAGTTCCATGAGCAGCTGAGTCCTACCTCTTAAGGGCACATGGTACCTTCTTGTGTTTAATTTTCCATTTTCTTAAAAGTGAATATACTGACTCACCCAAAAAAGGAAAACAAAAAAAAAAGGGGTAAATTTTCCTTACATATAATTTGAGAAAAAAAAAGAAGATTTTCAGCAATGATATCCAGTTAATAATCATCAGAAGATTAATAGCTCAAAATGTAGGATATCAGCTCCATAAAAAATCATGGAAATTTGATAACAAATTGACACATGAAACACAAAAGTAACCATAAAATAAGACATGACAAAGCATCAGACCTCCTTCAAGAATTTTCTTCTGAATTCGTTTCACATGGCGGAGATCTTCGAGTGGCGCGATTTGATTCAAACGCCTAACAAGAAATTTATATATAACTAGCATAGATTAGTACACAAAGCAAACAGCTCATAGACATCCAAATTTCTAAACCAACAACAATTTTAGGCCAATGAGGAAGCTAACCTCACAATTTGGTTGGCCTGCTTTGGGTCGATGGCTGAAGCAAAAACACTCTCTGCATAGAAACACGAAGCAAAGCACCGCTCTTTAGTGAATTTCAAAAAGAAAGGAAAAAGCTAAGAACTCATGGGTTTTGTTAAAGTGACCAGTGGGTTGGTGGTGAAGGTCATGTGGCTGCTTGTCCGGGATGTGCACAATCTGGCATGTCCCTAACCCCAAGTAGTTATTCATCACTCTCTGCTTTTGTTTTGATACGTTTCTGAGATGCCTGAAATTGAACCTGAAAGAACCGCAGGTGAAGGAAGAAGCCTGGGAACAGGGGAGTAAGAATTGGGCCAACAGCATCAGTGTCATTAGGCCCAATAGCTAGTAATTGGTTGACCCAGTCCATTCTCCAATAAATTGACAAAAAAAAAACACAAGCATTTGGTGTGTCACGTGCGTGTAAGTGCAATGGTTGTGGTCTCTGTGGAGTGTGGAGAAGCAAAAGGGATAACAGAACTCGAAAGCTAGGAACAGCTTCTCTTGTTGTTGCCAAGATTATACAAAACGCAGCATTGTTTCCATTCGTACTATATAATCTTTGAAATATTGGGGGTCTCTTGTGTTAGTTTAAAATTTTTCATTTCCTTTGGTGTATGTGTGAATTTAATGGTTGATGCATGTTTAGTGGGATGGGAGCTCAGAAGAGCATCCATGCTGGCAAAGGTTACATTACTGATGCTCAAATCTTTCATCTTGCTCCCTCAATTGCAAAAGCTCTATTTTTTCTTTTCTTTTTTTTTTTTTTTGTTGCATAACCCTGTTTTATTTACTGATAATTTTTTTTTTCTCTCTGTTTGAGTTGTTTAACAGCTAAGATTGACGTTAATGTCGATCTTACTCACAAACTATGCGCTTCTTTGATGCTCCCTACCCTCAGGTTTCTGCTGAATTCTTGCTTTTAACACATCCCAATTCCATCTTTGAAAAAAAAATTATTTATTTATTTGTTTATTTAAAATTTTAAACGTAAAAATATGTTATCAGTTATTATTTTACATTTTCCCTTGCAGGAGTTCTGGTAGTCCGCTTTCACTGGTAATTGGGAGGTAAGAATCTCACTTTGCTTCATTCATGTTATTATTTTAGATAAATGGAATCTTAGTCTGAGGTTTTCATGATTAAATTATCATGTAGTCCTGTCTGTGTGGCAAAATTAAAAACTTAAGAACTTTATGTTATACATTGGTTGAGGGTATTGTTTCTTTAATGTACTTAGTTCTCCCAGAACTGAGTAATGATTAATGAATTGTTCGACTTTTTTCTGATTAGTCTTTGCATCAAACACCCAAACTTATTTGGTGGAAGTGAGAAGCTCGATGTTTCATGGGACAAGGGTCTATATGATTCAAATATCTTGGTTGCCTATAGAAGGCCACGACCAGAATGGCTTGCACAGCAGTCTTTTGTATTACAGGTTGGCTTTGTTTTTTTATTATTATATTTTATGGTATGAGACATGATGCAAGGCCATGCTGTACAATAAACTGTGAAACCTACAAATTTGGGTGAAATTTTATAGCATATTCTTAAATTCTATTTGTTGTCACTCTTTTTTCTCTTCCAGCATTCTCTTTCACCTGAGATTGGAGTCCATGGTATCCCTGTAAACAATTTCTCCCGCTCAGGAAGTGGAGGTGTAAATTTATCTCGATTATCGGTGGGGCTGGACCTGAAGGAACCTGCAAGTTCAAAATGGAGCAGCACAACCAGCATAAAGTTTGAGGTTCAGCTGGACTTTTCATGAATCTGTCATAATATTAAAGCCCAAACTGCATGTGTTTCCTTGCTTTACATTACTCTTTGATTTGGTTATAGACAAAGTGGAAACTAATTATTGTAAACCATCATGCAGCATGTTCGTCCATTGAACGATGATGGTCACTCTATAAGTAGAGATTATGATGGGTTTCATTTGACTTGCAGGTAACCAAGGATTCTAGTATTCCAGTTCTCAAA
The DNA here is from genome assembly GCA_029884605.1 of Ormosia emarginata. Classification (NCBI taxonomy): domain Eukaryota; kingdom Viridiplantae; phylum Streptophyta; class Magnoliopsida; order Fabales; family Fabaceae; genus Ormosia; species Ormosia emarginata. The sequence goes on along the minus strand of JAQQTP010000085.1, from coordinate 12,645,770 downwards.
ATGTTGGACTGATTTTGACCATATGATGTACATTGCTTGTTGCAGTGGCAATCCACATGACAGTATGGTAGTGTTAAAGCAAGAGTCTCGATTTGCAAAGGCGAATGATCGTAGCTTTTTCCATGTAATAAGATATATTCTTATGTCCAGTTTGCTTCGTATTATATGTGATTAGTTGTGTATATCTTTTTATCACAAAAGAAATTGCTGAGTGTGTGTTCCACTTGACTGAATGCCTCTCTTTTTCAGTTCAATCTTCAAATAGAACAAAGTATTCCAGTTCTTTCTAAGTGGCTTATCTTCAATCGATTTAAATTTGTTGCTTCAAAAGGAATCAAACTTGGACCAGCATTTCTCTTGACAAGGTTGGTATTCTCTGACAAGGTCTATTTGATATAGTTAAGAGACAAGAAAGGGTAAATGCTAAGTGCTATTAGAGAAACAAGAAGTACCTTGTAAACCTAAGAAATGGTGAATAGGTGTTGTATGAGCCATAAATTCATTATGAAATTGTGAAATATTGGTATCAATGGAAATCATCACACTTTAGGTAAAGAACTAATTTGATGGGGAATTTTGTGTGTGTAATAGCACACACACACACAATTGACAATTCCTTGTGTCAATATTTCATATATATATGAAGGCTGCCATGCCAAAGAAATTAAGTACTGTCCTTGTGGAGCTGGGAATTAAATTAAAATCATTAATGCTTGGATTCAGATATATGACATATTGATACAAACTTTACTGCCTCCTGAATCCTAATTTGAACCTGAAATCCAATTCCCCTATATCCATTTCCTCTTCCTGTTATGTGAAAAACAGTTAACTATGTGGTAATATCCTTTTTTTTATTATCATCCTTACCTTTTCTTCTGACAGACTTACAGGTGGTTCAATTGTTGGGGACATGGCACCTTACCAAGCATTTTCCATTGGAGGGCTTGGGAGTGTGCGAGGGTATGGCGAAGGAGCAGTTGGATCTGGGCGATCATGTCTGGTGGCTAATAGCGAACTGACACTCCCTTTGGTAAGTAATAGCTTTATAAACAGTAGCCCTGTATTGTGAAATTGGACAGATTTGTAACTTTCTTTCCCTAAAATATTCTTATACTGGTAAACTGCTCTTTCTTTGATAAAGAATATTCTTACTTCTTTGAAGTTTTATTCTGTGCTTCTATGTCTAGTAAGATGCTAGTAGGCATGATCCCATGTTCACCATCTTTGGCTAGAACTGCTTTTACAACTGTAGTTCTTGAAATATCTAAGATCACTGGTTTAAATGAATGTTTAGCACATGTGAGAATGTATGCCCCATTTGGGAAGTGGTTGACTGGATATCATATGCCAGGCTGTGTTTGATTTATGTTACATGCAACATATGCAAATGGTTGAAATTGATAGTGTCGCTAACCTCTTCTCTAGCCTCTTGTTCGTGCTTTGCTCGTGGCATTATTGGATTTAAAGTTTAAAGTCTTACTGTTAAGTGTCATATCATCCTTGATAAATTAAGAATTTTAAGGTTGTCATTTCTGTAGAAATTTTCACTTTTCTCCCTATGGCTGATTTAAAAGAGATCTTTTGTTACTTGTGAACTTTTGGAATTGAAATCCTACCCAATATATCAGAGTCAGCCCATCCTGCCCTCCCACTATGCTTCCATGAGTTACAATTTGAGAATGCCTTGTATATAATTGAAATATTTAATATTCTAGAGATCTGGCGTCGCCGAGCATGCCTTACCTTTAAAAAAACATAGAAGTTATGCATGAATTAACGTCATCTCTTTCATTAAAATTATTTTTATTTTTTATTTTTCCATTACACACATACAAGCAGACTTAACATGTGCACGTTACATACATATCTTTTGAATTTTATCACATTTATTGTTAAATTGAAATGCCCTGTACTAAACTACTTGATGTCTTCTTTACTATAGAATAAGATGTTGGAAGGTGCCATTTTCTTGGATTGTGGAACAGACTTGCGGTCTGGTCATCTTGTACCTGGTGAGATAACGAGTTCTTGAGTTGATACAAGCTGTTCAGTTGATACAACTTCTTTTGAGATAGGGTTCTTTCTTCAGAATTTTCTTATTTCCTGCTTAGTAACCTATTATTTTTTGGTCACTTGATTGATTATTGCCTAAAAAGGTCTATCTATTACTGTCAAAAACATTGACTGGTGGTCAAAACTTCTATAATTACAATACAATTATATTTGAAGAACAACAACAACAACCAAGCCTTTTCCCACTAGGTGGGATCGGCTACATGGATCAAATGACGCCATTGTGCTATATCATAAATCAAGTCTTCAGAAATATCATTCAAATTTAAATCTTTTTTAATAGTTTCACCTATAGTCTTTCTTGGTCGCCTTCTACCTCTAGCTATTGGACTATCCTCCACCTGATGTATTCTTCTTACTGGGGCTTCTAAGGGTTTCTCCTTACATGTCCAAACCACCTAAGGCGAGATTCTACTATCTTTTCCACAATAGGTGCTACCTCTGCTTTCTCTCTAATGTATTCATTCCTAATCTTATCTTGTTTTGTATGACCACACATCCAATGCTTCAACATTTAGTACCATATAACATCGCGGGCCTTATAGTTGTGCAGTAAAATTTACCCTTAAGCTTGAGAGATACTTTTCTATCACAAATCACTCCTGAAGCACTTCTCCATTTCATCTATCCAGCTTGAATCCTATGATTTACATCTCCCTCTATCTCTCCGTCATTTTGTATGATAGATCCAAGATACCTAAACCATGTGACTTGTGGTATGGTGTGGTCCCCAATTTTCACCGCTAAGCTAGTATTAGCACTCTTCTTACTGAACTTACATTCCATATACTCCGTCTTACTCCTGCTTATATGAAAGCCATGTTCTTCCAAAGCTCGTCTCCATAGCTCTAGCTTTCTATTTGTTTCTGTTGAGAATGATTTCAGGAAGCATTTTGAATATAATAAGCCTTTACAGGTTTATTATAGGAAGAAAAAAGAAACAAATAATTGTTAACTAAAAAAAGGATAAGGGATATTATTGTAATTGTGTGGGTAGTTAGTTAGGATTCTGTTATAGTTTGTTATTGAGTGATCAGGAGCTTAGGCAGAATGTATGCCTTTAAATAGACCTCTTCTGTTATTGAAAGGTCATCTTTTGAATATTTTCGAGTGACTGGAAATTCCAAGTGGGAAAAAGGAGAGTGCTCCTTTTTGGGGTAAAGTTGTTTACCTTGGTTTCTTTGTATTCTTGATCCATTCATCAATAAAGAGGAATTCTTCAGTAATTGTTCTTTTGTCGAAAGAGTTTTTCTTTGTTAGGAATTCAAGTTTCTAATATCAGAATTCAGTTTCCTAACAAGTTGGTCCGACCTGCCGGATCAAAGAATCACCATGGAGCATCGAGTTGGAGCTTTGGAGAAAGCCGTGGGGAGCATGGAGAGAGGCTGGCAGAGATGAAGACGGATATCGACTTCATCAAAGATTTGTTGTTACAAATGAACAACAAGAAAACAACATCCATAGAGGGTGATCATTCGGTGAACAAGAACGAAAAATCTTTGGAGGAAAGGGAGGAAACCGGAGATGAGGAAGATGAGGATAGCCCTCTTCGTTTTGGTTCAAGAAAGTGGAATTACCCACTTTCGAAGGACATGACCCCCTAGGATGGTCGGCCGTGGCTGAAAAGTTCTTTGAGGTGCAAAGCAAGTTAAACCTTCGAGAAGTTACGGCTAGCATTCATCGGCATGGAGGGAAATGCGGTGCACTTGGTTTCAATATTGGCATCAACAATCCAAGAACCAATCTTGGAGCGATTTTTCAGACGCTCTGATGAGAAGGTTTGGAGGAAAAGGGAGAGGGACGGTGTACAAACGATTGGCTTCTCTAAGGCAGACTGGAGGAGTAGAAGAGTACGTTCAAGAATTTGAGATTCTGGTGGCTCAAGCTAAACCGAGTGTAGGGGATCAAGTGTTGGGGTATTTCTTGGCTGGGCTGCGACCAGATATCAGAAGTCTGGTTCGCCCACATGACCCTAGAGACCTCCCCCGAGCCATGGAGGTAGCATGTGACGTGGAAGAAGCCATGAAACAGATGCGTGGTTACGGGAACATGCAGACAGGGACGTATGGAGGTAGGAACACGAATAATGCAGTTTCGGGTCTGAGGTTTCAGGGAGGCAGTGGAGTTGCAGCTCGTACAGGGTCATTCGGAGGCACGAATAGTGCTCAAGCACCCATAGGAGGAACTCGGAATTCACAAGGCTCCTCATTTTCAGTGGCCAAACCAAGCTTCACTGGCCCAAGAAACAGGGGCACCAGAACCCTTCCTTACGCTGAGTTTGTCAAGAGGAGAGATGAAGGAAGGTGTTATCATTGTGGAAATACTTTTGGACCAGACACCGGTCTCCGAAAAAACAATGAGAGTGATCATTTTGGTGAGGAGGATGAACAAATAGATGAAAATGGAGAAATTTCCGTAATGGAAGGGGAGAACGAAAATGAGGGAAGGAAGGACGAAGCTTTTGAGGTGGAGTGTCAATGGATGGATCTTTCTGGTGTGGAGGTCTGACACAACCTCAAACTATGAAATTGAAAGGTGAATTACAAGGACAAGAGGTACTGATTTTAATAGATAGTGGAGCAAGTCATAATTTTGTATCCAGCAAACTGGTACAAAAATTGGGACTCATGATTGAAACAACCAAACCCTATTATGTAAGATTAGGGGATGGAAATAGAAAATCCACTCAGGGCTGCTGCAAGGATCTAAAGGTGCGTGTGGGGCCATATGTGATGGAAGGGGACTTCTTTTTGTTTGACTTAGGAGGAGTTGATTTGATTCTTGGGGTGGCCTGGTTAGTCACATTGGGAGATATCAAAGCAAATTGGCAGACCTTGAGCATGTCTTTCGATCATCAAGGGCAGAATATGATCATACAAGGAGATCCCAGCTTAACCAAGACGGTGATTTCCTCCAGGGCACTTCATAAACTTACCAAGAAGGAGATAGACATAATGTCTATGCTCTGGGTTGTTGAGAAGAAAAATATAGAAGAACAGGAGTCGACAAAGATATGTATTATCTGAGTTTACAGCAGTTTTTCATGAACCAAAAGGGTTGCCACCACCTAGAGGGATTGATCATCGAATTCCAATTAAAGCTGGGATAGATCCAATCAACGTAAGGCCTTATCGTTATCCCCATTTGCAGAAAAACGAGATAGAAACCCAAGTAGCTGAAATGCTAGCTTCGGAATCATTAGACCCAAAGAATCACCCATATTCCAATCCGGTAATTTTGGTCAAGAAAAAAGATGGAAGTTGGAGGTTTTGTGTGGACTATCGTGCTCTAAACAAAGCTACAATACCAGACAAATTCCCTATTCCAAGTGATAGAGGAATTGTTAGACGATTGAGTGGAGCGGTTTACTTCTCCAAGATAGATTTAAGGGTCATCACCAAATCGAATGCACAAACCTCGACATTCCAAAAACAGCATTCAGAACTCACCAAGGGCATTACGAATCTCTAGTGATGCCGTTTGGATTAACTAATGCTCCAGACACGTTCCAATGTGCTATGAATGCTACGCTTAAACCTTTCCTTCGACGGTATGTTTTGGTTTTCTTTGATGATATTTTGGTGTATAGCAAAACATGGGAGGATCATTTGAAGCATTTGAGGCAAGTGCTGGCCCGATTATTAGAACATTCTTTCTTTGCCAACCAAAAGAAGTGCACTTTTGGAAAAACCAAGATAGGGTACCTTGGTCATATTATATCTAAGGATGGAGTATCAATGGATCCCCAAAAGATTGAAGCTATTCTACAATGGCCATTACCCAAGACACTAAAAGCTTTGAGAGGATTTTTGGGACTCACTTGGATACTACGAGAAGATTCATTAGCCATTATGGACGATAGCTCGACCTCTAACGATTTACTGAAGAAGGGGAATTTTAAATGGAATAGTGCAAGCACTGAAGCTTTCACCCAGTTACAGCAAGCAATCACCACCGCCCCTGTGTTGTCAATGCCGATTTTTCAAAAAAAATTTTCCATAGAATGTGATGCATCAGGAAAAGGAGTAGGGGCTGTGTTAACTCAAGAAAAAAGGCCTATTGCCTATTTTAGCAAGGCTTTGGCTGATTCCACACTTTCTAAATCAGTCTATGAAAAGGAATTAATGGCTTTGGTTCTAGCAATACAACATTGGAGACCTTATCTCTTAGGTCAGAAATTCACCGTATTTACTGATCAAAAGAGTTTAAGGTACCTTTTGGAGCAAAGGATAACCACTCAGAATCAACAAAACTGGTTGGCAAAGTTGCTAGGTTATGAGTTTGAAATTGTGTACAAGGTTGGAGCTTCAAATAGAGTAGCTGATGCACTATCCAGGAGGGATGAAGACAAGGAACTGCAAGGCATAACAAGACCATTCTCGGCCTGATATTACAGAGATTGATGCAGAAGTTAAGAGGGATCCAGCATTGGCCAAAATCCTAGAAGACCTAAAATTAGACCCGAACTCACATCCCCAATATACCGTGGAGCATGAGAGATTATACTATAAAGGCAGGTTAGTCTTATCACCAAAATCAGTTTGGATTCCTAAACTACTCCAGGAATTCCATACTTCTCCTATAGGGGGACATTCGGGAATTTACAGGACCTATAGAAGGATGGCTCAATCCCTTTTCTGGGTTGGTATGAAAGGGACAATCACAGATTTTGTAGCATCCTGTCATGTATGTCAAAGGAGTAAATATCAAGCCTCCTCTCCAGCTTGGTTGCTACAACCCTTACCTATTCCAAAGGCCATATGGGAAGAAATCAGCATGGACTTCATTGTGGGACTTCCTAAATCAAAAAGTTTTGATGCTGTGCTTGTAGTAGTGGATAGACTGAGTAAATATGGGCATTTCATTCTGATCAAACACCCATATACTGCAAGATCCATAGCTGAGATTTTTGTTAAAGAAATTATCAGGCTACATGGGGTGCCAATTTCTATTGTTAGTGACAGGGACCCTACATTCATGAGTAATTTCTGGCAGGAACTTTTCGGGACATTACAAGGAACTACTTTGAATATGAGTACATGACCTACCATCCCGAATCGATGGACAAACAGAGGTCCTTATGTAACCTTGGAGACTTATCTTAGGTGCTTCTTTCACAGAGCAACCAAAATCTCGGGCGGGTTTATACCATGGGCTGAATATTGGTACAATACCAGTTTCCAAGGAGCCGCACATTGCACACCCTTTGAGGTGGTTTATGGAAGACCACCACCTTCTTTGGCTAGATTCATCCCGGAGAAACTTTAGTAGAAGCAGTTGCACCAGACCTCATGGACAGAGATGAAGCTCTGAAACAACTAAAGTTTCATTTACAGAGAGCACAAAATCAGATGGCCCACTATGCCAATATGCATAGAAAAATCTCTCCAATTCAGCCAGAGGATTGGGTTTATCTCAAAATCAGGCCACATAGACAGATTTCCATGCCTACCAAGCTACATCCTAAACTATCTGCTAGATATTATGGACCCTATTTGGTGTTGAAACAAATTGGAGCTGTAGCCTTCAAATTGCGACTCCCAGAACAAGCCCAAATACACCCAGTATTTCATGTTTCCCAACTTAAGAAAGCAAATGGACACCATCCAAATTGAACCCGAACTTCCACCGAACTACAAGGCACGACAGAGTTATACCAGCCTTTTCAGATTTTGGGTACCAGAAAAATCAATCTCTCCGGATCAGAAACATCCCAAGTACTAATTCAATGGCAAGGGGAACCACCAGAGGAAGCTACATGGGAAGACATATCCTCCATAAGAAATCAATTTTCAGATTTCAACCTTGAGGACAAGGTTGTTTATGAGGGAGGGAGTATTGTTGAGAATGATTTCAGGAAGCATTCTGAATATAATAAGCCTTTACAGGTTTATTATAGGAAGAAAAAAGAAACAAATAATTGTTAACTAAAAAAGGGATAAGGGATATTATTGTAATTGTGTGGGTAGTTAGTTAGGATTCTGTTATAGTTTGTTATTGAGTGATCATGAGCTTAGGCGTAATGTATGCCTTTAAATAGACCTCTTACATTATTGAAAGGTCATCTTTTGAATATTTTCGAGTGACTGGAAATTCCAAAGTGGGAAAAAGGAGAGTGCTCCTTTTGGGGTAAAGTTGTTTACCTTGGTTTCTTTGTATTCTTGATCCATTCATCAATAAAGAGGAATTCTTCAATGTGTTCTTTTGTCAGAAAGAGTTTTTCTTTGTTAGGAATTCAAGTTTCTAGTATCAGAATTCAGTTTCCTAACAGTTTCCTCTCTCGACTCTCCAACTAAGACTATATTATCTGCAAAATGTATGCATTGTGGCACCGGCTCTTGGATATGCGCAGTAAGCACATCCAAGACCAAGCTAAAAAGATATGGACTCAAAGTTGACCCTTGGTGTAGTCCTATAGTTATAGGGAAATCTTCTGTAACCCCTCCTTGTGTTCTCACACAAGTTTTAGCCTCATCATACATATCTTGGATTGCTTGAATATAAGCGATACGAACTCCTTTCTTCTCCAGAGCCTTCCACAAGTCCTCTCTCGGTACCCTATCGTAGGCTTTTTCTAGATCAATGAAAACTATGTGAAGGTCTTTTTGCTTCTTCCGATACCTCTCCATCAATCTTTGTAGAAGATAGATTGCTTTCATGGTTGACCTCCCAGGCATAAAACCGAATTGATTCTCTGAAATATGAGTCTTTTGTCTTAATCTCCGTTCAATTATTCTTTCCCATAACTTCATGGTATGACTCATGAGCTTAATTCTTTTGTAATTTGCACAGTTTTGTATATCTCCCTTGTTCTTATAAATAGGAATTAAAGTACATCTCCTCTATTCATTTGGCATTTTCTTAGATCTCATTATCTCATTAAATAACTTTGTGAGCCAGCTTATACCTTTCTCTCGTAGGCACTTCCACACCTCGATAGGTATATTATCTGGTCCGACCGCTTTTTCATTTTCCATCCTCTTCAAAGTTTCTTTTACATCGAACTCCCGAATTCTATGATAAAATGTTTTATGTTAGTCCTCCTCTCTAGTGTTTAGAATATCCGAGTCTCCTAACGTCCCATGTCCCTCATTAAATAGCTTGTGAAAATAACCCTTCCATCGATCCTTGATGTCTTGTTCCGTAACCAAGACTTTACCCTCTTCGTCCTTAATGCATTTCACTTGATCCAAGTCTCTTGTCTTATTTTCCCTACTTTTAGCAAGCCTGTAAATATTCCTTTCTCCGTCTTTGGTGCCCAAAGATTGATATAACCCATTGAATGCTTTAGCTTTCGCCTCGCTCACCGCCTTTTTAGTATCTTTTTTAGCTGCCTTATATTTTTCCTAATTTTCAACGTTTTTACACACGTGTCAAGCTTTATAACATTCCCTTTTAACCTTAACCTTATCTTGTACACTTGCATCCCACCACCAAGATTCTTTATCCTTGGGTCCAAAGCCTCTTGATTCACCGAGTGACTCTTTTGCTACCTTCCTAATCCCTTTAGCCACTTCGTCCAACATATCATTTGCACTCCCTTGTACCTCCCAAATCTCTTCCTCCATAATCCTCCTTTGAAAGAGCATTTGTTTTCCTCCCTTTAGTTGCCATCATTTGATTCTTGGGATTCTGTCTCGACAATTTTTCGTTACTCTCATATTAACCAGTACATCCATAACTAAAACCCTGTGTTGGGTAGTCAAGCTCTTTCCAGAGATGACTTTGCAATCCATGCAAAGCTTTCTATCCGATTTTCTTACAAGAAAATAATCAATTTGAGAGCAAGAACTCCCGCTTCTGTACGTGATAAGATGTTCTTCCCGCTTCCTAAGACTAGTGTTAGCTATTGTAAAATCAAAAGCTACCGAAAAATCTAGAATCACTTTGCCTTCTGCATTAGCTACTCCTAGACCATACCCTCCATGCAAACCCTCAACCCCCTATATTCACTCCCCACATGATCATTTAGGTCCCCTCCTAGAACAATATTCTCTCCTAAAGGTATTCCCTGAATTAAACCTTCTAAATCCTCCCAAAATTTTATCTTGTAGTACTCGTCTAAACTTACTTGGGGTGCATACGCACTGATAACATTAAAAGTCTCTTGTTCTACAACAAACTTCAAAGCTATGATCCTATCTCCGAGCCTTTTCACATCCACAACATTTTTCTTCCAATTCTTATCCACTATTATGTCTATCCCATTTCTAGATTTTATCTTGCTGGTGTACCAAAGCTTAAAACCTGAAGTGTCGAGTTCCTTTGCCTTTTCTCCCACCCACTTAGTTTTTTGTAGGCACATAAAATTAATCCTCCTCCTAATCATGGTATCAACTATTTCCATAGATTTACCTATAAGAATGCCTATATTCAAAGTACCAAAACGCATCATACTCTTATGAACTAGTTTCTTTACCCCCACCCGTTCACAAAAATGTGGGAACCCTTGCTTATTTTTCACTGTACCCAGGCGGCGATACAGCGGCTCTAGTTCATTTGACATCGTACTGAAGCCATACAAATAGCGCAAGCTTAGGGCAACGACCTAGCATTAACACAATCACATCTTTGATCAATGTTATAAAGATTCGACAACGTTTTACGTTGACTGTCGACTGCCTAACACAACCCTCCTCTTTTTTCCGGGCTTGGAACCGGCTATGTAAAAGGATTTGCAACAAAGCTCACACATAGGCAGAGTTTATATTTGAAGAACCAAGTAAAAAAAAAACTTGATTGGGGAGGAGAGCTTCTTGTACTAGGGAATACCATGTACATGTTAACAAAAACACTGCATGCATAAATTAAGTCATCCAAAATCTGACCTGTGTACTTGAAGTCATCACAACAACTTCTACTTCTGCATAAGCTTAAATTACACTTCTCTGTAGTAGGAGACATTCATTCCAGGCATTTCCCTTATTATTATACTGTTTGTATTTTCGTGTCTAGTACTGAATTGTGCAATTCCATACATAAAAGCTCCATTCTATGGATTTGATGGAATGAAAGGGGGGCTTGGGTGGGCCGACACAGAATTGTGTAAATGATTCTTATTCCGTCACTCCAGTGGTAGGAGAAAGTTGCTAGGAACCACATTCTGTATAGTAAAATAAGGGCTACAAATTACAATTATAAGAAACCAAGAGCTAGACCATAATCACTAGCAACAAGTGTTCCTCATTATTTAGAGTTCCATCATGGAGTCTTATAAGTGGGATAGGTCATATAAAAGCATATTTTTAATTGCAACTATTGATCCAACATCAGCCATTATATTTCAGTTATACTTTACAGGGTTTTCATTGACAGCTTTTATTTTTGGTCTTTCTTTGGAGCAGGGATGTTTAATTGTCAATTTGTCATAGCTTCTGATTTGCTTTGTTTTGTTTTTATCTTAAATTGATCTACTTGATCATATTTGTGCTCAGCGCACATTATTTTTCAGCCTTTAGCCCAGATTCATGTTGAATGTGCTCTCATGGTGTTGATCTGTTGGAAATTCAGGAAATCCAGCCTTAAGGCAGGGTAAACCAGGATCTGGTGTTGGATTGGGATATGGGCTTCGATTTAGATCACAGTTTGGTCACTTTCAAGTTGATTATGCGATTAATGCATTTCAGCAGAGAACTCTCTATTTTGGCCTCAGCAACCTTGCGTCATGAGATCCCTAGACCAAGGAGGTTGCAGAACTCTAGTGCATTCCTCTCGTCCACTGGCCCCTTCCCCATTTCTCTGTATTTCATCATCCCTTATCAATTGCTGATGATGAAGTCCTATGGAAGATGATGGGATGCTGAAGCTACAGAAGCTGAACTCTCTTGTCATCAATTCAGTCTCATCAATATTACAAACTGCATTATCTATATTTCTAACTCCGCAGTATATTTTGCCTGTGGAGAGAGAAATGCTTGCTACATTCTTTTTCCCACAACTCACGATAGTTGAAAAATTTCTTGGCATTTTTTTAATTTTCTTTTTTGGGGTTAATGAGAGGAGACAGATTGATTATTGATTATTTATTGTAAATTGCTTTCAATCCCAAGGAGATAAGATTGTAGTCTTCCACATGAATGAAAGCAGGCACTAAACCCTGAATTTTAACTTGCCGAGACCTCCCTCCCACCCTTTTTTTTTTATAGTGGTTGAGATCTTGTTAGTTTAAGATATTGCTACACGTTTTGTCATCAATTTTCCCTTTAGGCCATCATTCTACGAGTAAAAAATTTTAGATGTTCAAGTTCATCATTTCTTCTCCCAAGATTCAATTCCGTCAAATGTTATGTTAAGGTCCGTCGTTTGCCCTCCCAGGATTCAACTCAATTTGTTGAAGGGTTTATTAAAAGAGTTATGTAGGGCCATTTGTTAAAGATTCAAAAAAATAGAAAGTATTAAATTAATAAAATATTTAATACATTAAAAACTTAAAAAAAATTGTTTTTCACTTAATACTTTTTATTTTAAATTCTTTAACAAGTGTCTTTAAAATATTAATAACACTTTGTTAGCAAAACCTTTTCTTGAACGGTGACAATAGCTTTGAGTTTCTCAACCCACAGATTTCATAGATAATCTGTGATTTGGTTAACTTTGTGATTGATTAAGCAAGGGAAAGAAACTACTGTGTACATGAGGTGGGAGTCTACCAAAATTATACATTCTTAAGGAAAAAATGTCAAAAGTATCAATGAATTGAGGAGGCAATGAGCAGCAGTCACAAATTTACAAGACCATCCCTAACAAACAAAATCCAGGTGAAGATTGAAATCTTTTGTTAAAAGAATTTGTTATACTGGCTAGTGAGAGAGTCCCTTAGATTTGAATGCAAGCCATAATGGGAATACTGCCCCAGGTTTTCAACTTCATACCATGAATTAAGCACCGGGTAGGGATGGCAATTTTACCCGCTCCTACTAGTATTCGCGGGTAATATCTGTGACGAGAGCAGATAATACTCGTTTAATTTTTTTCATAGATATAAATATTCATTTATATTATCACCGTTTAATAAATGGGAGCGGAAGAGGAGGTAGTTTCTTCCGTATCAGAGTATCCGTAAAAAAATATAAAAATATTTTATAAAAAATTATTAAAAATCTCATTATATAAATTAAAATATTATGATATTATACTTTTTTATTTTTCATTTTATTTTTTATTTTTATTAATTTTTTTTTTATAATTTATTAGAATGCACTGCGAATATCTGCCCCAGAAATATTCGTTTATCCGCAAAAAAATAATAAATAAGATTTCGCATGAATATAAAAACAAAGACAAAGAAAAATATTATTCACATAAACAAGATACAGGAGACTATTACTCATCCCCGCTACTCATCCCCGCCCCGCACGGTTGTCATCCCTCACTGAGAGATGCTTGGCTTGTCTTTACCAGAAAAGGCTAGCTGTATCCAAATACTACAGTCTACTGAGCCTTTAATTTGCCAAAACCTCACCAACTTAATACATAAACTTTTTGAATATGTACGTTTTTTATTTTTTACGACACGTCTTGCAAATTAATATTTTCTCTGTAGTTTATGCACATGTATCACACTCTTTCTTATTACTATGTCTTAATGACAAATCTCAATGTATCTTTATAAGTTTCATGCAATTTAGTAGTTGTTTTTGAATTAGTTTACTTTATGTTAAGAAAACCTAGTTAGAATGCTGTTAAGAGTTTTTAATTAAAATTCACTTGTGTGAAAATTAAACAAAATCAAACATAAGTAGGCGAAAAAAAATTACTTACATTGTTTTTTTAATATTTTAAGAGGTTATTGTGTATATTTTGAATACTTGATTGGCCTGAATGATAAAATTTTATAATTAGTGAACTAAAATTAATTGGAACACAAACTTTGAAAAGTAAAACTTAATTTAGATGTAGAATTCAATTCAATTTTATTTTGACTTCAAAAAGTCACAATGATCTTTTGACGATCCACCTACCAATCTAACTTTTAACCCATGTATAATAATAATACTATAATTATATGGTTTTTACTAACAAATGTTGTTAGAACACTTTATAAAAAAATTTAAAAAATTATTAAATAATTTTTTCTTAAATTTTTAATATATAGTTTCGATATTTATTCAACTAAAATAAGTCTAATTTTATTTAACTCATTCACAAAATTATTTTATATATCACAAAAATATTATAATTATATATTATAATTTGACATCACACACACACATATATATATCATGATGTAATAAAATATTTTCGATTAACAAAACTCTAATTATAAACATTATACACACAAAAATTAAAATAAAAAAAATATTTGTCATTTTTTCATATTAACACACACACAGAGAGTGACATATATATATATATATATAATGATGTACATAAAATATTTTTGATTAACAAAACTCTAATTATAAACATTATACACACAAAAATTAAAATAAAAAAAATATTTAATATCTCTTTCACATTAACATATAGAGAGAGACATATATATATATATATATATATATATATATCATGATGTACATAAAATATAATTATAAATATTATGCTCACAAAAATTAAAATAAAAAAAATATTTGATATTTTTCTTACATTAATATATTAATATATATTATAATATACATAAAATATTTTCGATTAACAAAACTCTAATTGTAAACATATACACACACAAAAATTAAAATAAAAAAACATTCATCACATAGTTACGGTGAGTAAGTACTGTCACGTGAACGCTACTAAGAAATCTATCAAAGCTGGTCCACAACCCCAAACCAATCTTAGATCTGTCATGGGCTGGAGTTTCCAAGACAGAGCAATAAGCATAATTTATTAATTTATTACGGTGAATTTCATTTTCAAGTAAGAAGCAAGGTGTAACTTTTTTTTTACGGGACTTATATGTATGAAGTGAGAGATCATTTAAAAAATAATAATTAATATATACTATTTATAAGAAGAACTATAAACATCCTTTATATTAAGGCTTTGTTTGGTATAAGTTTAGAGGAGGGAAATGAAAAGATGAGGATTGATGAAGGGGGATATATATACCTTTTTTTGGTATGTATTTGTGGATGGAAAGTATAATTGTATGGATTAGAGCTGGTCTATCTAGAAAACTTGTGACTTGAGTTTTAAGTTGATTTAATCAACTAATTGAAATGTTTTTTTATTGATCCGATCGAATTTGGGCAGGTACCCGATGATTTACTTGGCAAGTTAGACTTAATTGACTCAATTTTTTATTTTTTATTTTTTTAGAATTAAAATTTAAAAATGTAATTTTTAAAATTTAAACATTGTATTTAAAAGTCTTTATCATAAAGTATATTTAATTATTAGACCATATATTTTTATTTAGTATTATTCTTAATTTTTAATTTATATTATTATTTAATTAATAAATTGTTATCACTACTTATTTAAAAGTATTTTTTTATATAATAGTTTTTTTTTAATTTTTTAATATAATATATTTTTTTTGCATCAAGTAGTTTTTTATATAATAATTTTTATAAAAAAATCTTCTTTTTGTTTGAGCTTTTCAATTCAATCTTTTGACTCGCAGTTGAACTGTTGACCTAATAATTCGGCTTTTTGATCAGATCAATCTCTAATCTAAGTTATACAAATATGAAATAAAGAAAATGATTTAGAATGATGACATTTCCATGGATCACATTTTTTTTTCATCTTATTCCTCTTGTAAGGAAATGAATAGAAGTGTTTTGGTAGACTCTATTATATTTTTACATATATTTTTATTCATTTACATGTATTTAATTTCTTTATCTTGCTGAAACCAAATAACTTTTCT
Organism: Ormosia emarginata; assembly: GCA_029884605.1. Taxonomy (NCBI): domain Eukaryota; kingdom Viridiplantae; phylum Streptophyta; class Magnoliopsida; order Fabales; family Fabaceae; genus Ormosia; species Ormosia emarginata. Next base: position 12,629,881 of record JAQQTP010000085.1, on the reverse strand, counting down.
TTTCCATTAAATAATACCAAGCAAGGGAGATATTACTCCTCTACTTCTCCCGTCCTCTCTTTTCTTTTCTTTTTAACAAACAGACCCTAAGTTTAAGAAAGAACCAATGGAATTGAATGCCATGCAACAAGTACCTTCTTATTTAGCTGGACTTTCTTCATATACTACTCCATTACAATGCCAAGGAAAACAATGGAAGAGACGAACCAACTATTAATGGCATCAATCTTTTGATTTGTTTTGAAATTTAACGACCTTTGATGGGGTATCTTAGACCTCCCAAGAATAGTTAGATTTCATGCTTCCAAAACTACAGACACATGTTCTGAGTTTGAACTCAATTTCCACATCGCTCTTGGAAGGCATACTAGAAGCAAGAAGTACAAAGGGCCAGGTTTCGTCAGGACATGTTAATGTACATTTGCATATAGGTGGTTAGGTTAGATTATTGTGCCGAAAGGGGTTAATGATTAAATGCATAATAATAATTGTCTCAAACTCTCAATTGATTGTTTGCTTCTCTTTCCAGGAAGGTGAAGACCACGTGCCTCAAATACTGGCGTACATTTCTTTAAGCCCAAGGGAACTTAACGCTAAACCCCGCAAAAATATCAAGTTTATTCTTTTACCCTTTCTTTTTCTTATGGATATATAAAATATTTTTTTAGAAAAGAAAACCTTTTTTTGTCTGAAGAGAAAACCTGCTTTTTGTAGAGCCTCTGTACTAATTAATTATATTTTAAAAAATATTAACAATATATTCTTTTAAATATTTTTTTAATATTTATTTTATAAATTAATAATAAAATAAATATTAATTTAACATGTATAGTCGTGTTTAGTTCATTTGCAAATGCGATTATTTTTATTTTTATTTTTATTTTTAATCTAAACAACCTAGAATAAGTTGTTCATTTTTCAAGTGAAACTTTGGGATGAGTGTCAAAATTTGGTGGTAAGTTAACAACTTACCTAACTCTCACTTTTCTACTATTTTTATCACCCTACCGATCAACAAGAGGGTCAGCTAATCCATTATAATATTAAAAAGTTCTTAAAAGTTACAACTAGTGCCAATTTCGATTAACTTTTATAAAAAAAATATAATTAAATTGTTATATAGAGAGTTTCAAATTAAATAGTTTTATGTAAAAATTAAATAAAATTAAATATCTAATAAGTCAGACAGATTATTAAACCACCGTCATCCGTACATCACCTAACCCCAAAAACAGATAAGAGTGTGTTCACAATGCATCATACATTAATATATTTTTGTCTAGTTTGAGGATGTGAGATTAGAAATTAACAAGAAAGAAATCCCCGGCGGATTTTGGGTGACAAAGTTACAAACTACGAAGTTGAGCTCTTGTTCGTGTGTCGGTGTGTACATGTGCCAGACAATTCAAATAAGAAAAGAAAAGAAAAGAAAAGAAAAGAAAAGAAAGAAACATGGAACCCAACTGTGTTCGCGGTGTGGGCGGGTGGCCCCCCCTTATGGCAAAGGAAAACAAAGGGCAGCGACTTTCTTTGTCCTTAAGCACATTTACTAAATCGTAGTGCTGGGACCCTTTGTTTTTTCGGGTACAAGGGACCTTTTTTATTGTTAAGAAAGAGAAAGAACCACACCGACAACTTCAAATTTGTCGCAACTAGCAAGCAAATTTTGTCTATGCTTCATCTATGATGATCATTGCTGATGCTCATGTAAATGTTTATGAGAAAAATTGTGTATCCTTATAGTGTTACATTAAGTTAATTAAAATAATATGAATTTAAATAGTTGACTATTTTTACTACAAACCTGAGTGTTTTTACTTTCAGACTGCCTCCTATTCATCTTGTGCAAATATATGATATGAACAGAGTCCAGTGGCTCCAGCTAAATACCAATCACCGTGATATATAGTCAAATCTTTATATACATAAATTATAATATCTCGCTTCCGAAAGGAAAAGAATCGGATACCATGACTATTCACGTATGAGTTCTGCAAGATGATTTCTCTCTTTTATATAATTCTCCAATACAAAGAAACTAAAGCCACTACTTGATAGTTTCCACGGAAGAAAGGGATCACAGACTAATAGAAAGACCCAAAAAGAACAAAAGAGAAAGCAAGGGGACCAACGGAATCGGGAAACAGAAGGAGATGAAAAAAGCAGGGTTGCAAAGGGATCAATTAGAGAAAGGAGAAGCAATTGGCCAAATGTGGGAAAGAGCTTTTTTTTTTTTTTCATTGCAGTCACTGTTGCCTCACGTTTAGGCAACAGCTCTGGTTTCATCCAAAAGTAGTACAGTGCAGACCTTTTATCAATGTTTTTTTATACGAATCGTATGTACAAAAATCATCCCACAAAAGACAAAACTACCTCCATAATCTTCTATGGCAATTACTTAAGCACTTACACCAACTGAATACACTTGACTAGAGCACCCGCCTTTCTTTTTAACTCATGCAGGTGAGGTGTCTCTACCTATTTCTTTGTTTCCTATTTTGATTTTGATTCGTCATAAATGTAATCTCGAGTCTCTCCATCAGAGAGTTCCAGGTATATAGGTTGTGGGCTTCCATTCATGCCTCTTCAAACGATATACCCCCCATCAAGCTATAGCTACTGCAACAGCAACCAATTTGATTTCGCCACAAATCTCTTCACTGACCTTTTCCACCTGTGACAATAAAATTTGATTGAACCAAGTTAGCTCAATTGCAGAATCTGATAAAGAAATTAAAAGGGAAAAAAAATCTAACCACGCCAGGACTGGCAAGTGCTTTGTATATAAGAGCAAACTAATAGGATCAATCCAGAAAATAGTTTCCAACAGGTAGATAGATAATGCCATGCAGAATAGTAGAATACTTCAGATTAGGCTCGCCCAAGTATTCATTATCAGCTCTAGTTTTCGCCAAAGAAAATGAGAAGATAAAGCAGCTACTAGCTCCATATTTTGACATTCAGAATATAAGATGTTACAAACCTTTTTTTCAATTCTCATCATAATGCATGTACATCACAAATGTCAAAAGCAATTATAAATTCCATAAATGGTATGAGAATTCCGTTCCCAAAAAAATATACCGCATTTATATGTAGTTATGTTAAAAAGCAACTTGAAGTCCCTCTAAATCTCACTGCCCATCAATCTCAAATTGGCTTTCATCCCAACTAATGAGCAAGTAATGAACAAACCCATAGAAATATCAGGGAATAAAATATTTTGAGAATGCAAACAAAATGAGAACTAAGTGGAGAACTGGAACAAAAGCACACAAGCATCTTTAACTCACTCAACAAAACCAAATGGACACATCCATTCTACAACTACAAGTGCAAATTGACATCAATATCAGTAAAGTTCCAAACTTTTGACCACCCCACCATCTCTAACTCACTCAACAACAACACATTGCATCTATCCCTAACCAAAATCATAAAAAAATAAAATAAAAATAACAGATAGAAAACTTACCATGTTCAGATTTCAATCCCTGAAAATGACCGATTTAGCTATACGCATCAACGGTTCCAAGCAATCCGGGGTGAATTTCCTTGCAAACAAGTAAGATTCCGAGTTATTCGACTGCCTTAGTCGCCGAATCAGCTCCGGCGACACCTCGGCGGGCCGATAAGTATACGGGTGCCCATTCACGGTGCCAGTCCAATTGACCCGGGTAAGCGTGTACTTGGTGCACCCATCAGGATCCGCCATTGACAACAACGTCGGAAAATAGTGTTCTTCAGGGTAACACTCGTCATCCCTATAACACGGTACCTTGAATTTCCTCCACAAGGTTCGATCCTTAATCACCACCAGTGCGTGCTTTCGCGTGAGCGTGAAGAACTGCGATCCCACGCGAAACTTCTCGAACGGCACCTCCGGCATCATCGCGTAGCGTCCCCTCGCGACGTAACGCTTCCAGAGCCTCGGCGCATTGGAGAGAATCTCGACGAAGCTCTTGTACCTGCTCCGAACACCGAACCGGGTAAGGTCGGATTCGGGTTCGGGCGAGGACAGATCGAAGGTTGGGGAGACGAAGAGGGAGCCGTAGACATAGTTGAAGGAGTGGAGAGGGATGCAGTACTGGGAGAGAACGGCGAAGTAAGCATTGGCAGGGTCGTCGAGGAGAGCGGTGGCGAGGAGGCGGCGCGTGGCGGAGATTAAGGTGGGGGACGCGCGGTAGGTTCGTTTGGCGGGGATGAAACGGTTAAAGAAGACGCCGTTTTGGGGGCGCGTGAGGTTGACGGAGGGATCGGCGTGGACGTAAATGTTGTAGAGGGAAGTGGGGTTGTTGTGAAAGAAGAGTTCCCAAAGGGGGGTGAAGTGGAGATCGGAGTTGGTTAAGAAGAGGAAAGCGATTTTAAGGTTGGGGTTTTTGGAAGAGAGGTGAAAGAATTTGTTGGGGTTTGAAGAATGGGTGAGGGAGAGAGCGCGGTTGAAGAGGGTGATGTCATCGTGTTCATCGGATGGGGAAATGGGGGTATGGAGGTGGTGTGGCGAGGTGGGAGGATGCGAGGGGCTAGAAAGAAGAGGATTGGGAGGGAGAGGAGGAGAGAGAAGGTGAGGACAAATGGGGTTGAGAACATTGAGATTGGAAGGATCCTCAATTGAGGGAGAATGGAATGGGTGAGGAGGCGTGGGGATGGTGAATGATGGTGGTCTGGAATTTTGAATGGAAATTGTAGGAACTCAATGTGTGCAAATTGGCGAGTGTCTGTGTGTGTGTGTGTTTGTGTGTGTCAACACACAACACAAAGGGTCTGGAGTTGTCTGAGAAGAACCGGGTTTTTTGGATGGGAATTTTGGTGGTTTAGGGCTTGGGGTGAGGGGATAGTGAGGAAGTAAGGTTGACGGTTTTGTTGGGCGTTTGAGTGAGAAGGAAGAAAATAAGAAGGATCAGATGTCAAATGAGATGAGAATTTGAGTTGAGAGAGACAGAGAGAAAGAAATAAAGTGGGGTGGGGGGGAATTTGGGCGTGGGAGCTGAATTGGGTTTTGGGTTAATGGTGGTGGGTACAGGTGGGGTTGGGACTTTGATTGCTGTTAATGTTTGACGGTCAGTGTAACTTCCTCCATGCCACAAGTAACGCCGTTTATTTTTGTTTTGGGGATTAATTTTGAAAATAATGGATAGTTAAACGCATTGTATCTGTGATGATGGTATTAAGTAACAACGTTAATTTAGTCAAAAACAAAAAAGTAACAACATTAACCAGTTCTTTCGTTGTTAACGATAACAATGGTATTTCTGATAATCGTTAACGATAACAATGTGAAGTTAAACCTCTTATTAAAAAAACAATGTTAAGTTAAACCACGGTAAAAAAAAAAAAACAATAAGGAGCACTAAAACAAAATCAATGAAGGTTAGGAGTCATAAAAAGTAATCTGCACTCATAGTTGGAACATTGAACTATTGAAGCATTTGGTGGGAAAGTTTCTGGTTAGTAATTAGTCCAAACCTAAGATTAGTTTTACTTCAATGAAATACTTGTGGAGATATTTTTTAATTAAAAAATAAAGGAAAAAAGAGAAAAAATTTATTTTTTATTTTTAAATATGTATCACATTTATTTTATGAATTATTATTATTTTATTTTAATTATATTTTTAATATTATAAATTTATAACTAATTTGTCACTCATTCAATAATATAGAATAAAAGAATTTTTTTTATCTAATAACACTTAAGAATCTCTAAAGAAAAAGGGTACCATCGTAAGAAAGAAATGTTAACATCAAAGTAGTAATTAATAATAAATGAATAGCACAATTCATATAGAAAATAATCAAATAATAATAAATGGTAGCATGTTGCGCTGACTTTGCTGAGGGAATATCAGGTATCAGGAATCTGTGCTGCCTGGATCCGATTTTCATTAAAATTTCAGGTGGATTTTAATGCAATTCTCACCAGAATTTTTGACATTTATTTACGTGCTATTTGTTTGTATACCTTACTTGATATAATTCTTCTACAGAAATTGATAACTACGAAAAAAATCAACAGTTTAACTTTATTTACAAACACTTAATTAAAATCACAAATGTTGCCAAATTAAGTTTGATTACATAGTTTTTTTTCCTTTTTCATATAATAGCATTACTAAGATTTAAACTTATAATTTCTTACAAATTATCCAAATTCCTCAAAATTACACTCCTAATAGCTCAATTTTTTTTGTACAAAAAAGATTATGGAAAGAAAAGACTCTTTCTATTTTAAGACCAGAGCAAACCCCCACCAAGTATTCCTAGAATCTAGTATTCCTGGAATCTAATAGCTTAGTTTTTTTTTTTTTTTTTGGTAATGTCTAATAGCTTAGTTTGATAACATAGATGAAGCAGTTAGATATAAAGAAAAAATAAATTCCTTTAGTTTGGTTAACTAACTACACTTCTTTATCTTCTTGTGTTCCACGTTGGCACGTTCTTAGAAGAACACAATAGGAACCAGACAAGAATAACTGGCAACAGCAATAAAATGGAAGGCAATCGCATACTGAAAGGCGTACATTTGAATATAAATATACCACTTTATCACATAGCTGACAACAACAATATGGCATAATTACAACAGACATGTATCAACCGGGCAAATCTTATTCCCATCATAACCCATGCCAATCTCCTCAAAACCATCACACCACATCAGCATATTCATGGGGGAACTTGGTACATTGTGGTTGCAAGCCCTCAACGCTTGGCATTATATGTACAGGCCAACAAATGGCCGGACCTCAATGGAGTATACAACCGTTTCTCTTGGGATTCTTGAAACTAAATATCCGTGGGGTGTGGAGCTGATTTTGAAAGATTCACATCCCCTCTTCCATTGAGCTTAGGTTTATCGCTTCTAGGCCTTTGTGTGCTGAGTGTCCCTTTCACATTAGTTCTAACAGGATGTCTGACTGTTTGAGCCCCAGGACCTCCCCCTGCTAACATAGATAAGAAACAAAATTTAGAAATGGCTGGTTCTATCCTAACATAATCACCCAACCAGATTTTCACATTGCTTACTATGCTTTTATGTACACAAGAATTTCAGAAATAAAGATGTTTACATAAAGTTTGGAATCAAAATTGCAAATTAATTCCTAGGGGGTTTACAAAACATTAGTGATCACATTCTATAATATATACTAAACAAATTTGCGATGTTACACAACTTGATGATGAGGCAATGTTATTCCTGAGAGTAACATTTTAGGCTAATCAATTAAGGCAGTAGCTCAACCTATAGTGGGTACAGCCGAATGGGTCTTCTACAGTGTTGGCCAACATTTGTAATTTAATGAATGCGTGAGACAAGTAACCATGTTACCGATTAGAGTTGAAGGTTTAGGGTCATCTACAATGTTGGCCAAACTAGATACAGATACACGCAGCTCCTTTTGAACTTTTTTCTGTCAAGCTCAGATTCAAACTGGCTGAAGTGGAATGCAATGATTGGGTTAGTCTACCTATAGTCCACCCGGTAAGTTTTCCAGCCTCCTGAAGTGGCTGCCTGACCCCCAGTGTACAGGAAAAGATAAAATGCACAAAAAGAGAACAAACTCACCATTGCTAGGCAGAGATAATCGTTTTTTGGTCTGCTTATCTGCCTGTGAGGTTCTCTCCTTTGGATTACTATGAGATCTTGACCCAATTCCAGGTTTTGAGTTAGCTTCTTCAAAAGGATTTTCAACATTTGCCTTAGAATTTGGCTTAACAGGCTGTGTGTTTGATGATTCTAGCAAACTTGCTGACTTACTAGGTGAAGAGTGACAGCCATCAGAAAGAGTGGCACCAGTTTTCTGACTTGCAGGGTTTGGATGAATGTTTGATGGAAATGGTTTCTTGTTAGCAGATCTTAACTGAGATCTGGTTCCATTTTTACCATCCACAGCTCCATTTTCATGTACTACCTTTACTCCATCCCTGAGATTAATGTCAACAAAGTGATTCTCCCAGGGACGGACAGCCATCCATCTTTCCAACCAATTCCAACTCCAGCTACTTTTATCTGGTTCAAATCCAGAGGAAACAGCCTGCTGTCTTGATCCTGCCTGCCACTGCCAAGGGGAAAAACTGAAAAATCTTACAGAGAGCTAGTGGACCGAAAAGATGCATCAAAGGAAAATGGATACTAAAATGCAAAGATGGTGATTAAGTGATGGGGAAATTGTTGGACAAAAGTTCTGTGTTCATTTTACTTCTAGGACTTTACTACCACTCAATAACATCATCAAATAACCTTACTATGTTATTCTATCAATATAACTAATTACAAGTCATAAAACTACCTAGCTTGATTAAATTATGTTTAAATTGGTCCCACGTTTTTTTTCTTTTTATTTGGTTGGGAAAATTGGTCCTGTATTTAGTACTCATTTCTATAATTCTATATACAAACTTGTGTTTAAGATGGACCAAAACACAGAACATAGAGATCTAAATTATCCAAGCACCTCCTATAGGATGCATTAAAAGCTCAAATTGAATTTCCAATATTTTCATAGGATATAACAAGCAATTACTTATGTTTCATGATGGAGAATATCTTGAAGGCATTGAGGACTTGAACCCCGCCCATAAATTAATGATCTTTTACAAATTCAGATATTTCTTATAATGCAAGTTGCAGAAAAAATTAATTGAAGTATAGTGATCACCACCCCCATAATTCAACAAGAGGATGCTATTGTAACTTTACCTGATGAGCTAGAGCATATGCCATAGCTCTCTCACGTTTCGCTGCAGCCTCCTGTCTCTTCAGTGTTTTAGCTTGAATTTCTTCAACAGATCCCACACTGTCACACCAACCTTCCTGTATTACACACAAGTAAATGATTGAGAAAAAAAAAATCTCAATCGCTACTCGCTATTATTGAGTTAAGAGGTGCCTTGGACAGATATCGTGATAAGAAAAATGCAATTCAATTACATTATATCATACCAACACTAAATTATGGCATTTTGCAAATACAGTTCTCTATGGAATCACTACCTTCAATCAATGGCATTAGCATAGAAATTTGTTTTGGTTTGTTAGTGTTAGATGTGATAACTTTTCCCCTTTTTTCTTCCTTCCTTCCTAGTTCCTTCCATTCTCTCTTTCCAATTTTTTGTCAAGGTTTACCCTAGAACATTTCTGCAAGAAAACTATAAAACTCCCCTGAGATGCAATGGGACTTCATAAATCACTAGAATGGGAGTTGGGATGGGTATCAATTATCATTCTTTAACAGTTCAATCTTCTTTCTTATTTCAAGAGCAGTTCTCTCAAGTCCAGCAATTTCCTTTTTTCCCCCTTTAACTTTTTCTCTTACTGGCTTTATCTACATATAGTTGTCTTGGCAACGTCTCTTGATTCCCAAGATCCCAAAATCTCCCTCTCTTGACAAGTGTCTCTGAAATACACTCTCCAGGTTCCACTGCATATCTTCTGCCAATTTTCATTTTTTTTCCCCAGTCCAAGTTTTATGTTTCTTATCCTGGTATTCCCATCAGAAATGTCTCAAGGAAATCAAACTGGCACACTGCAGTCAGTTGTTACAGGCACATAGTTTACACCAATCTTAGTTTAGTATCCTGCTTAAGTAAAACACTAGTTTCTGATAATTATCTGTAGATAAATTGATAAATAAGCAATAGGGAATGCAGGTTGTCACAGGAAATTGAAAAAAAAAAAATTTGATGGTAAAAAACTAAATACAGAATGACAGATTTCCCAGAAAATGCCAACAAACCATTGGATCTTAAAGACTATATTATCTTAAGTTAAAAAATTATTGCTAGACCCATGTGACGAGGAGCAAGAAGGAAAAAGGCAGATCCTCTTTCCTAATCTTAACAATCAAACAACTATCTCAAATTCATGAAGCTCAATTTTTCAATGCCCCCCCCCCTCTGGTGAATGGAGTACAATACGAGGAAATAATAACGAAAGAGATGAAGATATTCCACACTAACAAAAGCAATGTCACTTTCAGAACAGTGCTCCTTACTTCTATTTCTCGAACACGAGCTTCGTTTGCAAGCTGTTGCTGAAGTTTCTGTTGTGCATGTTGACTTTCCAATGCCAAGCGAACATGCCTTGCCCGAACATGAGCCTGAACCCTCACCAAAGCTCGCATACAACGGAGCGTTGTTGCTGCTTGTTTTCTCACTGCATGGCCTCTTACAAGGGCCTGAAACCTTACCAACCCTTTCAAAGCTCGAATTGCTCTTCTGGCCTGATACATACAACAAAAGTTTCTAGCTTGGTCAAAGTCATTGGCAATAAAAATAAATACAGGAGTAAATAAAAGAAAGACCCTCCAAATTAAAACTTCAAAATGAGAACATTTCTGAATATTATTTCTTGATTAATATTGTACAGGTATGATATACATTATATAAGCTAATGGAGTTCTCAAAATAGGAAAGATAATTTGTATTGAAATACTAGGAAGATGAGCCTCAGCTCTTACAAAGGGAAAGATCCAGAGCTTAAAGCTCCTCAGAGAATATCCTCTCTGCCACAATAACAAACTCCACTAACACCAAGATGTCCCTCACGTAAGTCTCACCCCCTCTCTTTATTCTGTGCAACCCATTGTAACTAACTGTCAACTCAGCAACCTCCTAATCTCTCTCCTTTCTTACTAATCCTTATTCCTACGCTTGTAAACTTTCCAGATCTTGGGCCTCCCCTGACTTGGGCCCAACAATGGGTCTCTATCACTGCTGCCCACTTCAAAAACAGCCTTGTCCCCAAGGCTGGTGTGAGGAAATTGACTTCTGAGATTCACCTCATCCTCCCATGTAGCATCTTCTTCTGCCAGCCCACTCCACTTCATCAAAAACTGCTTTTGGGTACTCCCTGCTACTGCTATGGTCCTGCTTGCCAACACCTTTTCAGGTTCAATTACTGCATCAACTGCGACTTCTAACTCAGTAGGCAATTCAGGTTCAGCTACATAGTTCCCAATTGCTTTCTTCAGCTGAGAGACATGAAAAACAGGGTGGACTCGTGATTGTGGAGGTAATTTCAGCTTGTAAGCAACAGCCCCATATCGCTCTTGTATTTGAAATGGCCCATAGTAACGCAGAGCAAGTTTCTGATTTACTCTGCGCACCACGGTCTGCTGCCTGTGAGGGCGTAGCTTCAGAAATACCCATTCACCTACTGCAAACTCCTGCATTTTTCTGTGTTTATCTGCATATCGCTTCATTTGTTCTTGGGCTCGCAGCAAATTAAACTTCAGTTGTCTTAGGATTTCATCCCTATTTTGTAATGCTCGACTTACTGCCTCCACCTTGGTTCCCCCTTGAACAAACCGCACCACAGCAGGAGGTTTCCTGCCATACACTCCCTCAAACGGTGTCATACCCGTGGTAACATAGAAAGTAGTATTATACCATAGTTCTGCCCAAGATAACCAGCCACTGCCACTCTTTAGGTTGCTCAGATGTAAAACACAAATATGTCTCTAAACACCTATTAATCACTTTCGTCTGGCCATCCATTTCCGGGTGATAAGAGGATGACATTTTTAACACGGTTCCCTGCAACCTGAAAAGCTCTTGCCAAAAATTACTCACAAACAATGGATCTCTTATCACTGAGAATGGACTAGGGCATTCCATGTAACCTGATAACTTCGTTAGCGAATACCGCAGCCACACTACGTGCAGTATATGGATGCTTAAGAAGAATGAAGTGAGCATACTTGGACAGCCGATCTACCACCACTAAAATAGCATCAAAACCTTTTGATTTGGGTAAACCGATGATAAAATCAAGTGAGACATCATCCCATACCTGCTGAGGAATATGTAATGGTTGGAGCAACCCGGATGGAGTGGTAGCAGAGTACTTTTGCCTTTGACACACATCACATTCTTTCACAAAATCCTGAATGGCCTTCTTCATCCCAACCCAATAAACATTCCCTGCTAACCGCTTATAAGTTCTAAGGAATCCCGAATGGCCACCCTTTGGGGAAGAATGAAATTCTTCTAACAATAGGGGAATGATTGTAGAGCTTGAAGGAACCACTAGCCTCCCCTTGTGGAACAGAATATCTTTGTGCAAGTGAAAACCGGGTCTGGAGGTTGGATCAGCCCGCAAATCAGTCATGATTTGTGTGAGGAGAGGATCACGAGACACTTCTTCTGCAACTCCCTTTTGTTGATCCCATACGGTGAGGAGACCGAGTTTTAAATTCCCTTCTTCAAACATTCGAGACAGGGGAATCTGCCGCTTTATTTTCGGACCCGGTTTGTATACAACCTCAAAATGATAGCCCAAAGTAATTTGGATACCCAGCATTGTTGATCACAACTGCCACTCTCTGTTGCAAGAGATGTTTTAAACTCTTTTGGTCTGTAAAGACAACAAAGTTCCTTCCTAAAAGATAATGCCGCCAATGTTGCACCGCCAACACTAATGCCATGAGCTCCTTTTCATACACTGATTTAGACAGGTTATGGGCAGCAAAAGCTTTGCTGAAATATGCTGAATTGCTTGTCCTGCATCAAGACAGCCCCTACACCTCTTCCCGATGCATCACACTCAATTTGAAAAGATCGAGTGAAGTCCGACAAGTACCAACACAGGAGCTGTCGTGAGAGCTACCTTCAACCTCTCAAAAGCCAGCCGAGCTTCCTCTCCCCAATGGAATCCTTCCTTTTTGTTAATTCAGTCAAGGGTTTTGCTAAGTGCCCATACCCTTTAATGAATTTGCGGTAGTATCCCGTCAATCCAAGAAACCCCTCACCCCTTTGACATTGCGAGGAATAGGCCACTCCACCACACTCTTAATCTTGGCTGGATCCACACCACCAGCCCCTCGAAATAACATGTCCCAAATATTCTACCTGCTGCCCTCCAAACAAACATTTCTTTTTATTAGCAACCAAACAGTGACTTTTCAAGAGCTGCAGAACCTCCTCAAGGTGTACCAAGTGGGTTTTCCAATCTTTGCTATATACTAATATATCATCAAAAAATACTAATACAAATTGTCTCAGAAATGGTTTAAAAACCTGGTTCATTGTTGCTTGAAACGTGGCTGTCGCATTCATAAGCCCAAAAGGCATCACAAGATACTCATAGTGACCCTCATGGGTGCGAAAAGCCGTCTTATGAACATCTTCCTCTTTCATTCGAATTTGATGAAATCCGGATTTTAAATCCAATTTAGAGAAATAATTAGCGCCATGCAGTTCCAAGAGCTCATCCACTACCGGAATGGGGTATTTGTCCGGAATAGTCACCTTGTTCAACGCTTGGTAATCCACACACATACGCCACGAAGCATCTTTCTTCTTAACTAAAATCACAGGGCTTGAAAAAGGGCTAGAACTATGCCGAATCACACCCTGCTGCAGCAACTCTCCAACTTGTCGTTCAATCTCATTTTTATGCAAATGGGGATACCTATAAGGGCGCACATTCACCCGACCAGCTCCCTGCAACAGTTCTATGCCATGCTCTGTTGCCTCTTTGGAGGTAGTCCCATGTAGCTTCTCGGAAAACCTCGAAAACCTCCCCAACATCTCGATTAAGACTTGTTTTCTTCCACATTCAACATTTCCTCCATGGAAGCAACCTTCTCTTCTTCCTCAATAGTCTCTGTACCCTTTAACAGTCCTTGAAAAGATGACAAACTGGACACTTCCCCACATGTACGCCATGGCTAGAAAAAAGTATTGTTCGTCCCTAAGTGTCACGGGTTTCCCTTGGTGAAGGAAGGTCATAGTCAGTCTTCCCAATCCATGATCGTTTTCCCAACCTCTTCAATCCAGTAACCCCCATTATCACATCCAATCCTCCCAACTCAAGAACATAAGCATCAAAAATTATCTCAACCTCTCCGAAGTGAATACTAATGTTAGAGCATTTACCTCGACGGTGACCCTATGCCCGTCACCTAAACGAACACCCATTTTGCGTGTTGGACTAATCGTAAGCTCCGAACCGTCGCCACACTGGGAGAAATGAAGTCTTCCATTGTCGACGACGAGCACCGACAGAACCCCTTTAACGTTCCCTCCAATTTCATGGTCTTCACCTCCTCCAAAGCCACATTCCACCGTAACTCCACACAACCCCATTACCTTACAATCAATGGACTCATCTCCTCCTCACCGCCATCGTCCACTTCGATTGCAAGCACCTCCCCTCATTCATGTCTTCATCATCACCAAGAATTAACATCGAAGTTGTTTTTCGGGCATTGATGTTGAGGATGGAATCGATCCGCACAGCGAAAACACAAGCCCTTCGCCTTACGTTCCATCAGCTCCTGATAGGTAAGATGCTTCAACCCCATACTACGGTCATTTCCCCCTCCGTCTTTCTTCTCTGGTGTCATGGCAGAAGAAACGTAAGACGAAGACCCCCCTTTCGCGCTGGGTCCTACAGATCCATTCATACTGGACTTAGGCCTATTTTCATGACTCGGACTCGAGCCCAATGAAACGGAGCGACCTGACCCAACCCACCCTTCGTTTTCCTTGTGAGTGAAAAACCCACGAGGTCTCGAGTTTGCACCAGAAGAGGGTCCTGAGAAACATGTTTTCCAATTGCCACCGTCCCAACCTTCATCTCCGCCTCTAAGTCACGTGCTACCTTCATCATTTGAGACATTGTGCGAGGATTAAACGTTCGTACTTTGCATCGAAGCTCAGGGCAGAGGCCTCCCATGAAGTAACCAAGATATTGTTCCTCTGGTAACCAGGTAACCTGCGAGGAAATGAGCTCAAACGCAACAATGTAGTCTTCGATGCTTCCCATTTGTCGTAAATCCGACAACTCTTCAAAGGGGTTATCAAATTAGCGACCTCCATAACGCTCAATCAGCGCTTGTTTCAGCGTGAACCAAGTGAGCTGATCTTCAGTCTCTCTCAACAGATTAAACCAGTGAATTGAAGAACCCTCCATGCTGAGCTTGGCCAACTTCACCTTAACTTCATCAGAGGTATTCTGGACCTCAAAGTACGTCTTAGCTCACGTGATCCATCCTACAGGATCGTTCCCGTCGAATAGAGGCAATTCCACCTTCTTCACCGCCATACGGTACTCGTCGGAGGTGTCGCTCTGCGAAACAGAGAACCCTCCTCCGCTAGGTCCTCCGTTCGGCGAACCACCATCTCCTCTGCTACCAGACGCATTGCGATCCAACCCTTTGCTGATTTCCACCAACAAGGAAGCCTTGAAATCTTCCAAGGAAGACTTGATGGAAGTTTCCAATGCAGCAATACGATTTTCCAGCAACTCCATTCTATCCGTCATTTTTGGTGGCATGGGAATCCGGCAGGTCGGACCAATTAATGGAGTTCTCAAAATAGGAAAGATAATTTGTATTGAAATACTGGGAAGATGAGCCTCAGCTCTTACAAAGGGAAAGATCCAGAGCTTAAAGCTCCTCAGAGAATATCCTCTCTGCCACAATAACAAACTCCACTAACAACAAGATGGCCCTCACGTAAGTCTCACCCCCTCTCTTTATTCTGTGCAATACATTGTAACTAACTGCCAACTCAGTAACCTCCTAATCTCTCTCCTTTCTTACTAATCCTTATTCCTACGCTTGTAAACTTTCCAAATCTTGGGCCTCCCCTGACTTGGGCCCAACAATGGGTCTCTATCATAAGCTTATGACAATAATGACTTACCTAAAATAGGACTAAATTACAAGAAATAAATGTCATAATACAAGAATCAAATCTACCCTAATAACAGAAATAAGGGAATAAATCTGTACAATAAAGTTCAACACTCCCCCTCAAGCTGGTGAATGGATATCTATCATTCTCAGTTTGCCAGTAAGATCTTGAAAGTGCTCTGTGGGCAGTCCCTTAGTTAATACATCTGTCAACTGATGTCTCGAAGGAACATATGTTCCTTGATAAAGTGTCGGCCTATCTCAATGTGCTTTGGCCTATCATATTGAATCGGATTATGTGCAATGTTAATAGCTGATTTGTTGTCACAAAACAGCTTCATAGGTGCTTCATACTTTATTCTCAGGTCATCTAGTATGATCTTTATCTATAGCAACTCACAAACTCCTTGTGCCATAGCTCGAAACTCAGCTTCTGCACTTGACCGTGCCACTAAGTTTTGTTTCTTATGTTACTAGATTTCCACCTAGAAACATAAAATAACCTGATGTTGACCTCACGTCAGTAACCAAACCTGCATAGTCAGCATCCGTGTACACTTCCATGGATAGGTTTTCCCCTTTTTTAAACAGTAGTCCTCTTCCAGGCGTAGTTTTAAGATACTGTAGAATTCGATCCACGGCCTGCATGTGTCTCTTCCTCAGTTCATACATGAATTGGCTAACAATACTGACAGCATACACTAGATCAGGTCTGGTATGTGCCAAGTATATCAGTTTCCCAACTAGCCTTTGATATTGAGATCTATCTACCTTGGGACTCTCTTCATCATTTCTCATTTTGTGATTCTGCTCAATTGGTACACTAGTTACACTCGAGTTTTCCTTTCTCTTTGAGAAGATCAAGGACATATTTCTTTTGAGAAATGAAGATACCTTGCTTGGAGTAGGCAACTTCAATCCCAAGGAAGTACTTTAGTCTTCCAAGATCTTTCATTTTGAACTCAGCAACTAATTTCTCCTTTAGGAGTTGCTTCTCAACTAAGTCATTACCTGATATAATGATGTCATCAACATACACAAGCAAAACTATGAGTTTACTTTCTTGTGAATGTTTAAAAAATAGAGTATGATCGCCTTAACTTTGTCTGTAACCTAGGGACACCATTGTTTTTGTGAATCTTCCAAACCAAGCACGAGGATACTGCTTCAACCCGTATAATGTCTTCTTTAACCTGCACACCTTGTTCCTTCCATTAGTGGAATCATATCCGGGGAGAATTTCCATATAAACTTCCTCCTCTAAGTCTCCATGGAGAAAGACATTTTTAACATCAAACTGGTGTAATTCCCACCCAAAGTGGGCAGCAAGGGAGAGTATGATCCTTACAGTATTCATCTTGACTACTGGTGCAAATGTTTCCTCATAGTCAATTCCATAAGTCTGAGTGTATCCTTTTGCTGCCAACCTTGCTTTATACCAGTCTAGTATACCATCAGACCGATATTTCAAAGTATCTATCTATCTATCTGTACCCAACTGGCCTTTTTTCATCTGGTCTCTTAACAATCTCCAATGTTCCATTCCTTTTCAATGCACTCATCTCCTCATTCATGGCTTGAATCCAGTTCTTATCCTTCAATGCTTCTTGTACTGATGTTGGGATTTTGATAGAATCTATGGCTGAAATGAAACTCCGGTGCTGCAGGGAAAGATGTTTAGAAGAGACAAATTGAGAAATAAGGTACTTAGGATTGGGACAATACATTGTCCCTTTTCTCAATGCAATGGGTAAGTCATCTAGGTCAGGTTCACAATTATTCAAAGACATGTTATCAGGTTCAGAAACAATATTATCTGGGTCAGGTTCAAAAGAGATAGGAAAACTTGTATCTTTAGTACTTACCGTTGGTTCAAATGCCTAAAGTTGCTGTTGGGCTAGTTTGGGTTTTCCTCTCCTCTGATTCACCAATTTTGGTGTGCTACTATTGGCCTTGACTTTAGCTAGTTCAGGTGGGGTGCTAGAAGAAGATGTTAATTTCTGAGTAGAGTCAGAAGGTAAAGGAAGGAAAGACCTAGGAGAGAAGGACTCAGCCACAGCCTCCGCTTCCAGAGTGTTTTCCCCCTGAAGCTAAGAGCAAAGAAAGGACTTATGTTCATGAAAAGTGACATCCATGGAGACGAAAAAACGACGACTTGAAGGGTGATAGCATTTGTACCCCTTCTTGTCAGGAGCATAACCTAGAAAAACGCATTTGACAGCACGGGGATCACGTTTGTTACGATGTTGGCGGTGTACATGGACAAATGCCACACAACCAAAGACACCAGACTGTAAACTCCGCATAATAGGAACTGAAGGAAAGTGAGAGATCATGAGTTGGATAGGACTTACATTACCCAAGACATGAAATGGTAACCAGTTAATTAAATATGCAACAGTTAAAACAGCTTCCCCCCAATATGAGCTAGGAACAGACATTTGGAATAGTAAAGCTCTAGTGATTTCAAGTAAATGACGGTTTTTTCTTTCTGCAATACCATTTTGCTGAGGAGTATCAACACAAGTGAGTTCATGCACAATACCATGCTCTTTAATAAATTTAGAGAAATTTTGGTTGACATACTCTGATAGAGACCCATTGTTGGGCCCAAGCCAGGGGAGGGCCAAGATCTGGAAAGTTTACAAGCGTAGGAATAAGGACTAGTAAGAAAGGAGAGAGATTAGGAGGCTGCTGAGTTGGCAGTTAGTTACAATGGATTGCACAAAATAAAGAGAGGGGTGAGACTTACGTGAGGGTCATCTTTGTTTTAGTTAAGTTTGTTATTGTGGCAGAGAGGATATTCTCTGAGGAGCTTCTAGCTCTGGATATTTTCCTTTGTAAGAGCTGAGGCTCATCTTCCTAGTATTTCAATACAATTTTATCTTTCCTATTTTGAGAACTCCATTAATTAGTCCGACCTGCCGGATATCCATGCCCCCAAAAATGACGGATAGAATGGAGTTGCTGGAAAATCGTGTTGCTGCATTGGAGACTTCCATCAAGTCTTCCTTGGAAGATTTCAAGGCTTCCTTGTTGGTGGAAATCAGTAAAGGGTTGGATTGCAATGCGTCTGGTAGCAGAGGAGATGGTGGTTCGCCGAACGGAGGACCTAGCGGAGGAGGGTTCTCTGTTTCGCAGAGTGACACCTCCGACGAATACCATATGGCAGTGAAGAAGGTGGAATTGCCTCTATTCAACAGGAACGATCCAGTAGGATGGATCACGCGAGTTGAGACGAACTTTGAGGTCCAGAATACCTCTGATGACGTTAAGGTGAAGTTGGCCAAGCTCAGCATGGAGGGTCCTACAATTCACTGGTTTAATCTGTTGAGAGAGACAGAAGATCAGCTCACTTGGTTCAAGCTAAAACAAGCAATGATTGAGCTTTATGGAGGTCACAAATTTGATAACCCCTTTGAAGAGTTGTCGGATTTACGGCAAATGGGAAGCGTCGAAGACTACATTGTTGCGTTTGAGCTCATTTCCTCGCAGGTTACCGATTACCAGAGGAACAATATCTTGGTTACTTCATGGGAGGCCTCTGCCCTGAGCTTCAATGCAGAGTACGAACGTTTAATCCTCGCACAAGGTCTCAAATGATGAAGGTAGCACGTGACCTAGAGGCGGAGATGAAGGTTGGTGACGGTGGCAATTGGAAAACGCGTTTCTCAGGACCCTCTTCTAGTGCGAACCCGAGACCTCGTGGGTTTTTCACTCACAGGGAAAACGAAGGGTGGATCGGGTCGGGTCGCTCTGTTTCATTGGGCTCGAGTCCAGGTCATGAAAATAGGCCTAAGTCCAGTATGAATGGATCTGTAGGACCCAGCGCGAAAGGGGGGTCTTCGTCTTACGCTTTTTCTGCCATGAAACCAGAGAAGAAAGGCAAAGGGGGAAATGACTGTAGTAGAGGGTTGAAGCATCTTACCTATCAAGAGCTGATGGAACGTAAGGCGAAGGGCTTGTGTTTTCACTGTGGGGATTGATTCCATCCTCTACATCAATGCCCAAAAAAACAACTTCGACTGTTAATTCTTGGTGATGATGAAGACATGAATGAGGGGGAGGTGCTTGCAATCGAAGTGGACGATGGCGGTGAGGAGGGAGAAGAGTCCATTGATTGTAAGGTGATGGGGTTGTGTGGAGTTACAGGGAATGTCTTTGGAGGAGGTGAAGACCATGAAATTGGAGGGGACGTTGAAGGGGGTTCCTGTGCTGGTGCTCGTCGATAGCGGCGCCACCCACAACTTCATTTCTCCCCAGGTGGCAACGGTTCTGGAGCTTACGATCAATCCGACACGCGAAATGGGTGTTCATTTAGGTGACGGGTATAGGGTCACCGCTCGAGGTAAATGCTCTAACATTAGTATTCACTTCGGGGAGGTTGAGATAATTTTTGATGCTTATGTTCTTGAGTTGGGAGGATTGGATGTGATAATGGGGGTTACTGGATTGAAGAGGTTGGGGAAAACGATCATGGATTGGGAAGACCTGACTATGACCTTCCTTCACCAAGGGAAACCTGTGACACTTAGGGGACAGAACAGTACTTTTTTTTCTAGCCATGGCATACAGGGGGAAGTGTCCAGTTTGTCCTCTTTTCAGGGACTGTTAAAGGGTACAGAGACTATTGAGGAAGAAGAGAAGGTTGCTGCCATGGAAGAAATGTTGAATGTGGAACAGAAAACAGGTCTTAATCAGATGTTGGGGAGGTTTTCAGAGGTTTTCCGAGAAGCTATGGGACTACCTCCAAAGAGGGCAACAGAGCATGGGATAGAACTCCTGCAAGGAGCTGGTCCGGTGAATGTGCGCCCTTATAGGTACCCCCATTTGCATAAAAATGAGATTGAACGACAAGTTGGAGAGTTGCTACAACAGGGTGTGATTCGGCATAGTTCTAGCCCTTTTTCAAGCCCCGTGATTTTAGTTAAGAAGAAAGATGCTCGGGCATATGTTGTGGATTACCGGCATTGAACAAGGTTTTCAAGCCCCCATTCCAAAGAAGTAGGGATGTTGAGTTACATGGCGCTAATTATTTTCTAAATTGGATTTAAAATCTGGATTTCATCAAATTCGAATGAAAGAGTAAGATGTTCATAAGACGGCTTTTCACACCCATGAGGGTCACTATGAGTATCTTGTGATGCCTTTTGGGCTTATGAATGCGCCAGCCACGTTTCAAGCAACAATGAGCCAGGTTTTTAAACCATTTCTGAGACAATTTGTATTAGTATTTTTTGATGATATATTAGTATATAGCAAAGATTGGAAAACCCACTTGGTGCACCTTGAGGAGGTTCTGCAGCTCTTGAAAAGTCACTGTTTGGTTGCTAATAAAAAGAAATGTTTGTTTGGAGGGCAACAGGTAGAATATTTGGGACATGTTATTTCAGGGGCTCATGTGGCTGTGGATCCAGCCAAGATTAAGAGTGTGGTGGAGTGGCCTATTCCTCGCAATGTCAAAGGTGTGAGGGGGTTTCTTGGATTGACGGGATACTACCGCAAATTCATTAAAGGGTATGGGCAATTAGCAAAACCCTTGACTGAATTAACAAAAGAGGAAGGATTCCATTGGGGAGAGGAAGCTCGGCTGGCTTTTGAGAGGTTGAAGGTAGCTCTCACAACAGCTCCTGTGTTGGCACTGCCGAACTTCACTCAATCTTTTCAAATTGAGTGTGATGCGTCGGGAAGAGGTGTAGGGGCTGTCTTGATGTAGGACAAGCAGCCCATAGCATATTTCAGCAAAGCTTTTGCTGCCCATAACCTGTCTAAATCAGTGTATGAAAAGGAGCTTATGGCATTGGCGTTGGCGGTGCAACATTGGCGGCATTATCTTTTAGGAAGGAACTTTGTTGTCTTTACAGACCAAAAGAGTTTAAAACATCTCTTGCAACAGAGAGTGGCCAGTTGTGATCAACAATGCTGGGTATCCGAATTATTGGGCTATCATTTTGAGGTTGTATACAAACCGGGTTCAGAAAATAAAGCGGCAGACTCCCTGTGTCGAATGTTTGAAGAAGGGGAATTTAAAACTCTGGTCTCCTCACCTATATGGGATCAACAAAAGGGAGTTGTAGAAGAAGTGTCTCGTGATCCTCTCCTCACACAAATCATGACTGATTTGCGGGCTGATCCAACCTCCAGACCCGGTTTTCACTTGCACAAAGATTTTTTTGCACAAGGGGAGGCTAGGTGGTTCCTTCAAACTCTACAATCATTCCCCTATTGTTAGAAGAATTTCATTCTTCCCCAAAGGGTGGCCATTCGGGATTCCTTAGAACTTATAAGCGGTTAGCAGGGAATGTTTATTGGGTTGGGATGAAGAAGGCTATTCAGGATTTTGTGAAAGAATGTGATGTGTGTCAAAGGCAAAAGTACTCTGCTACCACTCCATCCGGGTTGCTCCAACCATTACCTATTCCTCAGGGTATGGGATGATGTCTCACTTGATTTTATCACCGGTTTACCCAAATCAAAAGGTTTTGATGCTATTTTAGTGGTGGTAGACCGGCTGTCCAAGTATGCTCACTTCATTCTTCTTAAGCATCCATATACTGCACGTAGTGTGGCTGCAGTATTCGCTAACGAAGTCATCATGTTACATGGTATGCCACAGTCCATTCTCAGTGATAGAGACCCATTGTTTGTGAGTAATTTTTGGCAAGAGCTCTTCAGGTTGCAGGGAACCGTGTTAAAAATGTCATCCTCTTATCACCCGGAAACGGATGGCCAGACGGAAGTGATTAATAGGTGTTTGGAGACATATTTGCGGTGTTTTACATCTGAGCAACCTAAAGAGTGGCAAGGCTGGTTATCTTGGGCAGAACTATGGTATAATACTACTTTCCATGTTACCACGGGTATGACACCGTTTGAGGGAGTGTATGGCAGGAAACCTCCTGTGTGGTGCGGTTTGTTCGGGGGAAACCAAGGTGGAGGCAGTAAGTCGAGCATTACAAGATAGGGATGAAATCCTAAGACAATGAAGTTTAATTTGCTGCGAGCCCAAGAACAAATGAAGCGATATGCGAGATAAACACGGGAAAATGCAGAGTTTGCGGTAGGTGAATGGGTATTTCGAAGCTACGCCCTCACAGGCAGCAAACCGTGGTGCGCAGAGTAAATCGAAACTTGCTCCGCGTTACTATGGGCCATTTCAGATACAAGAGAGATATGGGGTTGTTGCTTACAAGCTGAAATTACCTCCACAATCACGAGTTCACCCTGTTTTTCATGTCTCTCAACTGAAGAAAGCAATTGGGAACTATGTAGCTGAACCTGAATTGCCTACTTTGAGTTAAAAGTCGCAGCTGATGTTTGTAATTGAACCCGAAAAGGTGTTGGCTAGCGGGGCCATAGCGAAAGCAGGGAGTACCCAAAAGCAGTTTTGGTGAAGTGGAGTGGGTCGGAAGAAGATGCTACATGGGAGGATGAGGTGAATCTCGAAGTCAATTTCCTCACACCACCTTGGGGACAAGGCTGTTTTTGAAGGGGCGGCAAGTGATAGAAACCCATTGTTGGGCCCAAGCCAGGGGAGGCCCAAGATCTGGAAAGTTTACAAGCGTAGGAATAAGGACAAGTAAGAGAGGAGAGAGATTAGGAGGTTGCTGAGTTGGCAGTTAGTTACAATGGATTGCACAGAATAAAGAGAGGGGTGAGACTTACGTGAGGGACATCTTTGTTTTAGTTAAGTTTGTTATTATGGCAGAGAGGATATTCTCTGAGGAGCTTCTAGCTCTGGATATTTTCCTTTGTACGAGCCAAGGCTCATCTTCCTAGTATTTCAATACAATTTTATCTTTCCTTACCATTATCAGAACGCAAACGTTTAATGGACTTTCCAAATTGTGTCTAAATCATGCGATAAAACTGAACAAACAATTTGAACACATCTGATTTGTCTTTCATGAGAAAAAGCCAAGTTACTCTAGTACAATCATCAATGAATGACACAAACCATTTAGTGCCAGAAATGTTAGAGGTAGATGCAAGATCCTAAACATCAGAGTGAATAAGTGCAAAAGGCTCAACACTTTTAATAGAACTAGGTGGAAAAGTTACACGATGGTGTTTGGCAAACTCACAAACATCACAATGAAAAGACTCAATAGATTCTTTTAAAAATAAGGATGGAAACATAGACTTAAGCAAAGAAAAAGGAGGATGTCCCATACGCTTGTGTTGTAGCCAAATTTTAAAAGAGAGAGACTCAAAACTGGACTGATGACAGGAAGATATCAACTTCTGATCTGGACCACCATTAACAGGCATATTAAGGAAATAGTACAACCCTCCCTGTTCCTTAGCAACTCCAATCGTCCTCCCCGTGACAAGATCCTAAAAGACACAATGAGAATGAAAAAAGGTTACAGCACAATTATTGTCTTTAGTAAATTTATAAATAGAAATAAGATTATAAGAAAGTTTGGGAACATGGAGCACCTTGTATAAGTGTAAAGAAGATTGGAGTTTAATAGTACCAGAACCTGCAACTGAGGTGTGAGAGCCATCAGCTATGGTTATATGAAGCTTAGTAGAAGAGGGTTGATAAGATAATAGAGGTGGTGAATGAAAGGTCATATGGTTAGTTGCACCAAAGTTCATAATCCATAAATTCTCAGTACAAGAAGCATTAAAGGATTGAAAACAAAAATTCTTACTTGTCTGATTGTCTGACATACTCATGATTCCAACCTGTTTTTTTTTTTTGCCTTTTTTTATTTATTTCTAAAACAAAGAAACAAGCGAAAAAAAGCAAAAGGACCGAAAAAAGGAGAAACCAACAAAAAAGGTGAAGATCAGGACGACAGCACACCAGACTGAGATGGTAGCAGAATGGGAAGGACAATGGAGCAGCGATTAGGTAGCGCTGATCTGGTGAGAGGCGATGAGCTGTGAGTCGCGGTGGTTAGATGCGGGCTTCAGTTCGAGCAGCGAGGCGTATGGGATATGGGCCGCAGTGTTGTGGTGCGCCAAGAAAGGACAGCGACGGTGAGGCAGCAATGGGTCTATTATGGTGGCGTGCGGCGCTGCTCGGTGAGGATGGTGGCACGCGACGCTGCTCGGTGAGGATGGTGGCGCGACGGTGGGCGTGGTGCTCGAAGCAGTCTGCTCGATAAGGACGATATGATCTGGTCTGGTCTAGTTCTGATGAAAGGCAGCAATGAAGGCTGGTTCTAAACCCAGCAATGAGCCAATGAAGGCTAGTCCGATCAGCAATGAAGGCTGATTGCAGCGGAAACAACAGAGGCTCCCAGATCGGGAACTTTGGTACCAACTTGAAAAATAGAATATTTCTGAATATTATTTCTTGATTATTATTGTACAGGTATGATCTATATTATATAGACTTATGACAGTAATGACTTGCCTAAAATAGGGCTAAATTACAGGAAATAAATATGTCATAATACAAGAATCAAATCTACCCTAATAACGGAAATAAGGGAATAAATCTGTACAATAAAGAAAATAAATTTGTACAATAAAGTTCAACATTAAATTTTGATTGCACAAACATAACATCCTAGAGGTAGATATAAATCACATTTGTCAACCACTACAGACTTGATTCTTCAATGAAAAAAGTAATTTCAGAGAATAAGATATAATCCAATCCGAACAAGGATCCTCTAAAGTGAGGATCCTTGTAAAGTGAGCAAGTAAGCCCACATCAACCATTGGGCCCATCTATCAATGATTGATGTAAGCTTACTTGCTCACTTTACAAGGATCCTCACTTTAAAGGATCCTTGTCCAATCCTGAAGTATAAACAGGAAAAAAAAAAGAGAACTAAATGGTATCACATCAACACTGCCCTACAGTCACATTGAAATAAAATAATAATAATAATAATAATAAATAATGCAAGAAGTTCAGTTCAGATTTATTTATTTTTTTTAATAAAAGATTTCAGTTCAGTTCAGATAAATTAAGCCAAATTGATATGGAAAATTACCAGAAATCCTCGAAATGCTGTTTGAATGCGTATTGCTGCCCATTCCTCCCTCATAGTTTGATGATTATGTGCAGCTTCATGTGCTTGATGTGAAGTAGAAGGTGAATAACGGGCATCAAGATTTGAATGACCATTGTCATCTCTAATAGGTGGAATAGCATCATTATCAAACTCATTTTGAAGTTTACCATTATCTAATTCGATGGAATGCTTTCTCCAATGCCGAAACTTGCCAACCTTCTGATCCTTGAAAAGTTCAAAATTACACAAGGTTTTTTTTTATGATAATGTGTAGTGTTTTATATTTTGTTATATTCAGTTTATATAGTTTTCAAGAGGAAAAAGTACCTCAAGCAAGCATTGCAGGAGCATAGGCTAGAAGTGAATTTTTGAAATGATCAATAACAAAAACTACTTAATCAAGGGGAACCATACTCTGACATCTAAGAAATTAAAATGACTTCACTAAATGTCCTGTGCGTATACACACTTATACACAAATAACCAATACCTAGTACCCACTTAGGTTGAAACCCAAGCAAGAAAACTCTTCTGCTTTTATTTTGGGGTTTTATTTGGGCCTTTGGGGGGAGGGATGCAGGACATGAGAATTAACTAAGTGATGACACACAACTTCAGCTAAAAGCAACATGTGTGATAATTATGTTTGCCACCAGAAAATGAAAAATATATTAAGACACAGGAATAAAAGTTTAATTTTTTTTAAAAAAAGGGAAGAGACAACACACACACACAGAGACAGAGAGACAAAGAGAGAGAGAGAGAAAGAAACTCACATTTCCATCCTTCTCCGAAGACTCTGGCTTTTCTGATTTCTTTAGACCAACCAATGCTTTAATCCACTTCCCTGAGACACCCATAGTGCAAATTCACTTTATCCCAATCTAGCACAAACCTGACAAAGGAATTATACGGCTAAGTCACTGCAAAAGCAGTTGATTATACACAATCTTAACTAGGCTATTGAACAATGAGCAATGGCAATAAAGATGATGAAGCAGGTAGAAAAGTATCAAAGCAAGCACAAGCTTAACTGATAAAAACTATTTACAAGTTACAACTAAATCAAATTTGTCACAGTAATACACCTTCTTGTGACCTTCATACTCATAGTCTATATTGGTTATGATTGGTCTACTTTCTTGGTTTATTTCCAAAATGCTAGTAGTTCACTGGATTAGTTATAATAACATGGTTTTAACTTTTAAGCAATCATTAGCAGGAGGGAAGCACAAAGTTAATGCAGGACCTCAGAATCACACAAGTAGCATTCACTGTTGGACGAGGATTTGAGCTAATACAGTTACTATACATTAGGTGAAAGTCCACCCTTTGAAATGACTAGTTGTTTTAACTCTTCTTTTTTTGGCCTTAAGTCTCATACTACTTGATCAAGACATTGACCTCATAAAATAAGGACCATTAGTAGAAAAAAACAAGGGTGCTTAGTGTTGAATAGCTCCAATATATCAAAAGCTAGATTTGGTGTTATGGGGGATCAAGCATCAATTGCTAATCAGAACACACAAGGCTCGCCTAGTAAGGTTCTTTCAATGTCATATCAAGAAGACCTGGGCAATAGCCAAATGTTATGAACAAGTCCAGATTGCATTAGAGACAACAATAATAGGAGCAATGCTATATTTCCTAAAATTTGTACTTAAAATCCTGTCGCAAATAATGTGGTAATCCAAGTCTGCGATACCAAGTCATAAATCATACAACAACAACAAAAGCCTTTTCGCATTAAGTGAGATCGGCTACATACATCAAATAATATATTGTATTCTATCATAAACAAAGTCTTCGGATTTAATTTGAAAAAATCACAATTATACTGTGAACCACACTGTAAAGATAACAACAGTCCCCTCCATCCATATACTGTTAACCACTAACAAATTATATCAAAAAAAAAAAAACGTGAATATTGAATAGAAGTGTGTAAGAGCATGGCAAAAATGTATTTTCAACCCAAGTACAAGTAATTGTAAACTTGAATTATTACATGTAACATGAAGTAAAAACGATCATAAAAAGCGACAGATATTACAACAATCGAGATTATGGCAAGTTACATAAATTAGATGGGTATTAATAACCAAGGATGTTGACAACCGCCTTTGTTACTCGGATGCTTGCAAATTGAACCCACAGTTTGAGTTTGACATAAATGCCCGATAGATTTGGTTCTCTTAGAACAATTGAATGAGCATTAAAACCCAGAATTCCAAGTAAGAAAAAAGGTTTTGAAGAGCATAAAGGAACCGAAACAGCGCAGATCCAGAGATCGCAGAGTTGAAGCACAATTCACCTGAAAGTCATAGCAAGATAGACTGAGCTAAATCATCATCAGCGACGAAAAAGAGAGAAACAGCCGTTGATCCATCACTTAGTCAAATGAGTCAAACGCCGGGTTCTCACACAAACTCAGCACCTTTTGAGAGGATTTCCATGTGAACTCAGAGAGTGGAGAGAGAGCTAACTCTCTATCGTCACTATGCAATGTTGTAAGTTATCAAAATAATAATAATAAATGTAAGAAGTCAATAAAATTAAAAATAATGTATGAAGAGGAAATGAATGAATGCAGAATTTAATTTTAGTGAATAATGCCTTAAAATTTTAAAAAGTAATGACAGATAAAGAGATATATTGATATTAACAACTTATCTTAATTATCATATTATATTAGCTTCCATTTTTATGACATAATATTGCAATAGAGTAAACTTGTGTTTTCGCCCAAGCTTAGTCAATACTTAATAATTATATATTTTTAAAAGATTTTCAATTACAAGGTACTAGTGATGAGCCATACTCCACAGTTGAAGACTAATCCCACTATTCTCCATTCAGGCTCATGTAGTTATCATGAAGACATGCAAAGAAGTTGTGTGCGAGTAGAAGAATAGCAGTAACGGCTGAGTACAAGTGATGCAATCTTAACATGCATCAAATTATTACATAATCATTAGATGCTAGAGCGTTACTCAATTCATCTATAACATGTTAGTGTTCGCCTCTGTGACTCATCAATTGTCCTAATGCAGTTAACTTGTCTGCAATCAAAGGTCAAAACTCAGAAAGTATGACATGTTTATACAAGACAAATGAACACTCCAAGTATGGAAACCTAGCAGCCACGTCATTCCAAACAAAACAAATACTTAATTGTGATATGCATTAACATATTAATTAACGATAAAATTTTGTCTAAATTTAGAGTACTTAATTGAGTACATTAAATTAATTAAGATTTAATATTTTTATAAATTTTTGTATTACATAATTAATTTTATAAAAATTTATAAAAATATTAAGTCTTGATTGGTCTGGTACAATCAATTGTAATGATATAA
Organism: Ormosia emarginata; assembly: GCA_029884605.1. Classification (NCBI taxonomy): domain Eukaryota; kingdom Viridiplantae; phylum Streptophyta; class Magnoliopsida; order Fabales; family Fabaceae; genus Ormosia; species Ormosia emarginata. The sequence goes on along the minus strand of JAQQTP010000085.1, from coordinate 12,600,896 downwards.
GTTTAGATAAGAAATTCTGATAATTAACCTATCAACGCCAATGCCTTTGTTTGAACGCTCGGTTTATGTTGATTGAAAATATGTCGCAACACAGCCATAAAAAATTAGTTTACAACCATTAACCTGCAATATCCTCTTCAACTTTTTCTTTGCACTGCAAAAGGCTATAAAATGCCAGCATTTTCTTTTTATGTAGTGGGGCATAACCACTTTGTCAATGGCCAACATTGTAATTAGTCTGTTTTCAATAGTCCTGCTTTGCATTGCAGAAGCACAAGGGAGAAAAACACTTTACCCAAACAAAGAATTGTCAGCAGCATCCTCTCTAGTTACCAATGACGGTATCTGCAAAACAATGGTAGAGACACAAGGTTACACATGTGAAGAACATAAGGTACATATTACTAGTCTGTTGCATTCCACCTGCCATTGATTGTGAAGCCATTTCTGCCAATATGTGAGGCAATATTTTTTTGTTGGACTCAGGTTACAACAGAAGATGGCTACATCCTGAGCCTGCAGAGGATGCCCGTAGGGCAGTCCGGTAAGACAGCAGACAAGCCACCTGTGTTATTACAACATGGTGTCTTTATTGTAAGTTGTGTTGCAGCACAGACAGATATGAGAAGCTAACATGTGGTTAGTCAACTAAGATAATTTGTGGTGTGTGGTTTCAGGATGCTATAACATGGCTGTTCAATTCTCCAGATGAATCATTGGCATTTATCTTAGCAGACAATGGGTTTGATGTGTGGCTTGCCAACACTCGTGGGACAAAATATAGCCGCGAGCACAGATCACTTAGTCCTAATGACATGGTTCTTTTTCTTATAAGATACATGCATTTCAGCGTTCAGACTTTCAGTAAACCAGTTGATAGCTACTCTAATTGATCGTTGATTATTGATTTATTCATTATTTATAGGCTTACTGGGATTGGTCATGGGATGAATTAGTTAGTTATGATCTTCCTGCTTCAGTTGAGTATGTGTACAACCATACTGGTCACAGATTGCACTATGTAGGTCATTCCTTGGTGAGTTTCTAATTTCTTTCTGTTTGTTTTTCAGGTCTTCTTACGTTTCTAGTTTGTACATATATAACAATAACTAAAAATTGCAGGGAACTTTAATGGCTTTAGCTGCTTTGTCTCAAGAGCAGCTGCTGAATATGTTGAGATCACTTGCATTACTTAGCCCAATTGCTCATCTGAATCAGATTACTTCGCAGCCAACAAAACTTGCTGCTGACATCTTTATAGCTGATGTGAGAGACAGAAGCCATACTATTTAGCTGAAGGATTAAAAATATCAATCGAATACAATTTGACTTGATGAAAATATTTTCCTTTTCTTAATGTAACAGGACCTATACTGGTTAGGCCTTCATGAATTCATTCCAAACGGGTAACAGAAAAAACCTTACCTTGGAATTTTACTCTCTTTCTGCATTTTGTTTGAGTACACTAGTGTTAAACTTCTTGGATAAAAGAAAGTAAAAGGAATTTCAACACTACCAATATGTTCTTCTAATGGGCAGGGATGCTGAAGCCAAATTTCTGGAAGGCATCTGCAATAATCTAAACCTGAACTGCTCAAACCTATTGACTATTTTCACAGGTACTATAAATGTTATTAGCATGATGAGGAAATTTCACTTTATGTTTCATACTGAGTCCTGCAAACATTGGCATTATTTTGATATTGCTTACCTTGAAATTTTAGGCCCAAATTGCTGCGTAAATTCTTCTAGGATAGATGTCTTTCTTGATCATGAACCACAGCCAACAGCAACTAAGAATTTGATCCATCTATCTCAAAGTAAGTCTGTTGATTAGCAACATTTTTACTGTGACTAAGTATTGTTTGATTTTGAAGCTTTTTTTTTTATGCATTTCTGATTAGGACTAATAATTTCTACATAATTTCTTACTGACCTGACTCTTGTGTGTTTCTTCCTGTTGATTTTGATTAGTGGTCAGAACAGGAAAAATAGCAAAGTATGATTATGGTGATCAAGGACAAAATATGCAACACTATGGACAACCGAGCCCTCCTCTTTATGACATGGCCAGCATTCCAAATGAATTCCCTCTTTTCCTCAGCTATGGAGGGCAAGATATGCTATCTGATGTAGAAGATGTTCATGTTTTGTTCAACGACCTCAAAGATCATGATGGGGACAAGCTCGTGACAGTGTTTAGGGAAGATTATGCTCATGCTGATTTTGTTATGGGTGTCAATGCTAAACAAATTGTTTATGATCCTATGATGGCTTTCTTCAGGGTTAATTGATTTTACAACTATTATTGTACTTCAGATAATGTAAATAATTTTTGGATTAAGGTAAAGTTCAATGGAATATGTTACATTTTCCTCTCTTATAAATCACAAAAATTGTTTTCTGTTCTCAGTCATAATTTAATAACATGTTAGGATTCGATTGCAAGATATATGACTTGAGTCTCTAATAGAAACATCTTCAAGTTATAAAAACAGGAAAATTACACAAACTAAAACAAAAATTACCAACACAAAAAGCAAGAAGAAAGATAACATAAGTTCTTCGAAGGACTTGTTTACACCCGGCTCATAACCACCTCAATACTTGCTTGCCCCTCTTTCCCCCTCAATACCATTCAAGCCAACCCGCATCGGGGTAGCTACATTTCTAACCAGGCTAGAAATGTTGCGGTTTAGTAAATTATTGACCCAATCTTACCTTATTTAGGTTGTATGTTGGGTTGGGCCAGCCCACATTATATTTTTTTGTATTTTTTCTTTAATTTTCAATACTTCAAAAATTTTATCTTTGTGTTTCAATATTTTTATCATTTTGCATAGTTTAAATCTCATCAAACATCAAATTATTTTTGTGATAAAAATATTAATTTATATTAAAAAATTAAGAACAAAATCTTTATATATCATATAAATTACATAATAATAACTTAATTAAAAATTAAATATCAAGCTTGTGAGCCAGCTAGGCCCACTATATGCTAGTTTACATCGAGCCAAGTTAAAATTGAACTAGTCCAATCAGGCCAAAATTCATTTTTACATCAAACTTTTTTGCTAACTCGCTTATTTTGTCAATTTATTTGATTCGGTTCATTTTGATACTCTTAATAATTATTTGATTCATAAAATATTTTATTGTTAAATTAGTTTTTTTATACACGTCAATTTTATTTCGTAATAGTGTAAATTATTTACGCACTTTAAATTTTTTATATAATTTATTCTCTCAATAATATAAAATATTATTGATTTAGTATCTTAATTATATAAAATATTATTAAAATAGTCCTTAAATTAAGGCTCTAATATACTCATTTTCCATAATAAAAAACTGATGATACGAAATATGATTAAAAGATTAACTACTAAAATGATGATATTTGTATTTTTAAAAGAGGAAAATAAGAGTTTATTTTATTACACTACAATTAAAACAACAAATAGTAGGGACAGGTGTCATCTAAGGATTAAGATTTTCTGAAGTTACAAAAAGAATTGCTTAGGGTGCAATTCTAATCTGATGGTTGAAATTTTTTATACTATATTTTTTACTAATATTTTTTATCACATTAAATTTTTTTTGGCTAAGATTCTCATGCAATTTTTTCATGTAGCTATCATGTCATGCAGGAGGTCAATGGAGTTAATCCCTCCTTCGAACCACTGCATCGAGGTGGTAAAGCTTCGCCAACCTCCGGTAAGCTGACCTCATCTGTTGATCTCTGCTTCTCCTGATCTCTCGTCCAACCACCACTTCGCAAGCATGTTTCTAGAGGCTGCACTTCTTTTTTGTAGAACAGGCAACACCCAACTATAGCTACAGGACAAATATCAAATAAAACAAAACATATTTTTTAAAATAATAAAATAGGGACTACGTACTTTACAATAAAACATACGACCAGGTTTAAATGATAAATTACACAAAATTATAAAATAATAATAAAATCGATCCAAACCTCTTCTGGCGGGTGACTTAGTTGGAGTATCCATACTCAAAACCTCAATTTGGAGTATGGTAAAAGGGCTTTTTGACCAAATAGTGTTATTTTACAAACTATTTATTAAATTAAGATAATTTTGAAACTATTTACTAATTTGGAATCTTTTTTGCCAAGCTGGCAAAGGATCCTATATTTTATTTTATTTTTGTCACGCGTTATGCGAAAGAAGCGATTTCAAGTTATCTCATACATCTCATCAACTCAGAGTAAAAAAATTTAATATTATTTTAATAAAAAGTAAAAAGCGAAAGACTTAGAGTTGTTCTTTTCATCACGTCTCACGTTAACGAGAATCAAATTTAATATTATTTTAATTAAAAAGTGAAAAGAGCGACTTGGAGTTGAAGTCTAAGCGTCCGCTTAAGTCAAGTCGCGTCGCATGAAAATTAAATTTAATATTATTTTAATTAAAAAGTGAAAGAAGAATTGCAAGCTCTTTTCAGATTCTCTTTGTCACCTTCAATAGTCAGAAGAATCAAATTTATTATTATTTAAATGAAAAAGTGAAGAAGCAACTCTAAGTTGCTCTTTCCAACTTGTCAATCACATCACGTCCTTCCACATGCAGAAGAATCAAATTTAATATTATTTTAATTAAAAAGTGAAAGAGCAACTTGGAGTTGCTCTTTCCTGCCCTGGAAAACCAGTCTCTTGATCAGGGTGGTCCCAATAAATATATTTATAATGTGGAGTTGAAGTCCAAAATAGAGTCTCTATGGAATGTTCACCTATACATGTCTTAAAAACGTGAGAGGCAAGTATTAATTTCGCTATACACCAACTAAATTATATGGGTACTAACCTGTTTGTTGTGGAAGTTCACTAACAAGTAATGATGATGCAACTGGAGAAGCCATAACAATTGGGGAAGCTAAGCCAACAGCATCAAAATCATCCTCAACTTTAGTGTCAGACGAATCGCCATCAGGAATTTCACCTTCGTCTTCATCTTCACTGGACTCCATTGTTAGGTCTCTATTCCAATCTTCATCATCATTTGAAAGCCCAATGTAGGCATCAAATTGACCACAACATGGTGCAACAGTATACTCATTAACATGGTGTACATGTAATGATGAACTGCCTACAACGTCGATCTCAACATACAATTCCAATACTGTCATAGTGTGTTGATCAAAAGTGTTGATCATGCACTCAACATCTTCATCATCAAATATTTCAAGAGCAGTATATTTGCTCTCATTTCGAGATATAAAAAATTTATATGTAAGACTAGAAATGATTTGACGAGACTAAAGGTTTAATTTAGCATGAATCTTTATCTTCGACATCTGATAATTGATACCACGTTTAATTTGAATTGGCCTAGTGTCGCTTTCGAATGTGAGCATTTGTGACCCTTCAAACTTTCTACCATCTGAATAAAGGAAAACAACAAATTGACTCATTTTTAGAATGAAATTGAAGAATGTCCAGAATTTGTGAGAGACGAGAGAGAAGGGAAGAGTGAAGTGCATACTCGAGTTGATTTAAATAGAGAGAGCATCAGTTAAGGGATGGGCAAAATTAAAATAACGAAGGTGACTGGAAAGAGCAACTCCAAGTTGCTTTTACTTTTTTATTAAAATAATATTAAATTTGATTTTTCTACATGTGCAAGTACCGGACGTGATTCATCTGGAAAGAGCAACTTGGAGTTGCTCTTTCACTTTTTCATTTAAATAATAATAAATTCGATTCTTCTGATCATTGGGAGTGAGAGAGAGCATTTGAAAAGAGCAACTTGCAGTTGCTCTTTCACTTTTTAAATAAAATAGTATTAAATATGATTCTGTTTTGACTTGATTGACAGAGAAAGAAAGCAACTTTGAGTTGCTTCTTTCTTTTAATTAAAATAATATTAAATTTGATTATTTTGCAGTGGGAGGGCGTGATCGATTGATTGACAAGTTTAAAGAAAGAACTTAGAGTTCTTCTTCACTTTTTTATTTAAATAATAATAAATTTACAATTGCTTTATTATTTTTTAATTAAAATAATATTAAATTTAATTCTACGACGTGAAATATAGACGGATGGTAATAATAACTCCAAGTTGTTTTTTTCACTTTTTAATTAAAATAATATTAAATTTAATTAGAAACGTGAAAATCAGCGTGATTGAAAAGAGTAACTTTAAGTTACTTTCTTTACTTTTTTTATTAAAATAGTATTAAATTTCTTTCTTTCGGAATGGGATGTGAGTCAAAGATTTAGAAAGAAAGAATCTTGGAGTTCTTCGCATGACGTGACAAAAATAAAATAAAATATAAGATCTTTTGTCAGCTTGACAAAAAAGACCCTAAATTGATAAATAATTTCAAAACTACCTTAATTTGATAAATAATTTATAAAATAACACTACTTTGATCAAAAAGTCATGGTAAAAGCCTCCCATCTGGTTATATGTGCTTCGTCAGGAGATTAGCACGACGGCATTAAACATACTCCAGGGGGCCTTTGGAGTATTGATATACTCTTTTCTGAAAACCAGTGATAGGAGGTAAGTAGACCTGGATTAAAATTAATTTATTGTATTTTTGTAATAATGTACTATTTACTTTCAAAACTTGAGTTTTCTGTTATTGCAATCTAATCTCAATAAAAAATGATTGTCTTATCACATATAGTGTAAATATTATTTTTAATATTTATTTTTTACACATTATTATATACAGCGTGTGTTAAAAAAATTTTTAATAAATACTACATGCAATAATGTGTAATAAAATAAGTGTTAAAAAAATTATTTATATTGTATGTGCTACGAATATCACAGTTCAATTCCAATAACTATGGTTGAGTGTTTGACGAAAATGTAGTGCAGTTGCCGGAAGAATAAGCATATTCCAAATACGATTTAAACATGACTTCCCAACTCCTCAGAATCGAAACAGCTCCATCCCCTTCGCCATACGTAGGAGGATCACATGTTTTTATTTTTTGTCTTTTTTATTTTTTTTTTTACTTAAATTTTATTAAATATTTTAAACTTAATTATGTATCTTTTTTTATTTTAATTTATTTTTTACTTATTAGAATTTAAATAAAAAAATAAAAAAGAGACATAAAATAAAAATAGATGATTTTCATCTTTGTCATACTTTGAGTGGACATGTTTAATCTTTTCCATTGACTTGAAAATTTCCCTGCAACTCCTCAAATGATGCCACACATGTGTTATTCAATTATAATTTTTTTAATATGTTTATATTATTTTTTACACTATTTTTTATATTATTAATTATATTTTTTTATTTAATTATAATTATTAAAAAATATAATAAAAAATAATATAAAATAAAAAATATGTAACAACGTCATTTTTTATATTACTTACATGTACCTTTCTATTTACAGTATATATAAACATTAATTAGGGCACAAAGATCAAAATGAGGGAGGAATCAAGTTGAAAATTTCTAAGAAAATAATTGATTGGTTGAGTTTTGTTACAAATTCTTTATAGTTAGAAAGGTTTAATAAAATATAGTATTCTCTATTGATTCATTAATCAAAGGTACAATAAGGGTACAATTTGTTTGTTCTTTTGTTTATTGCAAGTACACGGATCGTACTTGTAGTATAGTTAGGAGTTGGATATCGTTTTCATGAGGATAAACGTTAAATTCAGTACTAATTATAAACTAATAACTTAAGTATTTCTATTCAAGGAATTATAAATTGGAAAAGTTCGTATTAAACTACTAAGAAAAACTTTAAAACTATTATATTGAGTTTAGAAAATGATTTAGAACATAGGACATCCTTTTTCACCTCCTATATCAATTGTTAACAAGTAATCCTTACGAGCAATACACATGCAATGGTAGGGTTAGCTTGGGAATCTGCTTTAGCCGAAAGCTTATGTCTAGGTCAATCAACCCTGCTATTACTTACCTAATCCACTATATTTCTATGAAGACTAGTGTAAGCTCTACTAATGAACGATTTATTCCCAATTAACTACTATGCATAGTCAATAAGTATATTTCTATCCTATAACAAATCATTGCATCCAAGCCAATTGAATGAAATAGATCATGCTCAATCATACATTTGATCTCAAATCCAAATTTCTATGTCTAGATTCATTAGATTTGAACAAATCAGTTGAAAGCTGATCAAACAATCAAAGCATTAAACACTATATGATTGAACAAATACCAACTCATGTATATAACTCAAGGATTACAAGATTAATCAATATTCATAGGAGGATCCAAAGTAAAACCCTATAAACAGCTTAGCCAGCCATGACAAACGAAAATAAAACACTAATACTCAGAGTCATGGATATGGAAAAGAGAAAGGAGAAGAGAAAAGAAGAACAAAGCTAAGGGGAGTGATCCTCCAAGCTCCAATCCTCCACCAAGGTGAAGAGAGACTCCAAACTTAGTCACTTCTGCTTCCTACTGGTCTGAAATAATAAAATATGCCCGCAGCTTTCTAAAATAAAACCTAACTCTCTTTAAAAATCGATGAAACAATATTTATAGGGCTCAGAAAATAGGGTCACGCCGCGACATTCACTTTCCACGCTGCGGCGAGTTACACTTTTAGGTCATGGGACGCCGCGGCAATCACATGCCACGCCGCGGCGCGTTACACTTTTAGGTCAGGGGACACCGCGGCAATCACATGCCACGCCGCGGCATTCTAAAATGTGTGCTCTCTGACTTTGGATGCAAGGGAGTATCACACCGCGACATTCAAATGCCACGCCGCGGCGTGACAAGCTGATACTTGCACTTTGATTTCTCTTGCAATTCTGGTCCAAATCTGACATGATTCACTTAGTTGGAACCTTACCTGCCATAGAGAAATTTACAATTCAATAATCAGTACAAATATACTCAATATATGCAGAAATCATGATGGAAGACATTGAAATCAAATTATACAAATATACAGCTAAACTCTTCCATTCATGCATCAAAACAATGACTAAGCAGACAATATAGCACAGATATGGGGTCTAAATAACTACAATATGTGAAGTTATCACAACTCTACTCATATTTATAGCAGTATTAGTGCGATAAGAATAGATAAGATGACTACCCAAAATAAATACAACAAACTATGCTATGGCCTTATCATAAACCATAACAAACAACAACTATGAGATTCTATCATTATCGAATGTGATAACAGAAAAATACTATTTTCCTTATCCTTATCCTCTAATACTCCCCCTCAAGTTGGAGTGTGAGGGTTATAAGCACCCAACTTTACCGTTAATTCTTGGAATGAATGTGCACCTAAAGCCTTTGTGAATATGTCAGCCTGCTGCTTCTTAGTTGGAACATAACTGGTGGAAACCGTGCCTTAGTGCAAATGTGTGCGAATGAAATGGCAATCCACTTCTATATGTTTTGTTCTTTTGTGATATAGTTAGCAGCAAGATGGAATGCTGCCTGATTGTCACAATAAAGCACAGTGGGCGAATCGTAGTAGACCTATAGACTTGATAGCAGGCTATGTAACCAAAGAACTTCACTAATGGCTTGCCCCATGGCTCTGTATTATGCTTCACTCGAGGACTTTGACAAGGTGGTTTGCTTCTTCGTTTTCCAAGATATGGGAGTTGGGCCTAGCTTCATTAGATATCCAGAAGTGGATCTTCAAGTCAGTGGGCATGATGCCCAGTCTGAATCACAATAGGCAATCAGGTTAAGATCATTTTCTTTGAGCAAAATGATTCCCTAGCCTGGTGAAGATTTCAGGTAATAGAGGACACGCATGGCTACATCCCAATGAGCTTGTGTGGTGACTGCATAAACTGACTCAAGGTATGGAGTGCATACATGATCTCAGGGTGTGTTATAGTGAGGTAAATCAGACGTCCAACAAGTCTACGAAAGCAAGAAGGGTCCGGATAGGCAGGCCTTGTGTCTAAGGCCAGCTTGTGGTTTTGCTCCATTGGAAAGGAGGAAGGCTTGCAGTCAAGCATTTTACACTCTCCCAAAATATCTATAGTGTATTTTCGTTGCATATGAATAAGCCAGATGACCCTCGAGCAAGTTCCAGGCCCAAGAAGTATTTAAGAGCTCCGAGGTCCATCATATGAAAACACCTGTGTAAGTATTGCTTGAAGTTGCTGCACATGGAGGTGTCATTTCCTGCAATCACAACATCAACTACATAGACCAACACACCATGAAGGTGCTTCCATTTGAATAAGTGAATAAACTATGGTCTGCGTATGATTCTTGAAACTCGTATTCTATGAGTGCTTGGGACAATTTCGAATACCAGTTCCGAGAAGCTTGTTTTAGACCATATATGGACTTCTTTAAGCGACACACCATCCTTGCCTTGGGAACCTGGTATCTTTCTAGGGCTTGCATGTAGACCTCATCCTCCAAGTCTCTGTGTAGGAAGGCACTGCTCACATCCATTTGATGGAGTTCCCAGCCCTTTGCTACTGCAACTGAAAGTAGACAACACACAGTAGTCATCTGGGCAACGGGTGCAAACGTTTCATTAAAGTCTTCTCCTTCTACCTACATGTACCCTTTAGCTACAAGGCGAGCCTTGTATTTTTCAATCTCTCCGGAAGCTTTGTACTTCACTTTGTAAACCCATTTACATCCTACAATCTTCTTCCCTTTAGGTGGCAATGCTAGATCCCAAGTCTCGTTTTCTTCTAGGGCCTTAAGTTCCAACGCCATGGCTTCTTGCCACTCTGGTTTTTGCATGGCTTGCGAGTAGGTTGGTGGCTCTTCTTGGCTAGTCACCGCTGCAAGATAAGCCTGATACTTGGTGGAAAAACAATCATAACTGATGAAGTTAGTGATGGGATAGACTTTACCTGAGGAGTTTGAATGGATCGGGTGCATGCATATGGGGTTCTTCCTTGTCGCGTGACAATAGTAATCCCGAAGATACCTTGGTGGTTGCCGTGTACGTCATGCAAGCTCTGCAACATCATTTTCGTCATGAGTCTCCTTCTCACTCTGTGCCTTCACCTGTATCTCATCTGAGGGTCCTAGCTCTTGATTTTCTTGGCTATCTATGGTCTCTTATTTCGTATTGTCCTCCTCTCCTTGCAATTCAGAGGCATCGTGGAATGCACTTGTTGTCCTTGTTGCTGTGTTTTCTTCATGCACGATATAAGGTAATACATGCTCATAAAATATTACATCCCGAGAAACGTAAATCTCACGTGTCTTCGGGTTGTATACCTTCCAACCTTTCTGTCTCTGTGGATAGCCAACAAAGATGCATCTATCAGCCCTGAATCAAATTTGTATCGCTATTTGGAGCCTGTCCTAATATAATAAAGACAACTAAATATCTTCATATGGTCATAGGTTGGTGTCCTCCTAAAAAGCATTTCATATGGTGTAACTCCTTGGTTAGCCACGGTGGGAGTCTTATTTATAATATGTGTGGCAGCAAGCACACATTCCCCCCAGAAACGAATGGGAAGATTTGCTTCAAATCTTAGTGCCCTCGCAATGTTTAGGATATGTCTGTGCTTTCGTTCTACTCATCTGTTTTGCTGCGGTGTAGCTACACATGATGTCTCATGAAGTATTCCCTTTTGTTGAAGGAATGCTTGCAAACTTAAGTTAACGAATTCTGTCCCATTGTCGCTTCGAAGCCTCTTCAACCTTATGTTGAATTGTGTCTCCACCATGTTGCAAAAATCCATCAACATCTTAGTAGTTTGTGTTTTATGTTTCATTAGGTAGACCCAAGTTCCTTGTGTATAATCATCAACTATAGTGAAAAAATAATGAGAACCATTATGTGATGAAGTGTGGTACTTCCCCCATAAATCTCAATGTATTAAGTCAAAAGGCTCTTTAGCTTTATTAATACTATGGGAAAACGAAAGTCTACATTGCTTTGATCTATGACATATGTCACAACAACCAAGTCTATTGAAATCAAAACTACATTTAATCAAATGAGAAAGATGCTAGAGAGCCTGGGCTGAGGGATGCCCCATCCTGGAGTGCCAAAGGGTGGTGTTGTCTTTGTGGGAAGCAGTGTATGAAGTTCCTTGCGTCATCCTTTTGTACACATAAACCCTATCTTGTATGTTACCCGATCCAATCATCTTCCTCGTGGCTTGGTCCTGTATCACACAACAATCAGAATGATATATTATCATGCAGTTAAGATCTCGTGTTAGCTTGTGTATAGAAATTAAGTTGCAACAAAAATCAGGCACAAACAACACGTTATTTAGCTTGACATTTTTATCAATGTTAATATTCCCAACTTTTTCTACCAACACAATGTTTCCAGTGGGTACTGTGATGTAGAAAGGCCTATCAAGTTTACGTATTTCCTTTAAAATACTGCATAAATGAGTCATATGGTGAGATGCACCACTATCTAAGATCCATTGGATCTCTTTATTACCAGTCATGCCATCGAACGATGATGTAGCGTTCTTCTTGTGTATTCCATGCAGAGTGTGACCTTTTGTTGTCACTTCTGCCTCTTCCTTCTTTCGTTCTTCATTAACGTGAATCACATGCGCAGCAATGTGTGGTCCTTGCCTGTTATTCCCGCACTGTGTTCGGCGAGTGTCCCAGTTAGATGGATATCCTACTATCTTAAAGCATTTTGCTTTGATGTGACCGATCTTTCCATGGTGCTCACATTTGGGTCTAGGTCCGTCTCTGCCCTTTTGTTTGCTCCCCCAGGATGAATGAAATGATGTTCCCAGTTCAGACTTGCTGCTACCTTTCTCTCTTTCTGCAGTCAAGCGTGCCTCCTCCCTTAAGACATGGTTGAACGTGCGTCTGAGTGAAGGTAGTGGCTCAACGTTCAGAATGGTCGTCTTGACATGACCATATTACTCATTATCAAGACTTCCAAGGAGCAAATGTACTCGCTGATCTTCTTCCCTCTGCATCAATTCCTTCGAGGCTCCACAGGTGCATTCCGCCAATAGTTGAAGTTCATTTAACTCGTCCAGGAGACTCTTGAACTTTGTAAAGAATTCTGTTATACTCAAATCTTCCTCCTTTTTGCATCAGGCAAAGCATGTGCCACAACTGATGAATCCTGGGCGCATTGGTTTGGGCAAAGCATTCCTCGAGATTGAGCCAAACATCTCTCGCGGTTGTTGCATGCGAGATGCTGCCATGCAACTTTGGATTAGTAGAATTTATGATCCAGGCCATTACCATTGAATCTGCCTTCTCACAGTTAAAGTAATCTGTTGCTTGACGCGCTGGCTTCTTGATTGTTCCATCAATGAAACCCAGCTTCACCTTGGCTCTAAGTGTTGTCTTCATTGAACGTGACCATGTGCGGTAATTCTCTCCGTTAAGGATAACTGCAACCAAGGGTGTTCTTGGATTATCTGAGGAACTCAGATAGTAGTGTGAACTTGGAGTAAGGGCAAGCAGATTCTTGCCATCTCCATAGGTATGATTCTTCTTCTCTGGATCTCATTTTTTGGGATTGTCGACCCTCTCTGATGCCATAATAAAATATGGTATTCTCTATTGATTCATTAATCAAAGGTACAACAAGGGTACAACTTTGCTCATATTTATAGCAGTACTGGTGCGATAAGAATAGATAAGATGACTACCAAAAATAAATACAACAAACTATGCTATGACCTTATCAGAAACCATAACAAACAACAACTATGAGAACCAATCTTTATCGAATATGATAACAGAAAAATTCAATTTTCCTTATCCTTATCCTCTAATAAGGTCATTAGATGGTCAAATTATTATTTGATACATGTTAAAATATATTTAAAAATTAATATATTTTTATGATAATCTCTATAATTTTATATGTATTAAATAATGATTTAAATACTTATGATAAAATGTACATAATTAAGAATTACACAAGGAGAAACTAAATTTGCAACTATGTTTGAGCACATGATTGAGTTACAAATTCTTTTTAAGAGAAAACTTAAATACAATTCTTTACATACTGGTAATGTTCTCCTATTAAATTATAACACGTCTTATTTTTTACACATCAACGCCGCTTCATAACCCTTCAAAGTTGACACTGTTATTTGAATTTGTACCATTAACTTTATTTCTTTCATTGATGGGCACCTCTTCCTCTCATCCACGCCCTAACTTATGTCACCTCTGACTATCCTCTCTCCCAACACCATTGGCTTCTCTGCCTCTATGGAGACTTTGTCATCCACCAAAATTGCTCATGCACCGCCTCCATCCAACAACAGCATTGTCCCTCTGGTGATGAGCGACATCATGCTTGACAATCAATATGCTCAAGAGATAGCTACCCATCTTCTTAGCCTTGGTTCCATTTTAGTTACTCATGTAAGTACTCAACTTTATATTAGTACCAAACTAGTATTTTAGCCCGTACACTACCCAGGTTATTGTTAACTTTAATAATAAATTAATTTTATATTTTAGTTGTGATTTTTTAATTATATTTTGATTTCATAATAGAATATAAGTTTACTATTTGAAAGAAATCGAGTATAAAAGTGATTACTAGTAACAAAGATATTAAATCTGATTAAAACTCTAAAATATAAAAATATACATAAATTGATTTGTTTAGATAAAATTTGATATTTAAAAACAAACATTTTATATGCCACTCAAACAGAAAACGTAATGAAACAAAATGCAACAATTTTAAAAAATCAAGTATTATCAAATATGATTTTAGTTACTTAAATAAAAAAATCAAATGTATTCGGTTAGTTATGGTCTAACTCCATCTCATAATTTGAGTACTGGATTTTATATTTTTTTTTAACTTGGAAAATTCATATTAATACTAACACTTAAATTTTATATTTTATATTTTTCATATATTAGACAACGTCATTTTAATTAATTTTTTTAAAATTTAACATAAAAGCAATTTAATGAAATCTTAAAGAAAAAGGAAAATAACCCAACCACTCAAGTGATTGGGTTGGGTTAATTCAGGTTATCAATTTCTTTTTTAACCCAATCCTGCCCAATTGCATCCTTGTTTTTTGCAAGTTATTTTCGTAAGTAAGCAAGACTAGGGGTGTTTTGTTTTTTAATTTAAATTAGTTTTGAGTAAAAAAAGTTAAATTAATTTAGACAATATACATCGGTTTGGATTAGATTTACATTCTAAAAATCGAGTTTGGATTGGATTAATTTAATAAGATTTCGACTAAAATTATTTTAAGCCTAAAATATTACCAGTTAAAAGTATTTTAATCTATTAAAAAGAAAATTCAAACAATAAAGGAAATAAAAAATAAAAAAATTTATTTCACATACTTAAAATAATATTTAATTATATAAAATAAAAAATATATATATGAAATTAAAATTATTATAAATAAAAATATAAACTCAATAATAAATAAATTTATTATATAATATTAATTAATTTAAATTAGATCAAATTAATCTTAAATATCAAAATAAAAAATTAACTAATCTAATTGATTTTTTTAAAAAAATTAAAAATATTAAATTTATTTAATTTTATTTAAATTTTAATTTTACTTTCGAACTTTGATTAGATTTAAACCCTCTTAATAAGAGCATATGAAAAATCGAATAAATTAAATTGGATCAAACAATTAGTAGTAATGGTAAAGTGAAAAATTGAGGATAAACTTTTTTATATTAAATTTTTATATGACTTTATCATATAAAAAAATAGATATAAAAAATTAATACATAGTTTCATATATTTTAAGATAATCTTACTATTTATTTTTTTTTTTTATCAATCTCTTCCATCACATATCAATATCAATTAAAAATTGGACAATTCCCGTAAAAAACTGAAGAAGAAAGTCAAGGCTGGCGCGGAGGGAAAAAATATTGAATAAAATTAGTTTATTTTTTTTAAAAAGAGATTCCATAGCTTTTGCTAATTGGTACGAAGGATCTAGAAAATCCCAGATCTATCAAAGTTCCGGATCCAACGGTCCACGTTTTCTCAAAAAAACTTAGTTACAAAGAAAAAAAATAATATTCTAGACCCTTCTTCGTGACCTAATAAAACTTCAGATTGCATCCTAGCCGTCCATTAGATCAATTGCCATAATATATACACGAGGCGGAGAATTACCCTGGCGTGGCGCTTCTTCATTCCGATTCTGTTGAGATCTAGAGTCTTCTTCGCTCAGGCATTACTGCATTTAAAACCCGCAAAACTTGTTGAAAACTAGGGTTCGATTCGATCACAGAATCGCTTTATCTTGGTTGATTGATCTGATTTTGTGATCGGGGGAGTAGAAGAAGATGTTTGGGAGGGCACCGAAGAAGAGCGACAACACCAGGTACTATGAGATCCTGGGCGTTTCTAAGAACGCTTCTCAGGATGATTTGAAGAAGGCTTACAAGAAAGCCGCCATAAAAAATCACCCCGATAAAGGCGGTGATCCTGAAAAGGTAACTTTAGTTTCGCAAGATTTTCTCTGTTCTGTTCCGAATCATGTCTGCCATACCTATTCGATTTGAATATTCTGATTGATTGGTATATAGTCACGGATGATTCGATTTGTTAAATCTGAATTACGTACTATGTTGTAGTTCAAAATTTGTGTAGCAATTTACTCCGTGGAATCATTTTTCACTTGCAAATTTGTCTTTAAATTTAGGAGTTAGTCCTGAATTTTGGTATTAGACTAAAGTGAAATGAAAAAGGATTAAATTGATGTGAATTTTATTAATTGAGGGGATTACCTCCATGTAATTAAATTTAGGACAAAACTGCAAGTGGAGAATAATTTCATCAGCTTACTCTTAAAAATTGTGATTAATTTAGGATTTGCTACAGGTATTGGTTTATTTAGGATATGTATTGATTTATTGATGGTTTTAGTTGTCACGATTTTGTTTTGTTGTGGTTATATATACATCAATTCTGCCTCCAGGTTGGGGTTATGATAAGGGTTTTTTTTTTGTTGGTTCTAATTTGTGTTTGTTAACATTCTGAATACTTTACATAGAACTCTATGACTTTATGTTATCGCTAGCTGCAGTTATAGATTGCAAAAGCAAGTGAAGCGAGGCCTGATGTGTGTGTGTGTATATATATATATATTTTTATGTAGTTTAAAGAGTTGGCACAAGCCTATGAGGTTCTGAGTGACCCTGAAAAGCGTGAGATATATGACCAATATGGTGAAGATGCACTTAAGGAAGGAATGGGTGGCGGTGGTGGTGCCCATGACCCGTTTGACATCTTCCAGTCTTTCTTTGGTGGGAGTCCATTTGGCGGTGGTATGATTATAATTAATGCTTCTTTTGAGACTTGGGTTTGTCAATAATGGTATATTTTTGTCTTAAAGGAGTTATGGCTTCTGTGAACAGGTGGTAGTAGTCGAGGGCGGAGGCAGAGACGGGGAGAAGATGTGGTTCACCCCCTCAAGGTCACTTTGGAGGACCTTTACCTTGGGACGTCTAAGAAGCTCTCTCTCTCACGAAATGTCTTATGCTCAAAATGCAATGGGTGGGTGTCATGCAATTAGATTTTGTTGTTTGCATTCTTGTTGACCCCTTTTAACAACAGGATTTCTTACATTACTGGTTGGTTGTTTGTAATTGATTACAGGAAAGGGTCAAAGTCTGGTGCTTCGATGAAGTGTGCTGGTTGTCAAGGGACTGGTATGAAGGTTTCTATTAGGCATCTTGGTCCCTCTATGATTCAGCAAATGCAGCATCCTTGCAATGAATGTAAGGGTACTGGAGAAACAATCAATGACAGAGACCGATGCCCTCAGTGCAAGGGAGAGAAGGTCGCCCAAGAGAAGAAAGTACTTGAAGTTATTGTGGAGAAGGGAATGCAGAATGGACAGAAGATTACATTCCCCGGTGAAGCTGATGAAGCGGTATGCTGAGTATCTTATCATAACCGTTATTGAGCTGGGTTACTAAATTTAGACTGACTTTGAGCTTATGTGTTTTGCAGCCAGATACAATCACTGGGGATATTGTCTTTGTCCTACAGCAGAAGGAACATCCCAAGTTTAGAAGAAAGGCTGAAGACCTTTTTGTAGAGCACACTCTGTCCCTCACCGAGGCTTTATGTGGCTTCCAGTTTGTGCTGACTCACTTGGATGGCCGGCAACTCCTTATCAAATCAAACCCTGGGGAAGTTGTTAAGCCTGGTATGTAAATGATTTACATCTGGATTTGACTGTCTCAATTTTTCTGAGTGATTATTATTATTATTATTATTATTTTTCCTGTGCTATTAAAATTTCTGATCTTATGCGTACATGTAGATGCATACAAGGCAATAAATGATGAGGGAATGCCAATGTACCAGAGGTCCTTTATGAAGGGAAAGCTTTACATTCACTTCACTGTGGAATTCCCTGATTCTCTGAGTCCTGATCAGGTCAAGGCTTTAGAGGCTGTTCTGCCACCAAAGCCTACATCTCAATTGACGGATATGGAGCTGGACGAGTGTGAGGAGACCACACTTCATGATGTCAATATGGAGGAAGAGATAAGGAGGAAGCAGCAAGCTCAGCAGGAGGCATATGATGAGGATGAGGATATGCCCGGTGGTGCTCAGAGAGTACAATGCGCCCAGCAGTAATGAGTAATGACTTCTCGAGCAGAAATAGAACCAGTGGTGATGATCATGATAATGTTTTTTTAAGCTGTGTGTGCGGACTAAACATAAATTAGTGTTTGATCAAATGATTTTGATAAAGGGAACAGTGTAGCATTTATCATTGAAGGGATAAATTCAATTCAGACATCTTAAGTACTTCATATTTTTGTTGTCTTTTGCTCTTCGTGGCTGTGTATGTTAGTAATCTGTTGCCTCTTTTATTTTTTTTTGTTTTAATTTAATAATTTAACTAAACCGAAAGTCAAATTTCCTAAACTAGACTTTGTACCCGTGCTTCATTTCAAAATATTTAAAGAATTTATTTAATATAATAATTAAAATTTATATAATATAATCTCAGTTAAATGAAAATGTATGTAGAAAAATGATCGAATCCTTTCATTAAAAAAGTCTGCAGATTGAGCAATGAGTTTTTATTATATAAGTGGGGGAGAAGTAAATTTTGATTAGTTAGAATTTAAATATAAATGGATATAATTTTTTTAAAGGATTTTTAAATACTTTTTAATTTTAATTATTTATGTATGATTTTATAGTTAATATTGATTTTTTTATTTTTTCACAATAATTTTTTTTATTTTCTTTTATATATATATATATATATAAATCTAAAGTAAAAAAAAACATAAATGTTTAGAAATTGGTTTATGCAAAGATGAAATACTTTAACGCATTTCAATTATTGCAGCTATTCTCAACATAATAACTTATCCGTATCTTAGAATAGTGCATGATTTTATCTACGTTCAATACAGAATAATTGGAAGAACTCACAATATTGTATAGTTAGTACCCTTAGTGATAATTTTGTGATATATAAGAAGTGACAACTTAAATTATATTATACCGGAGACTTCCTTTTGGGCAACTAGCCCTCCAATTTCATCCTCACACAATGCAATCTGCACTAGTATATGAAGAAAATAATATTTTCTCCACTGTTGTTACAAACACTAAAATGAATGCTGAATTTATTTAAAAAAATTAAATCATTATTAACAATAAAAACTACATTTAAAGAGAAAAGGTTAACTAATAATAAATAAATATTTATTTTAAAAACAAATCAAATTAAAGATATGGATACAATCACTAATATGACACTTGAATTGATTAATAATTAGAAACATCAATTAACATTATTATAAAACAAAATCTTATAAAGGCTTAAAAGATTATATATAAATAACAACAAATTCTTATGGAATGAATATGAAATCTCAAAGTAAATATATCCTGTAGTTTCCGTATGCATGGGATATATGCTTGATGAATCTTAATTGAAAAAAGATAGTCTTCTACTTTTTTTAGAGGTGTATTATTATTTATATTTTTTTAAGAGATGTAATTAAGTGAAAAAAAAGTAATGAGAAAAAGTATGTATAATAAATGATATTAAATAGAGTATAAAAATTAATGTATATATTGTTTGATGTAAGAATATAAGAGTTGATCTTAATTAAAGATAGCAAAGTTACCTGTGTTTATGAGAATCTGCGAGAATTATTTGTGATGAAGCGATAAATGAGTACTTATTTAATAAATAGGGGTAGGGATAGATATTATAATACCTACTATGCGAATACTTACTGACTTTCGTGAAGTATATATATATTTTTAAATATATATCATATATTATGTTTTTTTTTTTTTTACTTTTTTTACTTTGAGATGAGATAAAAATATATATATTATTTTACAATGAATTTTTTATTGAATGAACTCATAATGATAAAATTTATTGAAAAAATATATATCATTCATGTAATAATTATTTATGTAGATCGATTATTACAAAATATAATTAAATTTAGTTTATTATTTTTATATTTTTTATTTTATAAGAATTTTATATTGTTGAACAAAGTTTATGATATGTAGTAGGGGTGCATACAGGTCGGGTTGGTTCGGGTTTAGGGGAAAAAATTCAAACCAATTAGTTGAAGTCGGGTTAGGTTGGGTCGATTTTGAGAAAAAAATTTCTAGGTAATCAAAACCAAACCAACTTGATTACAATCAGATTGGTTCGGATTGGATAGTTAGGTTGTTTAAAAGTTTCAAAAAATTACTACTACTAGCAAATTTTCAAAGAGAAAAAAAAAACAAAATCAGGAATCCTCTATCGTTTTCTATCTCCAAATTTATTTTCTCTCTCTAGAAGTTTCATGGTGGTTTCTCTCCGATTGTGGTATTCCAGTGAGAGCAGTTCTTTCTCTTTCTCCCCGCTCTGCAACTCGTGGATTTAATAGCTCTTGTTTAGAGATTGAATCTCAGAGTTTTGCTATTGCAAGTCAAAAAAAAAATAAAAAAGAAAGAGACTTTTAGTCTCTGAAAAACGAAATAGAGGGAAGAAGAGTAGGGTTTGAGAATGCCAACCTCTCAGCAATGGCAGAGATGAAGGTCAATGGTGTGTGGGCGCGGTTGAAGGCGCGGTGGTGACGAACGGACGCGACAGGATGGTCTTGGGATCACAGTGGAGGACTACAATTCTAGCGTGGAGGCGGGACGTAAATCTAGGTAGTTGGTCACGGTGGTGCGCGTTGCGCAGTGGAGACTCGTGCTTGGTTGTGCGCGGCAAGGCGGTAGCACAGTGGAGCTCTAGAGTCGATTTGCTTTGGGACATAGGATTGGTGGTGGTTGAGCTTTGGGATGATGGGTTCTGGTTGTTCAGGTTGCAGGGAGGTGGATTGTGGTGGAGGACAGCGATTCTAGTGTGGTGGCGCAATACAGATTAGGGCAATTGGTCGCGGTGGTGTGCGATGAGTAAGAGAGGGCTAAGACTGAGAGCCTGAGTGGCGCACCGATTAGGGGATTTAGGGTTAAGGGATGAGAATTTTGCAGAGAGAAAGGAAGGGATAAGAATACCCAAAAATTTATGAGAAAATTAAATGAGTGGTGTTGGTTTGGGTTAGAAAGAAAAGGAGAAATAAAGGAAAGTATAGTCAAAATGACATCGTTTAATCGGGTGGTCGGGTCATCGAGTTTGTTTATTAAACCCGTTACCTGAACCAATTAATGGATGAGTTATTCGAATTTTACACAAACGGACCCGATGACTAGAACTAACCCGGATATTTTATATTGGGTTGGATTAAGTTGGTCGAGTCATCGGGTTGACCCGGACCCGTGTGCACTATTATGTAATGTTAAAGTTTATTTTATTTCGTAATTTGTAAAATTTTATTTTAAATCATTAACTACCTGCGAATATCTATAAATGCTCATCTATCTATGAAAATCACAAATTGATATCCATAAGAGTTTTACCTACTGATGTGTGTGAAACAACATCATATTTTGTTCTTATTTTGCATGTATTTTTATGCATTTTAGTTTCCCATTTTATTTGTTTTTCCCCATAGTTCGGATAACTACGGTGTTTTTGGTGTTGTTGTGCAGGATTGGTGCTTAATTGACTTAGAAATGGATGGAAAGCTTGCATAATTGAAGTTGGAGCTTAAAGGATAGCAATTTGGGACAAAAAGCTCACTCCAGAGGGTTCCACGGCCTGCCTATGGAATTCCCCACGGCCATGGATCGAGCAGTTGCATGAAGAAGTAAGAGAAAAATTCTAGGGAGTTCCACGGCCTGGCCGTGGAATGATCCACGGCCGTGGATTGCAGTACGAGACAAATTTTAAGTTTTATTTTTATTTCTTTTTATGGGCTGCGACCAAAGGAAACCCCTAGGGTATTTATAAATGTTCTGAATACAATATCAGGATTCCAATTTGGTTTAGAAGGAGGCACATTGGAAGCTCTTGATCTTCATCTTTCTCATCTCTTCTCTTTTGGATTACGGGTTTAGATATTCTCTAATTTGATTTCTTGTTTTTTTTTTTCCATGTCTAAGTAGTTTCTTTTGTTTCTAGGATTGGGCAATGCCCTTTAATACATTGATGATGATTAATTGACTTTGTTTACCCATTTTATTAATCTTCAATGTTCTTTGATTCAATCCTTATTGCGCTTATTCATGTGAATTTGCTGGCCACTTATTTGCATCTCATAGATATCTAGAGACGTACTGAGAGGTGAACCTAGGTGTTGGAATCATAAGAATTGAACTTAAGGTCTAAATCACGAGAGTAGATTTAGCCTTTCGAGGATTTAATAAATTACCATAAAGCATAATGAGTTCAATTTAGATTCAATTACCACGAGAGTAGGAATTAGTTTAATTGGGCACGGTTCTTGTCTCTTGAAAAAGAACATTAATTAATTTAGGGTAATACACCTTCAATTGAATTTCAGTTTTAATAAAAAGATTATCAATTAGGAGTCTTGTATCATTGTGGTTACCCCTAATCCTGGAAGCTTTCTTGAATTTGAAAATCTTTCTTAAACAATTTGCTGTTTTAATTCACAACTTTGCATCTTAACTTTTATTTATTTAATTGTTTGGTTACTACATTCTATTCACTCAATAATCATATTCCCTTTTGTTTAATAAATTGAATTAATTAATTAATTGGTATTCATAAACATAGTCTCTATGGATTTGATCTTTTTATTACTTGATTATGAAATCGTACACTTGCGGATTTCACGAACCAAGTTTTTGGCGCCGTTGCCGGGGATTGTGTTTTTCTTGAATATCAGTTTAATTTTTAATTTGATTATTTTAAACTTTTTTACTACTTTTTTGTTTTCTCTTTGACTCTCTGTAGGTAATTTCTCTTGTTTATGCAAAGTACTAGACGTTCCAGAACTCCTATTAAAGTAGATCCTGAAATTGAAAGAACTTTTCATAGAAGGAGAAGACAATAAGGGCAAAGAGCGAGAGAAATACTTGAGCCAACGTTTGTCATGGCTGAACCTGTGGATAATAAACCGCTAAAAGAGTATGCAGCCCCAAATGCTCGGGGTTTGAGATCTGGAATTGCTTGGCCAGACATTGAAGCTAGACACTTCACCATACCTCTTGCCTTACTTTCTATGATAAGGCAGAACCAGTTTGGAGGATTGCCATCAGAGGACCTGAATAATCATGTGGATATGTTCTTGGAATTTTGTAGACCCTCAAGATTGAAGGCCCTTCTGTTGATGCTATTCGACTTCGCCTATTTCCATTATCATTGAGAGATAGAGCTAGAGCTTGGTTGAAGTCAGTTCTCGCTGAGACAATCATTACTTTGGACTAATTGGAGCAAGCTTTCTTGGACAAATTCTTTCCACCTTCCAAGACTGCTCATCTTAGGACCCAGATCACGAGCTTCGTTCAGAAAGATGGAGAGTCATTGTCGGAAGCTTAAGACAGATATAAGGCTTTGCTGGAAGCCTGCCCACACCATGGGTTAGAAAAATGATTGATCGTCCGTACCTTCTATAATGAGCTAGATTATTCTTCGAAGGTATCTCTAGACTCCGCAGCTGGTGGAGCTTTGATGAACCAAAGACTGACAGAAGCTTATGAGATCATTGAGAGTGTTGCCACAAATCATCACCAATGGACAAATAAAAGAGGTAATAACCCGAGAAAACTCTCGGGAGGTAAGTTTGAGGTAGACGGGGTTAATTTAATTATGTCAAAATTTAATTCTTTGAATAAACGTTTTGACATGCTTGAAAAAGCTCATGTTAATGTCATAGGTACTTCTAACAATTTTTGTGAGATTTGTAGAGCACAGGGACACATAGGTATTGAATGTCAAGTTGGAATTGGCTCCTCACAAGGTGCACCAGTGGAGCAAGTGGAATCATGCCATAATTTCCATGACTTCAACCAAAAGGGGAGGAATGATCCATATTCTCAAACTTACAACCCCGGCTGGAGGTCACATCCCAACTTCTCCTACCGGAATAGTCAATACAAAGCTGGGCAAGGTAGTGCTAAACCTTCTTCTGGATTCCAACAGGTACAAAAATCTAGACTTGAGTCTCTTCTTGTGAATTTTGTTGAGAGTCAATCTAAGCAAAATGAGGAGTTTAGGCAACATGGGCAAGTTGTGACTGAGGCCATTAGAGAGTTATCAGCTAAGGTTGAAAATTTGGCTATTCATAATAAGATGTTAGAAACTTAGATTACCCAACTTGCAGGCATTTCACATAGGCAACAGGGTAAGTTTCCTGGTCAGATAGAAAAAAATCTAGGTATTGAACACTGTAATGCTGTAAGTTTGAAAAGTGGTAAGAAATTAGAGGATCCCAAGGGTAAAGGGGTGAGTGACAAAGATAAGGGGAATGAGGAAAAAGACACTAAGACACAACCCTTAAAGGAAGAGGAAACTAATGAGAAGGTGCCTAAGTATGTACCCCCTGAACCATACTAATCCCTAATGCCCTTCCCTCAAAGATTGGCTAAGGCTAAGTTAGATAGGCAATTTGGAAAGTTCCTAGAGGTCCTTAAGAAATTGTACATTAATGTACCTTTCACTGAGGCGTTGCAACAAATGCCTACCTATGCAAAATTTCTTAAGGACATTTTGTCTAATAAGAGAAAGCTTGAGGAATATGAGACAGTAGCTTTAACTGAGGAGTATAGTGCTTTAATTCAAAATAAGTTGCCTCCTAAGCTTAAAGATCCAGGTAGCTTCTCTATTCCTTATTTGATTGGTAACACTAGTTTTAATAAAGCTTTGTATGATTTGGGGACTAGTGTTAGTCTTATACCTCTTTCTGTGTGTAAGAAATTAGAGGTGGGTGAGCTAAAACTCACAACTATCTCACTTCAATTGGCAGATCAGTCTATCAAGTATCTCGTAGACATCTTGGAGGATGTTCCTATTAGAGTGGGTACGTTTTTCATACCTGTTGATTTTATTGTACTTGACATGGAAGCAGATGCTAAAATGCCGATCATACTTGGCCGTTCATTCCTTGCCACTGAAAGGGCAATTATTGATGTTCAAGAAGGGAAATTGACTTTGCGATTGAACAATGAGGAAGTAGTTTTTAATGTTTTCAATTCTGAAAAAAACCCTAATTCCTTTAATTCATGTAATCGCATAGATGCTATTGATGTTGTGGACAATGTTGTGCTTTCAGATATACAGGAATCTGTGACTGATGCTATGTTAGAGGAGACCTTACCCAAGGTTGCTACCAAGTTCGAGAAGGCCAAGTCCTGTAAGAAGGGACTAAAGAAGCAGAATGACAAGTGTATTACGCAGTGTGCGTTTAGGCTTGAGGATAAAGCTCTTGTTGATAACTCGCTTCTACGTTTCTATCCTAGTAAGTTATGGTCAAAATGGTTAGGACCATATAAGATTGTTCAAGTCTTATCCTACGGTGTGCTTGAGGTGAAGAAAGAAGGCAATGAGTCATTCATGATCAATGGCTAAAGAGTGAAACACCTTGAAAAATGAGTGGGGACTGAGGACTACTCCATTGACATCACCTGAGCATAGAAACCAGACCAGAGTCGAACTAATGACTCTAAACAAGTGCTTCTTGGGAGACAACCTAAGTTTCTTTGTTTTTCCTTTTTATTTTTTTTCTTTTCCTTTTGATTTTTGTGTGTTGGATTGCTGGTTTGATCTTTATCTCATGGATCTTGTCTATGTTTGACCCTTTTTAGAGCTCAAATTAGTAGGAGAGTGAAGTCAGAAAGTTCCACATCCAGGCCATGGAAAATTTCATGGGCATGGATTGAAGATCAGAAGAAAAATGTAAAAGTCAGAGAGATCCACGGCCTGGCCGTGGATCCAACCATGACCGTGGAATTCAAGGGGCCCAAAAAAAAAAGTGAAGTCAGTAACGTCCACGGCCTGGCCGTGGAATGGCCCACGACCGTGGTTCGTGCCAGAGTGCATTTTTTAAAAAAACCACGACCCCCTTTCTTCTCCTTCATTCCACCATTTCTTTCTTCCCTCATCTCCTTCCTCTCTCCCTCTACTTCCATACCCATTACCCCAAACTTTCATTACTCCTCATTTCCCTCACAACCACACATAAGACACCTTCACCTACACTCTCAAATCATCTCCTCCACCTCTATCCTTCCTCCTTTTCTTCCTTTCTTCTCCACCATAACCTATCATACCCAAACCTTCAACATCACCCTCTTACTCCACAAACCACCATTTTCTTCCATTTTTCTACCATTTCTAACCTTCCTAACCTCTACCCAACCACTAATTCCTTCAATTTTGAAAAACCCAAATTTGATAAACCCTCCCCCAATTTCGTGGATTGCTCTGAAAAGGAGGGGATTTTTGCTGTGTTGTTGCCATTGTAGTTTGGTTAAGCAGAATGAAACCCAAGCGCTAGAGAACAGAAAGAGCTTCAAGCTCAAGGCCACGGGGTAGAGGTACTGAAGCTCCAAGAGGTAATCCCCATAATCCCCATGGTTTTCACTTTAAAAATAATGAGCAGAAGGATAAGTATAATGTGCTTGTGACTAGACGAATTGCTAGCACTAGGTATATGGATGACACTGTCTTAGATACCTTAGGCTTGTGGGATGACTTTGATTAGATGCTTGAAAGGGCAGGGTGGACTAATTTTCTGAATTTAAAATACCACACATACACTGAGCTTACACTTGAGTTCTTTAGTTCAATTGAGGCTCGTATTATTAAGGGGGAGGGATGTACTGAAGGCAAAATCATTTTTCGGTTATTCAATAATGACCACTGCCTAAACTTGGCAGAATTTAATGAGATTTTTGGGTTACCTGTTGGGGGGGATAAGAGACACCCACATGGGTTTTTTGCAATATCTTTTTGGGCTAATATTTCTCATGGGTCTGGCACGTTTGATTCCTCAAATTGTAAAGCATTCTTCATGCCCAATCCTTGCCTCCGTTATCTCCACCGTATCATGGCTCATACCTTATTTGGGCGTGGGGATAGTGATGACAATGTCCGTGCTGATGAACTTATTTTTCTGTGGGATATCCTTAATAATGTTAAAATGGACACAAGCTCTTTTCTGGCTAGGCATCTGCTTAAGGTAGGTCGAGCCCAATCGGACACAATTGTTATAGGTGGGCTTATCACGGCGATAGCCCATTTCTTTGAGTATGACTTGGATGGTTTGGTTGCACTTCGGGGTAATTCTAGGATCGATTTAGAGTCTTGTTTAGCTATCAAGATGATCCTTAAGGAAGACGGTATCTACTGCCTCAGTCTGCCTAATAGGGATCACCCCTTACCCCTACCTAACCCCTCTGTTATCGTTGTGCGCAACCCTGCAAATTGGTGCACACCTGGGAGTGAAGCAGATAAGCCGATCAATGTTCAGTGCCCCCTTAGCCCTCCACCATGGGCAAGCCCTCCTTGTCCTTCTTCTTCCTCTTTTGCAGGTCCTTCGGAGGATGCTTTCACTCATATATTTACCTCTTTGGAAGGACTTCATTTTGAGCAGGTGCAGCAGCGCCACATGTTGGAGGAGCTTCGTCAACAAGGACATGCTACTGATGGTCGCTTGCAAGACTTGGAAGGCACTGTTCAGAGCATGGCAAGTATGGTTCAGGTCATCCATAGTTGGCATCTGAGTCAGTACCATTTCCTACCACCGCAGTGAGTTTTTTTCTTTTATTGCCTCTCCAGTTATAGATTTTTACATTGGGGACAATGTAAGTTCTAAGCTTGGGGGGTACTTTGCATTTTTTATTTTTCAATTTCATTCTCATTGTAGATCATTAGTCTCATGCATTCTCATGTCTCATATTGCATTGTCTTCTTGCATTTTCACACCCATCATATCTCTCGACTTTTTGGTTAAATTTTCTGCCCCTCTCTTTTAAGGATTTTGAGATGATATTGATTTGGAACCCAATTTATTGATTCTTGTGGTAGGCAATAAGCATTGTTTTAATTGATAGTGGAGGTGATTTCTTGATAGTTGATAATTAGCATATGTTCTCTGAATTTGTACTTCTCATTGATTTTCGAACCTCTAAATGTGAGTTTTGAGCTTGTATGAGATTTATGCACTATATGATTTTTGCTCTCATTCTTTGTGTTGAGTGATATTTCCTCATTGATTTTGTACTCTAGAACTTGATTTGAAACCATTTTGAGGTGAAATTTTTATTTGCATGCTTGAATATGATTAAGACATCTTAAGTATTTTTTTAGCCTTCTGAAGTTGTTATACTTTCATCCACTAGTTGCCTATTTTGAGCCTATTGCATAATTGTCTTTCTTGATGCCTATGATGATACTGTTGGTGATCATTTAGAATATTGAATGGAGCAAATTGGGTTTGAGTGTTGTATTGAGAGTCATATGTTTTTGAAAATGAAGTCTCTCCCCTATGTTAAATAATAATAAAAAATATTAAGGGAAAAAGGAAAAGAAAATGAAAGAAAATCATGAGATGAAAGCTTGAAAAGAAGGAAAAGAAAGGAAGAAAATGCGGAGTTATGCTCTTGATTGAAAAATGCCCTTACTCTATTTATGTTTATTTGGATTTCTTGTGCTTATTGAAAATTTTGTTAGCCATTTATGCATACTTTTCTTTCTTTACGCTACCTAACATCATCCCTATGACCCCATTACAACCCTTGAAAGACCTTTTGATTCTTGCATGCATGCTGATTATTAGTGAAAATTTGGTTTCTTATCAAGCTTATGGAAGTGCTGTTTCTTTGAGGAATCTTAAGCGCATTGTATTCACTTTTAAACATTTTGAGTGTGGTTAGTAGAGTGGACCTAATTTAGTGAGAGCATGATTTCTGAGAACTTTAGCCTCTAATTGGACTTGATTTTGATTACCTCTCTAATTCTTAGTTTGCCTTTACCTATTGCTTGGTTGGATGTTTTCTCGGGTTCCTCATTCATTATTGTCTCTTGATTCAATTTCTTGGTTTGGTCTTAGTTATTGTTTGGGCACAAGCAAAATCTTAAGCTTAGAGGGATTTGATGTGTGTGAAACAACATCATATTTTGTTCTTTCTTTACATGCATTTTTATATATTTTAGGCATTTTAGTTTCCTTTTTTTATTTGTTTTTCCCCTTAGTTCAGATAACTATAGTGTTTTTGGTATTGTTGTGCAGGATTGGTACTTAATTGGCCTGGAAATGAATGAAAAACTTGCATAATTGAAGTTGGAGCTTAAAGGATAGCAATTTGGGACAAAAAGCTCACTCCAGAGGGTTCCACAGCCTGCCTGTGGAATTCCCCATGGCTATGGATCGAGCAGCTGCGTGAAGAAGCAAAAGAAAAATTTCAGGGAGTTCCACGGCCTAGCCTGGAATGATCCACGACCGTGGAACTCAAACAGCAAGTTCAATGGCCTGGCCGTGGAATGATCCACGGTCATGGATCGCAGTACGAGACAGATTTTAAGTTTTATTTTTATTTCTTTTATGGGCTGAGACCAAAGGAAACCCCGAGGGTATTTATAGATGTTCTGAATACAATATTAGGGTTCCAATTTGATTTAGAAGGAGGTACATTGGAAGACTCTTGATCTTCATCTTTCTCCTCTCTTCTCTCTTCTCTCTTGGATTACGGGTTTGGATGTTCTCTAATTTGATTTCTTGTTTCTTCTTCTCCATGTCTGAGTAGTTTCTTTTGTTTCTAGGATTGGGCAATGCCCTTTGATACATTGATGATGATTAATTGACTTTGTTTACCCCTTTTATTAATCTTGAATGTTCTTTGATTCAATCTTTATTGCGCTTATTCATGTGAATTTGCTGGCCACTTATTTGCATCTCATAGATATCTAGGGACGTACTGAGAAGTGAACCTAGGTGTTGGAACCATAAGAATTGAACTTAAGGTCTAAATCACGAGAGTAAGTTTAGCCTTTCGAGGATTTACTGAATTACCATAAAGCGTAATGAGTTCAATTTAGATTCAATTACCACGAGAGTAGGAATTAGTTTAATTGGGCACGGTTCTTGTCTCTTGAGAAAGAACATTAACTAATTTAGGGTAATTCACCTTCAATTTAATTTCAGTTTAATAAAAGATTGTCAATTAGGAGTTTTGTATCAGTTGTAGTTCTGCAATCTTGGAAGCTTTCTTGAATTTAAAATCTTTCTTAAATAATTTGTTGTTTTGATTCACAACTTTGCATCTTAACTTTTATTTATTTAATTGTTTGATTATTACATTCTATTCACTCAATAATCATATTCCCTATTTTGTTTAATTAATTGAATTAATTAATTAATTAGTATTCATAGATATAGTTCCTGTAGATTCAATCTTTTTATTAATTGACGACGAAACCGTACACTTACAAATTTCACAAACTAAGTTTTTTTGGTTCTGTTGCCTACAAGTTCTTCTTAATATTAAATGAACAAAGTATTAAATAAAAAAATAAATGCATATAATATTTAAAAACATAAAAAATATTTAATATTTTTTTATTTAATAATTAAAAAATTAATAAAAAATTGAACAAAAAAATTTAAATTTTTTTACCCATAATAAGTAGGGGAGCGGGCCGCCCAGTTGACATCCCTAATCGTGATAAAGATTTAATGCCTCCTCACCACCTCAAATCCCTCCCAAAAATTAATAGAGCAACTCCTTCTATCCCCCTTCACTCTCCTTGGGCCTCTTAGTAGAATCCTCTAGGCCCAACCCCAATAACGGAGCTTCCCAAGGCCTAGTGAGCAAAGTATAGTTAAAACTGTTGTTTTTTTTTTTTGAAAAATGCAAACTATCATAAAATCTTATTCTTCAAAGATTTTTAATATTATCCTTGAACTAATGTTTTAAAAATTAAATTAGAAATTGAAACGATAAGATTTTTAAGTCATAATTTAATTAATTAATTTGTTAAATTTATAGTTAAATCAGATAATGCTCAAATTAAAAACATAACTCGTTTACGATCTAGTTGATTCAACTAGTTAGTCCAATCTAATTTTTAAAACATTACTTTAAACTTAACATGCAACAATATAACAAAATTAATTTAAAAAGTATGCAACTTCTTCAAATTAATAAATTAAAAAAAAATCGAGTAAAATACCTGTAGAAGCTAAGCAAAGTTAAATTTTGCGCGTCACTTTATGGAAGTTTCAGTTAAAATCTTCTAGATGTATTCAAATTGAATAGCTTTTTATTCATGTATTCAAACTTCATCAACTTTTTCAATATGTTTCATAAGGCTTATTAATCATCATTGATGCACAAAATTAAAGATTAGTGACGTTTGAATATGTAAATCACATTAAAATAAGAAATCCAGAGATTTTTCTTAATTTTACTGCAATGAAACGACAAAAAATGTTCAAATTATAAAGGAAAGAATGAAATATTATTTCTATGGTCCAATGTCTACATATATCTATTTATAATATATAAAATTTATTCTATTTATATTATAATATATAAAAGTAAACTCATGAGCTGTTAAGATGACACTTCAACCATACTAAACTCTTATTAAACGCCACATGACACATCAGCTCCTAACTATTTCCTTGAGCTAACCACGTGAGCATCAACTCCGCTAAGTTCTCACAGTATGTTTGGTTGAGATTTTTTTTTAATTATATATTTTATTTAAAAAAAGTTATTGTGATAATATTTTTGTATTTTTTATAAAATTAAGTTTAATTTTTATACAAAATTTAATGTATTATAAAATTTTTTATAATATAAAAAATTTAACTTATAATTATAGATTATAAATTATTTTTTATATTTTGAAATATAAATATTATTTTATCTTTAATTAAATAATTTTTTAATTAATATATATTTATTTTAATAATTTAATACATAAAAATAATTTTTATATATTATTCAAATAAAATAAATTAATTTAAAATAATTTTTTAACTAATATATTTAAATATAAAATTAATTTTATTACAATCAATCACAAAAAAAAATATATATAATAATTAATTATTAAAATAATTAATTTTTCACTATTATCTCACACATGCATTTAGCTCGAGCACAATTCCTTCTCTTTACGGCAGCCACGACGCCAACTTCACTCCCCTCCACTGCCCACCCAGCTCAGCTGAGAATTATTTCATTCTTTATGAGTTCGGTTTCAACTCAGCTGTTTTTTCTTCCTTCTAAGTTTTAACTATTGGTTCTGCATTGTAGCTTCAGTTTTATTTGTCACGTTAAGGAAGCTAAGAAAATGCTTGACTCCTAAAGTGGCAAGGAAGTTCCTAGTCCACCACAATGAGGACCTTTCCGTTGAAGCGCCAGTATAGCAAAATCTTCTTAAAGATGTGGATGAGGTACTTTTTGTGCTGTCTTTAGAGCCTGTTTCTTTGCTATTATTTTTTAATATTACTGCAACATGACTTTGTTTTGCTATATTCTTTTTTTAAAAATATAATTAATGGAATTATTGTTAATTATGTGAAATGGTGTCTTCTCCAAGGTCTGTTACACAGTCAACTAAAGATGAAAATTCAGAGGAGACTCCCAAGAGAAATGTGAAGAGGAAATGCACTTCAAAGAAAAGAAAATGTATGTATCCTGTCTCCTCTCAATTTTAAAATTATAAAATGAAAACTTCATGATGTATTCATCAGGGCACTTTTCCTTTGGAAAAATCCTTTCTGTAGCTATTTTCTATGTTGGACCTTTACAGTAGGGTCAAATCTGTTGGATTTCTTTTTAAATGCGCAACTCATTTGGTGAAATATTACTAGTAGAAGTTCTCTTTCCTACTGTGACATATTGTCTTTTAGGCACTGCCTCACGTTATTATTGGGTAGGAATTAGGAAGTGATAATGCAAGTCTTTAACGGCTACTATGCCATATATGTTACAGTGTTATATATTAAGATGCCCAACGATAATGCAAGGTTTGGCATAATTAAGTGTCAATGGTTCAACAACCTTACTTTTGTATATTATGCAGGATTTTGAGACTGACAATTTCCTTTCACTTGAAGAATGTTAATTTCTTTGACTAACCTTGCTTTGTTAAGTCACATACAATTAATTTTGTTTGCTTTGTTAAAATAGGCAAACAGAGGAGCTACACATGCCCCTTCTATTTTAGCAGTGTTCCCTTGGTCAAGCCAGAATAATTGCAGGTTCTTACGCGGAACACTTTCTTAAATTTCTGTATGATCCTATTGATTTTATATGTGGTTGACTATTTGCCACAGTAAAATGTCAATGTAAAATGTCAATGATGCTATTGGTAACTTGACTTAGTAAAAATCCAACTGAAATTATTGACACAAATTCCATACTTCTTTACTGGTAATACAATATAGTAATTTATTGTAGTCTTATGATATTTCTCATTTCAGCCACTTCATAGAAGTATAACTAATAGTTCCAAGTTATTATATTTATGGTATTGGTGCATTTTACTTATGAAATATAATGGTGCTTTATCTATTGAATGTTTAATTGATGTTTTGGGGGTAAATAATCAATTTGCTACTCTTGTGTGATTCTCCTGAGAAGATAGCCAGACATGCACCAAAACACCAAATTGTGAGTTTGTTTCTAGAGAGGATGAGATCATCTGTGTTCTATTTCTAGAATTTGGTTGTCTTATTCTTTTTAATGAAGATTTTAGAAGCAGGGTAATTGGATTAATAGTATACCTTAAGCCTTAACTAGATTCCATGTTATTAGAGTCTCACATCGTCTGTCTTAATCTTCCAAGTGCAGCTTATACACTTGTCGGGTCACTCTACTTGATGTTAATTTATTTTAAGTTAAAATCTCACATAGTATTAGAGACAATATTTCATTTCTATCGCTTATTCTGCCAAGTTTGCCTATTCTAGCCAGTCAATCTAGAAGAACTTTAGCTTTCCATTGCCTATTCCATTTCATGTAATCCATCTCTATTGTTTTTTAGAAGTTGAACATTAACCTTTCAGCATTGGAATTAAGGCAAATAAACATAATACCTATATGCTTGGAAAATCATGACTCTGTTTTTTTTTCCTTCATAATATTTTAATTTATGATTTCCTATTCATACATATCTTTGAGCATGCTTTATTTTTTGTTCTTTAAAAGGTTTAAGTTGGAATGCCAATTTGTTTTAAGTTAGAATATTAATTTATTTTAAATTAGAATCTCACATGGTATTAGAGACAAAATCTCATCTCTGTTACCTATTCTCCTAGGCTTGTCTTTTCCAGCCAGTCTGACCAAGAATTTCTGCACTTTTCAAGTTGCTCATCTGGAAGAACTTTAGCTTACGATTCATAAAGTCTAGATCAAGATTTCATATATTTACATGATATGTTGTGGGATGAGTCTCTTGAATTGAATTATTAATCCAGATTATTATTGACCTTTATGTTTTGAACAAATATTTATCCTACAACAAAATAAGAAAGGAAAATTGGGCTTACCCTTGGTATTTCATGTAATTCATCTCTATTGTTTTTTAAAAGTTGAACGTTAACCTTTCAGCTTTGGAATTGAGGCACATAAACATAACTAGTGTCGTACCCGTGCAATGCACGGGTAACCAATTATTTTCCTATTGTTAAGTTACAACACATAATCCATTAAACATATATTTGAGAACTTAAAGAACAACGTAGAATGAAAACAATCTGACAGAATATTTTATATAATAACATGATAAGTCATTGAATTTAATTTGAAAGAGTATAAAGACAAATGATGCATCCTAGTGCAATTCAAGGTCTAATATTTTGTGGATATACTTAGTCTATATTATAACAACTTACTAAATGAGAAGCATAACGACATTGTTTGCTGAATCAAAACAAACAAATCTAACATACAAAGTAATCAATTTCCATAGAGGAAGTACATGATCATGTTATAATACATTAATACTTTTCCTTCACATGGACCCAAGCAAAATATTAATAATTAGACACAATCTACAAAATTATTGCACGAATACAAACACAACAGTAGTTAAGGACACAATAAAAAACAAAATATCCACAACCATGTTTATGTAATCATTTATTAATCATTTTCATCCCAAATAACCTGTTACAATGAAAAAATGTGATAAAAAGGAAAAATTGTTAGGTAAGAATATAAATAAGTTATTTATAATAAACTAAAATATGAAAGTATCTCAACCATATATTTTAGCTTCGAAGAATTGTAACTATTTTAATTTAAACATTATACACATATATGCATAGCGGGATAACTATATTTCATTATTTTACCAAATTAGTTAATGTTATTATTTACTTATTGCTTAACATCATGTATTTTCTATATATATATATATATATATATATATATATATATATATATATATATATATATTAAAATCAATTTTAACTTTTCACAAAGAACTACCTGTGTAAGAAAAATTATAACAATTTAACATTACAAATTTTAAGTGAAAATAACTATTAAAAAAGAAGTACATAATTAAGCACAGTTTCTGAGAAATATGAGTAAAGGGAACTTGTTTCCATCTATATCTTGGTTTGAATTGGGAGGTAGAGATTAAACAGTCTTTGACATATCAATTTCATTGTTGATTTCTAAGCTAAAAAAGGTACAGAGGTTAGTGCAATGCTTTCAAGACTAAGTTGCCTCTCACCCAATGGTCTTATGCATACTTCCTTGCGGATGTTTTGAGAGTAACTTTCTTTAGAAGCTAGTTCTTTTTTTTTTCTTTTTTTTTTGGGTCTTTCTCTTTTGTGTAGAAAAAGATACTTCTAATAAAAACCCTTTTTTGTACAACAAAAAAAAACCTTTTGTTATTATCACATCATGTCCACTCCTTCATCAAATAATTATTAAAATTAAACAATGGATAAAAAGTTTAGGTGGTAAAATTTTTCTAAGGAAGAGAAATGGGTTCCTTAATTGAATTTCTAGTTGAAAAAGTTCAGGCATCCAAATAGAATATACTGAAGGTCAATTTGAAAGTTTTCATAATATAATGAAAACCTTTTCAGTCTTGACAATCTTGAAAGCGTTGTCTTGTCCCACACATTTTGCAGTTTTTAGTACCTCATTGAGGTTCCTGTTCATAGGGGTCAACATTGGTTTTGAAGAAACATTGACAGGCCAAACTTCATATCACAAACAAACAGGACTAATAATTAAGTTTGAGACAAAGTCATCTATGAACAAAAAATCAAAAGAAAAAATGAGGCAACTGAAGAACTTAGTGAATATAGGGAGGATTGTAAGCAAAATTGCCAAATAACCTTTAAGCTCACAGAATTTGTTGCTTGACTCTCCTAGTCAATAGTGCAAACAGCTGAAGAAGGTGGAGTGAAAATAGCCTAACAAACAGATATATGAATCAATAGACAACAAATAAGATAACTTGGGAAAAATTCCTAACTTTTTAAACTATCCAATCAATCCAAACATTGCATTCAGAACAAAAAACCCAATGGTTGGATCACCTTTGTGGGGTAAGATCAGCTCCATTCAGTGATAGAGATCAAGAATAATACCAGCAACAAAACTTTTAATAACATCTGTTAATTAGTAAAGAGATGAAGATAGACTTTCCACTAGTAGTTGTCATTTAGCAAGTAATATCCTTCTTAAGCTTGTTTTCATCGCAAAACTTCTTCCATCATGTGCCAAATTATGCAAAATTCTTTCTGCGAGACAACACTTTGCAGCTAACTTGAGATCCTTAACTTCCAATAACCTTTTGGGAATTGCAAAATCGTCACAACTAACTTGGAAGGCAGGTTATTTGACATTCAATATTAACATAACATGAAAGTAGTTAATTATATTAACTATTATAATTTAAAAAAAGTAAACAATTAAAAGTTAAAAGAAATGAGAGAATTATTTTAGATGTATTTAGACTATAGTCCTACCAACTTGCTTTGAGTAACATGAAATTGACTTAAATCTACTTCAAAAGATTCTTTAGGTGTGACCCTAAAACTTTAGATGCATCCATGTCCTACAACAGCACGAACCTATACTTCAAGAACAAAAGCAAATTTATTAGAAGCATATGGATAAGTTTAAAAATGCAGGTATCTAATATTATGCTCAACAATTCAAAAAACCTTTGACATTTGGATATTGTAACTTGTAATTGTACTTCTCAAATCCTAAATAAGGTCATGCATTGCAAAATGTATAGCTTAACTTAAAATCAATCCTGCAATTATCAAGAAAGATTCATTTTCAATTACCACCAACTTAATGTCAATAACAGTATAATAACTAAACTTTCAATGATGCAGATAAAAGTATACAATAACTCAAAAAATGCAACTTGCAGCATCCTTATCAAAAAACTGAAGAGAAAAACAAAAGAATAGAAGAAATAGACATGCATAGGAGTCTGATAGTAAAAACAAAAAGGATTTTACTGTGAGTTACCCATGCATAGGAGTCTGGATAGGAATCTTATAGTAAAAACAAATAGAAATGGACATGCATAGAAGTGTAGTTACCCGTGCAACACACAGGGTAACTTTATTTTATTGTATAATTAAATTAAGTTAAATTAATTATTTAATTAAAACCATAAATTCTGCATTTTTAATATTACTGAGTATGTATTATTGAAGTAACAAACTTGACAAAATAGTGAATATCATTCCAATGCCCTCCTTTCCTTTCAATCGATTGATGTCTTGATCAATTTCAAAGTATTACAAAGAGTTGAGACCCCAAACTATTTCTCATATTGGCATTCAATTTGGATTTCTCATATTGGCACTCATTCAGAACTCAAATGACACTCACATCCTTACAAAAACACCCCACTTGATTTCTCCACATTCCACATTGACAACCATTTCCTGTTACTACCTATAAAATTGAACCAAAATTTTAGCACATCTAGAATTTTATAACACTCCTCAATTGTCATTTTGTCATTACAATTTGGGGATTGTCAAGGAAAGTAACTCTGTTTTGATTAGTGGAGCACTCTTCCTACTAATGACGTGTCAGTTTTTTAGGCTCAAAAATATCTATATTGAAAGTTAACTATAGCTTCTTTTTATTAAACCATGAATCCCTTTCTAGGATTAATCGCACTATTTTTACATAAGAATAAATAAAAGAGGGCTCCCTCATGTTCTGGGTTAAAGGAAGTAACCTTCTCACCCTTTTAAGTTCCAAAAAAATCTTGTCATATAATTGTGTATAAAATGAATGTAATTTTGACTAAACAACCATATTTAAATATTTTCCTAAAAAAATGGTACGACCTATTATGTTTAATTTTGATTTCATTATACAAATGGTGATTGAAGTAAAAGCCCACCCATTTCAGAACCCGTTAAAAAAAGATCAAATGCCAAAAAATAAGCTCGTGAAATGCTTAAATAGTACACTAAGAGTTGAAATAGGCTTACGGCTCTGAAAGGCAGTAGCTTAAATTCGCATCATAAATCATGTAAGGCAATTGCTTTATTATAAGGAATGTTTAAATAGACTCGTAGCTAACTAAATGCACAACTGATTGGTCATAAAGATTATAAGGCTTAACTCCAAGAGCAGAGAAGGACTAATTGCACTTACACAAATCCTTTCAACAAACTGCTAGCTTGATAATGATTTGAGATTATCTCTTAGACAGATCAGGAAGCCTTTATATTGATTACACCACCTTGTGATCAAATTAAGGGTCCAAAATTAACTACAACTATAATAATTATAATTGTTACAATTCATAGTTACATTCTTTTTTGACTCTGAGTCAGGCCAAGGGTGAAGGAAAACAAAAGAATCAAAAGCCTCAAAGGCTCTTAAGTAGTTTCAAGGTCTTATCAATATGCTTTTCCGGTTGGAACTTATTGTTGTACATAACCTGAACCAACCCCTTTTTTTTATTTTTGTCAAGAGCATAAGTCTCTCTCGCAGGAAAGGCTCCTAAGAAATCATCTAGCACTCCCCCACTCTTTCCTCACCTTGTTACCCTCATCACCCAACAATGTAAATGGCAGTTTGTACTTTTTGGCAAATGTCTGCATTCCATGCAATGCATTCAATACATAAATAATAGGTTAATTGCAAATAAATTGCAGTGAAACTTTTATTTTTACCTTCTGAGATGAAGGATCATCACCACATATACCAACAACCTCTGTTCATACTTTCTTGAACTTCTCATGTGTATCCTTGAAAATGCAAGGCTGTAATTTTAAAAAATAACAATATGACTATATCAGTAGTACAATGGTAAAAGGCAATGGTAATTAAGTTATTTAGCACAGTATTAGATCCATTGGTGTAAAAGAAAGATAATAATAGGGCAATGCTCAGTAGAGATATAAAGGTGAAGATATCCACCTGAACTTGACACTGTAGTGACTGAATGTAATTGTTTATCTCATTTAGGACAATTACTTTACCAAATACTTGAACATATTCTAAAATGGAAAAAAAGAGAAGAAAAAAGAGAGCAGAAGCAATAGTCTAGCACTGATTTTGAAGAATTATGTTTACCCTGTTACATCAAGGGACTAAATCTTGAAGAATTTTCATCCTCTCTCTAATATTATCTCTTTTTGCCTGCCAAAGCAAGGGTTGTGAGCGGCATGCTCCTAAATAAATAATAAATAAAAAAAATATAAAATTTAAATACTTTTCATTAGTGTCTTGATCTGGAAACACCTCTTCCATCATGCAAAGCTTATTGAAGATAGGAAATATAATAAGAGAGAAGTGAATTACTGTCTTTGCAACATGGTGGCTATCGCTAGCTTGGCCCCTTCTTGCTCACAAATGTATATATCCTTGCTTAGGTGGCTCGAAAGGTTTAGCACTTTGTTCAACAAAATTGTTAATTGCTGCTAAACTTGCATCTGCTTCAGCTTCTTCAAACCACCATCATCATCCAAGGATCGTCCTAATTTTATATGTTTAATGCCAGAATCATTCTATTCATCAAAGGTAAGTCCACAGTAAAAGCACCGCGAATAGAAAATTATAATCCTAATTACTTACGCCAATTTCTAGTAAAAGTAAACTTCTTTTGTACATTTAATCATTCTTTTCTCTAGACATCTTTACAGAAAAATAGGGCTATTATCAATTCATTCCATAAGTGATTAATGTCGTCAAGTATCATGCAAGTATTAGTTATTACACAATATACACAATTTACATATTTTCACAATGGACATGGAGTTGTCACAAAACTATTTCTCAAAGACCAAGGATGATCATTGGTTTTCACTTCAATATTTACCCTAAAGGAGAAAGCTTTTCTAAAACTACTTTGCAGCACCCACTATGAATTGCTAACCTGGTCAAGAGAGGAAAATGATGTTTCACAATATTTTTTTCCCTTTCTGGTGCATGCAGAAGATACCACATTTAGAATGACAATGGAAAAGGTGGAACCTTCAGCAGAAATTGCTTTATGGCAGGATTTAGATAGAGCACCTACTGCTAACAATAGCACATATTTTCCCTGTCATACATAGTAAGTAAAACAATCATATGTAACTTGAGCAATTTCATCTATGTTTGATATTTGATAATAATTTTTCCTTTTGCACTTAAAAACTTAAGTGGCATTGTTTTCAGCCAAAACACATTAATTTATCTTCCTACCTCCCATAGACGACCAAGAATTTCCTTCATGAGAGACTGATGCAGAACATCCTGGTGAGAAGAAAGAGATTCACTAAAAACTTCACTAAGCCTACATATAGCCTGTGCAGACTGCCAGTACAATAGCAGAAAATAAGCAAACATCTACACACAAATGACCAAGCTACAATGAGGTTAAATCAAAATAACAGGAAGGGAAGAAAAGAGCGCAAGACTAACTTTTCTTTTACTTGCCCATGATGATAATGACATGCCTTCACAAATAAGTGAAACAATTTCTCCTAAGTATTAACCTCATTATACGCAAAATTCCTGCCGCTGTTGCGCCAACCATCGCAGTGAAGAGAAAAACAAGACATTGGGGGTGTGAAGATAGAAAACAAAAAATGGAAACAGAAGAAAGATTAAAATTTTGAATGAAAAGAAAATGATAGAGAAGAATCAAACCTAATGATAATCTTCAGAGGATCCCTATAAACAAATAATTGGGTTTCTAACAATGAATAGATAATTTAGAGGAAAGAGAAACATCATCTTACCATAAATGAGGGAAGAATCGTGAAGGACAACCTCTGTGGACCTGGTAAAACGGTGGCTCCAGTATCCGATGGCAAACAACATCTCTGGTACCGATGGCAGACAACGACTTCAGTGAGATGCTCTAGGCGCTGGTCGAAAAATTAAAATGGTTGCCGTGTGATGGACCTAAAAGAGCAACATTTCGGTAACCAAAATCAATCCCAACAACTAAAGGAAAAATAAATTGAAAGCAAAGAGGACTTACTTGGACGGAAATAGAGTTGGCAAAGAGGACCACTTTTCCCAATCTTTCTCAAAATGCCCGAGCTGAGAAAAAAAAAAGGCATCCTAATTTCTTGAACATTAGCAATAGCAAATATAGAGAAGGAAAAAAAAATGTCTAAATTCTCAAATTTGAAATGTAAAATAGAAAAAGACAAACAAAAGTAGTGGAAGAAAGACACGTGGAAATAAATAGTGAAAAGAGCAGTGGAAGTAGACGATCCTTGGTTTTATTGTTTATAGATTATAGATAGATATGCAGCAATAGAAATATTAATGAAAACTCATAGTTTATGTAGCAAATTTTTCAGGCTTTACAAATTATAAAGTTGATTGGTACCAAGATAAAAATATGTTACTTATCATAGTCCACATCCTATAACCTTATTTTTTATGTCCACTCCAGATTAAGAAATTAGTACAAATAAAAAGACTACATAACATCAAACAATCATTATAAAAATATCGTCGAGAGAAGTGGTCAAGCCAAAACCATTCAAACCAAAGAGGGTGAGGTCGATGCTGTGTTGCTAGGCAAAAGAAAGAGAGATAAACACGACTGCAAGAAGAGAAAAAAGAAGAAGAAATGGTGTTTTGCTCAGTAAAGTAAGAAGCAAGTCACGGTAGCTTCACGCAATCTCGTTTATCCACTCACCAGCCTACAAAACTCAGCTACCCTCAAACCTAGCTAACATCTATTTTTTTTCTGTAACACAAATGGTATAAAAAAATGTAAACGGGACAATAAATGAAGAACTAACGCGTGGAAATGAATAGGAAATGTAC
This sequence comes from Ormosia emarginata, assembly GCA_029884605.1. Taxonomy (NCBI): domain Eukaryota; kingdom Viridiplantae; phylum Streptophyta; class Magnoliopsida; order Fabales; family Fabaceae; genus Ormosia; species Ormosia emarginata. Next base: position 12,558,331 of record JAQQTP010000085.1, on the reverse strand, counting down.
AGTAGAATTTAAGGTTCTGCTTTTGTATCGTGTATAGATACCTATATGCTCGGAAAATCATGACTGCATTTGTTTTTTCTTCATAATATTTTAATTTATGATTTCCTATTCATACATATCTTTGAGCACGCTTTACTTTTTTTCTTTAAAAGGTTTGACACACCTGCACTCCGCGCAGGTTTTCATCTAGTAATGATTCTATTTTCAAACACTTCAAGAATTATTTATGAAAACTAATATTTTACATATTGGTACATACCCATTAGATGTATTAGTGCATGTTTAGTTTTCAATTGACAGTTTCAAACACACGTTAAGCTTTTTTGAACGGTGTAAAAATTTGTTTGACTTTATTTTCTTTTGTACAATTTCAATTGACTTTTTCTTGCTAACTTACGTTTGTTCAAAAGTAAAAAAATTTTGTTTTTAAGTTATATTTTCTCTTTTTGTAATTTTTATCTCATATATTTATTTTATTAAACTCATTTTTAAAATAAAAATTTTTAAACATAAATTATATTATTACAAACTCACTTTTTAATTAAACTTAAATTTACAAACATATTTTTATTCAAATTTAACTTTATCAACTTTAATCCAAATATACACTTAGCCATTGGAACTTTGCAGTTAGTAAACACTTTCACTCTCTTTGATCTACTACCATTATTTGTAGGAAAACAGACATTAGTTAATATCATCTCTATTGAATTCAAATTTAAACATGAAACCACAAAAGAATAGTTTTTTCAATAAAGGAAATTTTCACAAAGACAACAATGATAAAATTATAATTAAAAATATTTTTCTAACCATCAGCATTATAAATAGCCATAACGTGCTTCTCATTTGACATGATGTTTCAAGTGCATGTTCCTTTGATATCTTCTTATGGATCCATTCCTTTAATTTCCAATGTTGAAAAAACCGAACCAGACCAGCAGGTTCAACTGAAAAACTGGTGAACGGGTCACAAGTCCGATCCATATGACCCACAAAATTGGCTGTCACTGAACTGGCCAAACTAGTCAAAAATCGGTAAAACTAGTAGTAAATCAGTTCGAATCGGTTTTATTTAAAAAAATTAAAAACAATTTTTTGTCAACAAATTTTTAATTCATTTATAAACAATTTTTGAGCGAAATAGAGGTCTAATATCAAGATATAAAAGCCCACATATAAGGCCCAAGAGAAGCATAAGAAGGTTTGTTCTCCCTCTTAACTTTTATATAGGTTGTATGCTTGGATATTCCACTCACACTCTGCATGGTTTAAGGTTAAAGAAATTTGTCAAGAAAAGGGTTGTTCTTCTAGTTTCTATGTGAGTGTCTGCTCATGGGCTTTTCAGAGGGTTTCTTCATCAGACATTCAGACATACAATGGTATTGGAGAGCTATTTCTAGGTGCTGTCTCCATTTTTGTTTTTGTTTTTCCAAGCTTTTCTTTATTTCAGGATGGTTCCTAATCCTCCTTGCTTTGTGATTCCTTTCTCTCTATGTGTGTATATATATATATATATATATATATATATATATATATATAAAAAAAAAAAAAGAAAGAATTCTTTCCTCTTTGTCTTAAGGATATGTTTGGGAGTTTTAAAGAGCATGGAAAGGAGTGACTCATAATGCAATAGAATGAAAAAACAAAGAATGAAATGGAATAGAACATGTCGCTCTATTATTTGGTTGTTTAATGAGTTTGATAAAGAAGGGGAGTGGAATTCATGTCATTCCCCTCTCCCCTAATTTGGGAGACAAAAAACTAAGGCTTTAAGTGACAAATGAAGGATTAAGAGTCTCTCCCTTGCCATTCCACTCCCTCCTTTTAAATAACTCACAAGCACACTTTTAATAAGGTGCTAGAAATTGCTAGCTTATTTTTGAGTGTGGGAACTAGACCTATGTCCCTTAACTTTAGTGGGGACTCAACATACTACAAAGCCAAAGCTCAAGCGGAAAGACGAAACAATTAATAGAATGTCATTAGATAATTTTCTGTTAGTGCTTTGTGTACCCTTCATTTCTGGATATTGCTTATGATACTCATTTGTGTCTATTTTCACTCTTATTTCATTAACTTTTTATTAAATAACCTTTGGTTTGATTTTGATATAATGGTTCAAATTAACTCATTTTATAAAAAGTTAGTAAAATAGGAGTGACAATAGATAAAAAAGAGTGACAATGGACACTCTCATGTTTCTCTTGTACAACCAGATTTGCAAATCCATGTTCCAATGATATATTGAGTGAATGTTATGGCTTGTGAAGTACTATTTATCTTATCTGATGTCATCTTTGTGGATTTTATCTTTGTTGAGTGCATTACATCATTACATTAAGGCCCCAAATTTAAAAGTTGAATAATTTTGACGGATTGATTACCAGGCTGGTTTTGCTCTTGCGGGTGTTCAACTTGAATTGTCGTTGCTCATGGTGTTATTAATTTGTGTCCCTACCTCAAAATGGAGCTGCAAAGCACAACAAATTTATTGTGAGGTGAGTGATGTTGTACTCACTTCTTGTGTACATGTACTTTCCATCTGTGCAGCTTCATAGAGCTGTAGGCGGATTGAATTAAATGTGATTGTGCGCAAAGAAAATATATGATTTAGTGGCCAAATCTGTAGATGATTTAATGGCTGACTTCAAAGTTCAAACATTTAAGGAGATTGTTGGACAATGTTAGTAGTCTTTTATCTAAGTTGGTTTTGATACTAATATTTTCTGCTACAATACTGCAGTCAAACCAAATAGGAAATCAACTAAACAACATATCATGCTTGAGCAATGGAGGAAAAGACATTTTTCTTCTATCAAATACTAACTCTTCCAACTCAACAACTATGTTCTCGACTCTGCAATTGATAGACAACTTGTGTATATGATTCATTCCTGCTAGTGCAGAGAAATGTCTTTTTTATGGATTGACAATGATGGTGTTGTTATGTCCGCCATCATGAGTATATTCTTGTCATTATTATTTCCATCTCTTGGTTGTCAATTACTGTGTGCTATTATTCTTTTGTAATAGGAGAGAGGAGTGGAAGTTGTATCTGGTTAAGGAAGCAAAATAATTCTCCAATATATACTGTCAAAAGGAGACAAAATGCATTGCTTTAAATTTTTAGCTGCTGATCTTGTTACCGGTCTGTTCTTAAATTAATGAAGCATTTCTCTTAAGCCTTCCCCATAATTTTTTTAAAAATGTTAAGCCTATACCTAAATGCTTAGGAGTAGGAGAACGGGCTTTTCAATTCGGCATTTCTTCTTCTATCACTTTCAAGTCCACAACTTGTGAACCAAATGTATCATATTCTTCATTCAATTTCAAATATGAGCATAAGCGCAGTAAACGAAACTGATTCTCCCAAGAGGCAAGAAACGTGAAAGCATTCACACAAGGGAGTGCCAAATATTCTCCCAAGAAACCCAAAGGTTTTAAAACACAAAACAAATAACAGACCTAGTTATATATCAATCTTCTTTTGGAGATACCGAAATAACTGAGGGATTGTAAATGAAGCCTTGTCCCTTGATTTGATACATAATTTTGCCACAGCTAGAAGATTTTTAAGTTCCATGTAGTTATAATTGTTTCCAAGATCAGGGTCTATCATCTTATCTATGGAACTGTAAAATCGGGATTCTTGGATCCATTCGATTAGATCGGAACCTTCCACCTCTGATGACTGACCGGTGACCAGTTCCAGTATGAGCACTCCAAGTTGGAATATAATCTTACAACTTTTCTGCCCCATGCAATCTGAAATGGACGAGGCAGGTGAGCAAACAAATGTAAAGTTAAGTAATTGAAAATTGTTTTTGTTGTAACTTGTGACTTTTAAGAGTAGTTTACAAAGAGAAGTGACCTTTTGAATATGGCATGATAACAGAATTTCCACCAGTAGTAAGAAGGCTGAAGTCGGATAGCTGTAATTACAGAAGGAAATCTTATTTAATACTATTTCTATATTAGAGTGCTTTATTTGCCTTTGGCATGTCATACGATATATCATTAATCTCAGCCAAAAGGTGAGAGTTTACAGTGAGAAAGGGAACTTTTTCCTTACTTTAGCTGTGAAGTTCTCATCTAACATAATATTGCTTGAGCTGATGGAGACATGACATACTGATGGTTCACTGAAGAGAAACAAGTATTCCTGCATCCAGAATCGAAGCATGTAAGTAGGGGCCAAAATCAGATAACCATGCTTGACAAATCTTACAGCTTCTACTACTTGTTCATATAATTTTAAACGGCGTGGGTATCAAAACACACTCTTAGAATTCCATGCTTTAATTTTAGATAACCAATATATATTAAAGAAGATAACGTGGAACCTTACATCATTACTCGCTGATAACATCACAGATGTCTGAGACTAAACTGCCTCATATTTCTACCGTCATATCACCCAAAAGAAAGCGCTTGTAAACTAGCCAAATCATATAAAAATATATCTTGCGGCTAAATATGTAAATTTTTGTTTGTCATCAAGCAAAATAAATGGTACTTATTATTGTTGCTATCTCAACGTTCTTTGCCAACATTTTAGTCTTCCTGTCCCATGTCATATTTTCAGCAGGGAGAAGATCAACTTCTAAATGACATTAATAAAAAATTGAATGCATACAGAAGCCAACTTTTATCATCGTCCATGAAACCAAGTAGCATAGTTTCCAATATTCACTTTGTAATATTTGCCAAGTAATTTTTCTCCCAGACAGGGGCCTACGGTTCTATAACACTACCAGATATTAAACAGTTCCAATTTAACAGGGATTTTTCCACATCCATAATCAATTTAGGAAACTCAATGAAACATTAAATTTTCAGGTTCTTCAAATTAATAGCATTAGAAAATAGAATAAGCAGAGTGCAGTTTCAAGCTGAAAATATTAGGCACTTTTGGTTTTGGACATGCTTTTATATGTAGAGCTTACCAGTGCAGCCACAACACCATTAGCTATCTGTAACCTCGTCCTCCAATTTAAGGGTGTCTTTAAAGGATCTGCCATCATCCAATCATTGAAACAAAATAAAAAATAGTGCAAACGTCATTAAGATGCTCCTCTAAACTAATATTTTTTCTTTCAAAATTTACCATTGAGATGCTCCTTTAAGCTTCCATTTTCTATGTTGTCAAATATGAGCAGTCTGCAGAAATAACCCAACAGAGAAATTACAAAATTGCTAGACCTATATACATCTTTATTAAGGAGACTCTAGCTGACATAATGGTCCACATCAAGTTGTATAATCTAGATTGTAGAGTACAAAAATGAAAAGGCAAGGAAGGGGTTTTCCTTCCTTCCCCGAAAATCTGATACCAAAAGAATACAATCCCATCTTTGGATTTTTCATGTATTTCGTTCATACTAACATCTTACAGAAATAAATAAATAATTCAGTTTCTCATCTTGCTTGAAAGATAGAGATGCGTGTATAACATCCTTACATGCCAGTTGAGTAATAACAAGGCTCATGGTTCTCATATGGGTTTTATTTGATCATTATGACTATTAAGGGCTAAGGCTATAGCTGGGATGCAACCGGTTAAGCTAGCATTTCATTATCCTGGGATGATCTAACAAGAATAATTACAGCTCAAGAAGTAGGGATTGAGGATTGTGTTATCCAAACAGAAGCTGCAGGGATTGTTTGGTCCTCATAATTTGAAATCTCAATTTGGCAATAGAAGCCGTTGCATACTTGCAAGAAAAACTTTCAAATCTCCATCTTGAGAGAGACAATTAAATTAGAAAAAAATATATTCATGAAAAATGTGAAAAAGAAGACATTAATAGGCCACCAACCTCTTGTGTCCCACAGAAAACCCTTTGAGTGACAGAAGGTGGCGATGATGCAAGCGCCCCAAGAGTTGCACTTGTCTATAGAAAATGTCACTATTTGCTTGATCAAAATCTTTTACTTCTTTTACCAAACAAACACCACCCTCTCCAAATTTAGCAGCATATGCAGAAACTTCAGAATTGCTATAAATGACTCTGTGGAAACCATCGGTTGCCCTTTTAACATCCTTGTACGAAACTCTCCTCACAAAAAACACCGAACCTGAACAATTCAAAACTAAATTGAGCCATAAAAAAACTTAAAAAGCATTTAGTTAGACACTGGAACTGTAAGCAACTATTATTATTCAAATTAATTAAAAAGCTTCTTAGAATTAACAGTGAACTAATGAAGTTATTGCGAACTTGGAGTGTTCACTTTAATTAATCAAACACTTGACAATGACATTCGCTGAAAAAGCAATTAAACCATCCCAATTTCGAATTACACAAAAAAAAATTGAATTAAAGTGAAATAAGATTGAGAGAGGATTAAAAGGAAGAAATGAAATGGAAAATGGGATACCGGAACGAGATCGGTGAAGCCATGAGAGAAGGTGGCGCCGGAGCTTGAGGATCAAGGGATCCATGGCAATGGCGATGGAAGTGTCGGTTAACAATAACGGAGTTGAGTGAGAAGATAACAGTAACACCGTCAACTTCCATTCCCTTTGTTTGGTAAAATGGTAATTGCCTTTTTTATGCTAAAAACGAATCTACAGATTCCTGTTATCTTTGGCTTCGAAGAGAGAGACAGTGAGCCACACAACAGAATATGGTGATCCGATTCAACGTGCGTCAACGTCAACGACTAACGAGTCGGTAAAAAAAACCGTTTGAAAAGATTGTAACATCACCGTTTCAATAACAGAATGCTAAACTAAAATCGTTTTGTGTTTCAATTTGGTTAATTAAACTTAGGATGCATTCAGGCTTAGAGAAGGGTTGGAGTTGGACACCTAATATAATGAGATTCAAGTTCTTCACCAAAAAAAGGAAAATAAAAAACTGTATTAATTGAGCATTAAACTAAAGATAAAATTTAAGTTTATTTTTTTTTATTTATTTATTTATTTTATTAATTAAATTATGATATGTATTTATTAATTAATATTTTCTCTTTTATTTTTTTTAAATACATATATATCATAATTTAATTAATAAAATAAATATAATAAACATAAAAAATAATTCAACTAATGCATATATTAACTTGTTTGTTTTACCTTTTTTTTCAATGTCAAAATTTCATTTAGTTTAAAAAAGAAAATTGTACAGGACATGTGCTTGTCTAATTATGCTGACTTATTAGAAAAAATTAATGTATATATTAACCAATTTATTGTCATTTTCGAATACAGTTTGTAAGTTTTGGATTATTTTCTTAAAATTTTATTTAAACTTATATAGTTTAAAAAAGAAAATCGTACAGAACATGTGCTTGTCTGATATTTGCTGTTCTCCTATCGACTTGACTTTCATTTTAACACCCCTATAAAAAAATGTATTACTAGACATGAAAAATTTTAATATAGACTTCTTAAGAAGAGATCTATAAATAAACTATTGATATTTTGATCATTAATTTATTGTTAAAATAAATTAATGGTTCAAATTAAAAGTTAGATTTTTATAAATTTTAACTAATATTATTTAAGTTTGTATAAAAATTTAATCAAATTACTTTTTTTATACGAATGATTATACATATAAATAATTTTATAAATTTTAATTAATAATTTTTTTATACACTTAAATTTATATATAAATATTATCAAATTAAAAAAGAAATGATCCATCCATGGACTCAAACTTATAAGTCCATGATAGACTCCTCCATTAGACATCATAAATTTTTTGGAGGAGTCTATTATGGACCCAATAAGTTTGGGTTTATAGATAGATCACTTTTTTTAATCTGATTTGATAATATTTATATGTAAAATTTAGGTGTATAAAAAAATTATTAATTAAAATTTGTATAAATTACTTTATGTATAGTTATTTGTAAAAAAAATGATCTGATTAAATTTTTGTATAAATATAAATACTATTAATTAAAATCTATAAAATCTAATTTTAATTTGAATTATTGATTTATTTTAATAATAAATTAATGACCAAAATATCATAGTTTATTTATGTACTCAAACTTATTTAGTCCATATTACACTCTTCCAAATTTTTTAGTAGTTAGTTACAAAGAGATCTTTTTCACATTATTCTCATTGATTTAAAAGGAAAATTTTTCGTACACTAAAATTATGTATATTATATTTATATTATATATTTATATACGAGAGATATCAAATCAAATTGTATAATGATAATTTTTTTGAAATATAAAATAAATTTATGAATAAATTAAAAAAAATTAAAGTACAACAGTTAGACGACAAACGGAATCAGATTTATAATCAATGATTGAAAATTTTTCATCATCCACACAGTTCAAAAAAATTTTGGGCCACTCATTTACCTTTTGTTGAGGTTTTCTGTACAATGATAATTTGTGTAACTATCGTATTCCTTATCCTCGTTAATAACACTTTTACACATAGCAAACATGATTTTCCTATATTACCATCTGCGGACAGAAATTCAAATTTTGCACTCACGTTGGATTCCGTTTCTATTGTATCCACACTTCTACCCTCATTGGATTCTATCCACTTATGGTCTTTGAAACTATGCTTAACTAGCTTAGGGTCTTAGGAAATTTTCATTGGTGAGGTGACCGTACACTCATTTCCTTTTATTGTTATGTTATGCAACCATCATTGGGGACTTTCACAATCTTTTCTAAAACGGGCGTGGGTGGTGCACACATCCATTTGCGATGCTTAGGGAAGCTAATCAGCTATTTTCCTAAGAAGATTTTCTTGTATGGATTATACACAGAGATATTAAATATCGTATGTGGTATTTAAAATTACAGAAGTAATTTTTTTTTAATTTTTTTATTAATTTTTTTAATTATTAAATAAAAAAATATTAAATAATTTTTATATTTTTAAGATATTATATATATATATTTTTATTTAATATTAAAATAATTAAATAAAAAATATATTATTATTTTTAAAATTAATATATTTATGTATTATCAATAAAATAACATGACATGAGAATAAATAGATTAATTTTAAATAACGCATGCGATATCTAATATTTTTGTGTTTAAATTCCAGGTGTTAGAGTATGTGTCGATGCAAGAAAATCTCCTTCTTTGGTGGGATCCTGTCAGTGACTCAGTAACAATTATCTCGTTCGCAGCAAAAAAAAAAATCAGTTACCTTGCTGTAAAGGGATGCTGTCAGTAACATAAACTTTTTCTTTAACCTTAATTCCCGTGATGGGTTAAGCTTGAAATTTCTTCTTGATAATGCTTCAGGTTTTTTTTTTCTCACTAGTATTTTCTTTGTAAATTTAACTCTGATTTTTTATATTATTGATTATATTATTTTTTATTTTTTAATCATAATTATTAAAAAATAATATAAAAAATAATGTATATAAAAAATGATATATGAATATCATTTTTCTTATAAATTGAAAAAAATAGCTTTTTTTTTTACTTTGTTTAAAAAAAGAATTTTTCTAGTGTTTTAAGGATACAAATTATGAAATTAAAGATAAACAGTTTTTAAATGAAAAAAAAATTATTTTAATTCTTAATATATTAAATATTTTATTTTTTATTTAAAACTTTTTAATGTTAATTTTTTAACCATTGTCCTAAACTCTTTTAGAAACCTATTTAATAAAAAGAAAACAAAAAAAAAAAAAAGAAGTTCGAATGCAGCCCAAACAAATATGAACTTATATGAATCCCACGTAGAGATGACCCCACATTCACCACAAAAGAGATGACCCCACATTTATGAATGGAAGGGATGCAATAATGCATCCAAGTTTTCTCTTAGTTGCAGCTTTTAAGATCCTCTCCTCCTTCATTCATATGGGATAAGATACTCTCACTCTCACTAGTACGAGTGGGTGAGAATGACACAAATTTTGTTTTATTAGTATATATTAATTTTGTTTTCTCATAACATCATCTCTCCTGCTATTGAGTACTAAGAGAGGATCCTCTACCACTCATCTCTCATTCGTATCACATGGAGTTTCATTCTCCTGAAAAGCTCTACCTTCTTTTATGCTTATCCATCCTCTTACTTTCATCTTTTCCCGCTCAAGCTAGTACCTTCAGATACTGCGGTAGTTCACCTCTTACTCATTTTTTTATTATTATTATTATTATTATTATTATTATTATTATTATTATTATTATTATTATTATTATTATTATTATTATTTTGGGGGTTTAACTTAGTCCTCTTGATTAGTTATTTGTCTGCTTTTATATTTTTTTTCTTTTCATTTTCTTTGGAATTTCATCTTCCTGCAATTGTCAGGTATTTTAGTGGATCAAGCCTTTTATAATGAATTTCTAAAAATGTTTTTTTTTGGGATTAAATTTTAATTTTAGTCTGCTTCGTAGATAAATTGTGGTGATTGTGTGATGTTATTTGACTCATGTCACATGTGTGAGCCTATGTGCTGACAGCAATTATTTAGTATTTTAATACCCATGATCATGTTTTCTTTAAGATTATGGTAGCTTTTTGTGTATTTAATTTTCCGCTCTAAATTTATGCAGCTGATGTAAACTACGCTGTGAAGGTGTCTGGAGTTGAAGTAACACCAGACCCTGTTGTGCGTACAAGGTCGGCTACCTTTAAGATTTCAGCTACTGCTGGTAATCTTTCTCTTCTTTACCTTTATTTTATTATGGTGTTTTCCCAATTTCCATCTTGCTTTTCATGCATGGATCAGGTTAGTAGTTTGATGTGGTGATTACAGGACAAACGAAATTATATTGCTCTTAAGATGAAGTTGGGCACAAATAGTTGGATTGATTGCTGTTTTTATGTACATATGAAACAGAATAATTTATCTAACATATGTTACTCAAAAAGAGATTCCGAATGCTTATACTATTCTGAGAATCAAAGTATTCTATATGTTTCTTGTGAAGCATTATATGTATGGGAGTTGTTTTGGTAATTTAATATGTCATTTATTTATTTTTAATGGATTTATGAGTGAAGTTACTGTCTATCTTTGATGCAGGTGAAGCTATTTCTGGTGGGAAGTGGGTAATTAGAGTTGTATACATTGGACTGGTTGTCCATAAAGAAATCCATGATCTTTGTGAGGAAGTATCCTGTCCTGTTACTACTGGCAATTTTGAGCTTACTCACACCCAAAAATTGCCTGCATTTGCCCCACCGGTTAGTTCTTACATCATTATAAGCAATTTTCATTTTGAACAAATTGTTTGCCTTTGTTTTTTCACTTCACTGTGAAGCTGAGTTTAGCTGATGCAAAATACGTCAAATCACAATGGCAAGACACTCAATTTTTCTGTAGAGCATGATATTTGAGATAATATTCAGTCTTTTTTAGCAGCATGTTTTTGGTCTCTCCCTCTCTTCAACATATGTCACTGACTTTTTAGTACAAAATATGTCATGTGTCCTAGTATGTAGGTTTACATCTCAATGTGGCTTTGAGTGTGCTCTCTCTATCCCTCCTCCTCCCCCTGCTTTTTTCATGGATCTGTTTATATGTTAATTTTTTTGGCAGCTCTTACATCATTATAAGCAATTTTCATTTTTGATTCTGTTTTATCTCGTCTTTACTTGAAAGTTAAGTTTTAGAAATTTCTTTGACCTTCTCACCGTTTTTTTTTTTCTGGTGATATGTTTAACATATGATTATTCTTGAATTACCTGATTAAGTTATAAAGTATTCATGCTTCCTTCTAGAGTTCTTTTTAAGGTTCTGAATCTTCATTTAGAATTGATGGAATTTTATGAAGCTAATGTAGAATTGTAATCATTATAAATAACCTTTGGCAATTGGCGTGATACCTCATTTGGTTGATTACCTTGTGGTATATAAACTCTGATAGGTAATATCAATCCGGCGTATATATGCTACATGCCTTCAAGTTAGTTTTTTATGCATAAGGCCTTGTTTTTTGCGTTTAGAAATCAAACCTTACTTCTACTCAAATAACCACCCACCCAACTACATGAGCTAAGCCTAGGTGTTCAGGGCCTTCTTATTTATAGTAATTGTAGAAGACCGGGAATGTTTTTTCCACTTTCAACAACAAATTGTGATATTGTGGAAACGTTAGTCCAGATCAGATCTCTTCTATGCTAGCTACTTATTGCAGATACTTTTTTCTTCTGTATATATCTCTGATATTTCAGTTAAGTTTGCATTATATAATGCCTTCCTTTTAAAGCCTACTAACTTCTAGTGCCTCTTAAGGACTTACTTTTGGTCTATCTTGGCCATATTTGCTACTGCCTTGAGTTTAAGGATGACTTGATTGTTTATCTCTTTGCTTGATATTGGCTTCTTCAAGTTGGACTAGACTTATCAATTTTCTTAATTACCTCTTGTCATTATGTAAACTTTTCCTGCACTCCTGTCTTCTTGTTTTAATCGTGCTAGTCTTTGATAACAAACTTTAAAGGGAGGTAAACCTTTTCTATTTTGGTTAAACAATATATTACTGAGATCATTTCCTTGTCTTCATTTTAATGTTTACAGGGCACCTACACTGTGGAGATGACACTAAAGAATAAGAAGAACGAGATATTAACTTGCTTCACCTTTAATTTCAAAATCGTTTTTTTCGGATCTTCTGTGTCTGATATTTGAAGTGGCCATCGCACTGTCTGTATCTGTTGCTACTTTAGCTTTGCATTTTTGTAAACTATCAAGAGTCTTAATAAATAAAACAAGAAATTGAAGAGGCATGGCTATTATTGCCTAATTTTCGTTTGAAGTTGTTTAGAGGGGAAATTTGTCTAAGTATTGAAAAAGATTATGATGATAGTTAGATATCTAGAAAGGGAATCTTCCTTGTAGGATTCTTTAAGTTTTTAGTGACTTGCAAATTTAAAGCATCAAATGAATATAATTAATGAAAATTCGTCATAATAACAAATTGACAGAAATGGATAAAAGTGCAAAATAATGTGGATTTGACAAATAAAATTAGAGTCCCGGAATGATAAATGATAAGAATTGTAAATAAACTACAACCGTAATAAATGGGTTAAATGTAAAGAAACCTAATGAAAGTGACAAAAATGACTGGGATGCAAATGACTAAATCAAAATGATAGAATGTAAATTTCACAGAAACGAAACTAACAATCAAAATAAAGTAACAAAATGTAAATTGACAATCAAATAAAGGCTACATGAACATAAATTGACAAGAAACATAAAGTGTATGAAAGTAAAGTGCAGGAAAACTAAAGTTCAAGAATCTAAATAACAATTAAGCTAAAATGCAAAGATTAACTAACTAGAACATTAAATGTAAGAAAGTAAATTGATTAGAATGAAACAGGCAGAAATTAAATGACAAAAAACAAGTACAAGAACTTAAACACACATTAAAGTAAATTGCAAAAACTTAAGTGCAGAAACTTAAAAGAACATTAAGTGAATTAAATCACTCAATGTAAGGAGTAGAAGAGAGAATTGAAATGACATTGCATTTCGTTGAATCTGAAAAGTACATTGAAAATAAAGGTGATGAAAGGAGTAGAAGAGAAAATTGAAATGACATTGCATTTCATTGAATCTGAAAAGTACATCGAAAATAAAGGTGATGGAAGGATGGCATTTGATTTTTCCTTTTGTGTTTCTTTAAGAGTGAGAGTGACGATGGTAAGTGTAACGTACTCTCTTTGATTCAAAATAACTATGAATTTAGAACTTTTAATTTGTTTTAATTTATCTGCCACTTTAGAATATCAAAGAGATATTGATTTTTTTTTCTAATTTCACCCTTATTCCTACCTATTCTTATTAAATATGTTAATACTTATATGTATTTATTAATTTCGTTTCCCTAATATATCTTAACTAATAAAATCTTATCTTTCTCATTCATATTAAATTCATTTATTTTCTTTAAAAAGAGTGTTAACGGAAAAAGAAATAAAATTAATTAAGTGAGTAGATATATAAATAAAGTTATAATTTTAATAAGGGTTTTATTAGCACTTGTTAAGGAAGTCAAAATAGAAAATTTTTATGAAACTAGGACATTCAATGCATTGAAAATTAAAAAATATTTACTATTTGTCTTGTTTCCATAAAAAATTTTCTATTTTGGCTTTCTTAACAAGTGTCTTAGCAAAATCCTTTTAATAAAAAGGTAATTTTTGTCAAATTAACTTGTTTTTTATTATTATGAAGGTTATTTAATAACTTTCTTAATCTGTGTGCAACCCCTAAATTAACAGTTATTTTGAACTGGAGAGAGTAATTCTCAAGTGTGTTTCTAACCATCTATCTGTCTTGACAACAAAGCTTATTTATAGACAAACTTACATCTTAGGATTTTGACACATATCCTTATTTATTACATATCTAACACCCATTGGAAAAATGTTCTACGTGCACTACTAACACATCATCTAACTACTCTTAATTTGTTTTTAAAAATAATTGACGCAAACCTTTCCACTTTAAATTTGAATTTCTTCATTATTATCATCAGCATGCTCCCTTTTGAATTTCAAACCAATAACTACTCACTTGTTTGTCATGCCTCTCCAATCTAGCGACTTTATAATATTCGCTAACCCATTGTTTGTTTTAAGAAAAAATGAGTGGAGAGAAATAGGAGAAAAGAAAATTAGATGATTTTGTACTTTTCTCTCGCTTGGTTGAGGAGAGAAAACAAGAAGGAAAGAAAAAAAAAAGTCATGTGGGACCCAACAAAATGTTTTCTTCACACTCTTGGGAAAAAAATGGGAGAAGATGAAAGAAAACTGTTGAAATAACATTTATATCCTTGTGTTTCTCAGCCATGGAATTGCAAAACAACAACTACAAAGACGTGTGCTGGTCCTCAAAGACGACGATGTCAGGCCTTTAATTGCATGTCCTCGTCTCTTTTCTCTTCTCTGCAACCTTCAAAACCTTAAATCTCACAGAATCATTTTCCATTTCTCGCCATGAAGGAACTGCCTCCTCAACCGTCCTCATACGGTGCCGTTTACATTCCGTCGCACCATCGCCTAAGCTCTCCGGAGCAAGTTCCTAACATGGGGAATTCACGCTATGTTTCTGCTTCTGACAATGGGGTTTCCGATAAAAGTTAGGATCATGAACTTGAGGCTTCTTCACAACCAGTGAGATTACTTACAATGCTTGTTTGTATTTTATCTTTTTTTTTGTCCTTTTATTTTTTGGTTGTTAATGATGGTTTTGTTTCACATTCGTGTTTTTATTGTTGGATTGATTTTTTTTTTTGTTTTTGAATATGGTAATTAGTGCTTATTCCCTCTCATTCAATTGGTGCCTTCCCATCTTACCATTTCCCCCCCTAAATTTTCTCTAAAACATTTATTTGCATTTTGCTTGTCAATTGTGATTTAGTTACTTTCAGCATCCCTTTTTGTTTTTCTTTCATTTTCTTTAAAATTTATTTTGTAAGTTTTCTTTGTGCTTAGTAATGTGAAGTAACCTTTCATATATGTCAGATCAGTTTGGAGAGACAGAGGGTTATGCTTTACTAGTAGCTTGGTCTGTCTCGGCTAATAAAGTGTCATCTTAACGTCAATGTATTTTTTGATGAGTAGTTTGATTAATAAGATGTGTAGGATTTCTTGTTATTAGAAGTGTGGATTTTTATGAAGTAGTATTTGAATTTAATGCATATTTCCCTAATTTATATTGAAGATTTTTTTTCCTCCCCAAAACTTGCTTATCAGAATGCTTCCCCCGATGATAACACTGCTAAGTGGAAGCATAAATTAACCATGCTTTTAAATTACAAGAGTAAGCAACAGTTGATCTCAACAGAAAAAAATGATAGGCGTGATTTTGAGCAAATAGCAGCTTTGGCTAACAGAATGGGTTTGTATAGGTATCTTTTCTTTTGTCATGGTCTGACTGTTATTAATGCTTGAGCCACAAGTCTTACCCTCTATAATGGTGTGGGGATCTCAATTACATTTATATATGGTAGTCATTTGTATGCAAAGGTTGTTGTCTTCAGTAAGATCCCACTGCCTAACTACATATATGATTTAGATGATCGACGCCCACTGAGAGAGGTATATTTATCATGTTTCATGATTTGCTCTCTACTTTTTTGAATCATTTGAGGAGGACAAACATTAAACAAAATCTAAAGTTACCTTAATATAGATATATATAAAATTAAAAAATATTTGTATCTTATTACATTTATAATAAGGATATGTATGTCATTTCACATAGTTATATATTTTTTTCACTCACTTTTTTATACAATCTTCATTTTCTTTCTTTCAATTTTCTCTTCATCCAAATGCATGAAGAGAAAATATACTTTTCTCTTCATTTTCTCTTCTCTCCATTTTCTTTCCTTCCATTTTCTCTCTTCTCATTTTCTCTCCACATCCAAACAAAGGGTAAATGTTGGTAACTTTGTTCACTTGACTTCAAAGTCTTTATCTGTTCGTCAAGATCTTTTCTGATACCCTTTATTCGTTGAACTTCTATTTTGGTTGAATAACCTCACCCTCATTCCTTCTAGTTATTTCTCCAAAAGCCGTCAAACTTCTTTAGGCCTTATTTAAATGTCAACACCATTCTTCCAGCATCTTGTCTATCTTTGACGTTCTAAATAGTCAATCATTAACTTATCTTTGTAAAAAAATTAAGGCTGCGTTTGGTGCACTTAATAGTATAAAACAAGATAGTATAAGACAATAAGATGAAATTTAATAGTATAGACAAGTTGATAAGATCTTATACTATCAAATATTTAGTACACATAGCATAAGCAATTTGATAGTATATGTAACTATCTACTCTGACCATATTACCCTTCATTTTTCTCACCACTGTAGAACCCAAACCACGATCGATTTCCTCTCCTCAACCATGAGCCCTCCATGGAACCATTACTGTTGGCCACAGCTCCCCTCAACCACCAGATCTGTGAGCCACCACTGTTGGCCACAACTCCAGATTAACGAGCCACCATAACCACCACATCGACCTATTTCCTCCCCTCGACCACCACCAAATCTATGAGCCACCATAACGACCTATTTCCTCCCCTGAACTACCAAATCTGCGAGCCACCACTGTTGGCCACAACTCCAGCAAGTTGCACCACCGTTTGTCGTCAAGCCAGCCACCAAAGCCTTCGTCGAGTCCCTTCACCCCTGTTTTTGCATACCAAAGTTCACGACTCCCCATTTTTTCCTATTTCATTCCTCAATTTCAAAGACAAAAGCTCTTGTTTTGTTTTTTTTTTTAAGAAAAGAATGAAAAATGAGTTTATCTCCTTGCTGGTGTGTTATAGATCTAGTTGGAGGTCTCTGATGTCTTCGATCTAATTTATCTAGTTGTTGAGCCAACCTCCGGAGCTACCGTCGCATATTTTTTAGGCCGTCAACGATTGGTGGTCTGAGTTCTTAGCAGAGAATGAGAGGCTTGACTGAGAGGGATGAAGTTGAGGAGTAAGGTGGGAATAGATATCATATCAGGTCTAATCAGAGGGTAAATAAGATGATAGAATAATCAGGCCAGAATATAATAAAAAAGTTTGACCTTATTTAACTATGCTATCAGGTTAAACCACCAAACACCTAAAAAGGATGAATATCTCTCCTTATCATGTCCACCAAACACAGCCTAAATTTTGACCATAATAACAAAAGGATGAATAGTC
This sequence comes from Ormosia emarginata, assembly GCA_029884605.1. Taxonomy (NCBI): domain Eukaryota; kingdom Viridiplantae; phylum Streptophyta; class Magnoliopsida; order Fabales; family Fabaceae; genus Ormosia; species Ormosia emarginata. Next base: position 12,540,694 of record JAQQTP010000085.1, on the reverse strand, counting down.
ATATCAATGTCAATGACAAATAGAAAAGCAACATATGATGTTGTATCACTAGTCTATGATAGCAAATCGTTCTTTTTGTGAACTTAGAAGTATGAGTTTCGCAATAACATCACATCACCTAAGTGAGACATAAATAAGATTATTCTTCGAGTTAAAGGTAATGATTAGGTAAAATATTTCTTAAAATGACGATTCTAAGATAAAGAATCATATTTAACATTATATATATTACTAAAAAAATGTATAAATATTACTTACAAAATAGCAAATAAAAGTATTGACAATAAATTCTTAAAAAACCATAAATATATGTATTGAGTGCCATACACTGTTAGGTATGAGCGATAAGTTTTACTTGAATAGTTTTCATTTTTTCAAGATTTGATTTTACATGATTTTCATTTTTTTTTCTTTTGTACTGGAGAATGGACATTTTATTATATAGCACTTAGAATGTTAAAGAAAGACCGATTACAAATATGCTCCCTTTCTAAATTCAATTCATATACAATTTGGACTTGAAACAGCAACCTACGAAGTTCATGAGCCACTTTATTTAGTTTTATACGGTAAAAAATAGGATTTAATTTTAATGTTATGTAAGTGTAAAAGTTTTTTTACACATGATTAAAATTATTGGATTATCACAGCACAATAATTATTTCAAAAATCACACGTGATAATATATGATTAGTTGATAGTGTAAAAAGTTTTATACTAATTGTTCTGGATCATGGTCCGGGATCCTGCCCGAAAAGATAAACCTGGCATGCCCACTACCAGACTCCGAAATAAGCACCCTGGTTGGCCGTCCGTATACGGGTACTAGTCATATCTCCCAACAATAGTCCATAAGTCTGTGGAGGCCCTGACAACTTCCAATCGTGATCTTTATGGTGCAAGGACCATAACTGCCTGCAATAAGGATTGGCTCACTAAGGGGACAACCCTGACAGGTTAGAAACGGACCTCAACGATCGTGGGCTAATACCGCTGTCATGGCACAATCCCAAAATACCTGCATCCAGTACGAATCGCATGAGGATTCCAGTCACGCTCTATATATACCAGGCCAAGTTAACTTAATAAAGTATCTATTACCTCATTGCATAAACCCTACTTATGCACTATCTGACTTGAGCATTGGAGTCCCTTTGCAGGTACCCACCCCCTATTTCAATACGCTTGGCAGTAGCTGTATAAGGAGGAAACAACCATATACGTACCTATCTCAGGTACCCTCTGAATCCATTTCAGAACATTGACATCGTCTGTGGGAAATCTAATAAACTTCTATTCCCATGTTAACCATGGTGAGCACAAGAAACAACTACAGGAAAGGAAGCATTGCATACGCTGCCCCTAGCCAAACACATGGCCCAGCGGCCCAGCGCAATCCTCCTTCCGTCGCACCACCAGAGACCTCCGTCGCTAGAAACAGGTCTGTTGTCGTGGAAACTTTCAATGATGGACACGAGGTTTCAGCTTCTGTTGAAAGCCCCACTCCATCTCGAAGGGTTTCTATCCGAGATAGGCTTGTCTTTCCTTAGGGTAGAGCTAACAATACAAATCATGGAGCGAGGATCCTTGTACATGCTCGCTTGGGGACCTCCCATAATGATGTAAACCATGCGTCTCACTATGAAGACAATGTTCAATCCGAAACGACGAGGAATGACCTTCGAGAGTTGTTGCGCTAACAAACAACATTGATCGAGGGTCAGTGGCATCAACTGGAAGAACAACGCCGTCAGTTAGAGGATCTCAAAAGATCAGTAAGGACGAACAATGACAATGGAGAACGGGACATATTCTGTAACGAGCAAGCAGCCCAGCGTGCTAGCGCCGGGGTTATTGGAAACAATAACCCGGCCCCCGGCAGTCAACAACAGTTCTCAGATGCTTTGATGGCATATAAGGTCCTGCGGAACTTCAAGCCTCTGAGTAATTTGGAGCCTTATGAGGGGACAACAAATTCCCAAGAGCACTTGGACGCTTACACTCAGTCTATGCATCTTTACGGATACACCCCGGAATTGCTATGCCGGGCTTTCCCTCTATTTTTGAAGAAGGATGCCCTCTGCTAGTTTTCACCTTGCGGACCAAGGTTACATGATGGGAAGACCGTACCCAATGGTTCTTGCAGCACTATACCACAGTAAAGGAGCGACTGAAGTTGATTGACTCCCTTTCTGGAATCCACCAAGGAAGTTCTGAATCCTTGCGCGAATACGTTAAAAGGTTCAATTAGGTCTATGTGGGCATTGAAAACCTGGATGACAGGATAGCCCTCCATTACGCCAGAAACGGACTCCGAATTGACTTGGACTTCTTCATGTCATTGACAAAAAAGAAGTCGGTAAGTCTAGATGAGTTTCACCTGCGGGTAGACAAATACGCCGAATTGGAGGAGATTACCAAGGCTAAAGAGAGTCTAGAAAAAGGCGAACCTGTTCAGCAGAAAAAAGAACCAAAACTTCAACCAACCTTGTGACTCCTCTAAGGGCAAACGGTATCGGCCCAAGTATTCTGAGTATACTCCTTTGAACACCCCTCGAGAGACAATCTTGAATAAGGTCCTTCAAATCGAGTTCTAGGATATCAAGAAGTCACCATCCATAAAGAAACAATTCCAGATGGACCATTCGAAACACTGCAAGTGGTATAAAAGCTATGACCACGAAACAGAAGATTGTTATCAGCTCCGAGATATCATTGAATCCCTGATCAAATAGGGGTGGCTGCAAAAGTTTATCAGGGATTTTCGAGGAAATGAGAACCATGGTGGGCGCAGGGACCGAAGAAGAAGCCGTAGTTCTTAGTGAAGTCCAAACCAACGCCAAAGAAGAACCCAGAGTCCTGCCAGAAGATCCCGAACCCTGCCACGCCGTAATGTTGAAGACAAGTAAGATCAGGATTAGGATACTCATAGCGGGGGTAACAGGAAAGACAAACTCATCAGTACCATCTCGAGAGGGTTTGCAGGGGGCGATTTGTCCAATAACTCCCTGAAGAAGGCACTCTGAACAGTGGTCTTGGGCGTCTCTAGCTCCTCACGAAGACCACATACCTAAGACAAAGATATACCGCCTATTTCCTTCTCCACAAAAGACTATGGCGATATTATCCGAGATCACGACGACCCACTGGTCATATCCGGAATAATATCTAACGCTGAAGTTCGTCGTATCTTCATGGATCAGAGAAGTTCAGCGGATATCATGTTCATGGATGGCTTCGAAAGACTGGAGTTCTATCTGTCTGCACTCACACCGTATGAAGGTGAACTGACCAGTTTCTCAAGAGAAAAGGTTATCCTAGTGGGATACTTTGAAACTTTCTTGACCCTGGGTAACGACCACACGTATAGAACTGTTAATGTGAGATTTTTGGTTGTGGATTGTCCCTCGACTTACAATATCATTCTTAGTCGTCCTACGCTAAATGGCATTGCCGCTGTAGTCTATACCACCCATCAGGCCATGAAGTTCCTCAACGAGAATAATGAAGTGGTCACGATCAAAGACGACCAGATTACAACCCATAAGTGCTATAACGAGAGCTTGAAGATCAGTAGAGCTTCCAGGAAAACAAAGACACGCACATCCAGCCTGACCCGTGATCAAGTCAACATCCTGATGACCAAGTTGGATATATGTGAGAAAATCCGAGGTACAAGACCCCAACCTAAAGAAGAATTGATCCCCCTCTAACTTAGTGATAGGCCTGACCAAATCACCAAGATGGGCGCAAACCTTGAAGAGCAGGAGAAGACTCAGTTAATAGAGCTTTTGCAGAAAAATAAAGATCTTTTCGCTTGGACATCTACTGACACACCTGGGCTTGACCCCGCTTTCATATGTTATCGTTTATCTACTAAATGGGATGCAAAACCGGTCTCTCAGAAGAAAAGAAAAGTTGGCCCCGAGAGGCAACAAGTTATCAAGGAGCAAGTCAAGGAATTATTAAATGTCAATTTCATCAAGGAGATCTCGTATACCACTTAGCTCTCGAATATTGTCCTGGTCAAGAAGTCAAACGGAAAATAGAAGATGTGTGTGGACTACACCGACCTGAACAAGGCGTGTCCTAAAGATCCATATCCCTTCCCAAACGTTGATAAGCTAGTCGACAGCTCTTCCGATTTTTGGCTATTGTCTTTTATGGACGCTTACTCCGGATATAATCAAATCCTCATGTACCCTAGAGATGAGGATAAAATCGCCTTCATCACCGAAAGAGAGAGTTACTGCTAAAAAGTAATGCCTTTCGGGTTAAAAAATGCCAGAGCCACCTACTAGAGAATGATGAACAAGGTCTTTGAAGAACAAATGGGGAGATTGCTAGAGATCTACATTGATGATATGATGGTCAAGACCTCGTCATTAGGATCACACACCTCAGACCTCGAGGAAGTATTTGCACAGTTAAGGAAGCACGATATGAGACTTAATCCAGAAAAATGTGCATTCGGGGTCTAAGCTGGAAAGTTTTTGGGGTTCATGCTGACTCACTGCTGCATTGAGGCAAATCCCGATAAATGCATAGCGGTGCTCAACATGCATAGCCTCCAAAGCGTGAAATAACAACAACAGCTAACTAGATGGATCGCGACTCTCACACGATTCCTAGCCAAAGCCGCTCACAATTCCCTCCATCTTTTTAAGTTATTAAAAAAGGGGACATGATTCGAGTGGACGCAGGAATGTGAAGACGTTTTCGGTACTTTGAAGAGTATTCTGGCATCCCTTCTCATTCTTGCAAGACCGAAGTCGGGAGAAACATTTTACGTGTACCTCTCCGTCTACGAAGAGACTGTGAGTTCGGTACTCATTAGAGAAACACTGAAAAGTCAGAAACTGGTTTATTTTGTGAGCAAGGTGTTACAAGGTCCCGAACTCCGATATCAAAAAATAGAGAAGGTCATTTTTGCACTCATCATCACAGATAGGAGACTAAGGCAATACTTCCAATGCCATCCTGTGGTGGTAAAGACAGATCATCTCATCTGACAGATACTGCACAAGCTGGACTTAGCAGGGAGGATGATTGCCTGGTCTATCGAGCTTTCCGAGTTTGGAATCGTTTACCAACCTATAGTAGTCATCAAGGCACAAGCGTTCTCAAACTTCCTGGCTGAACTCACCTCAGACTCCGGTGATGCCAAGGAAATATCTTAGACCGTGTTCGTTGATGGATCCTCAAACCCAAAGGGAAGTGGTGCCAGGTAATCTTGGAGAATTCTGAAGGGGTGATTGTTGAGAACTCCCATAGGTTTGAATTCCCCACCTCGAACAACCAGGTAGAGTATGAAGCATGCATCACCGGACTGATAATGGCTAGGGACTTGGGGGCTACAAAGATTTGACTCTCCCAGCTCGTGACCTCCCAAATCCAAGGCAAATATCAGGCCAAAGAGCCCCTCCTATAGAAGTACCAGGCGAGAGTACAAGAACTCCTCACGAGCTTTCAACTAGTAAAAGTGGAACATATACCCCAAGAGCAAAACTCTAGGGCTGACCTTTTATCTAAGTTGACTAGCACCAAGAGTCCGGACAACAACCATTCGGTGATCTAAGAGACCCTCTTATATCCCATACTTGCCGACAAAGTTGTCTTCCAGGTCAACGGACATGAACGTACCTAGATCATGCCACTGATGGAATACTTACAGTCTGGTAGCCTCCCCGAGGATCCAAAAGTAGCTTCTAAGTTGAAGAAAATCATGGTCAGATACACCATCTTCAATGGATAGTTGTACTAGCGTGGATTTTCTTTACCTCTCCTCAAATGTCTTGCGCCAAAAGAAGCCGAATACGTCATAACTGAAGTACACAAAGAAAGTTGTGGGCACCATCTAGGAGGTAAGGCTCTAGCATTGAAGGCACTCAGGGCATGCTACTATTGGCCCACAATAGAGGTAGACACCCTTGCGCATGTCCAAGTATGCGACAAATGCCAACGACATTCTGACCACTATCACGCCCCGCCAGAAGAACTGTCCACGACATTCATAGCCTGACCATTTTATTAATGTGGCATGGATATCTTGAGTCATTTCCCTCAAGCGCCTGGGCAGCTGACATTTTTGGTTGTAGTCGTGGACTACTTTACCAAGTGGATAGAAGCAGAGTCCTTGGTCACCATCACCTTGGCCCGGATTCAAAGGTTCACTTGGTGCCACGTTATTACCAAATTCGGGGTCCCAGAGTCAATTGTGACAGAAAATGGAACACAATTTAAAGACAAAGGGTTCGAAGAAGTACTCACCGAGTTGAAGATAAAACATCACTGCAGCACTGTGGAAAACTCCCATATAAATGGGCAAGCTGAAGCAACAAACTGTGTTATCGTCAAGGGGTTAAAGATAAGACTGAACGAAGTCAAAGGAAATTGGGCCGAGCAATTAGACCACATCATATGAGCCTACTGAACCACTCATCACTTGACGATGGGAGAAACCCCGTTCAAGCTAACCTATGAATGTGAAGCAATGATCCCGGTGGAGATATGAGAACTTAGTTGGCATCTCTAGAACTTCTCGTCTGATAACAACCCCAGACTGATCAGGAAAGACTTGGATTTATTGGAAGAAAGAAGGCGTGTCGTACACATACGCGACGCTGCAATCAAGTAAAGAACGGTAGCCCGGTATAACCTGAAAGTCATTCCTAGGAGGTTCTAGCCAGGCGACCTAGTATTCCGCAAGGCCGACATCAACGGAAGTAATGCCTCCCAAGGGAAACTAGCCCCTAATTGGGAAGGCCCTTACTGTATCGTGATCAGTACCGGCAAATGAGCTTATACTCTGGAGACATTGAAGGCAAGTCGGTAAAGAATTTTTAAAATGTAGACAAACTTAAAAAGTACTACAGCTAAGTACCTTTTAAGGCCTAGTCTCCTACTTTACTTTATGTTTGATCTGCCCCAATTGTAGCACAGACCTTAGTCCTTCAAAATACTCAATGAACAAGTATTACGGATTTAGCACATTTTCTACTAAAATTTTCAAAGCCATTACGAGGCCCCAAGATGTCATGGTACCAATCGTGAGTTATCTTGTGCTAGATAGGTCGTGCAGTAGAAAAATTCTGTCTTGGAAAAATTCTTGTACTAAACCATAAGCACGAAAGACCCCGGCAAGGACCAATCTTTTTAACTAAAAGTCACATGGCATCCTGAATACCAAAACAAATGGTAATGGACCCCGGACATGGTTTCTTACCTTAGGCACAGTTCTTGAATGTCAATCCACTTTGGATGTCGAATCATAAGCCAAGGTTTCTAAATTCTTATCACGCGAAGTCCTAAAGGGAACCATAAATGTCAATGGTAATGGGCGTTGGACCCGGACCACAATTTTTCTCATCAAATTGAAATTCACAAAGTCTAAACAAACACGAAGGGCATTAGACCCAAAAACAGACAAAGGGATGCGAGAAAATCAAAAGGAATTAATTGAAACCCCCAAAATCGGGGTAGTACCATTGTTCATACAAAAAAAAACCCTCACGTAAGGGGCAAGAATAAACATCCATAATTATTCTGCGACAGGATCTGGATCGCAAACCATGGCAGAAGGACCTTCATTACTTGGACTCTCAGTAGCGAGACGAGAAAACATAAGAAGACCGTCTCGGACTACCTTCTCGGAGTCCAGGAAATCCAGAACCAAAGCAACCTCGGGATTAAAGAGCTAGACTTAGTTGATAGCATTTTAGAAATGCTCCTCCTTGATGTCGGTGCAAATGGCAACAAGCTGGTTAACATCGCCTCGCAAGGAAGTAACTTTGGCGTCAAGTTGCCTGTTATTGATCCGGAGATCTTTATTCTCGGTCTTCAGTTCGGCCACACACTTTTTACCTTCGCTAAACTAGCTTCTCGTTCCTTTATCGCATCTTTTAGGGTGGCCACCTCACTTTCCAGCTTCAGGGCCCGAGTTTCAATATCATTTTTGGCCTTTACAGCCTCTTCCTTTGCCCTAAGAACTTGGTTTTCACCCTACTCTGCGGCAGTAACCCTTTCTGCTAACTTCCGCTCATGATTTTCAACCATATGCTTCCAATTACCAAGTCTCCGCAGCAAAACGAAGCCCAAAAGTCTTGAACCAGGAGAAGGTATCCTTCTTGCCACGCAGGGGCTAGATGAGCTTCAACTTCTTTATCAAAGAGCTAGAAGTAGATGAACTCATGGGGATCTAAGTCCTCACGGTACAGATTGATTAGCCCAATGTCTTCTTCAATCGTGGCCTTCTTACCCCGGTAGTGTGACTGACCCTCGCCGACCGCTTTTCTCTTACGCCTTGTAAACACGGGAGAGGAATCCTCCACGTGGATCAGTTCCTTCTCCATGGTTAAGACCTCGATCGGATGGGGTGGCGAGACCGCATAACATCAACGGTGGGGTTTGATGGCCCCGGTTCACTTCTGGCCTTCAAGGCTTCAAAGATTGCTAACGCGTTCCCAGTTTAAGACATCTCGGCCAAGCTCTCTAAAAAATCAACATAGGCAATTAGATTCATATAATGGAAAAGGAAAAGAAAATAAGCATGAACAATGACCTATACTACCTAGCATGGCCCAAAACTCCTCATCGTCTAGGGCATCTAATATATCTTTAGGCCGGATTTTACCGAACTCGCCAACCCACATTTTGAAGAAATTGACACACTCAATCCCCTCATCATTCAAGTGACCTACTTCCCTCTTGAATGATTGGAGGGGATACTCCACGCCGCCGAGTTCTAGTATAGGCTAAACGTTGGCTCCCCGTTGCTCCCCAACTAAAAAGGACGAGTGTCGCCGGCTGCCATCAACTTAAAGAACTTTTCTTTAAAGTCCTTGTAACTTTCCAAGTATAGAAAAAAGATCGTTCTTCCTTGTCGTGATCGCACCGACAACTAAGATTGTTGACAAGCGAGGGCACTATGAACGGAATACCTAGTGTAGAAGTAGAAAAATACCCTATCAGAGCATCGCAACCCCACCAACCTGCATATTCTTTTGAAGGTCATGATATTTGCCCTGCCATTAGGGTGGATTTGACTAGGGATGACATGAAGAGTCTGGAGGATAGCAATGTGGAAGTTGTTGAAAAGGAGTCGAAGTTCAAACCTCGTGAAGAAGTCTTCATAGAGAAACATGAAGTGTTCCCCCGCTTGTCGGGTCGAACACACCCGTTCTTTCCCCGAGGATACGACTAAGAATTTGTGATCCTTTCCACCCTCCTTAGTAAGCTCCAAGTAATCTATCAGCTTATCCAATTCCGCCTCAGACTCATAACGGGAGATCATATCAAATGCATCATCCGCAACCCATGTGTAAGGCAATCCCAGACCTCGGCGAATACGAATCGCCTCCTCCTCAGCCTCTTGATTCTCTGGCTCCGGAGCTTCCAGAACCGGGGCAAGCGCTTCAAGAATGAGCGTTTTTCTTCTGGCCATTTGAATTCCTGGAAGACACAGAGAGGCGTAGGATTAGAACTAGTTAAGTTTAAAGATCCAAACATGACAATGGGAAAACATAGAAGACTGAATGCACCTATACATTGGCCTCTGCACCCGCTAAGGTAAAAGCCCTGGTAGGACACCTCTGCCGCACGCAGTGCAATGGAAAGGGTGCTCTGTAAGGCAACGCCATTAGTGTAGCATTGTCTTTGCCTTAATGGTTTAATATGTTAAGTTTTGATGATGATAAATATAAGATAAAAAGAATGATGTTTATGCTTCATAGATATGCTTAATGAGATATATTGTATCATGCATATGAAGATATTTAGTTATGAATTTGGACTAACTATGCTTGTGTTAAGTGAGTAATACTTTGTAGGATAGTCCAAGTATCAAGAGTGAGCATTACAACAAGAAAGCAAAAGATCACAATCATGCTCAACTCAAGAAGAATGAGAATGATAAGATGTTCCAAGCATTTGTAAGATTTGAAGAGAATAAATTTTTGGAAGCTTGGATTACATCAAGAATTGATGATGACAAAAGATCAAGTCCCAAGGTTCTTCAAGAATAGCTTATAGGACTTAGATCTTGTGTAAAAGTAAAGAGAAACCACACTAAGCTCAAATATATTTTAACATCTTTAAAAAGTGTTTCTTACATGTTTTAATGCCCATCAAACTGATTTTAGAAAGTTAGTCTTGGTGGTAGTTCAAACCTTTGAAAAATACCCAAGTTTGTGTTTTGCAAAACTGACATTTAGTTACTATTTTAATCATAACTTTTAAAATACTTTGAGTTTTGTTATGAAACTTATTTCATATGAAAATAGACTCAAATATCTTTCCAATGAGTGGTCATTTACTTTAAACGGATAAGAAATGAAGAAGTGATGACCATTTGCTTTAAACTATAAAATATAGTCAAGTTTGAGTTTTGAAAAACTGACATTTGGTCAATCTTTTGATCATAACTATCAAAATACTTTGAGTTTTGTTGTGAAACTTATTTCATTTGAAAATAGACTCAAAGATCTTTCCAATGACTGTCATTTGCTTTAATCGGATAAGAAATGAAGTAGTTATGACCTTTTAAAGTCAGTTTTCAAAATCAGAAATGTTGTAATCAATTACACAAGTCCTGTAATTGATTACAACGTTGACAGAAGTCATGTAATCGATTACCAAAAGTGTGTAATCGATTACCAAGTGCGCAGAAACGTTTCTAACGGCTATAAACAACTAGTTTTCATAAAAAATTATTTCTAAACACTATCAACGACTATTTTATCACTTGGGTTCTATATATAAGTCATATTTGAAGCATTTACATCCTAAGAAACACAAGAATACTATACTTGATCCTTGAATCATCAAAATCATATTTTGAGCTTTAAAGTGTGAATCATTGATACCCATAGAGCTTCAAGTTGTATTATCCACTCTTGAGAGAATTTCTTATCATTCATACTTTTTCCTTCAAGTTGTATATGTACTCTTGTAAGAGTTTCTAATCTTTCTCTTCATCTTGAAATCATTGTAAGAGGGTGAGATATTCCTTTAGAGAAAAAAGTGAGGTATCCCTTATTTGTAAAGAGGGTGAGATATCCTTTAGAGAGAGAATGGTGAGGTATCCCTTGTAGTGAGACTCAAACACAAAGAGTGATGTATCCCAAAGGTGTTGTGAGTGCTCTTGATTGTAAAAGTCATCAAGCACTTGTGAAGCTTGAAGAATTGGAGGCTCTAGCACAAGGGTGAGGTATCCCGAGATGTGAGGAGTGCTCTTGTTTATACAAAGGTTTTGCTAGCACCCATGAAGTCTAGGAGATAGTGAAGAAAATCTCAAGTTAAGCTTAGGGACTGGATGTAGGCCACAAGTGGTTGGTGTCTAAACTAGGATCTTGAGTTTGATTATCTCTTCCCTACACTCTTTAATTTCAGTATTTAGTATAGTATATTTATCTATTGCATATCTTGTCATCTTGGTGATTTGATTCTATGAACTTAATATCTAGCTTATTTGCTTAATTCATCATATATCCTAAGTGGTATTTGTGAAATCACTAATAGTTGCACCTTTGTTAAACTTATTCCGCTGCATTTATTAATTGAGTTATTCAAAATGCTTAATTTCTCAAAGTTGTATCAAAATTTGTAATCACCTAATTCACCCCCCTCTTGGGTGATGGTTGTCATGGCTAATAATTAGAAGATAGGAAAAAACAACTTTCCCCCACCCCTGCTCGTAGTAAAGAAAGGGAAACACACACCATAAAAAAGGGTGCGCAACCATTCTCAAAACGAAGATAAATAAAATAAAAGCCAATGGAAAGAGAATACCTCGAAGAAAATGAAAGAAGAGGGAAGAAATCAAGCTTTCGGAAGTTCAAAAATATCATAACCACTTTGCGCCGCCATAAAGTTCATCAGAAATCTCCTTAGGCTACCACTTTTTAATGAAAAACAACGAAATGAAACAAAAAGACTAAAAAACATATTTATAGGGATTACAGTTAGGGGGCAATTCCGTCCGAGTATTTCAGATTTGAAAAGATATTCATCATGGCGCGAGGAGTACTATGCACGTTCACTCAACCCGAGCGCACCACGTGACCCACGTAGCCGTCATGACAGTCGAGAGGATGATTACCCAACAGACTAAGAGACACGCAACCTCAGGGACTAAGAGTTTGAAAAACTTATCCATACCCCAGAAGATTGATTACCTCGAAAAAGTTCTCCCATGGTACAAAGATCCCAAATCTAAGTATTTAAACTTGACACTTCGCCGATCCCGACTAAGTACTAAGCTGGAGGTAACTTAACATATCACGTCATCAAGGTGAGCGTTGGACTCACCTCAGTATAATATAAATACCATGGTTTGCAGAAGAAAGGAAAATAGAAGATAGAAGATTCAAAGATAATAATTTTTATTTTTATTCTCATTCCATACATCATCTTACATCAAAAAGAGAGGGAAAAGAAAGTATAGAGATATGAAATCTATAAAGAAAAGAAGGATCTTGGAGGAAGGAACCAACATCATCGTCAACGGCATCCCAGGCCATGTCACATCCACATTTCCTCCGTGGCACACAGAGTCGCTGCCACCACCATGGCTCCCCAGAATCCGCACCGGACTCTTGAAAAATGTGGATTGGCTTTAGCGGACCTCGACAAATCGGCATCAGGAACCCGAGACGCCAAATCTTCTGCATTGCCTCCACCAATAAAGGTCGGGATGCATCCTCCTTCACTGGATGGGGCACAACCTCTCTTGAAGGAGATCGTTCCACCAGAGCCTTAGCCGGTCTCACGATGGCCCCGAGTTACTTCAAAGCACAGAGCAGCTTCAATAGTCCCTCCTACTTACCCAAGGACTTGTTCAAGGCAAAGCACCCATTACATTCTCGAGAAAGAACAAAGAGAGTGAGCACCCCAGCTCTCAAGACCCCTGTCCAACATAGCAGATGACTTAGACCTCCCAAGTGACGACAAAATATCAAACAAGCAACCAGGGTACGTTGGAGAAGTAAACTGCCTTCTATAATTACGTTGAGAAAGTAAACTGCCCTTTAAAGGGGACATTTGCAGAGTGGCAAAATAGTTTCAGGCATTTTGAAAAAAAAAAAAGGAATATGGTTCTCGCAGTGGGCAGAACCCTTTTAGGACATAAATTAAACGCAAAGAGAGCCATAAGGAAAAATTACTCTCTTAAAGCCAAGTTGCAGAGCAAGAGGAATGCAACAGAAGAAGTACTAGCTTCAGTGAAAACACTCCCCTTTTATAGGAGAAGCGAAGCATTCTGATTTGATTAAAGAGCAACGTACCAATTGCATAAGGTAAGTTACCCTTTAATGCTCCTCGATTCTGATTGGACGAAAGGAAAGCGTGCAAATGAGAAACATCATAGAATTAATGTCTCTTTTAAAAGGGCCATTTAATTCCCAATAAAGTCAGAGTAGCAGTTTCCCAATGGAGCCCAATATCCCTGCAAAGCATGAAAAAAGACAAAAGACCATGCGAAACTATGCACAGGAGCAAAGGGCATACCTTAGATGACGGGATGGCGGTATATGCCAACTCCAGAGGTACTCCCCAGACAACGGACGTCGGCCTTTACAGATCCCTACAATGCAACCGATCCCGTCCAAAGTCTGATATCTTGACACTTAATTGTTCCATTTAAGCGCCAACCTGTGAGCAACTGCTCCGGACTGTGGTCTGAGATCGCCCAAATGGATAAACCTGGCATATCCACCACCAGACTCCGAAATAAACACCTCGGTTGGCCGTCCGTACACAGGTACTAGTCGTATCTTCCAACAATACTCCATAAGTCTGTGAAGGTCCTAACAACTTCCAATCGTGACCTTTAGGGTGCAAGGACCATAACTGTCTGCAATAAGGATTGGCCACTAAGGGGACAGCCTTGACAGGTCAGAGACGGATCTCAACAATCGTGAACTGATACCTCTGTCATGGCACGATCCCAAAATACCTGCATCCAGTACGAATCGCATGAGGAATTCAGTCGCGCTCTATATATACCAGGCCAAGTTAACCTAATAAGGTATCTGTTACCTCATTGCATAAATCCTACTTGTGCACTGCCTGACTTGAGCGTTGGAGTCCCTTTACAGGTACCTATCCCCCTGTTTCAATACGTTTGGCAGCAGTTGTGTAAGGAGGAAACAACCATATATGTACCTATCTCAGGTACCCTCTAAATCCATTTCAAAACACTAATGGTGCATAAAACTTTAAAAATCATTTGCAAACCACCAACGTGTATTGGTCCTAATGAAAGAGGTCTGAGTCCTTTAAGTATGTGAAAATGACATCGTTGGGAGTAGAGGTGTAAACGAGTTAAACCAAATCGAGCACTTAAAGTTCAAACTTGGTTTGTCAAAAAAAAAAAATAAGCTGCTAAAGTTTGACTCATTTATTTAAACGAGTTAATTTTAAAGTTAAAACTTGTCTTGTTTAAAAATATGAAAATTTGGACTTAACTCGTTTATGACTTAATTATTTTCTTTCATTTTATCAAAACTCTCCTTAAAATATTTTTTAAAAAAAATTATTAAGCTAATAATTATTAAACATCTTTATAATAGAAGATGAATTAAAAATAAAAAAATGATCTTTTTTTTCATAATTCATTACATAAAATAATAAAAAATTTCATAACCTTCCATTATTAAAAATAAATTTTAACACTTAAAAATAATATATTTTCACAATAAAATTGTCTTCTTCCTTTGTGCATGAAGACACAAGTTGTTAATAATTGTATATTTTTTTTTGTTAATATTTTATAAATACTTGTTAAAATAAATAATTTTAACAATTTTATAATTTTTATTTTCTTATTAATTATGAATTTATGCTTATATTATATAATATAATTGAGTTATTCACATGTTTTTAATGTTAAATTCATAAATCTTGAGTTTAATTCATTTATACAATCGAATCTAAATTCAAGTTTGAGTTTTTTTGTTTAGTTAAATAAAAAAATTTGACAAAATATTTAACAAATTAAATTTGAATAATTTACGAATAGTTCAATTCATTTACATCTTTAATTGGAAGGAATTTCCGTTTAAACACTGACCTAATTTAAAATTAGTCCTCATCTATATGATAAAGTGATACTCTAAAAAGAAAATAATTCGCAAATGTACTAATAAATTTTTTTGGCATAAGAAATAAATTCTTCGTTTATTCTTTCTCCATCAGGATTACTATCACACATAATGCAGTAACTCCCACGTACATGAATCCAAAAAAAAAAAAACTCACAGTGAGATGATTACAATTAATCAATGTGACAAGAGAAAAATTCCGTTATAATTATAGTCATGGGGGCTTAAGGGCAAATTCCAATCACGTGCTGACACGGGCCTGGTGGTGTTGAATACAGTGGAGCCGGTGGTGTGTTTGGAACCCTCTCTCCATCTTCAATGGCTTTCATGATGTCCAAACAATTGCCACCAAGCTGGTACACGACGTTTGCGTCATTAGCGAAGGGCGAAGGCCCTGTTGTGAATTCGTCGTCGCAAGTGAAGTAAAACGACAACACCGCACTGAACTTGAAGCGTGCCTCGATCACGTCACGGCGTGCCACTTCCTCGATGGTTTCGTTGATGGAGTCCAGCATATTGCCGTATTCCTCCTTGCATATGGTGAGGGAATCCCTCAAGTCCTTGGAGTAGTTTCGTGGGTTGGCAAGTAACCCGTCGATGACGTCAGAGGTCTTGCGTACCTGGTTCTGGGTTGCCAGGATCTCTGCCTCCAGGGCCTTGTAAGGGTTGAATATTCCACCACGGATCTGTGGCAATATGGTTTGGACACAGAAGGTTGGGTTCGTGGTGTTTTTGCAGAGTTTCAAGACCTGAGCTTGAAGGGACTCGGATAGGGGAACGGCGTTGGTGTGAAAGAGAAGACAGGAGAGGGAAACAATGAGGCGGAGAAGGGTTTTGCTGAAATCCATTGTTTTCTCCTCCTGGGAAAGCGTTGAACATGAGAGAATGTAAAAGTTCTAAAATATTTTTATATATAGTTTGGGTGTAGAATCAACCGAAATTATTTAATTTGATTTGATATAGAAATTAAATCTTTTGTTTGAAATAAAAAATAAGATTTAATTGATTTAAGAATCAAATTTTATTTTTAGAATTTATTAAAATTGAATTAGTTGGATTTAATTATTTTATATTTTTATTTTTATGAGAGATAATTAGAAGTATAATAAAGAGTAAAATAATCTATTTATTTAAAATCAAATCAAATTATAATAAATTCTATTAAATTTGATGAAAGAGAAATTTTTAGGTGTTCTAAGAATAAGATATTTTTTTACTTTGTATTATTGAATATGTGTTGCGTCATATTTGTGAACTATCATTGTCTCATATTTTAACTATATTATACTTTAATGATTTTTAGTAAAAAAAATGTATTTTAATGGTAGTATTAAAAATATAATTTAAATAAGAGATAAATATGATTCACAAATTTAACGTAACACTTATTCATTGGTTTAAAATAAAAGAAATGTCTTGCTCCGAAAACACTTATAAGAGATCTCTTAATGAAATTGCTAAATTAATAATGAAATTTATGAATTTTAAAAATCAAATCATTTTTTTATTTTTAACATTTTAAATACAAGATTTGATTTACAAATTAAATTATTTTTTATTTTTTACATTCCAAGCACATTCTCATTCTTAAAGTGTATTTGGATTAAGAATTTTAGGAAAGCACTATATTTATTGAAAGAAATTAAAATGATTTAGTATAAAATACTTTGTTTGAATGTTAAATAAAAGAATTTAAAAAATAATGAGAATTTTTATCCAATATTTTCTTTAACTTAAAGAATTTGATTTGATATAACATATCTCCCGATATAATTTAGTTCCCTTATCTCTCCCTTCTATCTTGAAACACCACACACAATATGTGTGTAAAACCTTGCCCCCAGCCACGACCATAGAGGTGTTAAAACAAGTTGACCAAAGGTCAACTTATTTAACATGTCATTTTTTCTTTAATTAAGTTATATTTTTTATTCTCTTTTTTTAAACTATTCTGTATAATTCGTATGTCAGGGCAAATTCATCAATCGAGTCATTTTTATTTTATTTTTTTCTTTTTTTTAAAAGATTTTTTGGTGATAAATTAGGTTGTTCATCACTTTTTTTTGTTGGTTTCTTTTGTGAATTTGTCACATTTCGTCTGAATATGTTTAGATATATGATGATTTTGCTTTGATGCATAAGTTTATAACATGCATGTTTGATGACAACGTTTCTTGATTTTTTTTTTTTATCATTTATAGTCAGTTAGCTATGCCCTTTAATATATGAGTGAAAAATTCAAGGATGTCAAGCATATATAAAATTATATTGAAAATTCTTTCCCTTTGATTTTTGCCCCCGCCTTTTAGGGTATACCAAAATGACCATGAAGATAATTATTTAAGATAATATAATTAACTATATAATTTTCTAATAATGGATTTTATTTTAATTGATTTTAGTATATTTTCTTATAAAATTTTTAATCCCGTATAAATATTAATATACTTTTATGTAACTTTATCAACCTCGTGATGTAAATAAAAAATATCTAAGTATAACACAACACATATATCACTTTTTAATGATAAATTAAAATTTATTCATTTAATCTAAAGGTTAAATAATTATAATTAAAGAAATCCTAAAATAGAAAAAAATTATCATTGCAAATAATAAATTATTTTACAATTTGATAATAGATAATGGTTATGAATTTCCAATATCATTAAAGAAAAGTATATCAAATATAGATTTCATTACAACTTTTTATCTTAAAATCTTTATATGTCGATTAAAAAAAGTAACAAGTAATTTTTAAATTAATTTCATTTAATTATATAATTTTTACCTTTAATGGAAGGTAAAATAATTCATATTTAAATGGTTGATAAAAAATATTTTGATTTTTTTAATAAAGGAAACATAATGAATCATATTCAAAATATTGATTTATTTAAACCTTTTTCTAGATCACCTTGTTCGTGAAGCTTGCAAGGTGAAAACAATTAAAATAATCTAATTTAGTGAAGTTAAGTTTTGTTTCTAATCACAATTCTTTTTAGTTGTGAGCAATACTTCAAAGAACAAAGTTTAAGTGAAAGTATGAAGATAATGCACTTTTATCAGTTTTATGACTTTTTTCAACTAACGAATGATATCCTTAATTTATTAAGGCATACATTTCTAGGAGTACTTAAGATTGGTTTTTTTGTATAAAAAACCTACTATTTGATATGAGTAATTTTGGCAACAAAATGAAAAATTATTAGTATCCCAACACCAAAATAAATAAAAGAATATTTTTCATAAAAAAAACATTTTATAAGATAAATCCCATCATATCCCAATAATGAACCACAAATAAGGATTATGTAAACTAATAGGCCAATAAAATCCAAAAGTTAATTTTAGCCAATCAGATGGAGTACATTTCTTAGAGCACGCTCATGAAGAATGTTGTAGAGCTATATGGCTTCCAATAAATTGAAAGACTCTTCTGCTCAAGATCCTCTTATGCAGATAAATGCTCACAAGCATTAGGATAGCATGTGCAAGGAAAAACACAAAAAATCATAAACAGACAAATAACATGAAAATAATGAAAAAAAAAAAGAACTCATTACTTCATCTAGTAAAACCATTTCTAGCGAGTTTGTAGTTTGAGAAGTGTTGAAGCTTTATAAGATCCATAGTCAGATAACTCTAACCTTATTTCTTTAAAGAATTATCTTGTTTGCAGCCTCAAATGTAAATTCGGTTGCACCCTTCAAAGACTCCATTAGTAATGAAGTGAGGAGTAAATGATAATCAAAGAAAGCAAACAAAATAAGATACTTGCGATATTTGTGGACTAATTCATGCAATATAAAACTCTCCAAATTTTTTTAAATCTAAAAGCTTCCTCAATTAAATTACACTAATTGGTAATTTGATTTCAATTAATTTCAAATTTATGATTGATAAAATATTAGATAATTTAATTTTCATTAATTTCAACTTGCTTATTTCAATTAGCTTGATTTTAGGAAATATTTGACTGTGAGATTAAATATTCCTAATTAATAAAATATTAGATAATTTAATTTTCATTAATCACATACCACTGTAACGTTTTTATGACCATTCTAAAAGGTCAATTAATCACATCCCATTCCAAAATGTCAATTAATAATAACAATTAATAGTGATAAACTACTCTGACTTGAAATTCTCATATTATTAGACATAAATTACATACTAACTTTCAATTAATTACATTGGTAAAAAAAGTTATGAAATTTGTAATAAATTCATTAAATTACTTGATTTTAATAAACGTTAATTACTACCTGATTTCAGGTCAAATTCATTCTTCCAATTCATTAATAGTTTTGTAATTTTCTTAAATTTTTTTACTGTTCAAATTTGAATTTATAAAAAATTTATTAATAGCGGAAAGGTTTGAAAAATGGAGGGAAATTAAAATGCCTATAAAAGTGCCACGTATCCAAAGTTTTCCGCAACGGAGCCTTGAATTGTATATTATTTATTATTATTATTATTTGATTATATTATATATTATTATTATTATTATTAATTATTATTATTATTAAATAAAATAAAATAAAATTATATATATATATATAGAAGGATATAAATATAATATATATAAATTAAGTGAAAACTTTAGTAAAGTTGTTGTTATTTCAATGATGATATGATTATTTTATTTTATTTTAAACATATCAATCCTTAAATAATATCATTGAGATGAATTCTTGCTTAAGCACTTAATTGTATTTTAAGAAAATTAATCTCTCACTTATTGAATAATCAAAAATAATATGAGAAACAAAAAAAGGAATATATTATATTGAGAATGATTTATTCTCTTACACTATTCTCTTTCACATAATGACATGTATCATTCTTAACTTTTTTTTTAAAAAAATTAAATTTAAAAATAAATTTTTATTTCAAATTATTTATTGATATCTCTTTTATAATTTTTAAATATTTTTTCTCTTTTAATTTATATTTTTTAAATTCTATTTGAATAAATTAATTATGCATATTTTTTATAATTTTAAATACTTTTCTCTTTTGATTTGTCTTTTAAAATCTCTATCTAAATTTAAAAAATTCCTTACAATGCATGGGATATTTACTTGTGATAATTTCATTTTATCATACCATGATACATTGAAAACTTTTTTGATACTCAAAAGAACATTTCATTCAATTCTTAGTTTATTTTTATACTGAACTAGTATTTTGAATCCGTGTAATGCATAAGATAATAATTTTTTTATTTTAAACATCTTTATTATTAAATTACGTTTAAAAATATAACTAATTTTTAAATTTTGTAATTTATATAAAACTAATAATGTGAATGATAATTAAGAACAATTATTCAATATAAATTAAAAAAAAACATAATAGATGATGGTATAATAAAGTTTTAGATCAACTTATATTATTTCGTTAGGACTTTACTAACAAAAACAATCAACTCTAACATCAAAATTAATAAACACAAAGGATAAATAAAAAAAATCAAATATAATCTTCATAACAGTAATGAATAAAAACATCAAAATGTAATATTTATATTTGACCCTACATTAAAAAAATTAATTAACATTGAGAATTATATAACTAATTAAAAGAGAATAATTAAGAAACCAACCTTTAAAAACTACCTAATGCATGAATTTCTTTTTATTAAATTTTCTTGAAAGTTTTGTACTTTTGAAATTTGAATTTATTTGAAACTTACTAATAGTATACATGTTTTAGAAAATGGTGAGAGATTACAATGCTTGTGAATATCACATGTGGCCAAATTTTTCCTAAAAAGAGCCTTAAAATTTGTATGTATTTCTCTCTCTCTCTCTCTCTCTCTCTATATATATATATATATATATATATATATATATATATATATATATATATATATATATATATCTTTATCTCACTTGCCTTTGAAATAACTTGTAAAATATATATAAAGTCTCCATTCAAAACTCTTCTAATGTTCATGGCTATGTGAGTTAGAAAATCTCGTAATATCTGTCATAATCATTTCCAATACCTCAAAAAATAAATCTCATAGTTTTATTTAACATTTTCCGTATAAATGTTTTCCCTCAATCTCGATAGCGATAGCATTTTAAAATTACAAAGAGTAATGTTATGTTTGGTGTGAAGGAATGTAATGTCATTCCACATTCAATTATGAAATCAAATGATTCTAGTATTTGTTAATGAGAATAAATATGGAATGACATTCTTATTCTAATAAATATGGAATGACATTCTTATTCTACAAATATGTGAAATTCTATTTCTCCAAAAAAAGATGGGATTCCATATTTTTGTGGGATATAATTTTAATTTTTTTACCTAATATACTCTTGTTTAATTTATAAATTGACAAAGATTATACTTCAATAATCTACTTTAACTCAAACTTACTTAATTTCATCTAACATAAATCTAGCCTTCAAACTTCGTACACTTTGCGTCTGAATGAGACAATAGAAGTTTCTACCCTTGCCTAGGAGAGTAAAATAATATTATCAAAATTGATGAAAAAAATATTATCATCATAAAAAAAATATTAATGTGTGTTGGTCCGAGTGGAAATGGCTCAGGTTCCTTAAACATGTGGTCATAGATTCGATCCCTGAATTCATGTATATGAAAATAATATCGTTGATAAAGATCTCCACTTAGACATCTGATCGTATCCTGAGAAATTAGTTTCTCGCATATCAGGTGGAGATACTCTAAGAAACAAAAAAAATGTTGTAAAAAAAATTAATCTTAAATATTATTTCAAAATGTGCAAATTACATTTATATATACATATATATATATATATATATATATATGAAAGAAAAAAAGTAATTTTTTTTATTTTTCTTATTAGGGATAATTATGTCATTTATATCAATTTAGATTCAATTTCATATTATATTCCACATACCAAATTATATAATTATTTTTTATTTCATATTGTATCACATAGTACTAACCTGTAAAATTGAAATAAGATTCTCATTCTAAGTTATTAATTTTTATTCATATTTATATTCTTATTCTATTAAATTCCATTATTTGCACCAAACATTAGATTTTTTTAATTGTTGATAAAAAATAACTAAATATGTAAATTAAAAAATATAATACAAAAATAATGAATTAGTTGATGGACAAAATTCAGTTATAAGATATTTAAACATTTAATTATAATGAATTAATTTAATATGTTTACTTATAATAGCACAAAAAAATAATAGAAGAACTAAATAGGTGTGCTATTATGTTTATTTTGTCTTGAGAGAACACTCATAGTTTTAGTTAGGCTAAGAACCTTAGTTACATTATCACATCATGTTTACTTTATTTCTACAAACAATTTCTTAATAAAAAATAATTTAGTTTTGTAAATAAACTTTATTTAATTAATTTAATTGTGTTTTTAAGTAAAGGTTTTACTTTGTGCAATGTAGATATTAAAATTAAAATATTTAAATATTTAAAACAATTCATATATATGAGTAATTTAAAAGATTATATATATAATTAATTAATATTTTGAATGATAAATTATATTTAAATTAATTTTGGTATGTTTTAATGTGAAATTGTCAATCCTATAATGATGAAATTTTTATGTATCCAAAAAATTAGTACATTATCCAGGACTTAAAATGAAAAAAATGTTTGCTTACCATAATTTTGCATATATAAAAAAATTATTAGTAAAAGAAAAATTCCTAACTTCAATTTGTCAAAAAAATTAAACATCATCATGGAGGGCAAAATATCAACGACAAAAGGTGTTAGTTCACAATGACATCAATTCTTATACATTATAATACTCTTCTCTAACACTCTTCTAACATGACAATTTTGATTCTATTGTTGTGGTTTAAAAATATCATTCAAATACACAAAATATTCAATATTACCCTATAGTCACTTTAATTTAATCATCCTTAGTTTTTCATCGCCGTTGTTAAGAATAGACCAAACTAATAATAAATATTAATTTTTTTTTGTTGCAAAATAATATCATGTATAAATATCTTGCAATGACTAACAAAAAGTGATCTCACTGTGTAACAAAAAAAAAAAAGAAAAGCAAACCAACCTACCGTACCAAAAATCATATTGTCAAATTCTTAATACTCATACACTAAAAAATTCCACATTAACTTTAAAATATGTTCAATCACTTAAATTTTATTAGCTATTATCACATATGAATAACACATCAAAACTTTACAAAAATTTTACATAAATTATTATGCATTATAATGCTCTTTTCTAACACTCTTCCAACATGGTAATATTGATTCTATTGTTGTGGTCAATAGATAATAATAATGATAGACTTTTGAAATTTTAAGAGAAACTAATTCTTTTGTTGAATCTCTCCTCAGTTGACTTTTGAACATCTTTTTTTCAAGTCTACTTTAACAAATTCAAGATAACCCCAAAGTCAATATGTTGTGTTTTATCTTCACATTAATTAAATCATCCTTAGTTTTTCATCCCTGTTGTTAATAATAAACCAAACTAATAACAAATGTCAATTTTTTTTTTGTTGCAAAATAATATCATGTATAAATATCTTGCAATGACTAACAAAAAGCGATCTCACTGTGTAATAATAAAAAAAAAAAAAGCAAACCAACCTATCATACCAAAAATCATATTGTCAAATTCTCAATACTCATACACTAAAAAATTCCACATTAACTTTAAAATATGTTCAATCACTTAAATTTTATTAGTCATTATCACATATGAATAACACATCAAAACTTTACAAAAATTTTACATAAATTGTTATATATTATAATACTCTTCTCTAACACTCTTCCAACATGGTAATATTGATTCTATTGTTGTGGTCAATAGATAATAATAGTGATAGACTTCTAGAATTTTAAGAGAAAATGATTCTTTTGTTAAATCTCTTTTCAGTTGACTTTTGAACATCTTTTTTTCAAGTCTACTTTAGCAAATTCAAGATAACCCCAAAGTCAATATGTTGTGTTTTATCTTCACATTAATTTTATTATCCTTAGTTTTTCATCCCCGTTGTTAAGAATAAACCAAACTAATAACAAATGTCAATTTTTTTGTTGTTGCAAAATAATATCATGTATACATATCTTGCAATGACTAACAAAAAGCGATCTCACTGCATAACCAAAAAAAGAAAAAGAAAAGCAAACCAACCTACCATACCAAAAATCATATTGTCAATTTCTCAATACTCATACACTAAAAAATTCCACATTAACTTTAAAATATGTTCAATCACTTAAATTTTATTAGCCATTATCACATATGAATAACACATCAAAACTTTACAAAAATTTTACATAAATTGTTATACATTATAATGCTCTTCTCTAACACTCTTCCAACATGGTAATATTGATTCTATTGTTGTGGTCAATAAATAATAATAGCGATAGACTTCTAAAATTTTAAGAGAAACTGATTCTTTTGTTGAATTTCTTCTCAGTTGACTTTTGAGCATCTTTTTTCAGGTCTACTTTAGCAAATCCAAGATAAGCCCAAAGTCAATATGTTGTCTTTTATCTTCACATTAACTGTCTGGTTAACAATGAAAAACAATTGTTAGAAAAATTATAAGATTTCAGAAAGAAATAAAAAAAGGCAAAAGATTCAACTACTTCATTAAAAAAATTCAAGTCTCTATACTATTCTTAATGAGATTTTAAACTAAATTAAAATGACTCATAATCTAAGGATGGAAAACAATTAGAGCATTAGTAACAAATTATTCAGCTAAATCAATAAAAAAATATCTTACCACATTCAATTTGAGTAAGATAAATGTGATATCTCATATCCTTATTGTTTCACTTTATACTATTATGATAAACGTATTGTACAAATTATCAGCAAATATATCATCTAATATAATATTTACTCCAAGAGAATTGAAAAATAAAGATAGTAAGATCCATCTTTGAAGCTCACGCTAATTTGTTGTCCCTAGATTGGACTAATATCATATGCATGTAAAATTATCAACTTAAATCACTGTACAATGAGGGGAAACATAAATATAACACTATATAAAATCAAAATATGTTACAACAAAATATGTTTGACGTATATGTTACGTCAAACAGATTTTGCACACCAGAGGAGAAAAGGGAGAGTCAACATATACAAATCTTAATGCAAAAAGTTGTTAGAATTAGAATCTAGTCTTTTACTTGTGTACATATGATAGTGGTTCAGACTTCAGAGTACTAACAACAATCTAAACATTAGCTTACATTAATAGTTTAACCAAAATCATCGATATATCTTATTCCAAGCTATACATCAGAGGGGAAGGATTATTATCAATTACCCACATCTTTTCTTGCAAATCCTGTGCAGCTCCAGGAATCCACAGTTTCCAAACTACTTTTGAACAAATTAAGCTTATGATATGTGAATTATTAAGTAAAAAATTATTGATAATGAACATACAAAATAGTAAGTAAGAATACATGTGGGAAACATATAGGAATTCCTCCTTGCATTGCTTTCGGAGCCTTTATAATGTTTCCTACATTCATTTGGAAATAACTCCAAATTATTAAATCTTCAGTAGAAGAAATTAAAAAGAAGGGAGAAACCATTATTTATATATATAAGGTAGTATAGGAAAAACTACCAAGCTTTAAATGCACTAAGCCACAGGAAAATTTATAATGAATATGAATCAAAAGCCACTCTATGACCTGATCATTTGAATTTCTTGATGACCAATTTGAATTTTTCTTTTGGCACTCCACTAACCTTGGTCACAGCTTTTGACAAAAATTAATTTAGTATTATGGTAGAAAAATTTTGGCAACTCAAGATTACCAAGCAACTTACCCATGAGTTATGTCCTTCACCCTGTGCCACATACTTGCAATCTTCCATGCTCCAAAGCTGAACTAAATCATATTCTCCTCCCGTTAAAACATATTTTTCACCTATATTGTTAAAACACAAATCATATTCTCCTTTAACAAATCATTAACTCACCAACCACTTTACTTTAACAATTCTTCTTTTTATTAAGAAAAAGCTCATATTAGACACAAATCAATAATATCTCTCCTGACATTTGCAAAAGTGCATCACCATAAGAATTTCACAAAACTATTTTATGATTTGCTCAAAAATTCTTATTGATTATAGTATCAGTAGCTTAAAACTAAACTATTTTATCATTTTAATACTTCCAGGTGCTTCAGTAAACGATCATTTCCCAAAAGTTAGGAGTGTTGAAACTGAGATATAGTATAGGTGAGTGTTGAGAGTTGAAAATCTATTATTGAGGGGCACAAAATGAGGAAAAATAACACTATCCATTTAATCATCTAGTTAACTGAGTACACATGTTCAAATCTAATTTTTAAAACAAACTCCAAAGTCAAGTCCAGAAATCACCAGAGTCCTAAAACAACAAAAAAGACCGCCATAATTTATACCATTACCAAAATGTACTTTCCTAACACAGTTGGAATATTTGGTTGCTAAGAAAATGTAAGAACTTGAAACAATTATTATCAAAGTCAACTGGTTCATGTCTTTTATCCAAAATATAAGGCAAGTTATATTTACCTGAATATTGAGAGTTACGAGTTCAAAACCATGTAGGAACTGTACCTTGTGTACATATGATAATGGATCAAAATAGAAACTATAAAAATAGATTCAAAATAGTATATCAACCTATTTAAACACTAATTAGGATGTAAAAAAATTGAAAATGAAGAAAAAACCATATTAGAAAAAAATATGTAGAAAGTATATGGAAAAATAGGAAAAAAATTCTGAAATTTAAATGGATAAACTATTCATTTACCTCAAATAACCCAACTCAAGCTCTGCAAATTATAGGACAAAGCTTTACCTACTCAAAACCGAAAGTCAAATAGTTAAAAACATATAAAAGAAGTTGGTATAAAATAAAAATAGGGATTAAGTAAAATTGCAGAAAAATGTAGTTCCATCTGTAGGATAAATCATATATAGTTAACATAGGTATATAATAAATTGTAAGTTAGCTTATTGAAATGAAAAATAAATAAACTAAGAAGATCCATTCGCAAATCCAATCTAACTTTCTTTCTTTTCTTTGGGTCATCTTTAGAGAAATAAAGGAAAAGACCATAATTCAATGTCAAGTCAAAAGTCCAGCCGACCACAATGATATACACTACATGTCAACAGCACTTTTCAGTAGCAACCTCATGAGACAACAATTGCTTTCTTACTCAATTGGATCATGTTCCAATAACCATATAAGCCAAGAAAAACAAATAAAAATAAATTCATCAATAATAAATTAATGCAAAGTAGGAGGGAGTGATATACCTCTCTCACACCTGAAATTTAATCACATGGATAGTATGTGCGATCAAGATGAGATAGAAAGGCTATGTCCATTTCAAGAATCTGAACAGAATAAAAAAGGTTGAAAAAACAATAAAAATTCAACAAAGCATATGATGTTTCACAAAAGACCCAAAGGAAATAGGAGCAAGAAATTTCCATATATCTTATTAAGCATCAATAATAGAATTGAGTCATCACAATATAAAAAGTTGACAGTGCCATATTAACTATAAAGAATGAAAAAGGTATTGAAATAATCCACATACAAATTAA
Source organism: Ormosia emarginata (assembly GCA_029884605.1). NCBI lineage: Eukaryota > Viridiplantae > Streptophyta > Magnoliopsida > Fabales > Fabaceae > Ormosia > Ormosia emarginata. Next base: position 12,512,957 of record JAQQTP010000085.1, on the reverse strand, counting down.
ACATACCTGTGAGTTCTTCCTCCCTGTAGTGATATTTGATGTATATTATCTTTGATGCTTCTTTACAACTTGTCAACTTCAAAACACTTGTATGGAACAACCGCTGGTTGTAACTAAGAAACAAAAAAATTCTCATTTACATATACAAACCTACTTTCACAGTAACAATAACTAAAAAAAAGTTACTCCTGGAGCTAGATGGAAGAAGTAGACATTCTTACAGCAAGAAAAGAATTCTCCAGCACTTTCATTTATGCCATTATAAAAAAAGAGAATATTTAGAAAAAAGAAAGACCAAATCAAGAAGCATTGTTTATAGGACATGGAGGAGTATCAAGGAGTGTCTATTAATATGAAGCATCACTAATCAAGTCTCTTAACAAAATCAAGTATCTAAAATTAGAGGCAAGAATGAGTGGTATGCAGTACATATGCAATATAAGGAAATAATGTAGATGGTAGTTTGTTAAATAAAAACTGCTTAAGCAGAAGGAAGCCATAAAATTCGATGGATCAAGCACTTGAAAGTAATGGCACATTTCTTCACCTGAAGCCCAAATTAAAGACAGGTCAAGCAAAACATTTACGGGCAACACTTCTATGCAACATTTGAAACTGATACTAATTTTACGGGTAAAAACAAATAAAAATCATATAATGTGCAGCCTTACAATAAATATGCAAATGATCTAGAAGAAAGGAATGAAGCCTCGACCATGTAGGTCCTCTATAGAACTTGATCCCTGGGTGACATAGTACCAAGCTTAGCAAAAACAGACTTAATTTGTATGCGACATAAAGCTTACATGTGCAGATACACCAAAAGGAATGTGTTGGGTACCAATAGTGAAGTACAATTCTTCATCAGCTATATGACATAAATAACTAAATTAAACACCAATACTATAGCCAACTTGATAAAATGAGCAAAAAGTTTGTTTAAAATGGAGCCAACCAACAGGTATCATATTAAGTACGCAAAAACCCAAACTGATGTAAGGCTTAAAGAACCCAAACCATAATGTAACATAAATAGGCAAACAAACTCACGGAAAATGGAGCGGGCGGTGGCAAGAAGCGCAGATGGTGACGGCAAGAGGTGAACGACGCGGTGAAGAGAGAGATACGACATCGAAACAAACAGAATAGGGACAACCCGAAGTGAGCCTTTGGGTTCTCCTTTGCGTGTCGCTTCTGCCCTATGCTCGGGCCTGCCCAGTCCCTCTCTCTCGATCTCTGGCACGATCTCTATGTACTCATCCCTCTGCATTTCACTTTCAACTTTATCTCTCTGTATATCTCTGAGCGTGTCATTCTCTCTGTCGTTCTCCCAATTTCTGAGTGCAACTCCTTCTTGTCCAAGCTTTCTCTATATTGATGTGTCAGTATTTGTCAATCTGCATTTGATTAGAGAATTGGTTTAGTTGCTCACTTTATTGTAGAAGTTGGTAAGCAAAGAAATGAGGAGTGGAAGGCTAAGTGCATGTTTGGTTTCTCGTTTGTCATTGCAAACGTAAGTTGGAGGTCCTCGAACGACGAGAAATGATGTTTGCCAATTTTTTTTTTCAGTTTACTTCAACTTGATTTTCACCTAAACGCACGTTGAGTTGAAAGCAAGAAATTCTTACTTTTGTGTTAAAATTGTTGTTCCAACTCATTTTTGAAACAAAAGTTTTCAAACATAAATTAGTTACTGCAAACTCACTTTCAACCGAACTTAAGTTTGCAAACACACTTTCAACTAAACTTAAGTTTACCAACTGCAATTCAAACACACATTTAGTGTGTGTTTGTTTTTCCGTTTCCTTGTTTTGAACGTGAGTTTGTTGTCTAGAACGGTGTGCCATAATTGTTTGGCTTTTCTTTTGTTGATAATGTTTCAACACGATTTCAACACTAACGTACGTTTGCTGCAAAGCAAAAAATTTTTGCTTTTGTGATACAATAAACTCAGTTAGAAAATTTTTTCTAACATTTATTTTATCAAACTCACTTTTGAAATAAAAGTTTCCAAACATAAATTACATTACCACAAATACATTTTCAACCAAACTTAAGTTTGCAAACACACTTTCAACCAAACTTAAGTTTACCAACTTTAATCCAAACACACACTAACAAGTGATTCAAATTTAAAATTCAAAATAAACATAGCAAGTATCAAAGACAATGGGAATCAGGAGAAGAAAGGTGATGGGTTAGGTCAAGAGACAAAACAATTAATGAGAAAAGGAGTTTCAAGAAGAAGAAGAGAAAAAATGGATTGGGAAAAGAGAAAATGGCCATGGAAGAAACAAAAGGCTCATTAAATGAGTTCGTTGAAACGATGGGAGGAAAGAGGAAGGAGGAAGGAGAAAGTGAGATACTCAAATAGGGGTGTTAAAAATTGAAATAATGGAACGGTGCGTACGAAATGAAAAATGAATGGGAAGAGGTATAAGAATTGAAGAACCAACGTAAATGTAAATGAGAGAGTAGAAGACTTGTGAAATACAATAAAGAAAAATAAATATACGAAAGATATTTTTTTAGAATTTAAATTTTGAAATTCAAAAACTAAAAAGTGTGTTAGTGGATTTTAAAACGGTTTTAGAAATAAATTGTTAATTAAATAAGTTAAGTGATTTGTTTGATAAAAAAGAGGTAGTGTGATAAATGAATGAGATTGCTTTTAAATTTATTTAAGAAGTTTAATCTTTGTGGTAGAGTATAACTATATAGCATAAGTAAAAATTAATAAAAAATTAAAATAAAACAAATAATTTATGTTTTTAATTGAGAAGATTATTAAAAATAAAAAAGTGTAACTTTTGGCGAGAAAAAAATTATACAAAAGTTGACATGTCAAAATTTTCTTTCAAATTACCTCTAAAATATATATAGTATAGTTTATCTGTAAGTAGTTTTTAAATTAAGAATTTAATTTTAATATTTCATTAGTATAAATAATATATTAAAAATTAAACTCTTATATTATTTTTTTTTGAAAAAAGTCTTAAATTAGGTCATAATATATAAGAAAACAAAAAATTCAAGTCCAAACCTATAATAGAATTTTAGAATGAGTTTAATAAAGTAAAAAAATTTAAGCAATCAAATTTCAGTATCAAATATGCAGTGATGAATAACGACAAAGAAGGAAAAGAATTTATGATAAAAAAAGGAAGGAAAAGAATTTAAATGATGTCAATTTTTAGCATTGATTTGCAAGGCTTGAAAATATCTTTTTTATATATTAAAGTATTAAATATATATTTTAAAATATATTAATAAAAACAAAATCACACAAAAAAGAAAATTACTTATGGATGCTTCCGCAATCGTGGTAGGGTTTTCCACTTTGCAGAGTTGCAGTTCGCTCTCGCTCGAAATGGTGTCTGTTTCTCGATCGATAATTGAATAGAGAAGCGCAATTCATCCATCGCTCCATTTCGGGGTTACGACATCATCGAAGATATCTTCAGTGTCGTAGGTGCGTTATTTTTGTTCCTTGGTTCTAGCTTGGTACCTTCAGCTAGAAAATCACAATTTACCTTTTTTTCTTTTTTCTTTTTTAAATCTCTTCCTCATTAAATAGCACACCCTTTACATTTGTTTTTGTTTTTACAATCCCAATTTTCTTATATTACTTTTTCCCTATACTACTTTATATATACTACTTTTTATATTAAATCACTTACTATTGAAATTTGAAATAAACATTCACCTATAAACATTTTTCTCCCATTTAATCACAACCACGATCATGTAATGTAAAAAGTGGTGTAGTAAAAAAATGATGTGGGATGAACATTTTCCTTGTTTTTAACTTGACATTCACTTTTTGCTTATTGTTTAGGGACTGTTATATTACATAATAGTATACTTGCATTGTGGATTATGTGGTTAAGTCACTGGGTTTGGGTTTTGAATTCTCATGTCTAAGTCTAGCAGGTCCATATTGGAGTTGTGAGTTTTCTAACAATAACAATGAGACGGCAGGGGCAGTATGAGTACGGTGATCCATCTGCCAATACTTATGTTACTGCTCAGATGCATCATAATATGTCTGGTAAGAGGATGGAAACCAGTTCGGGAAGTTTTGAAGGTCGGCTAGAGGCCTTCACTCCTGAGAGGGAGAATCTGTATGCGAATTCCAAGCTAGAGGGTCAATGGAGATGGGAAATGGATGGATCAAATATGTCAAATTCGATGACATCTCGTGCATTTAATGAAGGCAAGTGCTATTTAATTAATGCCTCTGCATGCTTGCTCATGTTATGCATTACCGGTTCCCAATGCAATGGACACCTATGAAGCACGGATACTTCATAATGTCTGCCGTACTCGTGTCGGATACGTACTCGTATCCGTACCAGATACTCGGATATTTGATAAATGTTAAGTTAATTTTTTAACAAAAGTCGTATCTCCGTACCATACACGTATCGTATTCGATACCCGTACCCGTATCCGTGCATCATAGATGGACACATATATATTTTAGTTGTAATTAGATATCCTGGATACAATTTTTCATAATCTAAATTTTTTGTTGAATCCATTTTTAAAAGTAGTGACTATTGAGTGGGATGCTTATCTTTATCTTTTCAGAGGTTAATATATTCTGTATTTTGGTCATGAAACATTACTTTTTCTTCATGTTAGTTTATGCAGATCTTGTCCTTGAAACAGGCAAATTCATCATGTGTGCTTTTATACACTAAGTTGTCACTAAAGAAAATTAGGATCTATAATGAGAACTTAAGAGGAGGAAAGTATGTATGATATATTGGGTGTAGTTATCTAAGTCAATTTAATTTTATACTATTTTAATTATTCAGTTACTCTTATAAGTTGTAACCTCGTATGTCTTATTAATGCATAGAACAAACATAAAGGTAAAAAAAGCACTTTTTTTTTTTTTTACATTTTGGGACAAACACTGAAGATGAAATTCTTTCTTCTTCTCTTTTGTGCAGAGAGTTATGCCTTTTCTACTAGAATGTAAATCAGTTAATTCCTGTAATTGTTAAGCTTCCTGCAGAGAGTTAGGCCTTGTAATTGTTATTCTCTTCCATGCTGCAGCTTGAAGCTTGCTGTTACTAAATTAGAAGTGAGGTAATATCCCATGGAATTGACGTTAGAAGGTCCTTTTTAGAATGGACTATTGATGGTATCAGGTGACTTGTTTGGGCAGAAAAATTATTTTAAAAGCTGACTTTTTCAATTTACTGCTAATGTACATATCTGTATTCATATTTTCCTTATTCTTTATATCTAACTATAAAATATTGCTTCTTTTCAATGAAAATACATATCAGTTCCTCATGTATATAGGATGAATAAAACTCGTGGTTCTTATTCTTCAGTTTGATTACAGTGATGTTCTTGTTCAGCAAACATTGCCACATTTACAGAAAATATCTTACTTTTGAATTCATTGTAATATAAACCTCCATGTCTAAATGCCGAGATTCATGTTTTCCATAGTATCATTGAAATGATTTTTGAATTCCTAAACTTAGGGGAACCATTGTGTGTTTTAGTGTAGGTCAAGGGGGTGATGCTTCAAGGTCCTATTTTCAAGATCAGAGGCCTGATCCTAAGTCGGCTTTGCAGAACCATAGCAGCAATGATTCCAGATCTCAAGCCCGTGAAGAAGATATGGATATTGGATATGAGGGAAATCGTTTGTCTCAAACTTTTGAAAGTCTTGAGCAGAAGTTTCTGGATGAAATTCTTAAACTAGCCAAAGAACAGAATGATGCTGAGGATTCAGAAAATGCAAGGCACAGAGAGGTCAGTTTAGATTGGATTTTCAGGCTCAATCTTCTTCTCTGGTTTGTTGTTAACTGTTAAGTGTTAACAGTATTAGTTTATTACTGTGTTATTGAAATCCCCAAAATCTCCAATACATATGCAACCTTTATGTCTTTTTTCTTTCTTTTTCCCAATAGATGAATGATGAATTCTTAATCCTGCAACGTCCTTGATGGATTGAATCCAGACCCCTACTGGAAAGGGCTTTAGAATAGTGAAAGTTTATTTGCAGTCTTTTTCAGAATGGAGTACTTTTTAGGTATGTAGAAAGCAAGTAAGCTGATAGCTATTGGATCAAACTGACTAGTGTGGCTTCAGCTCACTGTGAAAGGGGGAGAAACTGACCCGTTCTTAGAATACTTTTTATGAAGTAGATGGGTGTAGGACCTCTATCACATTTGCATGAGTGATGCTTTTTAAGTCTTGAGTTAGGTTTATTCTGTCAGTAGATTCAGCAAAGTCAATCTGCTGAATGCTTTGCTGCTTGCTGCCACCTGCACGTTTCCTGCTAACTGTAGGTTGATTGTTGTTTATTACATTTGTATATTCAAAAACCAATCCCACTTGTCACAAAATTTTGCTTACTAAAAACATGTATCTGTTACCATTGTTTGAAAATGGATATTGAGATTGACAGCACACTGGGAATAACTGGTGTAGTCTTATTCATGTTGGATTATGAGATATTATTATATGTTCAACTTAAACATATTTCTCAATTCCATTGGACTTATACAAAGTTTCATGTATTGTTTATTTTCAGAAAATAAATGCAATCAATGCTCAGTATGAAGAAAAATTGGCAGAACTCCGAGCTCAGCATGCCGGTCGCAGAGATGAATTTCTTCAAAGGGAATCACATGCAAGACAACACCAGTATCAACAAACCATAAGGGACCCTCACCCTAATAGTGGCATGGTGCCCGGCCGCAACCCTCACCCTCATGGTTACAGCAATGTTAATGCTTCAGCTGCTGTTGGAGATGTGCGAAAAGGCTATTCTGCTGATCACTTTGATCCTTACAGAGAGCGGGCTCGATTTCTTGGGGGTACGAGAGATCATGGATTTGAGCCCCGAGGTCCATACCCAGGGGGACGTGTTTATGATACTGGTTCGCGCTACTACAATTGAGTTGCCCTTAGGTTCACCATGCAATTTGGGTTTCAACCGTGGATTTGCACGTTACAATTTAAACTGCTTATATTGACATCTATGCTATACCATCTTACCATTTTTTTGTGCTCCCTTTTTATGGATATTAAGGTTTTTGGGTAGCTTTATTATATAAATCAACATTTGGAGGCATACTAATGATTTATAGAAATCTTTGATGTGGATGTTCACATCTAAAGATGTGGTTTTTAACTAGATTGGGGAGGAGAGATGTATAGAGTTAGATTAATGTATGTCAATCTCTAGAGGCGATCTTTGGTTTTTGTTAAGTAAATAATGGATACCGGTGCATCTTTGCAGAATTGTTCTTTGAATAAGTAGGTGCACATGTTTACATTGGCGTTGTGCATTTATTTGTAAACTATGTAAATGTCGTCGTTGTTGTGTGTTTATGGAAGGCAATAGCATTTAAAACTACGAAGCAATACTATTATTGTATGGTAAATAAAGCGGTCGAATTATTGACAATATTATAATACTACGCATTGAGCTAAGTACCAGTAATTCAAGATATCATGTTACTAGCTCCCAATCCCTAATAGAGCCATCGTATTAGGATATGGTACAATGGAAGTGAAGTCCAAGAGAAAACAAACTTATTTTCAAAGTGCAAGATAGTTAGGCATCGTATTAGGATATTAACCTCCTAAACGTAATGAGCTTGACAACGGTTCCTTTGCCTTGCAAATTCAAGATGAAAAGTACATAAATGCATTAGTTTGGTTCATCACGTGAACAAGCGATAGATGCACCAACTTTACAATAATAAATGGAGATACATTATTATGTTGAGCAGCTAACATTAGGGTTTTACTTGAGGCCCAAAACCATCATTTTTTTAAATGTATTATATCAGAGGATTTTTGAGATTTGCTTAATTTTTTTAAAGCTGGCTAAAACAAGTTTTATTAGGCTCCACTTCACAAATTCTTTAAAAATTTATATTTAATAAAATCCTAACAATTTCAAACTCAAACTAGTAAGATTAAAAGTAAACTTAGGAAAAATGACAGTCTCCAAAAATAAAAAAATGGCTCCACTTGAATTAAGGATATATTTATCATAATCTTTATTTCCTATCTGAATAAAAAATCATAACCAAATGTTTATACGTAATTGAAAAATAATAAAATTGTAAAAATAAAATAAGCTTGTCCTAAAAGTTTTCGTAACATCTTGACCTTTTTCTTCTCTGCATTTCTCCGCATATGATTGTGTCATCTGTCATGGACCATGGCATTGGCAACGACATCCCTTCTCACTTTATCTTCAAAAGCCTTTTATATTTGTGTATAATATATAATTAGGTTCCTTAAAGGATTAGTCAACTGATATATATATTTCATTAATTTTGCTAACGAATATTTTAAAGGTACGGATTAAAAGATCATTTAATATCATATATGAAATACTTAAAATTATTTATTGAAGAAAAATTTAAATACTTTTTAAATTTTTAATATATAGTGAATGTTTACTTTTTATTTATTACTCTTTATTTTGGATTACCAAAAGGAAATATATATATATTTTTCCCTCCTTGTATCCTCTACACAGAAAAGCTCCACTTGTTAGTTGTTTCTCTACAAATTCGTAATTCCCTGCCCTCTCTCTCGGTTTTGAAATAACCTGCATTTTTCGAAGCAAATTCTAAATCTCTCTTTCTCTGTTTCTCTCTCTACAATGGACTGTGCCTCCGAAGATTGCTCCGACAACACTCAAGGAACGGAATCAAACAAGGACCAACGAGTCTATTTCGTTCCTCACAGGTCTCTTCCCTTTCAACATTCAACTCATTCCTCACTTCAATTCAATTCAATTGTCTCTTTGCATTTCTCATCATCTTCAACTTTCCCCAAATCCATAACTCAATTTGAATAATTTGCACAATTCAATTATTGAAACCATGAACACTAACAATGCCCGTTAGGGTTGAATCGATTCCTTACGTGTCAGCTTTGTGTCTTGGAATCACAACTTAATTGGACCAGCTAGCGTGTTGTTTTTTCAATGCTTTGTTTTGATTTTTCTGTGATCTGAGATTGTGTGCATTTGTTGGGAGAAAAATGATTGAATGTGTGAAGAGCATGGATGGATGATTTTGTGTGTGTTTCAGGTGGTGGAAGGATGCTCATGATTCAATGCCTGCGGGGGTTTCAGATAATAAGAAGAAGGGAATTGTGTATGCTTATTCGCCGGGTCCATCCTATGCTGGTCCTATGAAGATCATCAATAACATCTTCAACTCGGATCTTGTGTTCAATCTTCGGAGGGAGGAAGATTTGCAGCACAATCACGAAAATGGTGAAGTGGGTGTATCTGGCCGGGACTATGCTTTGGTATCTGGGGATATGTGGTTGCAGGCACTCAAATGGTGAGTGGTCTACAGAAAATCTCAACCCCACCCCTTCTGTTCTCTTGTATCTAACTTGAATTTGAGCAAAGATGGCAACTTAAACCATATGAAGTTTAAGTTAGAATGTGCATGATACAGTCATGCAACTTTTTTGACTTCAACTTGTGGTTTGGATCCTATATCTTTATGAAATTTAGATAGCTGGCTTGACACTTTCTGCTGTGTGAAATTCTCCTTTCATATTTATGGTACAACTTTGTGCTATGTCTTCATGCTTATGCTAGTTTTAACAATTGTCTTACTCCATAAGAGTTAAAAAAACCATGTTGTACGCAGAACTTGTTTAAATCAAACAATTTCAAGTCTTGGACACAAAGCCATCATTGATTTTTCTGTTTCTCTGGCAAAAGAATTCTACTAGTTTCTAGCATATGATTCCAGTAATTATTTGACCAAATTGGGGTTTTTACTTGACGATATGCCAGAAATAGTATGCGTTTGATGCAAGGTGTTCGGAATATCCTGTTACTTTTTTTAGCTATTTGAATCTTTCTTTGATTGCTATGACATGGTGGGCTTACTTTTTTTTTTTGTTTTTTTCTAGATGTTAATTAAAGTACATTTCTTTGGGAGTGTTTGAAAGCTATTGAGAACACCTCTAGTTTGCACAAACTAGAGTTTGCATCTCGTAGAGTCTTGTTGATATTTTTGGGCATGTCTAAGCTTACTTTTCATATTACTGATAGATTTCTTTTCGAAGGTGCAAGATTAAGTATACTTACTGCATCCTTGCTAGTTAACCAGATTTGTCACCTTTAGGGACAGATGTTAGGGATGAGAAGGCTAATGGAGTGATTATGTTTTGCATTGATTCCTGAAATATTTTGGTTATTTCTTTTTCTATGTTAGCTGTTATAACAGTTAAGTATTGGTAGCTCACTCTACAAACTTCGAATGAAAGTTGCTCACTTGACCATTGAATATCTAATTATCTCCAAACTGAGTACCCCCTGATGGTACCATATGCTAATACATATAACCTTGGAACTTAAGAACAACTGGCATGTTACTGATTCATAAATTTGACGAAATTGATTCATAACTTCTGATCATAATACTGCTTTTTGTATTTGTGAAGAATTGACATATTTGTATGTCTTTGTTTTATTGGAATAGTTACACTTCCTGTACAGAATTTCCAGTAGTGAATGGTATGTTCCTTAATAAGTGGATCAGAGATTTATTGCTGTTTATAACTTGCATTTATTAGTTTTTAATGTTGACTCTCAATAAAAGTAGTTCATGTTCTAGATGCAACTAATGAAAGTTTTCTGATATCCAGAATATTTAGTTTGTTATATCTTCATTATCTCATGCTTTGATATTTGGTTTAGGCATAGTGATTCGAAAAATGCAATGAAGGATGACAAAGGCTTTTCAGCTACAGACAGTGATATGGCAGATGTCTATCCTTTACAGCTCAGGCTTTCTATTCAGAGGGAAACAAATTCATTTGGAGTAAGAATAAGCAAAAAGGTCTCTCTCTCTCTTAGCAATTTTTTTTTTTTCTAAAATTCTTTTTTTTTTTTTCTAAAATTCATTTTTTTTTTCTAAAATTCCTTTTAGCATTGTTGTTGTCCAGGAGGTAGCTAATGGTAAGGCATTTGGATTGACTGGCCTCATTTAATTAGTCAACTTTTGTAGTTACATTTTTTTCATGGATTGCTGAGAAGTTAGATACATAATTTATATGTCTTCCATCATTTTTTTTATAATCATTTAAAGAGTGATTTGAGACAGAAAATATTTCATAAATGAGCATTTGCAATCTGTATTGTTGTTCATGTCTGGGTTAGGTGCATCATGGAGTTTTTTTAAGACAATGCTAAACACAATAGAAGTATATATTCATTTTTGGATAGTTTGATCCAATATTAGTGCTTTTATATTCATAACATAATTAAGGAGTCGTGGTTTTTATTTGTTCATTATCATCTTATTATTCAAATCCTAATCCGCTCTTCCCATTTATTCCCTTCTTTTTAGGACAATGCAGTTGAGCTCTTTAAAAGAGCCTGTAAAATGTTCAGTGTGGATTCAGAGATGGTAATAATATATTCTTTTTACAGTTCTACTTTTCATATAATTTTTCTTTTGACAATTTTACTGTTACTGCAAGAAATTGACAAATTTTTAACCTGTTATTGCACAGTTACGCATTTGGGACTTTTCTGGTCAGATGACCTTGTTTTTTGTAAATGACAAAAATCAGGTCCCAATAGACTGTCAAAGGCAGTCTGATCAGGAGGTACGTGATATTATGTTTTGATTAAAAATCTTCTCTGTTTATGCGTGTATCTTTCTTTAATTTATCTTCTTAGGTCAGAATCTGGTTATAAACTTCTCTGTTTTCCCAGTGTCAGGGATGAGCATCTGTTATGTACCATAACCCTTTGGTGCTTTAGCATGCTAGTTATCTAAGATTAAGGTTTTTGCATCTTAAGACTGTTTGGATACTTTAATGGGCATTTTTAAAATTTATAGAAAAAGAATGGCATAAGGTTTAGTACACAAGTTCTCTTGTACATGACATGCACTGTGTTTCTTCTCCCTGTGGTTCTTGTTTGGGGTCCTTTATTTGTATTTATTACATATGACGTTCATTGCTTTGGAGAAATGTTATTATGTGCATATGATTTGTTTCAATATCGGGAATTGCTATACTGACACATTATATTGGCATTTATTCTATTGGGTAAAGAAAGTTTTGCCAACGGTATTCATTTAATGTTCAAGATCAAATGTTTAGGGTTAAATTGCGGTTGGGTTTATTTACATGTGATCAGATATTAGTTTGAACTTGCACAAATGTGTACCACAGTTTTGTAAAGAAGCTACGTATTTCCTTAAGATTTTCCTTATACAAGGAAAAAATTTATTGTTGTCCTCTTTTTCTCACATGTTTTTTGTTAGTAATTCTGATTGTTAAGTTTTGCCTTTTTGGTTTTCTGTTTTATTGTCAACCCTTGCCCAGAACCCTTTACATTAGGGTTGTAGATGCAACATTAGGTTTGCGTGTTTGGGGCAAAAAGCATAATTTCTTGGAAGCTGGTAGCTTCTTGTATTTTATGTATGTGTCAAGTGAGGGTAACTTAAATTTCTGTTAGAATATTTATTTGTTATCATTTTTTATTCTAATAACTTGTCTTGGGTGTCTCACTATGGATTATAGTTAAAATTTATGATAATGACTTTACCTTCTGAATCATTGGCTATGATTGGATTAAATGCCTTATGTGCCATATTAATTATTAATATATGACTGTGAATGATATACAGATTTTTCTGGAGTTGCAAGTTTACGGGTTGTCAGACTCAATGAGATGCAGGGAAGGGAAAAAAGATGAGATGGCAAGTTTTTCTGGCAGTGCTTCACTGAAGATGAACGGTAGTGTTGGCAGTATGAATTCTAATTGTATGCATGCCAATTCTATGACCTCTTTAGGCTGTGGTGAAGCTGGTTCCTTGGGATTAACTGGATTACAAAACCTAGGAAATACTTGCTTTATGAACAGTGCTCTCCAGTGCTTAGCACATACGCCAAAGCTTGTTGACTATTTTCTTGAAGATTATGGCAGAGAAATCAATCATGATAACCCATTGGGCATGAATGTATGTGATCATTTTATTAGCTACTCATAATTTATTAGCTTGATATCTCCAGAAATTCTCTGGCTGGAAACTTCTATGTTTATGATGTCTTTCACTTTTTTATTCTTTTCTTGGTATATGTTTCTTTGCTAGGGTGAGATAGCTTTGGCATTTGGAGATTTACTTAGGAAGTTATGGGCTCCTGGAGCAAGTCCTGTGGCACCAAGAACGTTCAAATCAAAGCTTGCTAGATTTGCACCTCAGTTTAGTGGGTTTAATCAGCATGATTCCCAAGTTAGTGCATCTGGCTCTTTCATTCTATTTTTACTTAGGTTTTTAGCTTTACAAGGCTCATGTCTCTTGTACCCTTACATTCCCTACAGGAGCTTCTTGCTTTTTTATTGGATGGACTTCATGAAGATCTGAATCATGTTAAATGTAAGCCTTATATAGAAGCCAAGGATGGAGATGGTCGACCAGATGAAGAAGTTGCTGATGAATATTGGCATAATCATTTGGCTCGCAATGATTCCATCATTGTTGATGTGTGCCAGGTATGTACTCATCTCATTCTATGCAATGGTAGAATTAATTACTTTCGCAAACATGATGTAAAAAACATCATAGTTTCTTGGTGGTTATTAAATAATTAATTATAGAATCTTCTACGCCATATTTATGATTTACTCAAACATTTATGTGTAGTAAAAACAATTACTTATAAGAGTTCAAACTAGTGTTTTAAGCTGTTGGCTATAACTATAAGTAACAGGTCCTTATGTCTGTCCGTCATGCCAAATTCATGAGTTCAAAAAATTACAGCATGATTAGTGTCTATAATCTAAATCTAACAAGGAGTATTATAATGAATTCAGACATAGCATTATTAGGGCAGAACATATAGTCTAATTTCAAAAAACTTTATTTGAAATTTCAAATCTATTGTTTTAAATATCATATTATATAATTGAATTGCTTCGGAAAATTATAATTAGCTTCTTTGTATGTGTGTGTGTGGGGATGTATCTAGTGAGAGTAATGGTTTTATGTGAAAGGTGGCAATGACTACTAGATCTTCCATAAATGGTCAAGAATTTTAAAATATCAAGTCACATTACTTTTTTAAAATGTCCATGTAATAGTGAGGTGATGTGACTTTTAAGTGGTCTTTTAATCTTGACCATCTTTGGAATCTAAAATGGATTATAGTTCATGATAGCAGTTAATTGTGAAAGAAGCTAGAATAATAAGAAAACCTGCTAGATTTTTTAATCCATTGAAGAGTGAATCTCTCCTGTCATTAGAAGATTGCTGTGTATTTTTTTTCATTCAATTGAGATGAAATTTGCTGTCTCTTTCATGTTCATGAGAACTAGTTTGGTTACTTACTCTTCCTAATGGTAACTCTCTTTACCTAATCGATCATATTCATCATTTTATGCAGGGTCAATATAAATCAACATTAGTTTGTCCTGTTTGTAGGAAGGTCTCTGTGACATTTGATCCATTCATGTACTTATCATTACCTCTACCTTCAACAACAATGCGGACAATGACTTTAACTGTTGTTAGTGGTAGTAGTGATGGAATGACTCAATTATCGCCATATACCATTTCTGTCCCGAAACATGGAAGATTTGAAGATCTGACCCGTGCTCTTAGCATTGCATGCTCTTTGGGGGCTGATGAGACCTTATTGGTGGTGGAGGTATATATATATTTTTTAGTTTAAACTCAAATTTGAAGTCAGTTCCCCTCTCAGAATTTAGAAAATAGGGATTTCATTCATATTCTAATAATACATCAATGGGTGAGCTATATGCACGAGACCCAAAGCAGAATAGGAAATGAATTAAAGGTTAAATCTCATGATTTGTGGGATGTCCTAACTGACTAAGGAATACAATTAAATGAGCCTAAATCTAAGGATATAGTCTGTATCTGTTATAAAAAAATTCCTAAAATAGTTGATTGACTATACATGGTTTTCTACACTCCCCCTCAAGCTGGTGAATAGGTATTCTCCATTCCCAGCTTGGATACAATATTTTGGAATACTGTACTGCTCAACCCTTTGGTGAGTACATCAGCAAGTTGACCCTGTGTAGTTGCATAGGGTATACAAATCAACCCACTTTCTAGCTTCTCTTTGATAAAATGTCTGTCAACTTCAATGTGCTTTGTTCTGTCGTGTTGTACTGGGTTATGAGCTATGCTGATTGCAAACTTATTGTCACAATAGAGTCTCATTGGTCCATCCCACTTGATCTTCAAATCTTCGAGAATGACCTTTAACCAAAGTAATTCAGACACACCTTGTGCCATAGATCGAAATTCTGCCTCTACACTAGACCGTGCTACCACATTTTGTTTTTACTCCTCCATGTCACAAGATTCCCGCCAAGAAAGGTGCAATACCCAGAGGTTGATCTTTTATCAATCAGTGATCCAACATAGTCAGCATCAGTATATGCCTCATGTACTAAACCTCCATTTCTCTTAAATAGTATACCTTTTCCGGGTGTTCCCTCGAGATACTGTAGTACCCGATGAGCCACTTGTACGTGAACTTCTTTCGGGCTACGCATGAATTGGCTGATTGCACTTACTGTATACGCAATATCTGGTCGTGTGTGAGATAAATAAATTAATCTTCTACCAGACATTGAAACATTTCTCTGTTCATTGCAACATCTTCTGCTGTTCCAAGTTTCATATTCGGATCTATGGGTGTTCTTACTGGTTTGCAGGCTGTCTTGCCTGTTTCTTTGAGTAAATCTGTAACATTTTTGTTGGGAGATAAAAATACCCTGCCTAGAATGAGCAACCTCAATTCCAAGGAAGTATTTCAATCTTCCTCGTGCTTTGATCTCAAATTCCTTATCCAAACTCTGACTTAGAACCCGTTTCTCCTTAACATCATCTCCCATCACTATTATGTCATCCACGTACACCAAGAGTGTCGTGACTTCCCTTAAAGGAGAGTGTTTAATAAACAGTGTGTGATCCCCTTGGTTTCTTTCCTACCAGTAACTGTACTAACTCCTAGGTTTTGTTCTTTTCGAATGCCTCCAGTTTCACATTCATAGCTTGTTTCCATTTTTCATTGGATAAAGCCTCAGATAGGGTGGTAATCCCGATAATGGTATTTAGGCTGACAAGAAAGGACCTATGTGATGGTGAGAATTTCCTGAAGGACATGAAGTGTGCAAGAGAGCATACTGGTTGTTTAGTGCACTCTCTTGTTCCTTTTCTGACGGCTATAGGCAGGTTTTGGTCCTCATTATCCACGTGAAGTTCAGTTTCATCTTGCAATGAAGAGTTAGAAATTATTACCTCATTCAAAGGCTCCAAGTTAGACTTTTGGACTTGCACAGGTTCTAGGATGGCCATCTTCTTCCTTGTGAACACCTTGCCTTGCCAAATCTTAGATTCTCAAGAATAGGGTCTGTTGTGGTCTTTCAAGCACGGGTTCAAATGCGGTTTTAGGCACAGAGATGATGTCAGGCACAGGTTCAGGTTTGGGTACCGATTCAAGTGAATTTTCAGGGGTATGGTTGGACATAGATGTGCAAGGAGGGTCTTTAGATACTGGCAGCAATGATAAGTCCAAATCCAGCAAAAAATTCTCCTTATCTTCCGTTGAATTCTCCCCCTGAAGGTAAGGTTGAGTGAAATAAGGCTCCTGTTCATGGAATGCGACATCCATTGATACATATAATTTTTTGGATGGAGGATGATAGCACTTATACCCTTTCAAGGTTGCAGAATATCCCACAAAGACACATTTTAGGGCCCTTGGGTCAAGTTTCCCCCTGTTTTGATTGTGGACATGAGCAAATGAAACACATCCAAAAATCCTAAAGACAAGGTTATTTGAAGTGTGTAGGTTAGGGTAGAAAGTTTAGAGTATGTCCATCGGGCTCTTGAATCCCAAAACTCGGGTAGGCAAACGATTTATGAGATGGGTGGCTGTGAGAACAGCTTCCTCCTAAAAGGACTTTGGGACATTTTTCTCAAGGAGGTCACCATTTTTTCTTTCTACTACCTGGTTTTGTTGTGGGGGGTTGACAAAAGACGATTCATGTACAATTACCTCTTTTTGGAGAAAAAAAGGGTTAAGGGTTTGATTAAAATAATCCCTTGCATTATCTGATCTAAATCTCTTGACAATAACCCCAAATTGATTTTTTATCATAGAACAGAAATTTGGAAGGATAGTATTGACATCAGATTTGTGTTTGAGCTAAAAAATTCAAGTAACACGAGTGCAGTCATCAATAAAGGAGACATACCATCTTGCCCCAGAAACATTAGGAGTGGTAGATGGACCCCAAATGTCATTGTGAATGAGGTAAAAAGGAACAAAACTACTTTCATTACTAATTGGAAAGGGTACATGCTTGTGTTTTGCAAGCTCACACATTTCACAATGTAAATTTTCAACACTCAAACCTCTAAACAAGGAAGGGAAAATAGTTTTAATAATTTTAAAGGATGGATGTCCAAGTCTGCCGTGATGAAGCCAAATCTTTTCGTTGAATAGAAAATATGATGAATGCTTAAGGAAAATAACTTAGAACGATCTTTCATTAAAAACAACCAAGTACAACGAGAGAAGTCATCAATGAAAGTAACAAAATACCTAAGACCTGAAGAGGTAGACACATGACTTGGACCTCACACATCAAAATGAATAAGAGAAAAAAGAGACTTAGTTTGACTTTGGACCTGACTTGGAAAAGAAGCTCGAACATGCTTCCCAAATTGACACGACTCACAATTTAAAGACTCTTAACTTTGTAAGACTAGGAATCATTTTCTAGAGTTTTGACAGACTGGGATGATTGAGGCGTTGGTGGAGAAGACTTGGAGACTCAATCGCAATTCAAACCACGGGTGGAGATGACTCGAGATAGTAAAGTCCATGTGCTTCATGCCCTATGCCAATCGTTTGTCCCGTACCACGGTCTTGGATAACAAAGGAATTAGAATCAAAGGTTACTGAACAGTTAAGAGAACGAGTAAGTTGATTAAGAGAAATTAAATTAAAAGCACATCTAGGCATGAACAAGACGAATTTTAAAGACACAGATGCAGTAGGTGAAATACAACCAATACCTTTGGCAGTGACCTTTGAGCCATCTGCCAAGGTGACAAAGTGTGGAAAATTAGGTGCAGAAAGAGAAGTAAAAAGGGATCGATTACCAGCTACATGATCGAAAGCACTCGAATCAATTATCCAAGGACTTGGAGTATTACCAGTATAAGAGATACAAATTGTAGGATTACTCATATGAGCAAATGTGGTAGTGGAAGATTAAGTTTGTTTGGCTGCCTTCAATTGGAGATACTCCTGGAACTCGGTTTCAGAAAGAGTAATGGGTTGTTTCCCAGATAAAAATTTAGACCTTTTCTCCTCTTCATGACCCGAGTCAGATTGAGTGACATTGACAGTTCTATTTGGGAACCCATGAATAGAATAACATGTGTCCCGAGTGTGGTTTGTCCTCTTACAATAAGAGCATTGAAGACGACCTCCACAACCACCTCTACCCCGACGTCCACCACGCAACCCTGAAGTGGTCACCATGGCTAACACTTCGGTTATGTTTGAGCAGGAGCCAGAGGCTGATTTAGGGGAAGGAACTCTCAGAAGACGAGTGATCAAATTCTCTATTGTGGGAACTTCTTGGCCAGTTAGAATCTGGTCGCGAACATGCTCAAAATCTGGGTGCATGGCACGTAAAACCAACACCACATATAGGTTATCCAGCTTGTTTAATAACCTCTTATGATCATCAACTTGCAGAAATATTTTCAACTCCTCAACTGTAGCCTGCGCCTGAGTGACAAAGGCCGTCATGTCATGATCTGACTGCTTAAGAGAGGCCAACTTTTGAGCTGAGTCATACAGGCGTTGTATATCATTAGCAAACACATTACGAGCCTTATTCCAGAAAGTAAAACTAGTTTTAAAAGTTCTGAAATTAGCCAAAATAGTTGGCTCCACAGATTGCCATAGTAAAGCACACAATTGATAATCAAATTTCTCCCACTAACTCTTATGTTTTGGGGAAATATCGGAGGTTGATTTCTCCAAATGATCAACAAGTCCCTGACCTAAAAACCAAACTTCCACAGAGGCTGACCAAGCCAAATAATTTTTACCATTTAGCTTTTCCGACGTGATTGTGGGTGAACCGGAAAAAGCATATGTAATAGGAATATTCTCGGAGGAGCCTTTTATACCAGAAGAAGACTGTGAATGGCTTGGATCAGGTATTTCATATTCAGACGTAGCGGAAGACATTTTACCAAGAACAGGAGCAAGAATATAGGTTGTTTCACGCTAAAAAAAAAAGGGGACGTGACCGTGGGCACTTAAAACGACAACCCAACAGTGTGCTACTAAAGCTGCAAACCACTAGAAGCTACTCATGGGATGCTAGTGAGCTGATTGGTGCCTCCAGTGAGGTGATTCGACCACCGGTAGGTGGTGCGTGGCTCACACAAGCCGACAGAGAGAGATGCACGTGGCGGCGCGTCAGTGATTTTTCGGTGACGTGCTTGAAGGGGTTGGTTGGTCAGACCTTCACGAACCCACCTGCGCCTTCACTTGCTCAACAGTCTAGCCTTGACGGTGGTTGGATTGTCGTGACTCAATCGTGACGGTGGCTGTTATGGGTGATCTAGGGTTTGACAGCCCCAAGAATGAACCACTCTTGATACCACGTTGAATAGAAAATATGATGAATGCTTAAGAAA
This sequence comes from Ormosia emarginata, assembly GCA_029884605.1. Classification (NCBI taxonomy): domain Eukaryota; kingdom Viridiplantae; phylum Streptophyta; class Magnoliopsida; order Fabales; family Fabaceae; genus Ormosia; species Ormosia emarginata. The sequence goes on along the minus strand of JAQQTP010000085.1, from coordinate 12,493,206 downwards.
AATCTCCTTCGCAGCTGTGTATTTATATTAAAGTCAATCTACACTAAAATAGGAAACAAATCAATCAGCTCCTAATTACATGATTACAAATCCTAATTATATACAATCCCTAATTTATAGGGATACATAATCTCAACACTTTCCTTTATTGATTGAAACATATTCTAAACTTAATAAATGGTGCAATCTGTCTTGTCTTGGTGTTTCAAGGTAGTAGAGATCTTCCTGTTCCCTAGCACATCCAATCATCCTCCCTGAATCCTTGTCCTGAAAAACACAATAACTGTTGTGAAAAATCGCAGTGCAACATAGGTCTTGAGTGAGTTTGTGTATAGAGACAAGGTTTGTGGACAGTCTAGGGACATGAAGAACATTTTTCAAGGTCACTAATGGACTGATTTTGACGTCCCCTATGCCTGCAACAGTGGTCAAAGACCCATCAGCAGTGGCTATTTTCTTATTGCTTGGACAAGGAGAATAGGTGGAAAAATTATTGGATGTGTGAGTCATATGGTCAATAGTTCTTGAGTCTACAATCCAGGAATTGGTAAAGGTTGTACCTGAGGCACTTAGTCCAATTGAAAGAGGAAACCCTCCTGAATATGTCAAAGAACAAGTTGCTGAAGGCTTCTCAAGGTTGCTAATGAGTGATCTCACCCTCTTAATCTCTTCTTGGTTCAGATTGCCCAGTTCTTGTGATGTTGATTCACCTTGTGACTTGCAGCAACGTGGGCCTTGCTGTTGTTCCTTGGTTGTTCTCCTTGCTGACCCCATTCTTGACTTGGTGATTTTCCATTAAGCCTCCAGCACCGTTCACAAGTATAGCGTGCCTTATTGCAGTAAGTGCACCACAAGTTGTCATGGTTTTGGGTCTTTGACTGACCAGGTTTTCCTCCTTCAAAGCCTAGTCCTTTTCTCAACATTTGTGGCTGATTTGCCACTAGCCACCATGGCAGCACTCTTGCTGATTTCTGTTTCAAGCATCAACTCCCTCCTACTCTCTTCACTTCGAACTACGGACATGACTTCATTAAAATCTGGAACCTTTGACTTGCCAAGGATCTGTATCCTCACTTGATCAAACTCCGGGTTAAGTCCAACAAGAAAGTCATAAACTCTATCTTGCTCAATGAAGTCTTTTATCACGGCTGCATCATTAGGACATTTGGTTTTTATCACCCTATAATGATCTAGTTCCTGCCATAAGGACTTCAGTTGGTTGGCATACTAAGTGACTGTCTTGTTTCCCTGCTTTGCTGCCACTGTTTTCACCTTGACCTCGTATACTTGAGTAGCATCCTTGGCCTTGGAATAGGTTTGCACAATTGCATCCCAGATGTCCTTGGCAGTATTCAAGAACATGCTCATGTCACTGATTTCAGGGACCATAGAATTCCACAGCCACACCATAATCATGGAGTCTTTTTCGTCCCATGCTTCGAATTTGGGATCTCCTTTCTTTGGTCTGGTACCTATGAGGTGGCTAATCTTCCCCTTTCCTTTGAGTATGGTGCAAACTAGTTGAGACCATTTAAGGTAGTTTTTTCCAGTCAGCCTGTATGCAGATTGAATGTTCTGCAACTCTCTAGACTGTTGAGATTGAATATCCTCAATATCTTTGCTCTTTGGCATCGTTTGCACAGAGCACTCTCTAGGCAATTAAGGCCCAATTACTTCGAACAGAAATAACCAGTGATGAAGGTCAGTAGGTGCGTGGTATCGTTGGCAATGAAGGCCAAACGATAAACAGGGTAGAAACGAAGAGGTTTCAGAGTGAAGGAGAAACAAAGGCGGTCCCAAGAAAGAACCGCTCTGATACCATGTCAGAATTTAGAAAATAGGGATTTAATTCATATGCTAATAATACATCAATGGGTGAGCTATATACACGAGAACCCAAAGCAGAGTAGGAAATTGATAGAACCCGACACCAATTCACTGAATATACCTCTTTATTGCAGAACCCTAGGAATCACTTCTGCATTCAATGTGAAATACAGAGATGTCCTGGAGAAAAGATTACAAGATAGAATAAGAATAGAAGAAGATAGAATAGTTACAATTGCCCAGGCTAATTCGAGAGAACCTGGTCTCTCCCCTCCCAATTTCCCTTAAAATCCAGAATAACTGAAAACTCCTTTACAATTTCCTATTTATAGCTATTAACTAACTAATAGAGTTAGTTATTCTGTTGGTTCCCTGTGGTCCAACGTTTCCTGCGCCACTTCCCTCTTTCATAAACCTTTTGTATTCTATCAGAAATGAATTAAAGGTTAAATCCCATGATTTGTGGGATGACCTAACTGACTAAGGAATACAATTAAATGAGCCGAATTCTAGGGATACAGTCTGTATCTGTTATAAAAAATTTCCTAAAATAGCTGATTGACTATACATGGTTTTCCACACCCTCTACTTTGAGTTTCTTTGTTGATTTCAATCCTGTAAGAAAACTATATGTCTGAAGCTAGGACTCTGGTACAGGTATACAACAACTGCATCATACGTTTTCTTGAAGATCCAGCTGATTCATTATCCTTAATCAGAGATGCTGACAGACTAGTTGCATACCGATTTTTGAAAGATAATGGGGATGCCCCTTTGGTCGTCTTTATAAATCAGCGGATGGAGGAGTAAGTCAATATGTTTCTGACAATAAGAGTGATTTTCTTCGGGAAAGGACTTTTCATTATAATTTTATTTTGTTTGCGATACAAATAATAGACAGTTGTGTGTGTCATCAGCTAGTTTCTATTGAACTCTCTCAAATCAGTCTTGGACTAAAATAGTTGTATCAGCATTACAAGCAAATTTTCTAAAAACTAGTCCAGCCTAACCTTTCAACTAGAAAAACTGGAAACAGGTATAAGTGTATAACTACAGTGCAGAAAATACCTTAAACACACTGATTACCAACTGACTTTGACCAATGGCCACCAAAATAAAAGCCATTGACTTGGACCCAAACCAGTTTATTTTATTTGATCCAGATGCATTTGCTGGCTGAGTTGTTAGTCTCGTAGCTTTGATTATGTTTTGAAATTATGTGAGCTCATTACCTGGTTTTGCTAATTCTAACCTACAGAGACATCATGCTTTCAACGCAATTAAGTTGCGTACAAAAGTTATGTGCAAAAGTCAAACAGTTGCACCCAATAAATATGCATTAATTTTTCCATGGGAAATACTTGTATAGGAAAAATCCTAATTTCATCTAGCCTCTTGATTCTTGAACAATCCGGGACTTGCATATTCTATGGTCCAAATTAGTTAGCAATGAAACATTGAAAAGAATAACTTCGGATGAAATTATTAAAGAGAATTTTGAAATAGATACTTAATACCATATAGATGGTTAAATGTGATTAAATTACTATAAAAAAGATTGTACTTTTACTTTTTAGGAAGAATTTATGTTGTTCATTTAAGTTAGCATATTTTAACATAATTTTAATCATTTCAAACCTTTTTTTTTTGCGACTTTGGTTAAATCTCCAACCAACAATCCTCTCTCTATACCATTTCATTTACTTGATCAATTTGTACAAAATTGCTTGTTGCAGTGACAGTTCGTAGGAATTCAGTAGTTTAAATTTTTATTTTGCATGTCTTACATAGAAGACCTTCAGAGGATCTCTCCTCTCCCTTCTTTTCTTTCTTATATTGAGGTTTTAAATTAAGTTGGTAGAAAATGCAATGCCCGAAGTAAGAAGCCAATTAGAATGAATAAAAGGATATGCAGTCATGTGTAGGCTGAATTATTCCATAAAAGTTTTTCCTTGCCTTATAATCACTACAGCATGCTGCTAGGAATCAGCAGGGGAAAAACCATAATATCTCTAAAATTAATTTAATACACACCCCACAGACAAAAAGAAAAGGGTTGGGTATACATGCTCTCATACACATGCATGCTTTACATGGGCTTCTTTTTGGTCGTTTGTGATTTCCTAGCCTTATGAAGTTAGTGTTTGATATAATTTTGTCAGGCAGTACATCCATGGGAAATTGACTCCAAATGGGAAGGCCTTTGGAATTCCTGTTGTGGCTAGGCTTTGCAATACTATAAATGGATCTGATCTTCGCAATTTGTATATAAAGTGGTTCCGTCCATTTCAAATTTCAATTGAAGAGGCTTTAGAAGATTGTGTTGTGTCTAAGAAAACTGAAGAAGTTGCAGAAATGGAGGGGGTCACAACTCCTAGTTTAGGTCCAAATGCGAATGGGTTAGACACACCTTCAGATGGAGGAATGGAGTTTTACATAACAGATGAAAAGGGAACTGTTAAGAATTCCAAGATATTAATGAATGAGCCACTAGCAATAAATGGAGAGTTGCGGCTGCTGCATGTGCTTGTATGTTGGTCAGAAAAGCAGATTAAAAAGTATGACATACAACTTTCTACTTCATTGCCTGAGGTTTTCAAGTCTGGCTTTTTAGCAAAGAGACCTCAAGAATCGGTTTCTCTATACAAGTGCCTTGAAGCATTCTTGCAAGAAGAACCTCTTGGACCAGAAGACATGTGGTTAGTTACCATTACAATTAATAACTATAGGAAAAAATACTTTGATTGGCATGCAGATAATTTTAGTTTGTGACACACATAAGCAGGGTGTTTATATTCAGCACATAACTGCTATGATATCCAGTATTACCATCATCATACCATAAATTATCTTTTTCTCAGGTTACAATTGGATACTTAGTGCCTTATTAAAGACTGATCAGGGCAGCTGCTTGTTTTGTAATGATTTGGATTTTTATTGTCACTTTTATTTGCAGATATCTTATATCTCATTATCAATCTTCTCCGCGCTTCTTCAATTCTAGTATATGTTAGAGTAGCTTTCAGTTTTCCAAATTTTAATCTTATAAACACTTGCTATCAAAGCATTCTTGCTAAACTTTGTTTGCCATCTGAAAATACTGCTGTGTCAATATTTCATAAAACTGTTTCTGGTCTTTTGTTTTATGTTGTATACACGAAGGTCATACAGTTGGAGCATACCCATTCTTTTCTATAAATTACTTGTCTTCCAGTCTTACTATTTTCTAAGGTGTGGTTTTCCGTAATGTTAGGTACTGTCCTGGCTGTAAAAAACATTGTCAAGCTAGTAAGAAGTTAGATCTTTGGAGGCTTCCTGAAATTTTGGTCATTCATCTTAAGAGGTTTCAATATAGTCGTTACATGAAGAACAAGCTGGAGACATATGTTGACTTCCCTGTAGATAATCTTGATTTGTCAGCTTATATTATCAATGGGAATGACAAGTCTTACCATTACACGCTGTATGCTGTCAGTAACCATTATGGAAGCATGGGAGGTGGTCATTATACTGCATTTGTCCATGTAAGTGCTGTTCATTTTTCAATACTTTTTTTTTTCCTTTTTCGTTTTAAGCATATAATTTGGGTTATGAGAAACCAATAGAACATACTAAAGTCTGCGTAACATTAAGAATGGTTTGAGAACTCAAACAATTCTTATCATTTTTGCCATGAAAGGTAGCCATGATTATGGATTGACTTTCATTCAGCCTTTCGGGCCTCTAGATAATCTTGACTACGGATTGGCTTAGTAAGCAAAGATTGTGAAAAGTTGAACTTATATGGTTGACATCACTATGATCATTATGAAATTGTCAGCAGTTTTTATTTTATATAAATTGTTTAAAATTGTTCTTTTTGCAATTGTTAATGTTCATCCTCCTTTTTTTATGCTCTTGTTTTTTATGTAGCATGGCGGCGATCAATGGTATGACTTTGATGATAGCCGTGTTAATCCCATCAGCAAGGAGAAGATAAAGTCTTCAGCTGCCTATGTTCTTTTCTACAGGAGAGTTTTTGAAGTATTAACATAATGATAGAGTAGCATATAGTTCGATCAGCTAATTGAAGCTAGATACCATTTATTAACATTATTACCACCATATAGTCTTACAAGTATACAAAGGGTGAGCCTTGGCGCAATGGTAAGATTACTGCCTTGTGACCTGGTGGTGGTCACAGGATCTCGGGGAAATAGTCTCTGCTCATGGGGTAAAGGTTGCATACATCTGACCCTTCCCGAACCCACCATTGTGGGTTCCTCGTGCATTGGACTGCCCTATTTTTTGTCTTACAAGTATACCTAACAAGGTAGCATTCTTTTTGTTATTCACTTTTTAAAAGTTTTAGACTAATTGGAGTTTCAGTAGGGAAGAAATGGAAACTTTAAAACTTAAGAGGCAGTACTAAGGAAAACTGTAACATAGTAACAACTAAAGAGGTGAGAGAGACATACCTGAGGGCTGGAAGCATATTGTGTACAGCTGTTTAACTATGTAAAGAGAATCTCTGTTCTAAAGAAAGTTAGACCTGATCATGTGAATTAGTGTTTCATCAATTATATTTTGTTCCTATTTTGTTCTTTTTGTGAAGACTCTGAATGAAGATTTTGAATTCATTGATAGATAGTTAAAACTTCTGTAGTTTAATCAGGATGTTCTCAGCATTTTGATTTTCTATTTCCTTTTATGGTAACTAGAATGTGGCGTGTGAGAAATTCACGTTTTTAAGAATTGGAGTCTTGGAAAGGAATCTTGTTGAAACGGGCTAAAGTATTTTCTTGAAAGAGTTCGGAGTTCTTGCTACATCTAAATTGTATGCATAATTATGAAGAGTATTCGTTTCCCGTGTACGAAAAACATGAATAAAAGGTGTACCTCATTCAAATGTCTAGCCAAAGTAACGTGGTGGTGGAACCAGCTATTAATGCTTCCAAGATGGTAACCAGTCTAAGACCATAATTAGTGTTGGTCTTTGATCATAAAAATTCTACCATTGCTGGGGAAAAGCATGGGTAAAACAATGTAATTGGTAGAAACCAAGTAGGTGAATTCGATGCTTATATTCAGTTGGATAGTGCAAAAAAGATATATTCTGCCAATATAATGTGTTTTCATTGAGAATTTAAGGAGAACAAGGAACAATCTATGGAGAAATGAACTGCAAACATTGCCATTCTTACAGCAGCACTGGATTTGAGCAGTTCCGGAATGTCTTTTTTTTTTTGGGGGGGGGGGGGGGGGGTCTTAAATAATACCGCAATGTCCGACACTAGTTAGTTCTCAGCAGGATGGACCACGTTACTTTCGTTTCCGATTTCGTGTAAGATGTGCCAGACCCCTCTTTGATTGTGGTGGTACGATAGTACTTGAGGCAGCCTTAAGCGAGCCCAGGACCACTGACTTTTCACATTCTGCTCATTGCTCAACATTCTGTGGTTCTTAGTTGTAAATATATATGCTCCCCATTGATAGGAGTCCCAGTTGCCATACAAGTATTATTTTGACACCACCCGGGTAACACTCAAACTGCTAGGATTGGTGGTCTTTGCTGGTTTCAGTTATCTTAACCGAAAAGAAAAAGAGAGGTAAAGTAGGAAAATATGAGGAACAACAAATTACAAATACAAGCCAATTTTCAATTTTGTGACTTGTTCTGGCCTTGCTATTTATTTAGCAAGGTAACACTCCGATTTATTATGAGATCGTTTGGAAAATAAAAAAATTACTAAAATCTTCCAAATCCTCAGTAAAAAAAAATCCCATAACTAAAATGTTTTTTTTATGGAGCCCACAAAATTTTTTCACTAACTCTAATGTGTCAATAGGGACACGAACTTTAAGTGGATTTCCGAAAAAAAGTTTTTAGAAGTTTGCAATTAGATTAAATTCGTCACTATTTTTTTTAAAATTTGTAAAAATAAAAGTAACTTTTTTAATTTTATATTCGATAGATAAAAAATTAATATCTCGAGATACAATTAAGAGTTTAAATAGAGATTCTCTGAACAATATTAAATCACAATAATTATCATAGTTTATACTCTAATTATTATGCTTGGTATGAGATTTCAATAAAGATTTTCATAATTTTGTATTTCTATAATCATAGGATTAATTACTATACCAGTTTCCTATCCCACTACTACAAAACAACACCATCTTGCTCTCGCTACCATCACCACCTTCCTTGCCACTGCAGCCATCTTGTTTATAGAATATTTATTGAGTTTTGAAGTCGAAATCCCATTAAATATCTATTGCAATAAACTAAGAGTAATGTTATATCATCTCACTCAACCATCTTAATAATTATCTTAATATTAAATAAAAAAATATTAAATAAAAAAATAAATACATCTAATGACTTAAGAATATAAAAAATATTCAATATTTTCTTCATTTAATAATTAGAAAGATTAGTAGAAGAATTAAGTAAAAGATAAATCATTTCTCATAAACTAAATATGTTTTCACAAGTGTTCCAAATATGTCTGTCATACCAGCCTCTTCAAAATTTTTATATGGGACTGAATTGAGTTAGCAATTATTTTTTTTTAAATAAATATAAATTTACATCAATTTTTACTCTGATTAATAAGATATAAATTTATGATTTATAATGTATATTGAATAATTAACAAATTATTATTATATTAACTAATCAACATACATTATTAATTAGTATAAAAATTATTGAAAAAAAATAATGTAAAATAATTATTTTTCATTTAAAAACCAGTGTCCATATATCTAAACCCTAGTTGTTTATAAAAGTGATTACGAGGGTTGTCTGGTCTAAAAAAGAATCTCTCGTTGTTTGGGGCTTATGGTCCTACTGGCAAGTGCCAGCCGCGTAAGTGAAATGACAGTCCGAATTGGTTCAGAGACATTCATTTATTGTTTTCTGCAACCAAAGATAAAGTCAAGTCACCCATCTATCTAGCTATCTTTCTTTCAGACAAGATCCAAGCCACACATGGATCCAATTAACCCACCTACCTATTTGATTTGACGTTTCAGATTCTGCACTTTTAACCTTATCCCACCTGACAACCTCTTCTTGTTTTACTCTCTCTTCCCTTCACCTCTCCCCAATCCCCATCACTATTTTTACTTCATATGATGATGATATATTGATATGCTACAATTGATGCTTATAATCCTGTTACTTTTGTTAAGAGCTGGACATTGTCATAACTGGGAAAAAAAAAAAACTTTCATATCTAAATTTTAGAGTTATTTTGATATATTTTCTTAACATCAAAGTGAAACTTTCAAAAAGGATTATTTTTATATAAAATCATTTTAATTTTTATTTAGTTTCATCTTTAGGAGGATACTAAATCTGACTTTTAACGCAAACTGAAGCTTACTTTTTTATTTGAACATTTTGATCAAAATTAAATTTTATAATTTATAAGTAGATGTAGATCAAATCTAAAAAGGGGATTGTTAACTCCATTTTACTTATTTCTTAGTTGGAGGAGATTAGCAACTTCTACCATTTTGTTTTGAATAAAAAAGTCTCATATGTTATTTTTAAAAGTGATTTAAACGTATTAACAATTTAGTCATTTAAACTTTTAAATTAAGATTTAATCTTTAATTTTATTTTGATCTAATGGTTCAAATTAGCTCATTTAATAAAAAAAATAGTAAAAACTAAGTTTAATGAAGAAATAGAATATTTGAATTTAATTTTAATAAAGAGAGAATCTAATTTTATTATTGACTTTACTCATTAATTTTAAATTATTCAATATTATATTAAAATATATTATAATATTTAATGTATACAAATTTATTTATTAAATAAAAATAAAAAAATTAAAAAAAGATTTAGAATATAAGAATTTCAACAAAAAAAAAAATTAAATGTTTTATTTTACGTTGAACATAAATAATGAGTTTTGAAATAAAAAAGTTGAACACGTTATAATGATTTTTATTATATTTATTTATTATTAAAATAAATATTATAATTCTTTATATTTAAATTAGTTTTATTATATATACATAATTTTTAAATGATCGTTTTACTTATCATTACATTTAAATGAATTTTATTATAAGTACTTTTTTTTGACAAATATGTAAACATAATTTTATATAAAATAATAAAAAAATTATCTTTTTATTTTTTAATCTAATGAAAATAATTAAATTTTTTTCATCATTAAAATCTGTGTTAATATCTTCTTTTTTTATTAAATATTATAATTTTAAATTACTAAGACATCCTTCAAATTAAGTTATTTATAAAAATAAATTGTAGTTTATTTATTAAAAAATGAAAAGGTAGAAGTTACTAATCTCTTCCAACTAAAAAAAAGTAGCAAAAAGTTAACAATTCCCATCTAAAAAAGTAAACATATAAACTTGTGCATAATTAATCAATTAATTCCATTTATGTGATAATAATAATAGGAACAACCCCAGGTATAATTGATACAAAATGGGATTATGGGTCTGTTGGTGTACCACATGTACTATGGAGCAGTGCGTCCCTTGAATCAAGGATCCAGCATGATGATTCACGGACAGCCACGACCCCATTAGATTTAGGGCATCACTAAATAGTAGCATTTTCTATAAAGCATGCGCGTTTTGACCATATATATAGCCCACTCAGACCACTGCGTTAAACATACGTCATATCAACATGACTGAAGCAATTTGTAGCAAATAATAATTTCATGGAGTCTTGGGAAGAAGAAACTCTATCTGCATGTACCATCCAATATTCTCCCAGGCTAGAAAAATAATTAATTTGAGTCATCAGCTGTATCACCTCCCTCTTTGTTACAATTTTGGCAAGTTATGATAAATTCAAGGGCGCTAGTATGGTATACAAGATGATTGAACAGATTGGTGTTTGCAATACTTATTATAAATTATTATAATATTCCTAAACTATTATATTTTTTGTAACTTTTTTAAAAAAAATTAGTTTGTATCTAATTTTTAAGTTTATATTTTATGAAAAATTAATTTTTTTTCATAGAAAATTACAAGGTTTCTTTAAAAAAAATTAACATTTATAACTTATTTGAAAAATGTTGTGAACAACTTATCAGTATACCATTCTTCCAAATTTGTACTATGGAAAGACCTTCAATGTAATGGTGAATATTTATACTTCACACTTATAATATAAAAACTATCACTACAATAATATGACGTTATTATTCTAACATAGAGAAAAATCGCATATGTCATAGATTTGTGGCTCACATTCTCAACTTGAATCCTCATATCAATTGGCACGCATAGAAAGATCAGGAAGATAATAGAACTTATTATTGACACATTGCTGTCTTTTTTAATTTAAGTTAAACATTTTATATATGATTTTACTTATTCGGTTAATTAATACAAGAGACAAGGATTTGGGTCGATTGCCAAATCCAAATATAGGTTATTCGTTCGAGCTCATCAGTGAAGGGCAGATTGGAGCTGAGTGGACGAGGGATCTCAGAGGACAATTGCAAGTGTTCTAAAAAAATTATTATGTATGTTCTTCATATATTTTTATCACACATAATGTTACTTTTTACTCAATATATATGAATTAAACCATGTATAACGATAGACATGCAACGAAAGTTACGAAACTACGAAAGTACGAAATTGAAAGACATTGTGATAGCAAACTCGCAAATCCCAATAAGCTGTGGAGCCACAAAATTGGCAAGAAGAAAAAGAGAACGTGTTTATGGCATGAGATCCTAGGCCACTCCACTCATCGGACATCCTTCTTCCAGTTAAACTTCCTCTTTGACACCGTTTTTTACGCTGAGGCGGAAGAATTTGCCACAGGTTTTGAGGAAAATCTGTGGCAAATCTCTATTAAGAAAATTTTATTTTATTTTTTCAACCACAATATGATATATGACCTAAATTATTAAAAGTTATAGTAAAAAACAAAACTTGTGTAAATGCACACAAAATTTGCTTTTATCTTTTACTGATTGAGCTTTATAGTATACTAGCGAATGTCGACCCCCATTTTTGATTTTGTTCGTTTAATTATATATATATATATATATATATATATATATATATATATATATATATATATATATATGGAATAATTATTGTTTCTCTCTTTGCAGCCAGTTAATAAGTTACCTAAAAAAGGAAGTTAATGTGGGTTTTTTAGTTGTTGTGGTTACCAGGAGAGTTGTATTAGTTGCATCTGCTAGGGGTAGAATATGCCAAGTGCAAGCTTACACAATTTTGTCCTTTTTAATTGAATTTTAAACAAGTAATGATGACATTTTTAGAAAAATAAAATTGGACACCAAATCCCCCACTTGCCATTATAGATAGTATAGATATTGATTGATAGATATGTTATACTTGTTTTTCTCTCTCTTTCTCTCCCTTTTTTATTTCTCCGCTGGCTTAAGGCTGCTATTGTTGTCTTTTTTTTTTTTTCTTAAATTCATTTAAAAAGTTTAGTGTTAGGAGAGATGGTAGATTAAAGTGGAAATAAAGAGGTTTCGATAGGATTTGATTCCGGGATCAAATATTCTCCTAAATAAAATTTGGTGTCACTTTAGTTATGCTTCTTGTGAAGTTGATATTGGTTTTAATGAAACTTGGCATATGCTATGAATTTATGAAATATAGAAAGGAAATTAGGGTTTTTCTTTAATCACTCCCTTGTCCCTTCTATACAGCTCCTTTTTTCCTTAAAAGATTAAAAATTAAACTGAGTTCTGCGAACGTGACAGGTTAATACATGCATGCAACACCTGCACCATATGTTGTTCCTTTAAGAAGGCTGCACTGCATTAACTGAGCAAGACGGTTCAGGAAGAAGAAGAAAAGGAATCAATGAAAAGAAAAAAAAAAAAACAATTACAGCTAATTGACATTATATATTTACGCGGTTGTGGAATCGCATATAGTTCAATTAAACCCAGAGCGCAAAACTCCAAGGAAAAACATCCTCCAAAAAGAAAAACATCTCATATGAAACATGGAGGGTAAAAGATTGTCCCTCTGGGTGAAGCACCATATACCCAAAAAAGGTCAAATGGTAACCATCTCAAATGAAAAGCACTGTTCAAGTGGTCCTCCAAGTCCTCCTCGAGGATGAGAGGGTGAGATGGTGCATATGTGCTCCATTGCTTATCATCAAAAGAATAAATAAGATGCTATCGTGCTTTAATATGCTAAGAAGCAATCATCAAGAGAGAAATATATAGATCGATTATTACTAATTAAAAGGGCACATTAACATTATTATAAGAGAAGGAATGTATGATGTCTACTTAAGTGCTCAAGTTCAACATAACAAATAATGCAATCACAAAAATAGCAATCATTTCATAACAACTAGAAAAGGGCAATACATATACTATATATTAAACATGGGTGAGAGGCTGAGGTAAAATTTCAGGGAAGTTTCCCATCAAGTTGTATGATTGGGATATTTGATCAACCTCATTTTTCACTGATTTAGGTCAAGCACAGAAAAAACCAGCTGATACTCATAGGCTTCCATTTATATCAGTAGAATCCGTTAGACTTTTGAGTTCCCTCCCCCAGCTGGTCCAACTTTGGTTGCTTGTTGGCATCCAGCTTTAACCCAAAGTGAATGTGAGGGAAATGTGCCCACTGCTTATTCATATAAGACGAGACAATTAATCAGAAAGAGAAAATTAATAGGGTGCCAAAGGATAATAGTACAGTATAGCAGTTTATATACCATATGTAGTCAAGATTGGTGAAGGAGAATGGGTATAAGAAGCAGCAAATTAGCTCACAAAGTTGTGATGGATAATACACTTCTTGTACAAATTAACATGCATGAATTAGAACACAGACCTAACCTGTCATAATAATTTGGATGATCAATTCAAGTCGATCTCATTTTTCAATTAACTTCCCCTGTAGGTGGCTTTATATATATGGCGTACAAATTAATATCATGCAGAGCATGTTACAGTGCATAGAAACTATCTGATTGAAGGAAAGCATAAAAATGGAATCGCATGTACCAGACTAGGGCCACTAGCTTTACTGCATATCTGATCGAGAATTTGGGGCTAATACCATCATGAACAAGGGAAGAATACATGTATATAAAAACTAGAATCACAAATTTTAGGTGTGTGCTTTGGTGTGAGTTTTTCAAAGTGACTCTCATGTGTTAATGTGTGTGAATTAATTACTTGTTAAAATCTATAGAGTTTTTTACATCAACTATCTACGAAAAAAAAAGAAAAAGAAAATTAGAATCACAAATTTTGGTACTTTTTTTATATTCAAGAAAGTGATTTGTAAAATTCAGCTAGGAACTTGATCTCAAGCTCAGCTGATTCTAGCCCTTGCAAGGGGAAATTAGATGCTTTTATACAGTGACACTTACCCAATCAAATGTCTTAATATATATACCTTACAAAAACCTTGAAAACGATTTAACCAGAAACCATTTATAGGCATGCATCATTATATAGTATCCCTATAGGTAAACTGTGTAAGGTAGACGCATCCATTACTAAAGAAATATAAGAACCTCCTTTCAACTTTAGAAAGATTAATTAGTATCCATATCAATGTTCATCCTATCAATTTTGCTGTAGTAATTATCACTAAAGCGAGGCGAAAGTTACCGCTCTAGCCTAAAAGAATATCATCATATCCTTCGTACAACCTTTGCCAAGCCATTACATTTATGTTCTTTAGGAAAAATTGTCTTGTTGTACCCCAATAGATAAATCTTACTTGTAAATATATCACTTTTGTCTTACATCACTTTTTTTACCATTTTTTTTTAGAATTTTGATATTTATGCACATTTTTTAATACCAAAACTTTATACCTTTTTCTTTGAGTAATAAAAAAAAATACATTTTCTAGTACCTACTCTTTCATTTTCATTTCTCAAAAAAGAAGTTAGTGTAAAAACAGTGTATAGATAACATTTGTGATTTTTCCTATAAGGGAATTGATTCCTGTGCAGGCCGACTTATGTGTGCAGGATTCACCTCATTTTGTGACTCAATACTAATATTTACATACTAAAATTTGAGCTTCATTTTTACACTAATTAACAATGTATAAATTTTTTAGTAATAACGTATATTATTTAGTTCACGTGTTAGTAACTAATAACCGATAATTGATTACTAGCCCATATCAAACAATACACATTAACTAAAATATTGAATGTTATTAACCAAAGTAAAACTGATGCGAGTAAAATGGTGTGCAAATATTATTTTCCTTTTGTAACCAATCTTATGCAAGTATTGAAATTAAAATGTGAAGAAAACGTGATGCGTACGTAAATACTACCACCCTATATAATATTAGCGGGTATCTAATTTAAATAATTTGTTAATCAAAGATTCATTTAGAGAAGGACAATTTTGAATCTTAGATCTTCCAAGTGTCTCTAAAATTCATTTAGACTTCTTAATATAAGTTAAGCATATCGAGAGTACTTCTTATCTCGGTTAAACAAATTATTAGCTTATACAATGTTGAGAAAAACAAAATAAAGCAATGGTTTATTGCATACGATCAATTATGCATCATTTAGCTAGAGGATTTTATATATAACAATCTTAATACACTAGTATATACTAACACTTCTTTTAGATAACTCCAAAGCTAGATTTATTTCAGTTATCTTTATTTGTGATTTCGTCTTTCACCTGCAAACCATGGCTTGATAATTTTTCAGCTCTACATGCATATTGTATTTATCACCGTATTGCTTAAATAAAAGCAACCCCCATGATGGGAAGCAGTTGAAGGATATGATTAGTTGCCCTTTATACACCCAGGTTCGATATCAATATGCACCCTCGAGGAAGGCGCTAGTTGGTTTAATTGGTAAAGTTTCTACAATAATTGTAGGGATATTGGATTGCCACCTTCACCGAGTTCATATAAACGACAAACTTATCTCTTATTGTGTAATCCACACAAGTGGGGGGGGGGGGGGGGGGGGAAATAGACATAGAACTTTCATGCATTCATATGCCGGAATGCTCATGCAGAAAAAGAAAAAATGGTAATGAAGCTTAAACTCACGTTTTTGGCAGCTGTGCTGAAAGCTTCCCTGTGGCTGATATCTGGATTACTAGCCTTAATTCTTTGGATTTCCTCTCTGCAACCAGAAAGTAGCATGCTAGTTAATTGCTTATGTTAAATGAAATCTTATACACACACATATATATAGGATATAAAATATGATTCTTACACCAACTGAATTATTAGATAACAAAGTGTATCTATAATTACTAGACTAATAATTGATTATCTACACTATTTTTATATCGGTTAACAATGACTGAATTATCAACATA
This sequence comes from Ormosia emarginata, assembly GCA_029884605.1. NCBI lineage: Eukaryota > Viridiplantae > Streptophyta > Magnoliopsida > Fabales > Fabaceae > Ormosia > Ormosia emarginata. The sequence goes on along the minus strand of JAQQTP010000085.1, from coordinate 12,477,046 downwards.
TATAGATTGATCAAGGAACTAATAATCAATTATTATTATTAGTTCGTTAACTAATCTATATATGTTTTTAATTAATTAATAATTTAATTAGTCATCATTAACCAATATAAAAATTGTGTATAAATTTTAGTGTACAAAATATATACTAATATCTTAACACACACTTGTGTGTGGGTTCATTATCCTTTTCAATTTATTTTTATAAGTGAATTATAAAAAAAAAAAAATTAACTGACTGTTCTCTTCTTCTTTTTTCAAAGAAAAATAAAAGTTATACATTAGATATATCATAAGCATTGTTTTAAAAACTGTTTACCATTTTACAATGATTCATGTTACTTTCAAGTTATATGGTCCAAAGTAGTTTAAAATTATTAATAAAAACAATTTTTATAAAAAATATGCTCTAAATTTTTAATACTCATTCTATTTGCTTTAATTATTTCAAACTTTTAATTTGATAATAATTTATATAAACACATATAATTCATCTAATTTATTTTGAGTGTATTTATGATACAATAATCCAGTTTGACACTATTATTCAACCGATTAAATTATTTAAACCATAAACCACCATTCCTATTAGGAGAATTTCTTAAGTGTTTTTAGAGTAAGAAATTTTTTTTGTTCTATATCACTAAATGTATATTACTTCTATTAAAATATTAAAAATGTAATTAAAGAAAAAGACAATAATAATCTATAAAATTGATATAATACACATTCATTAATATAAAATAAGAGATTTCTTACAGGAGCACGTAAGAATTTCTCTCACTTTAGTTCTTATTCAATTGATCTTTAAAACATTAATCATGGGACCTACTCAATCAGACTATATATTAATTAGAATTATACATATATATATATATATATATATATATATATATATATATATATATATATATATATATATATATATATATATATATATAGTGGATGGGGACATGCCAGAAGGTTGATTTAAAATTGTAATTTGTAAATTCGAAAAGTTACTTACTTAATGAACCGATTATAAGCAGAAGGAACACGTTGTCTCTTCTCAGGAGCTGTGATAATCATGAGATTATTTAGTTTGAAATATTGAACAGATTGCATATATAGAATGTAGTATAAACGCCATAAACCAACAACTTAAATTTACTGTGCATATTAGTTTACCAAATTTACAGTACATATTAGTTTTTACAAGAGCAGGCCCCATCAGGCCACATAGTTGTACTGACTGGCATTAGAGGCCAAATCCATCCCACTAACAAGTTATTGCAGTACTACTACCACTACCAATATCAATTACCATGAGCAGTTATTTGTGTGGGATCCGTCACTGTAAAAAGAACAAGTGTACAAGATGCATATGTTCTAGGGCATAGCATGACTGCAATCAATTAAGGATGGGTCAATTTTGTTACGTAAGGTCACCATCTGGTTGGGATGCATTTAAATAGATGAAGAAAATAATAGGCCAATTTGGTACCCCTTGTACCGTAAAAAACTGGATACTCAGAGAGATGGACGTCCACTCTTATGAAAGCTCATTTTAATGACAAGTGGCCTAAATGGTAAGTAGTTTGTTCTGCTTACATTAATTAACTTCTGCCAGTTCTGGAGTAAGTAGTTTGAGTCTTTTTGTCCTTAAACTTTCTGGGCATGCTAAGTACCGGGTTGTTCATTCAAACTTAGATTCATCATGATGCCAAAAGCTAAATATACAAAGGAGAGAAATAGAGTGTGTAACTCACGACGAATGGGAGGAATCCTATGTTGCTCATTGTTGTCTACAGACTCAAATGCCGATAATTTGTTGCATTTTGAAGATGATCCCGGTTCCTTGCTGCTTGGTTCTTGAAAGCTTAGATTCTGTTTCTGTGACTTAGTAACACAATAGAAGAATTAATCAGAGAAATACACACACAGACAGACACATATACACACATATATATAGTCCAGTTACCCAACAAAAGAAGTGCAAATTGGAAAAAATAAAAAATAGATGAAAACAATGAAAAAGAAGTATATATCATCCAGTTATCCATAAAGTTATATACAAATATGTCAAGAAAGAGGGAGCCAAAAGCGTGTGAAATACCTGAGGGTCTTGAGGAGGACATGTTTGAAGTGATGCTCCCATGTTAACTGATAGCAAATTGGCACAATGCCCACATCTAACCGTCACTATGGTGAGCAAACTGCTGCATGGAACACTAACCTGCCAATACCCATTTCGGAAAACAAAACAAATATATATTATCACTTCCAATTTCACTAGCTAGAAAGTAGAAAGTCAGGTGCTTAATTTCTCTCTCTCTCTCTCTCTCTCTCTCTTACACACACACACAAGGGAGGGTGTCAAACACTCACTTTGCCCCAATCCAGTGAAACCTCACATTCTATCATTAATAGTTAATACGAAGAACTAAAAAGCTGCTAGCCTATATCTATGGTCTAAATTGGGGTCTCTCAGCGAGTAATAAGCGAATCTAATTTCTTTAAATTTTCATATATCATTGTTTGAACCATCGACTTAGCCAAATATCTGAGTTTCACGTTGTCAAAGTTAAAATATTTATGTTGGAGAACTGAAGCTATGAGTCTATGACATTCCCAAGAAAGGCGCTTTCAAGGACCAGCATTGCAATAAGCTGATGAAAATGAACAGCAGAAAAAACAAATAGTTGGTTCGCGAGCCAGAATGAAGAAACAGAAGAAAGAGGTTGAAGATGACAAATAACCTTGAGAGAGAGGTAAGTGCAGTAATCATCTTTTCTTTCATATGAGAGAGGCCTACTTTTATGGGGGAGTGCACTGTCCACATAGGAAGAGTGCATCATATTCAATACCAACATGTATCCAATGTTCATATAGTAATTAAAATATATTGATTCAAAATTTTAAGACATAAATATATATAAAAAAAAATATTAAATTTATAAGTCTTTTTATTTATATATTTTTTACTTTGTCTATTTTTTTTAATGTGAGATTTTTTCACTCACATCTCACTTACACCGAAGTTCCCAACAAATACATGTTAGCAGCAAGCTCAGGAGGACCTGACATGGCTAATTTAAAAGTTAGCACTCTCACAATGTCTCATTGCTCTCGGTGTTCATCACTTTTTGCCTGACAATGCAAGGCAAAGATGATAAAAGATAGAAATTGTAGCTCATAAGTGAGGAGAGGAAAGAGAGAGAGAGGTGAAAACGACCTGACTGGAACGGAAACCATAAAGGGCCATGAAACGCCGTTAACCACTACTGCTACAAAAAGAAGATACAGGCTATGAATAAAGAAAAGTGATCATCATCATGAAGCAGATTAAATTTACTGCTCTTTGTGCAGTGTTAAGATAGATCTCAATCCATTTGAGGAGGAGAGAAAGAAAGATAACATTGCTTTCTCAAAAGGAGTAATTTCAACAGAGATATTATGATGAAAGGAGAGAGAGAAAGGAAAGAAGAGAGGTAGCATAGCATTTGCTGGTGCGGAATTGGATTTGTCTGGACGTCATAAACTCCACAAGTTCTTGTAGAAAGAAAGAGAGGACACTGTCTCAGTACTTAAAGAGAGCAACAAGTCTGAAATTGTCAAAAAAACTTGATCATCACAAAAAGACGCTTCACTGGCAAATCATGATGAACAGATATACCCACCTTCACCCTCATGGCCTCATCACTTATCAGAGAAAGAAAATTAAAGAGTAGACTGAGGAGAGAGAAACTACTCTGCGTGCCATCACATGAATTTGTATGTACAGCTTTAATTTTAAGAGCTGTGTGTTGTGTTAATTAGCGAAAAAGTACAGAAAGTAAACAAGAAAAAAAAACTGATAAATTAAAATAGCTGTAGGATTTTTATACAACATATAGCATATGAGATCATAAGATGCTATATATGCTTCTGAAAAATTAAATAGATAAATAATTATAAGAGGGGAAAGGGCTCCATATATTAGAAGAACCCTAATGCCTGGGAGTAGCCCTACCTAGTCATAGCCCTCAAATTTCTTATGGTATACCTGTGTATGCATTTTATTTATAAAACATCTTGGAATTGCTTCATTCTGGCTGACAAAATTCCTTTGTTACCCGTCAAATTAGGACATGCCTTGCTCAATGAATGATCCACAATTGTTGTTAGGTAACTGGGTTTCGAATTTACTTTTCTTCTGCTATTACTGCGGCTGCATATATATCACTTACCTCTAACCAAATTAGCACCACAGCTGAACTTGTTAGCTTAATAGAGGCTATGGAGCAAAACCCAGTTCCACTTTCTCATAAAATATAAGATAGGAGTCGAATTCTTGATCTAAAGTACATTCCAGTCAAGAAATTCACTTCAATGATGGATTCAAATTCCTAGGGGAAGTGACCCTTCTTTATTCTTTGCTTTCATGATCTCAACTCAATACAAGAAATATACAAAACTCGTATTCACAAATTAGCTGATGAAGCACATGGTATAACAACAAACTTAGAAGAATATGGGCGGAAAAAATAAGAGAGAGAACGCAGAGTTGTACCGCTAGAGTGGTGTTGCAGAAGTTGCAGTGAACATAACAAACACGTTCGGTTGCCATCATGTCCATTGACATTTTTTATTTGTGAGTTGTGACTGTACTTTTTGTGTGCTTAGAAGATTTATAGGCAGATCACGGGAGAGAGAATTCCTTGACTGAAGCAAAGTGAACAAGCTAGATATCAAGGATTTACAGAAGACCCAGAAGAAAAATAAGACAGAGAGTTAAAGGTTAAAAAGAAAAGAGAAAAAAAAAACATTTCTTATTTATTTATTTATTTTTTAAAGGAGAAAGAGAGAGAAGATGTGTACAAGAATCTCAATGGTGAGGATGGGACTAATCTGGTCGGGGAAAACCAGTGAAGTGGAGTGAGGTTAGTGGCTTTTTTATTTACGAAGGAAAAGATGGATTATAGGAAGTGTGAGGAATTTCTATGTATGTGCGCGTTTGTGAAAGACACAAGAGAAGAGAGTAGGGAAAGAAGGTGGGGGTGGATGTGTTATGATTGAGAAAATGAGTGGGTGGGAGTGACCCATTTCTCTAACCTTACTGGCCTTGTGTAGCGGACGAGGGGGGCGAGATATTAATGCTTGGAATGTTTAGGGATGGGAGAGAGCTTATGTTATATATGACTTATATTAAATATACATTTATATACATTATTTTATATTTACACAAATTTTATTATTTAATTATAATTTATTTTATTTTATTTTTTATATAATTATATTTTAGGGTTGTTACCCCATATAAATATAAGGTAATATATATAAAACATTGTCCGTTATACAGGAATGTAAGAGAGAGTTTATGGGGATCGGAGACATGCTTAGAGTGTGTGTCATTCAAATGTATGCGTGTTAAAAAGGTCGGGTGACAAATGGTTCACTAGTTTTACCACTTTCTTCTTTTCAAAGAATTTTAACACTTTTTCTAGTCTATTTTGACCCTCAATGGGCTACACAATCTGTGTTCAAGTTCAAGAAACACTAAGATGGAGTACTAAATCAATTGCTGTCTAAATCAAGTTATTCTAAAGTTCTAAATGTTAATTACATAATAAGTCAACAAAAGCGTAGTAAGGGTTACTAATATTGACGTCGAAAAGACTATGGAAATAGCAAAGACCGGAAATTAGCTTTTGTCCATTTATGTGTCTGGTTATCTATTGCGGTGTACTATTTGCAAAGTGATTAGACATCTTACTGTACACTGTCATGTATTTCCCTGTGAACGGCTTTCACATGGGATTTATCATTACTTAGTAGGCGTTTAGGTTTTTCTTTTTTAGTTTTTTTTTTCATTCAATGGACTTTTTTTTGGTCAACCATTCAATAGACTTAAAGCTACTAAATACAGAATCAATCTAAACGGAATATGTACCGAAAATACTACACGGAATGAAACTCTGCATCAGCATTTCAGAAACGAGAGGGACATGGGATCCAAGAATAACATATGCTTCTCAACAGTTTATGACTTTATGCTACAACTTATAATTTTTTTTTCATAAAACTAGGAGGTAAACCTATATTCTTTGAGTTAAGGAATAATTTCTACTCCAACATCAATTTTTCCTTGGCTGCAAATAAATTATAAGGAGGGTTTTTCTATATATACAGTTTTTACCTAAAATAAATTTATTAAAAAAGAAAAAACTATAACTTGTAGAAACTAAAAGCTTGATATATGCCTTGCTGTGTACACAATGTACAAGATACAGCATTTCCATCAACACCTTGGTCACGTTTGTTGAGTTATTCATTCTTTTGGACATCATCTTATTTAACATTCATTGGCGAAAAAAAGAAAGAAATGTGTGCTAACTGCATCAATAAAAGTTGAGTTTTACAATACATTTGCTATATTTTTAAAGGCATATAAAATTATGGCAAAAAAAAAAGTAGATAAAATTAACACAAAAAAGTTTGTTATTCTAATGACGATATATAGAAGTAGTGCTTGTTTGTACAAGAAGGGTGTGTCGAAGGGATCAAACAGAACTTACGGAAATTAAATACCCTAAGGACGAGTAGGAGGAGGAGCGTATAGCTAATTAGCTAAATTTGAGGCCCACAATCGTGCTTTGAAGTAAAAATCACTAGTAACACATGAGGAAAACTATAAGGCTATTTTTAGTGCTTCGTATAAGGAGGATTTGATAATATAAATTAATGTTATCAGATTTTATCAGATGTTTAATATGTCCATTTGATCGAATAGTCAAATCTGATCAAAATTTTTTATCCTATTCTAATAGTATAACATTATCCTTTTTATGACCAGATGATATAACTTGATAAGATTTTTCTCTCACTACTATTTTTTACTTTTAATATTATTAAATTTGTAATTATTTATTATTATTATTATTAAATTCATTATTATTATTATTATTATTATTATTATTAAATTTGTAATTATTATTATTATTAAATTTGTAATTATTATTATTATTAAATTTGTAATTATTATTATTATTATTATAATTAAATTTGTAATTAGTATTATTATTATATTCGTAATTATTATTATTATTAAATTCATAATAATAATTATTAAATTCATTATTATTATTATTATTATTATTATTATTATTATTATTATTTCATTGGTAGTTTGGCAAGTAAAAAATGATGATAAAAAATGTTAAGGATAATATAGTCATAGTAAATAATTATATATACTATCAAGTTATTTATATTAAATGCACCAAATGCTTGATAGTATAAGAATTTATCAGCTTGTTTATACTATCAGACCTTATCATATTGTCTTATATTATCATATTTTATACTATCATGTGTACTAAACACAGCCTTACCACATATCCAACTATCATTGTTCCACGTATTTACTAACATATTTAAATAATTTGGGCATTATTAATTGGTGGGTGTTAGTTGTAATATTGGTATCCCTGCCTGATTCAACTTCTATAACTCGGTAATTTTTTTTAAAAAAATGTAGTCTGAATAAAATATTTAAAATAGAATAATTACAATTAAATATTTACCAAAAGGAAATTACAATTAAATATGTTTATCATATTATGAGAAATAATTATTTTATTCCTTCCTGATTCACTTCTATTCCTTATTTATAGCTGTCTTTCTTTTAAATTGTATTTTTATTATAAATTAATTAAAAATATGTTTATCATATTATGAAACAAAATTATTTTATTTTAGAATTTTGTAATAGAGCTTGAAGTTATAATCGAAAATATGATAATTGAGTTATAAAGAATAAATGTTTAGATTGTTATTATTTTGTTACACAATTATAAGTGCAAGGTAATTTGGAAAAAAAAACCTGAAAAGATAGCATCTGTTGAGAATAGAATGCAAAGTAGCGCGAAGTAAGGATATGGTGTTACAACTAGCAGCCACCAATAATCTTTTCCTAAATTTTGTCAAAAAAAAATAATCTTTTCCTAAATAATTGTGACAGGATTGAAAAAATTATATAATTGAGATATATCTAGTTGGTAAGTACATATTTATAGAAAAATATCATTTTATTGTTTCAAGAGGCCATACTTTTAAAAATGATGAGAGCAATAATCTCAATCATGTACTATTTCAACCATTTAAGGATGATCCAAATCTTCAAGTTTGATATAACAATTTAAATTTATCAACGAAAGAATGTAATCTACCTCTATTTATTAAATTAAAATACAATCTCTTAAAAGTGACTTAATTTTTTATTTTATTCTCTTTCAGAGAATAACATATGTCATTTTTTACTTTTATTATTTTAATTTAAATTCAATTTTTTTAAATTAATTATTATGAATATCTCTTTTTTAATTTCAAATAAATTTTATCTTTTAATTTTTTTTTATATTATACCTAAATTCAAAAAAAAAATTGTGCAATACATAGGATACTTATTAGTTGATAATAATGTATAAATGTTAATAAAGCATAACTGGTGAACTTTAGTTTAGGTTACCCTATAACTTTTTTCTATTAAATTTATTTAGAGTACCTTATAAAAATATGAATAATGATAAATGTAAAAATTTGTAGATGATGAGAGCATACTGCAGGTCTTGATTCTTGGTACACTTCCTCTGCTTAGGCATCCTTCAATAAGAGATGTTATTGTCAAGTGGATTAGAAGTGTCGGGAATCTCTTTTACCCAAACCAAATAAGATGTTTTATTCTTATATTCTTTTTTTTTCTTTTGTGTCATATATTATTTTCTTCACAAAATTTTAAAAACAAAAAATAGAACAAAAATAATGTGACATTTTTATAATTATAAATAAAAATATCTCAACTAGAAATGAAAATAAAAACAAAGTTAACCTACTTTAAAATTTCTAAAAAGGATAATAATTGTTATTTTTGGAATTACAAAGTATAATAGATATCGTTACTTATGACAGCTTCCTTTTCGAAACTTTAACAACATTATCATCTGCAAAGACTATTGGATATCGTAGCAAATGTTTAACTCAAAAAACACTTTTAAAATCAAGTTAGCTTGCAGGGTTATAAAATGATGAAGATGATAAATGTGAGGAGCTCAAAGTAAAGGCTAACCAATAGAGAATAGGAGAATTTTCAGTATAAGAGACGCTAAAAAATATGAGTGTTGGATCCTTTATTTGAAATTGAACGTCCTCGTTTACATGATGAGAGGGGACCAAGCTGAATCGATCTTCTGATCTGTAGTCCAATGTTGATAATGACACTTAATGGTGGAAGAGGCCACATGCATGCAGAAAGCGGAGGTAAGTGCACTAAAAGAAAACCTCCTTTTTTGGGTTTACTTGAATGCTGTTAGCCCAAATTTCATTTTCTTTGTTCTTCCACTTTATTGACAAACTAACCTAACATGATAACAATTTACAGCTAATTTAACCCCAAAAAAAAAGTAAGCATGGAGATGATATTTCATTCTGTTTTTGTTTTGAATGAGTTTTGTTATAGTGTTTTCAAACAAGAAAAGAGGAATATTTATGGGAAGTGAATGTAATGAACTAAAAAAAAGAATTTATTCTAAAACTTTGAATTCGTTCGAGTATTATGACTCAAGGCAAAGGTTTGCCTCAAACAGAATTCTCCCCCAAAATCTTCACAGACGGGCTAAAACGTAGTATAACCTCAAATCAACCGACATGATTTTTTTCCGAAAAGATGCCATACATGATGGGTATCATTCTCCCAAAACACGGTTGACGTTTTTGAATTGGAAAATGTTCATCAAATACCATTTTTTCGCTTCACTATTTTATACTTCACTTGATTTAATAAAAAGAATGTATATTGAAAAATGTATTTTTTATTTTATTTTATTATTAAAAAAATAAGATAAGAAAAATTAATAAAAATGATATGTAAAAATTGATACTCTTTAAAATTTTGTATAACTAACATTACCTTTAATAACAATAATGTTAGTCGCACATAAACTTTGATTCACATAACTTACGTAAAGTGAGTTGGACTTTCTTTTTTGGTACTTTGGAAAGTAAAAATAACAAAACTAACTACGATTGAACCAAGTTCCCATTGCATCAGCTAATAAATGGGAACTCAGAGCTGGAGGAGGCTCTTGAAACAAAACGAAGCTGCATCCCCAAGAGCTCCCCGTTTGGCTAATTCAGAATTCAGCATTTGAATTAGCTTCCATGAGAATATGAGTTATCTGGCCATCCCACTCTCTAGTTAGCATTTCCTTTATGTCAGCAATCACACTTCCAAAGAGATGAAACTCCTCTATTGCAGGAGGAGTTGGACTGGTGATCTATGTACAATATATACAACCACTGATCTAATTTCCATGTTCATTTCGAATCAAGCCACCAAAGTGAGTTTGGACTGGTGAGAAAGAAAAGTACATAGAGAGAAAAAAAAAATAATAGATGGTAGTCATGAGAGTTTTGTGAAAAAAATTCATGTGTAAGTAACATCACTCATTTAACAAACATCCACTTTTAAACACAGTCGATTCTGGAGAAGGCCTATGATTGTATTGAATGGGATTTCATTTTATAATGTCCTTAGTTTTGTTTTTAAAAAAATAATAATAAGAATAATAAGAACTGGGTAGAACTCGTTGTGAATTACATTACTGGTGTCTCCGCTGAAGTTATTCTGAATGGTTGTTGCCTACTTGCCTTGATCCCATTGTTCCCTCTTGTGGGCTTAGGGAATAGAATCCCCTCTCCTTTTATATTTTCATCTTTTAACTTGAGTAATTTTTATTTTTTGTTAGGGATAAATGTGCTAAAGGTAAATTTGTGCCATATGATCAAAGATTAGCAACGCGGCATCTACTTATCATACCAGTTTTATGCTAATGGTAGTGTCGTGATTGCTAAGCCTAATGCTTAAAACTGCAATTGAATTATGGAGGTGCTAGACCATTTTGCTGATATTTCTAGTTTGAGAGCTAATTTTGATATCTAGAATGCATTTTACTAAAAAGTTATTGAATAAGAGTCAAATTATTGGTATTAATCATGGGGGTAGGGAAATACTTGGGGTGTGATATAGCTTAAGGATTTTGATATAGTATATATTGTGGACAAAGTGCACTAGAGGATCAAAGATTGGAGGGAATATTGTGTCCCCTGCTGGAAGAGTGACCCTCATTAATTCTATCCTTTCTGTCTTCCCTTTTTACCATATGTCTGTGTCTCTTCTTCCCAAGAGAATAAGAGTGACTCCCTTGATAGGGTGAATAGAAACTTCCTCCGGAAGGGAGCAAATGATTCCCAAAAACTTTCCTTGGTCAAGTGGGAACAGGTTACTCAAGGCAAATCTTGGAGAGGGCTTAGTCGAGTCTGCTTTCTTTAATCAGGCTATACTTGCCATTTGCCAAGCTTGGATGGGATGCCCTTAACTAGGAGAGGTGCCTTTGGGTAGAAGCTATATCTAGGAAGTGTCTCTATCCCACTTAAGAGGATAAGTTTAAAGGCTATTAGGAGTACTTCCAGCCTCAGTAAGTGGGTTGTTAGTAATGAAGATTTTTTTGTTTTTGGTCTTCCGTAATGAAGATTTTTTTTTTTGGTCAGCAGTAAAGAAGATTCTATTACCCTCTTGTTTGACATTTGGGCTGGTAAGTCTAGTCTTAAGAAGTCTTATTTAAGGGCCTCCATCCTTACGGGTAGGAGACTAGGAGTACAAGATAGGAATGTGGCTGATGTTATAAAAAAAACTTCCCCCGAGACCTTAGTCAATGCTGCTTTTATCTCCGCACTGTGCCTGGGGCTATACCCCCTTTGGGTTGGTTGCCTCTGTTAGGTCTTTTAAAGTGAAGGATCTGTCTAGTCTACCCCCTCTTTTGATTGGGATTAGGTTTGGAAAACTTAGGTGAAAAAAAAAAAATCAACATTTTTTGGTTGTGTCTTCTAGATAGACTTCCTACCAAAGCACTAGTAAGTCATTGGATAATTTATACCCCGCATTTCTGCTAGTGTTGTCTTATTGCTTTTGAAACCCATGTTCACATACTCATGGATTGTTTCTTGCGTAGTGATTTCTGAAAAGAGGTCCCGTCCCTCCAATTTGTCTCCTTCTCTTGGATCTCTCCGCAACTCATTTTCTTTAGAGTTTTTTTTTTCTTTGATCAAAGTATCTTCACATGCATTATTTGTAGACTAATTTTTAGAACAATAGTTAAGCAAAATCCTTCTTAAAATTGCAACTCTAAAATTCAAACTTCTGACAATTCCAACTAAACACACTTCTTATTTTTGTACTATATCTCAATAAGGATCTCCTACCTACCTTTAAAAAAAAAAAAATCAAAACTTGACATGTTCAAAAAAATTATTCAAAATTTCAACTCCCCTGCAGCAACTTTTTTGCATTTGCAGATTGTAGGTAAATGTTTTAGACATCCAATATTATTAGACTGAAAAAACTGCCTGATATCCGAACAAATATATAGTGATAAGTTTCAAATACTGACAAATGAAAATAGATATCAAAATTGATTATGGTCGGCTGCAATTTTACCCAATATAAAATCGGTTTAGAAGGTATAAACATAATCTTATTCAATTATGGTAAGTTATATATGGGAATTCGGAATTACTGGAATCAGTTTTGCTTATAATATTAATTAGAGTAATACTATACCCTCTTACCTAATCATTTTAATAATTATCTTAATACTAAATAAAAAAAAATTTAAATAAAAAAATAAATACATTTAATATCTTAAAACATAAAAAATATTTAATATTTTTTTATTTAATAATTAAGAAGATTAATAAAAAAATTATGTATGAGGATAAATTATTTTTTTATTAATTAATATAAATAAGCCACAATTTTCGAATATCCAGCAATTGGCAATTGCCAATTGCCGTCCGTACAAAATGGCATGACATGCAATTAATTATAAACCATGAAAGTTAATAAACGACCCATAATAATAATAATAATAATAATAATAATAATAATAATAATAATAATAAAACTCTCATTTATGTCAACTTCTTGGTGTGAAACCGTGAAACATCCTCCGTAACCTTATAATTGTAATATGAGGATATAGATTTATAGTAATGCTAGTATATTTTAGTTAGTCATTTTCGACTGACATAGACGGCTAAAATGTATAAAGATGTTTAAAGAACCCAAAGCCAATTAATGTTATCCCTTAAGCTTTACTTCTATCACCTTTGACTTTAAGATAAATATTCCATTTTTTCTTATTTTACACACCTCTAAGTAGTATAAAATAGAAGAAAAGCTAAGATAAGAACTGTTCTAGGTATTGACTGAGACCTAGATTGATAAAAGGAGATTTGCTATTGTTTCCCGAGAGAGACAGTAACAAGGTTTTAAGAAAACTAAGCAAGTCAGCACAGAAATCGCAAGATAAGTCAAGTGTAGATAGTGTGTGTTAGACTAAGAATGAAACATGTCTGACTTAGATCACCAGGTCGATTTATATAGATGACCTGAACCCCAACAGCTCGAAATCCTTCCATTTAGGACATTCAAAGCTCTGAACGTTGGGATTCGGTTACAACTGACCATCAAGTGCAGAATCGTTTCATAGTCGTTGGTTGATTACACAAGTCGGTAAGTGACCGTTAGCGAATGGATTCGCTTGTTGATACATCGGTTAGATATTTTCCAATAATATTAAGTCTGTTTGGATCCACATCCCACCAGGCCTACTGTTATGATGGACCTCTATTTATTAGGCCCAGAATAGTCCACAGCCTCTCAACTCGGCCATATGAAAAGATGAGCCGAGTTCAAGGGAGCCGACCAAAAATAATGAGGATGGTCCACAGCCCCTTAGCTTGGCCATATGAAAAGATGAGCTGAGTTCAATAACAATCGGACAAAAGTTGAGCCGAGTTTGAAGTGGATCAGTTTATAAATTGATCAGAAAAATTTACAAGAGACAAACCTAGCTTATCGCAACCACTTTTCCTGAATACCAAACAAGACGCTTCGTATCACGTGTAGTTGGCTCAGATGTGAAAAGACGTGTGACACGTGTGATTCATTTATTGCCTAAGTGTCAGTTTCATTATTACACCATTAAAACAACTGCCTAGGCAACCGCTTTGTAATCGTTGATCTTTGCTTTGATGGATCTGCGCCGCAAGATTCATCTCACGGATGAGAACACAATCTTTCAATTCCTTACTTACTTACTAACCGTTGATCTGTGGTGGATTGGCTTTTATTTAAAAAAGACCTTCTTCAATCTTCTTCTCATCACTTTATCTAATTCCAACTGTTTGCTTCTTCCCCGAAACGCTTCACATTCCAGCCCTCCTCCATTCTGGAAACCTCCCCTACTCGTTCATCAATTTCTCCAAAACCTCCATTGTTCCCTGATCAAGTTCTCGAGACCTCCACTATTTCCTCACCAAGCTCTACTACAGTGAAGCATTTCACATTCTTCTTTCAAAAAATAGGTACTTCCTCTTACCTTTCCCTTCTATTCTTTGTAAATTACCTTTATTTAGAACTTAGGACTATGAATAAGAATATATTCGTCAGAGACGATAGTAGTGATAGTGAGTCCTTAGAGATTTTGGATGAATCTCTGACGGTCGTTTCGTATCAAAATATCGTGGGTCCATTGTGAACACCCAATTTTGTCGGGGTTATTTTGTAAAAAAAAAAAAGAAAGAAAAAGAAGAAAAGGGAAAATAAAGGAAAAAACCAAATTTTCACCCATTGACCCATTATCCTACCCACTAACCTATTATCTAACCCAATTAGCCCATCAACTCATAATCTGGCCCATTAACTCATTGACACATTCTATTACAATTCAAACTCATCATAAACAAACACATCCTAACCAAATCCCATCGCTATCCTAAACATACTCATCCTAACCAAACTCCCTAACCAAATCCCACCAGCTTATCCTAAACATACTCATCCTAAACAAATCCTAACACTCATCATAAACCAATTCTAATCTCACTTTAACTCAAACTCTTCAACCTAATTCATGCCTATAAAATCTATAACCCACACACAAAAAAAAAAAAAACCTAACCTTAATCGACAGACTCTAGCTTTAACCCAAAACCATATTTTACTTCTTGGCATCACGTAGCCTTCTCGACAAAGAACCTCCACACCCACTACACTTCATCTTCAACCTCCCTTCACCTTTCATTATCATCTTCAACCTTCAACCAAACACCCTTCATTAACGTCTTTTCCTAAAACATAACCATAATCTTCAACAATCATTATCTTCATCACCCATATCACCACCATCTTTACCACTTCATCTTCAACCTCCAACTAAACAACCAGTCACCACTACCCATTAAAACCACCACACCAGGCACCGTGAAGCCGCTCTGCCGTCAAGCTCCCCTACGCCTGAGTCTTCTCCTTCAAACAGATCCATTTTCTTTTTTTATTTTTGTTTGCAAGCAGTAGCATTATTTCTTTTGTTATGTTTGTTTGTTTCTTTTTTTTGTTTTATTTTAAAAAAGGAAAATCTATTAGTTTTTTTTTTTTGGTGAAGTGGGCTTAAGGTAGTAAGCTTGTTGGGGTTGAAAAGCTAAAAAAATAAAATAAAAACAAAAATTAAAAAAATTATAAAAATGATATAAAATAATACATATATTTTTTTCTTGAAAAATAAAATAGGATTAACTGAGTTGTGACAGCTTGTTGATCATGTAATCTTTGTAATCATCTGAGTTGTGATAACTTGATGATTCAAAATTCTTTTTTTTTCAAAGTTTAAAAAAAATAATCAACCCACTATTGTTAAACATTTCTTTTTAAAGAATAAAATATGATTAACTGAGTTATGACAGCTTGTTAATCCTATAAGTTTTGTAATCATCTGAGTTGTGACAGCTTGATGATTTAAATTTTTTTAAATTAAAAATAACTAACCCACAAGAATTTTATAAAGAACTACGTGACTTTGAGTTCATCATTGCACCTGAGGATACATAGGAACAAAATTTCTATTTCGTCAAGCCAAAGTTTAAATTTTCATAAATTATTTATTTTTTTAGTTTTTTTAATAAAAGGGGTAAAAAAAATATATTATGAGATTATTAAATTTTTCAAAATTAATTTAGGGTAACTATTTTAGGACAGATGTTTTAGGGGCGTTGTGGGGTTAAGTCTCTACCATTTCCTATGCATAATTGACTCCTGAAAAAAAAATCCAATCTGGTTCCAAAGACCATTTTTTTAAGAAAGATTTTTTTATTTTTTCTAATTTAAATAAAATTGGTGCCGACTCCTAACAATTTATTTTGTTCGCCGCTCCCGCCGAGATCTCGGTCGCGACAGAAGACGACTCCACTGGGGATACTTAAGAGTCAAACCCATATAAGTTAGTTGTGCAAAGTTTTTATGATCTTGATATATTTGTTTTACCATTTTTCTTTTTTCTTTTTCTATTTCTCATCTTTAATTATTTGTTAATTATTTTGTTAATTATTCAAACCATAGGATAGAGAATTTTTTTTGGAATTTTGTTTTGCATTTGTTTTTGTTTTGTAGGATGCGGGTAGCCTTTAGGATTATAAAGGTCTATATGCTCCCTACACCCACTACACCTATACGTTGATCACACACATTCGAGTGGGGCCCTATACCCGGGTTTGAGTGAAACCTAAGTTAGAAAGAGATTGCGTAGTGGTTGTCATTTTAGATGTACATCCTGTTTAGTTATCACGAAAACCTTATTCAGAGTGTGCCCTTTTTTCATGAATGTCGTACACCTAGTGGTTTACCCACTATTTGTGGTCAACATTCTGAAACGAGACTTAGCTCTAGAGGCCTTTAGAATAATAGAGCTACCAAATGAGAGTTCTCACGAATCACAAAAGACTCATAGATCCTTAAGATAGAATTCCTCAATTTGAGGCAATTCCTTAGGACATGAAGGGAATGTACTTTTTCTTTATCTAGCTATTCCTCATTTTTTTTAAAAAAAAAAATCAGCATCTTGCATTTTCATGATATTCATAACATTCTTAGAAAAAAAAAATCATGCATTTTCATCGCATCCTTAGCATTCTTAAAAAAAATAAAATAAAAAATAAATCATGCATTTTCATGATCATCTTGGCATTCTTTAAAAAAAATTACTCATTTTCATGATATCCTTAGGATTCTTAAAAAAAAGATAAAAAAATAAATCATGCATTTTCATGGCATCCTTAGCATTCTTAAAAAAATATAAAAAATAAATCATGCATTTTCATGATCATCTTGGCATCTTTAAAAAAATAAAAAAAAATAAATCACACATTTTCATGGCATCCTTAGCATTCTTAAGAAAAAATAAAAAAAAATAAATCATGCATTTTTATGGCATCCTTAGCATTCTTAAAAATATAAAAAAAAAATAAATCATCCATTTTCATGACCTTCTTAGCATTCTTAAAAAAATAAAATAAAATAAAATAAATCATGTATTTTCATGAAATTCCTATCAAAGGACACAACATTTTGCATTTTTATTTATAGCATTCTAAAAAAAAAATATGCATCATCTTGCATTTTCTAGTCATTCCTATCATTTTTTTAAAAAAAGAAAAATGTTCTCATTTCTTCTCATTAATCTCATTCATTTCTTCTCATTCTTTGTGTGATGTTACCGTGTTCAGCAACTATTGCGTGACTAAGGAAAGAAGACACCAATCAAACCCGAGTTCACAGCACAAGGCCTCGAACAAAGCTTGCAGCGATGACAGCTGAAAACGAAGGAACATATCTAAGTATGGAAGTAGATGAAGTGAAAGAAAGGATAAATGAGATGATAGAGTCTCAGAGAATAGTGGAAGAAATGTTGTTAGCCATGAGGGAGACCCTCACCTTAATGTGGGCAGCCAGAGATACAAGAGTATCTGGGGTACATTTACATCCACCAAATGTCACTTTCGCAAGGACAAACGCTGGGGTCTCTGCTGAGATACCTGTTGTGGGAAGAACCTCAAACACTGCATCACTAGTGATTCCTATTGGAGAAGGATATCATTTCTTAGAAGGAACTCGAAATGAGGTTCATGGTAATGCTGATTTTACATGGGAACCACCGCATATGTTCATCCCGATGCTAACAGGATTTCCTGTTGAGACTGGTCATGCGGCCATCCAAAATGACAAGATGAGAGAAGAATGAATGGAAAAGATGGAAGAACAAATTAAAGCGATCAAGGGTCTTAACACCTATGGTCCCCTTGGGATAGAAGAATTGTGCCCTACTGCTAACATCATCATTCCCAAGGATTTTAAAATCCTAGAATTCACCAAATATGATGGAAGAATAAATCTTTTCTTCCACCTGAAAACATACATTACCAAGTTTGTACCCTGTTCGACTCGGCTCTAAATTGAGACAATTTTTCTTTTCCTTGGTTCCATTTGACCTATACTGGGGTAATTTTTTCTTTTCCTTAGTTCCATTTGACCTACATTGGGGGCAAATTGTTTAATCACTAGGACGAGTCTTGGTCCTACTCAATTCAGTCCTAGACTGGGGCAAATTTTTCTTTGATTCAATTTGACTTGATCCTTGTCCAAAATGTCTAGTAGGCAACTAAAGATCATTCCCATGAAGATTAAATCAATTCATATCGGGTCAACATCTCTTTCAATCTCATACCATCGTTTGTGTCTTTTCTTTTTTTGTGTAGTCAAACTTCCATGACCAATATGAAAGTTGTTCATTAGTAAATTTCTTTTCTTGTGTACTTTCAAATCCATGTTTGTCTATTACGTAATGCTTCAAGTAAGTGAACATGAGTACAACACTATAATTTGACCATCTAATGACAATCTCCGGATTTACAATTCAGATCAAAGAGAACTTGAAAATTCCAATTGAAGGATAATGTTATCTCAGGGAATAATTTAGAAATAAGAGGTATTCGAGAAAAAGAGATGAAAGTGAGAATTTTGAAGGAAAGTCAAAAAGCGACCATAAAAGCAGATCAGTTGCAAAAGCTTTTTCGAGGAAGCGCATAGTTTAAGGAAATCCTAATTCTACTAAGAGATCTTTCAAAGATATATTTATTTGTCTCTTTAGAAAATTCCAAGTCCTTGGCTTAATGAAATTTCAGGCCCATAGCCTGATGAGATGAAAGAAAAAAGGAATTCCAAGTCCTTGACTTGATGGATTTCACAAAATTCCGGGTCCATGGCCTGATGATGGTTTCAAAAAGAATTTCAAGTCCTTGCTTGATGGCTTTACAACTTTCCAAGTCTATGGTTGGATGAGGTGTTCAAAAAAAAAGAAAAAAATGAAGAAAAAACAAAAAAAAGGAAAATGAGGTCAAGAGAATTTCCAAACGAGCCGAAGGGTCTGATGAAGAAAAGCACATGAATAAAGGTTTGATTGGTCAAAGCTTTCTAAGGTTAGCATTGGTTCAAATATTTTTTTTATACATCATCTTGCATTTACAAGGCATTAAAATAAAATTAAAAAAGAAAGAAAGAAAGAAAGAAAGAAAGAAAGAAAGAAAGAAAAGAAAAAGAAAAAAAGAGAAAAAAAAAGAAGAAAATCTTTTCGGGACGCAGATATCCATTGTATTTTAAATTTTTAGGACGTGGATACCCATTATCTTTTAAATTTCAAGATGCAGATGCCCATTGTCTTTTAAATTTCGGGACGCAGATGCCCATTGTCTTGATGCCCAGTGTCTTTTAAATTTCGAGACACAAATACGCATTGTCTTTTAATTTTTGGGATGCAGATGTCTATTTTCTTTAATTTTAGGGATGTAGTAGCTCATTGTCTTTCTGCCATTTATCTTTAAGCGCATCGCTCTTCACATTTTTGTTCCCACGTTATTTTTTGTTTCTCCCAAACAAAATTTGAGTTATGTCGTTACATGTTCCTCACCATAATAAAATGAAAAGCTATAGTTATTCTTTTTATCTAATAAGAAACAAGTAAAGAGGGGTAACTGTGAACACTTAATTTTGTCCGGGTTATTTTGTTAAAAAAAAAAAGAGAGAGAAAAAGAAGAAAAGGGGAAATAAAGGAAAAAACCAAATTTTCACCCAGTGACCCATTATCCTACCCACTAACCCATTATCTAACCCAATTAGACCATCAACCCATAACCTGACCCATTAACCCATTGATCAATTTTACTACAACTCAAACTCATCATAAACAAACTCATCCTAACCAAATCCCGTCAGTTATCCTAAACATACTCATCCTAACCAAATCTCACCAATTATCCTAAACATACTCATCATAAACAAATCCTAACACTCATCCTAAACTAATTTAATCTCACTTTAACTCAAACTCTTCAACCTAATTCATGCATATAAAATCTATAACCCATACAAAAAAAAAAAAACCTAACCTTAATCGAGACTTCACTTTAACCCAAAATCATATTTTACTTCTTGTCATCACGTAGCCTTCCCGACAAAGAACCTCCACGCCCACTACACTTCATCTTCAACCTCCCTTCACCCTCCATTATCATCTTCAACCTCACTTTATTTTCTTCATCTTCAACCTTCAACCAAACACCCTCCATTAACCTCTTTTCCCAAAACACAACCATAATCTTTAGCAGTCCACTATCTTCATCACCCACATCACCACCATCTTTACCATTTCATCTTCAACCTCCAACTAAACAACCAGTCACCACTACCCATTAAAACCACCGCACTAGCCACCGTGAAGTCGCGCCACCGTCGAGCTCCCCTATGCCCGAGTCTTCTCCTTCAAAGCGATCCCATTTTCTTTTTTTTTTTTTGTTTGTAAGCAACAACATTATTTCTTTTGTTATGTTTGTTTGTTCCTTTTTTTCTTTTATTTTAAAAAAGGAAAATCATAGTTTTTTTTTTTTGGGTGAAGTGGGCTTAAGGTAGTAAGCTTGTTGGGGTTGAAAAGCTAAAAAAATAAAATAAAAATAAAAATTAAAAAAATGATGAAAATGATATAAAATAATACATATTTTTTTTCTTGAAAAATAAAATAGGATTAACTGAGTTGTGACAACTTGTTGATCATGTAATCTTTGTAATCATCTGAGTTGTGACAACTTGATGATTCAAAATTCTTTTTTTTTCAAAGTTAAAAAAATAATAATCAACCCACTATCGTTAAACATTTCTTTTTAAAGAATAAAATATGATTAACTGAGTTGTGACAACTTATTAATCTTATAAGTTTTGTAATCATATGAGCTGTGACAGCTTGATGATTTAAATTTTTTTAAATTAAAAATAACTAACTCACAAGAATTTTATAAAGAAATACGTGACTTTGAGTTCCTTATTGTACTTGAGGATACGTAAGAGCAAAATTTTTATTTCGTCAAGCCAAAGTTTAAATTTTTACAAATTATTTATTTTTTTTAGTTTTTTTTCATAAAATAGGTAAAACAAATATATTATGAGATTATTAAATTTTGTAAAATTAATTTAGGGTAACTGTTTTAGGACGGATGTTTTAAGGGTGCTGTGGGGTTAAGTCTCTATCATTCCCTATGCATAACCGAATCCCGAATCCAATTTGATTCCAAAGACTATTTTTTTTAAGAAATGTTTTCTAATTTTTTCTAATTTAAATAAAATTAGTGGCGACTCTTAACAATTTATTTTGTTCGTTGTGATCTCGGTCACGACACCCATCCACTAACAAAGGGAAAAAAACATATTGATAAAGGAACATCTGACCCCAAAAGTCGGTCGTTGCTTTCAAAATCTGGAAAATGGTACGACAGGGTTAAATCTGTCGTTAAAAAATACTACTCGGATTTTGACTCGGCCGAAAGTATACTTATCATCCAAAGATGTATTGTGATGGCGTTCAATGGAAACAAAACCAAATTCATATGCCGACCATGCTGACCTAAAGAGAGGATTTTTATGGCTCCGGGTAAAAATGATGACCTAGGTTGGATTTACGTATATGAAACATTCTTCACCCGACTCGGCCTCCGTCTATCCTTGTCGGACTTCCAATGTAAAATCCTGACCAAATTGAATGTCACGCCAACCCAACTTCATCCAAACAGTTGGGCGTTTGTCAAAGCTTTCGAAGTACTGGTGCGTTTTATAGGTCGGAAACCTAGTATTAAGGTATTCTTCTCCCTCTTTCAATGCAAGGGGGTCGACAAAGGGGGTTGCGTATCAATCAATAGTCACCCTCGAAGGAGATTGTTCTCTGCTTTGGATTCATCATTCAAAAACTTTAAAAATAATTTTTTTTGAGTAAGCTCTCCCCTGACCGACCTGTCATTCTTCTTAGATGAATACAGAATAGAAAAATTCTTTTTATACTGGCATGCAAATCCAACTTCCATATTAGGTATGGAATATAGAACATTAATGCCCAAAGACCGAATTCTAATCGACCTATTGGAGGAAGTTTCGGTGTTGGATACTGCTTCCTTGGTAAAATTTAGAAACAATCCAACCGAATTATCGAAAATAATCCGTAAGTCTTGTTTTTTTTTTCTGATATTAATCATCTACTAATATATTTTAACTATTTTAACTCCTTTGCAGAAACGATGACTCCCAAGATAACCGTTCGTGAAATGCAAATGAGACTAAAGAAATTAAAGAATGAAGGAACTTCCCTTGTAGCAAATGCCGACGATGTCGTTCCCCATCCAGAAATGGTACATATTAATCCTCAACTGGAATCCTTTGAAACTAATTCAGATCCGATGGTTCGAAAAAGGCGTCGGTCAGAAGATCAAGGCCAAAGTATGAAACAAATTGCCTTAACTTCAATAGGCGAGGAATCTTCACAGAGCTCGGGGTTAAAAATTGCCTTTGAAAGGTTAAGTGGTTTTGCTGTTGGGAAACATAAGTCTTCGTTATGGTCATCTAGCTTTCCCTTTGAGTCTTTAATGAATGACCATATTTCACTTTTAGATGACAAAGAACGCAAAGATAAGATCGGAGCAATTGGACTTGTCCGATGGGATGAAGTACAACTTCTTCGGTCTGTTAGCGTCCTTCGGTCGACTGAGCTTGAGGTGGCAGAGACAAATAAGAAAATGTCATCTTACAACCTTCTCTACTGCTCAGAGATGGAAAAAGCTGAAAAGACTCATCAAGCTGAAGTTTCCGATCTTAAAAAGGAAATAAAAATTCTGAAAGCAAAGGCACATCGAGTCGAGAGTCTCGAATCTTCAGTAACGCTTCTAGAAGAAGAGAAGAAAAAATTTGAAGAGAACTTATCGGTCGCTCAAAGGGATAAGGCGGAATTCACCCATGCACTTATAGAAGCATTGGAAGGGAAGGACAAATTGTTTGCTGAATTGGAGGAATTAAAAGACGAAATCACCAACTAGAGAGTTATTGGCTTTGATACTTGCCTCAAACAAGCCATGCTCTTGAATCCTGATGGAGTCTTTGACAACAGTTTGGGGGAGATGGGTCTATTTCAGAAGGTAGTCGACGGTGCATTGTCGAAGAGGAGAATGAAGATGAAGAGACAGAAAATAAAGAAATGTAATCTTGACGATTTTGAAATTTCCATATAATTCGGTCGTATTTTGCTTTGGATCTTACATCTTCATATGACTCAGTTGTAGTTTGTTTTTAATGAAATGAACTCCAAATTTGAATTCGAAAATTTCTATATTACTCAGTCGCATTTTGTATTTCAATCTCTCCGATTTTTAAGTGGCCTATTTCAACTTTGAAATAGTTGTATACGATGTTGACTAAGAAGAATATATTTTCACAATTCTGGCCACATAATGACTTTTTAGCCGAACAACTTACCGAGAAATAGTAGAAAAATATATTCTAAAAAATGACCACATAATTTTTGGTCGAACGACCTTCTAAGAAACACATGACAAATTGATAAGACACCATTTTTTATTTTTAAAGAACTTGTCTATCAACGAAATTTAACCGCTCCAAAAACCATTTGAAATTTTTTTTTATTACCAATCCGTAACCGAATTCTCTTAGTTATTGAATATAATTGGCTTTAATAGGCCATTTTTCATTAGTGAATTTGATCGGAATCGACTCTAAGGCTATTTTCATCGGTGACAATGACCGGTATCGGTGATTTTGACCGGCATTGGCTCTAGGGCCATTTTCGTCGGTGACTTTGACCAAAATTGGCTCTAAGGCCATTTTTATCGGTGACAATGACTGGCATCGGTGACTTTGACCGTAATTGGCTCTAAGGTCATTTTCATCGATGATAATGACCAACATCTGTGACTTTGATCGGAATTAGCTCTAAAGCCATTTTCATCGGTGATATTGACCAACATTAGTGACTTTGACTGGAATTGGCTATAAGACCAATTTCATCGGTGACATTGACTGGTATCGGTGACTTTGACCGGAATTGGCTCTAAGGCATTTTCATGAAGAGTTAGGGTTCAAGACGACATAATGATTTAATTTCTTATTAAAGTAAATCATAAAGTTAAAGGTATGTCTCTTTAAAACCTTTTAGGCGAAATCCATTAGAAAAAAATCCTAATAAGGAAAAAGAGTACACTACCTTTAACTCCTGTACAGAAGTCCACAAACAACAAAAGAAAACTAAATGAACTTAGCTATAATATCTCTAAAGTGAGGCCGAGTTCCAAGTTCTAGGAAGCGAACTTCCAGTAATTTCACCAATCTTATAACCTCCTTCGTCAATATCTTTGAGGATTTTGAATGGTCCTTCCCAATTAGCCGACAGTTTCCCTTTGCCAAGCATCGTTCTAGAGTCCTTAATTTTGCGCAAAACTAGGTCTCCTTCAATGAACTTTCTTGTTTTGACCTTCTGATTATACTTCCTTGTTGCCCGTGCTTTCGCAGCCTCTTCTTGAATATGTGTCATTTCTCTTTCTTCCTCTAACAAATCCAAATCAGTTTTCCTGGGTACAGCATTTAATTCCTCGTTAAAGGCAGATCTCCTGAAGTTCAATCCTCCAATTTCTACTAGAATCATAGCATTCGCACCGAAAGTAAGTCGGAATGAGGTTTCTCGTGTGGACGATTATGGCATGGTATGATATGCCTATAGAATGTTTGGAAGTTCTTCTGGCCAAAAACCCTTAGTGCGGTCAAGTCTTTTCCTTAATCCAAGTAGGATAACTTTGTTGGCTGCTTCGGCTAAACCATTAGTTTGGGAATGCTCTACCGAAGTGAATATCCGCTTCAATGAACTGTGTTCCATTATCAGATACGATCGAGTAAGGTAATCCGAAATGACAGATTATATTTTTTCAAACAAATTTTTTAACTTTTTCTGAAGTTATACTAGCAAGTGGTTCAGCTTCAATCCATTTAGTAAAATAATCAATTACAACTATTATGTGCCTTACTTGACCAGTCGCCATGGAAAAATGACCTAATAGGTCAATTCCCCACCTGCAAAATGGCCATAGAGTCTCAATGATGTACAGTTCTTCGGGCGGGGATTTATGTAAATTGGTAAATTTCTGACACCTGTCACATTTCCGAACATATTCGAGGCAATCAGATTTCATCGTCAGCCAATACATTCCTAACCTTAAAACCTTGCCTGTTAACGATCGTCCTCCGATATGACTGCCACAGACTCCCTCGTGAACTTCCTCTATAACCGACCTTATCTGATTTTGATTTACACATTTCAGAAGAGGAAGAGATAACCCTCTTTTGAATAGTTCTCCTCCAATCAACGTATAGTAATTTGCCGACTTACGCAACTTCTTTACTTTCTTTTCATTGGTCGACAATTCACCACTTTCCAAATACTTCACGATTGGACTCATCCAAGAACTTATATTTTTGTCGATTATGAAAGTCTTCTCCTCTTCCACACTTGGTCGGTCTAATATTTCTTGAATAACCGATCGGTTGTTACCTGGACCCTTTGTGCTGGCTATAGGAGATCAGCCCGAGCATTCTGTTCTCTAGAGATATGTACAATCTCAAATTGTTCAAACTTCTTCACCACATTCTGTACTTTGAGTAAGTACTTAAGTAATTGTGAATCTTTAGTCTGGAACTCGCCACTAACTTGCCCTGTTACCAGTTGAGAATTCAATTTTGCGATTAATCAAGTTGCTCCCATTTCAGCGGCCAATGCCAGCCCGACGATGAGTGCTTCATACTCGACCTGATTATTGCTCGCTCAAAAGTTGAACTTCAAAGATTGCTCAATTAAGATTTCATTTGGACCTTCCAGAATAATTCCAGCTCCACTCTCTTTGACATTTGAAGCTCCATCGACAAAAAGAATCCAAGTATCATTATTCAAATCTTGCGGGAAAGGTGAAGATAGTTCAATTAAAAAGTCAGATAATACCTGGGATTTGATCGGTCCTCTGGGTTGATATTGAATGTCAAATTCTGATAATTCTATTAACCATGAGATCATCTTTCCGGCAAGTTCTGGTTTTCTAAGCACTTGTCTAATCGGTTGACCTGTTCTGATGATGATTGAATGGATTTGAGAATATTGTCAGAGTCTTCTAGCCGTTATAACTAGCGCTAGTGCCATCTTTTCAATCTTCTCATACCAACCCTCAAGTCCTTGCAAAACTCGGCTGACGAAATAAATCAGTCGTTGCTCCTTCCCTATTTCTTTTACCAATATGGAACTTAGGGCTTTCTCAGAAACAAAAATATATAAAAATGGGATATCACCTGGTTCAGGTTTAGTTAAAATTGGTGGAGTAGCCAAGAAAGTTTTCAATTCTCTAAATGCCTGTTCACATTCCTCAGTCCACTGAAATTTTTTTGTTTTCTTGAGGCATTGGAAAAATGGCAGTGATTGGTCGGCAGATTTAGAAAGGAACCTTGAAAGGGAAGTGATCTGTCCTGTTAATCTTTGTACTTCTTTAATCGTTGCGGGACTCCTCATTTCCATTATTGCCCTACATTTCTTCAGGCTCGCCTTAATTCCCCTGTTGGTAAGGAGAAAACTAAAGAATTTCCCTGCTTAAACCCCGAACACACACTTCTTGGGATTCAACTTCATGTTATATTTTCTCAACTGCGCAAAGTATTCAACAAGGTCAGAACAATGGTCCCCATTTTTTAGGGTTTTGGCGACCATGTCATCCACATAGACTTTGATGTTTCTTCTGATCTATTTTTTGAAAATATTATTCATCAATCATTGATAAGTTGCTTCGGTATTCTTAAGACCGAAAGCCATCACTCAGTAACAAAAGTTTCCAAATTCAGTGATGAAAGCTATTTTTTCTTCATCATCCAAGTGCATCCTGATCTAGTTGTATCCAGAGTATGCATCCATGAAGCTAAGGAACTGATAGCCGGAGGCACCATCAACTAATCGGTCGATGCTGGGAAGTGGATAGGAATCCTTTGGACAAGCTTTGTTGAGGTCGGTAAAATCTGTACACATCCTCCATTTTCTTGATGACTTCTTTACCATAATCACATTTGACAACCATATGGTATACTCCACCTCTCTTACAAAGCCTGTATCCAAAAGTTTTTTTTTATTTCTTCCGTTGCAGCTTTTTGTCTTTCCGATCCCAATTTTCTTTTCTTCTGGACTACAGGTTTTACCTTTGTATCCAAGGAAAACTTGTGGGTGATGATCTCAGGACCAATTTTGGGCACGTCTGTTGCAGTCCATGCAAATATATCAACATTCTTCCTTAACAATTCCTCCAAATTTCTTTTAATGTCGGTCGATAAATGAGCCCCAATGTGTATTACTTAGTTGGATTTAGGACCCAAGGGCACTGTTTATAGTTCTTTAATCGGTTGAGGCCTGTCTTGTTCATCACTCCTCGAATCCAACTCAGTCATATTAATGTTGTGTATCGATCGCTTACGATTAAGTTTGTGGGTTTGCTCATCTTGTCTCGGCCTCAGGCTTTCGTTGTAGCAGATCCTTGCCTCTTTTTGATCTACATGGACTACACCGATCTCAGTCTTGGAGACTGGGAATTTTATTATTAGGTGAGGGGTTGATACAATAGCCCCAAGAAGGTTGAGAGATGGTCTCCCAAGGATAGCATTATAAGGAGTGTAACAACCTATCACCAAATACTTGACTGGAATAGTTTTAAGTAAAGTACCTGTTTTGAAAGTTGTTCGAAGTTCAATGAATCCTTTAACATTTACTTGCTCTCCAGAGAACCCGATCAATGTTCCATTGAACGGAGTTAAATCTTCTTCCGATATCTGTAATCTCCGAAGTATAGACATATGAAGAACATCGACCGAACTACCTTGATCAACCAGAACCTTCTTGATCTGAAAATTCCTTGCTATGATGGATATAACCATTAGATCATCCAAGTTGTCATCCAATCCAATGTAATCACTGTTTGAAAATGAGACGATCGGTCCATCTTTGAACTGATTATGCTATAATGGAGAAGGGTATCTTACCGACATTACTGCTCAGAGATGACATTTCTGAGATGAATTAGAGCTTCCACCACAGGTGAATCCACTAGCTATCGAATCAATGACCCCTCTGACGGGTTGATCTTAGGAGTCAGAAGTCATTTCTACTGCCTTTTTCTTCAAATCCAAACTAGGGTCCCTCCTTTTGGATTGATCTCTTTCTTTTATCTCCCTGCTCTGACTTCTACGGTGATAAACATATTTACCAAGGTGCCCCTCCCGAATAAGTTGCTCGATCCTATTTTTTAAGTTGACGCATTCCTCAATGGTATGTCTGAACATTTTATAGAATTCACACATTTTGCTTTTGTCAACGTTAAGTGGTGTTTTTTATAGTCCAACGTTTTTTGAGAGATGGATTAGACTAGTGTTACATATTTCCTGAAATATCCAATCCCAACGAGTATTCAATGGCGTATATTCACTAAACCAAGATTGTACTCTGTCTGTTACTACACGAACATTTTAATAAGCTAGGTCTTCTCTTGTTATATGTCTACCATTCTTTTTTGGTCCTCACCTGTTGTATTGTAGGTCATTGATTAATTGGTCTGATAGAGACATGGGGATTACTTTTTTCTCTGTGTTCTGGTTCGAAAAAGTGTTGCTCTATTTATTTTCTGGCAAGGGCGATTTCCTCTATGTTGATATACCCTGTGGACCTGCTCCTCAAATCGTCCAGGTCTAAAGGCGGCTTTCTAGCAAGGGAATCTGCAAATGGTCTTGGGTACAAGCCAGCCATGATAGCTTGTAGGGATACCGCTAGATTGAGATCTCTTATCTGCACTGCTTCCTCCCCGAACCTTCACATGAAATCCTTGAGGGATTCGTCTTGGCCCTGCCTCAAATTGATAAGGCTTGCCGAGGTCTTTTGATGTGTCCTACTTGTGGAAAATGGTTAAGAAACTTAATTGACAATTCAGAAAAATCATAAATTGAACCTGCTTCAAGACTCGAAAACCAGAGCAAAGTCGATTTCTTTAGAGTCGTTGGAAAAGCCCTGCATTTGATCGGATCTGAGTTACTATTCAGAAGCATCATAGAATTGAACATTGTTAGATGTTCTTGTGAATCAGTCGTCCCATCATAAAGCTCCATCGTCGGAAGTCAGAATCCCTCAGGAAGTGGGATTGACATAATAAAGTTAGAGAAAAGATGGTCTGCGACATATAGATTATTTGCTTGTCTTCTGACATCATGAATAGTCATCCAAAGAATACTAATTTGTCCCTGGAATTCTCTGTTCAGAATATCTTCTTCGAGAGTTCTCTCCCTCTGGTCTTCCTGCTCAATCCTGTGTTGATCCCTGTTGGCTTGATCAATTTGATTATTGATATCCCTAATAGCTTGCATAAGCATCTACATTGGATTGAGCTAGTTGTTTTTGTGGTTGATTCCGTTAAGAACACTGTTTTCATTGGTGGCCATGTTTGGTCAGTAAGGTGGTTGAATGGATCGTAAAGAAAGCTGAGTGACTGTGGAGTAGGAATATTTTACCTAACCCCACGGTGGGCGCCAGATGTTCTGGGTACTGACCGAGACCTAGATTGTTAGAAGAAGACTTGCTACTGTTTCCCGAGAGAGATAGTAACAAGGTTTTAAGGAAACTAGGCAAGTCAGCACATAAATCGCAAGATAGGTCAAGCGTAGATAATATGTGTTAGACTAAGAATGGAACATGTTTGGCTTAGATCACCAGGTCAATTTATATAGATGACCTGAACCCTAACTGCTTGAAATACTGCCGTTTAGGACATTCAAAGCTCTAAACGTTGGGATTCGGTTACAACTGACCATTAAGTGCAGAATCGTTTCATAGTTGTTGGTTGATTACACAAGTCGGTAAGTGACCGTTAGCGAATGGATTTGCTTGTTGATACATCGGTCAGATATTTTCCAATAATATTAGGTCGGTTTGGATCCACATCCTACCAGGCCTACTGCTATCATGTGCCTCTATTTATTAGGCCCAGAATGGTCCACAGCCCCTCAACTCGGCCATCTGAAAAGATGAGCCGAGTTCAAGGGAGCCGACCAAAAATAATGGAAATGGTCCAAGAACAGAATAAGAAAAATGGAAGAATAGATAAGAAAAGAGAGAAGCAAAACGTGAAATAGAAAAAGAAGGAAAGAGCATCAAGAAAAAGAGGAAGAAGAACCAAAGGGAGAACTAGAAAAAAGGATTGAACACCATCTTTAGGGAGTTAGGTAGGGGTTATTGTGTTTTGTTATATTGTAACATTCTCTGCTTGTATTGAGTTTATATATATATATATATATATATATATATATATATATATATATATATATATATATATATATATCAATGAGATTTGAGCATACATGTGATTGAACATGCATAAGCATGATGGCACCCACAAGAACTTAAAGATTTTCTAGAGTTTTACATTATTTATGTTATAAAAGTAATGTTATGATGAAACAAGAAACATTTCTGAAGTGTTCTATTCGAATAGGCCAAGAAGCTATTCGAAGAGAACATTACAGAATGTTCCAATTTTGATGTGTCAGCAAATCGACTTGCATGGTTTTCGAGGTCAAACGAATAAGCTATGAGAGCTACTAGAGATGGCATATTTTGAAAGTTTATAAAGTATTTGAAGAGATATTTTCGATTACAGTTGAAAAAGAATGATTTTTCTTTAAAAGTATGAGGAATTGTTTTTTGATGATAAGTCGAAGGCTAAAGTTGCGTACTGGCACTTAGTCGAAGGCTAAAGTTGCATCAAGCATGATGGATTCTTTCGATGTAGGTAGAAGGCTAAGCTGCGGGCGAGCACTTAGTCGAAGGCTAAAGTTGCATACGAACACTTTGTCTAAAGTTTTGAGATTTCATGAGCACATTAACATAATACATTTTGTCAACATCATCATGTTACAGTTCATAAACATCATCATTGTTCATTTCATAAGCATCAACACATAACTGCATATGAGAATTATTGTGTATGTATTGTATCGAATTATCATTGATTGTATTATGCTACTGAGAATTTTTGAATTCTCACCTCATTGTTTATTGTATGTTATAATATAGATTGAGATCAAATTCATTCAAAAAAAGAAGATATGAAGACAATAGCTTCGAGTATAATAGTATTTTTGACTTGTATTAATTATGTATATTATATTTTCGATAATGAATCGAAGTTATGTACTATACAGAATCGAAATCTTCAGTTGTATGATATTAATGTTAAGTTTGATTACTTTTGTTTCGAGGCTCTATTTTCAATTATATTCGAATATTTATTTTCGATACTTATGGTTATTTCAAAGATTTTATGATGTTTAAAAGTAGGGGTGTCAAAACGAGTCGTGTTGATCCATTCGGAGTCTAAGTGTACTATTTAAGCATTTCACGAGTTTTTTTTTTGCATTTGATCTTTTTTTAATGGGTTCTGAAATGGGTGGGCTTTTACTTCAATCACCATTTGTATAATGAAATCAAAATTAAACATAATAGGTCGTACCATTTTTTTAGGAAAATATTTAAATAAGGTTATTTAGTCAGAATTACATTCATTTTATACATAATTATATGACAAAAAAATTTTGGAACTTAAAAGGGTGAGAAAGTTACTTCCTTCAACCCAAAACATGAGGGAGCCCTCTTTTATTTATTCTTATGTAAAAAGTGTGCGATTAATCCTGGAAAGGGATTCATGGTTTAATAAAAAGAAGCTATCGTGAACTTTCGGTATAGATATTTTTTAGCCTAAAAAACTAACACGTCATTAGTAGGAAGAGTACTCCACTAATCAAAACAGAGTTACTTTCCTTGACAATCCCCAAATTTTAATGACAAAATGACAATTGAGGAATGTTATAAAATTCTAGATGTGATAAAATCTTAGTTCAATTTTATAGGTAGTAACAGGAAATGGTTGTCAATGTGGAATATAGAGTAATCAAGTAGGGTGTTTTTGTAAGGATGTGAGTGTCATTTGAGTTCTGAATGAGTGCCAATATGAGAAATCCAAATTGAGTGCCAATATGAGAAATAGTTTGGGGTCTCAACTCTTTGTAATGCTTTGAAATTGATCAAGACATCAATCGATTGAAAGGAAATGAGGGCATTGGAATGATATTCACTGTTTTGTCAAGTTTGTTACTCCAGTAATACATACTCAGTAATATTAAAAATGCAGAATTTCTGGTTTTATTTAAATAATTATTTTAACTTAATTTAATTATACAATAAAATAAATAAAGTTATCCTGTGTATTGCACGTGTAACTACACTTCTATGCATGTCCATTTCTATTTGTTTTTACCATCAGACTTCTATGCACGGGTAACTCACAATAAAATCCTATTTGTTTTTACTATCAGACTCCTATGCATGTCTATTTCTTATATTCTTTTGTTTTTCTCTTCAGTTTTTTTATAAGGATGCTGCAAGTTGCGTTTTTGAGTTATTGTATACTTTTATCTGCATCATTGAAAGTTTAGTTATTATACTGTTATTGACATTAAGTTGGTGGTAATTGGAAATGAATCTTTCTTGATAATTGCGGGATTGATTTTAAGTTAAGCTATACATTTTGCAATGCATGACCTTATTTAGGATTTGAGAAGTACGATTACAAGTTACAATATCCAAATGTCAAAGGTTTTTTGAATTGTTGTGCATAATATTAGATACTTGCATTTTTAAACTTATCCATATGCTTCTAATAAATTTGCTTTTGTTCTTGAAGTATAGGTTCGTGCTGTTGTAGGACATGGATACATCTAAAGTTTTAGGGTCACACCTAAAGAATCTTTTGAAGTAGTTTTAAGTCAATTTAATGTTGCTCAAAGCAAGTTGGTAGGACTATAGTCTAAATACATCTAAAATAATTCTTTTATTTCTTTTAACTTTTAATTGTTTACTTTTTTAAGTTATAATAGTTAATATGATTAACTACTTTCATGTTCTGTTAATATTGAATGTCAAATAACCTGTTTTCCAAGTTAGCTGTGACGATTTTGCAATTCCCAAAGGTTATTAGAAGTTAAGGACCTCAAGTTAGCTGCAAAGTGTTGTCTCGCAGAAAGAATTCTGCATAATTTGGCACATGATGGAAGAAGTTTTGCGATGAAAACAAGCTTAAGAAGGATGTTACTTGCTAAATGATAACTATTGGTGGAAAGTCTATCTTAATCTCTTTACTAATTAACAAATGTTATTAAAAGCTTTGTTGCTGGTATTATTCTTGATCTCTATCACTAAATGGAGCTGATCTTACACCCCACAAAGGTGATCTAACCACTGGGTTTTTTGTTCTGAATGCAATGTTTGGATTGATTGGATAGTTTAAAAAGTTATGAGTTTTTCCCAAGTTATCTTATTTGCTGTCTATTGATTCATATATCTGTTTGTTAGGCTATTTTCACTCCACCTTCTTCAACTGTTTTCACTATTGACTAGGAGAGTCAAGCAACAAATTCTGTGAGCTTAAAGGTTATTTGGCAATTTTGCTTACAATCCTCCCTCTATTCACTAAGTTCTTCAGTTGCCTCATTTTTTCTTTTGATTTTTTGTTCATAGATGACTTTGTCTCAAACTTAATTATTAGTCCTGTTTGTTCGGGATATGAAGTTTGGCCTATCAATGGTTCTTCAGAACCGATGCTGACCCCTATGAACAGGAACCTCAATGAGGCGCTGGAAGCTGCAAACTGTGTTGGACAAGACAACGCTTTCAAGGTTGTCAAGACTGAAAAGGTTTTCATTATATTATGAAAACTTTCAAACTGACCTTTAGTATATTCTATTTGGATGCCTGAACTTTTTCAACTAGAAATTCAATTAAGGAACTCATTTCTCTTCTTTAGGAAAATTTTACCACCTAAATTTTTTATCCATTGTTTAATTTTAATAATTATTTGATGGAGTGGATATGATGTGATAATAACAAAAGGTTTTTTTTTTGTTGTACAAAAAAGGGTTTCTATTAGAAGTATCTTTTTCTGCATAAAAGAGAAAGACCTAAAAAAAAAAGAAAAAAAAAAGAACTAGCTTCTAAAGGAAGTTACTCTCACAAGGAGGTATGCATAAGACCATTGGGTGGGAGGCAACTTAGTCTTGAAAGGATTACACTATACCTTTGTACCCTTTTTAGCTTAGAAATCAACAATGAAATTGATCTGTCAAAGACTGTTTAATCTGTGCCTGCCAGTTCAAACCAAGATATAGATAGAAACAAGTTTCCTTTACTCATATTTCTCGAAAATTGTGCTTACTTATGTATTTTTTTAATAGTTATTTTCACTTAAGATTTGTAACATTAAATTGTTATATTTTTTCTTATACAAGTAGCTCTGTGTGAAAAGTTAAAATTGATTTTAAAAAAGTTTTATATATATATATATATATATATATATATATATTGAAAATACAGGATGTTAAGCAATAAGTAAATAATAACATTAACTAATTTGGTAAAATAATGAAATATAGTTATCCCGCTATACATATATGTATACAATGTTTAAATTAAAATAGTTACAATTCTTCGAAGCTAAAATATATGGTTGAGATACTTTCATATTTTAGTTTATTATAAATAACTTATTTATATTCTTACTTAACAATTCTTCCTTTTTATCACATTTTTTCATTGTAACAGGTTATTTGATATGAAGATGATTAATAAATGATTACATAAACATGACTGTGGATATTTTGTTTTTTATTGTGTCCTTAACTAATGTTGTGTTTGTATTCATGCAATAATTTTGTAGATTGTGTCTAATTACTAATATTTTGCTTGGGTTCATGTGAAGGAAAAGTACTAATGTATTATAACATGATCATGTACTTCCTCTATGGAAATTGATTACTTTCTATGCTAGATTTATTTGTTTTGTTCCAGCAAACAATGTTGTTATGTTCCTTATTTAGTAAGTTGCTATAATATAGACTAAGTATATCCACAAAATATTAGACCTTGAATTGCACTATGATGCATCATTTGTCTTTATACGCTTTCAAATTAAATTCAATGACTCATCCTGTTATTATATAAAATATTCTGTCGGATTATTTTCATTCTACATTATTCTTTAAGTTCTCAAATATATGCTTAATGGATTATGCGTTGTAACTTAACAATAGTAAAAGAATTGGTTATCCGTGCGTTTCATGGGTACCATGCTAGTTTTTATACAATTTAGTTATATAAATCATTATTATTTTTTATTTCAAATATATTTTTAATATTATAACTAAAATAGTACATATTCAATAATATATAACAAGATAATTTCTCTTCATATATGTTGGATTTTGACATGACATGACATGATTTGGACTTGGATAGTATTTGACATTAACATTGAGTTTGGATGAAAATGTTCATGAATCTTGGATGGAATTATTTTGACCAAAAGATTAGCCTATTAGTCTTGATACATCTAAGTTATATTAACTATTTATCTTTCTTATATCTCACCAATGTGAAACTTCTTCCTATACCTAGTTCTCCAAATTTGGAGGTATGTTTATGTGATAGTCAACTTAGTCACAAGTTTTGTGTAAGCTTTCTAACAGTTCTTATGATTTGGGCTTTGATAGTGTATGACATGTTGACACTGGGCTGGAGTTGTGGGCATAGATGAAAGTATTTATGAATCTTGGATGGAGTCATTTTTACAAAAAGGTTAACCAATTGGTCATGGTACATACAAGCCTTATAATTATAAATCATTACTCTTTCTTTAAATTCTTCAATGTGAAACTTTCTACTTTCACACTAAGTATAGTTCTCTAACAAATATGAATTAGGAAGTATGAATATAGATATAGACGTGATACAGATACATTAATATGATAAAAATTTAAAAAATAATTAAAAGATATATATTTAATAAATATCAAAATATTTAATACAATACATATCATATACTGATAAGATGACTATTTTAAAATATCGCTCTCAATAGTATAAAACATCCCGGAAGAAGATAGCAGACACCGGCAGACACTTACATCACATGGTTACAGTTGTTGATCCCGACTTTGTCTTTTCTTCAAGACCAAACACCAACCCAGTGAGCTCACCAAGTGTACATGTCTCACCTTTCAAACTTCAAACCAACCAATCCACAAAGCTTAGCATTTCGTGCTTAACATTGCAATGTTCACAGGTCCTTCACTTCAAGCTTTCAGCTTTCATAGTCTCCCTCTCTCTTTATGCCATATATGATGCTGGCTCGAGGACTTACCATTATCTTCCTCCCGTTTGCTCTGTACTGTGGGTTAGACCCATTTGATCACAGCCCCATCGCGGGCTTCCCTGATTTTGAGGTGCACAAAATCGAAATGCCTGCATGGTCTGAGGTTCCTACGGACCGAGACAAAGACAACTTGTTACAAAAATCTGAGCTTAAGTTTGTGAACCAAGTGCAGGGACCAGAGAGCATTGCCTTCGATCCTCTTGGTCGTGGCCCTTACACTGGTGTCGCTGATTGAAGGATTCTATTCTGGAATGGATAGTCTTGGACTGATTTTGCTTATGCCTCCCCCAACAGGTCACACTTCTCTTCATTCCCCCTTTTACCATATCAGAGTTATTTATTTCCCTTTACCTTATATAGCTTAAGTTTTTGGATGAGTTGATTCATGACATGGTATTAGAACTTTCGATCCTTGTCGCCCCATTCTTCTAAATGAAAGCTGAATTCTAGCTCATAGTAAAGTTGGGCATGTACATTGTCCATCGTTCAAACCTATAGGGCTCTTGTGTGATATGGGACGTATTAGAGATATAATAAATAAAGTCATTCATGTAATTCAACTGCTAAAAACAAAGATTTTTGTGATTTTATTTTTTTATTTTTTTCTTGTATCTTCATTTTAAACACAGGTCAGAACTATATAATCCTGAAGCTTCTGCATCACAAGATTGAGCACATCTGTGGAAGGCCTTTGGGGCTCAGATTTGACAAGAAAACAGGTGATTTGTTCATTGCAGATGCATATTTTGGGCTGATGAAGGTGGGACCTCAGGGTGGTTTAGCAACATCTCTAGCAACTGAGGCTGAAGGGGTGCCACTGAGATTTACTAATGATATAGACATTGATACAGAAAGGAATATTTATTTTACAGATAGCAGCACTAAATATCAAAGGAGGTAGGCTTATGTCATTAATCTTTTACATGCTGATACTGGTCCTTTTGAAATTGTCAACATTTTGGATAGATGAGAAGTATTAAAATAAAGCTGAGGATGCCACTTATTTACTTTGGAATGTTAAGCATCCTTATTTTGTTATGCTATATACTCTTAGAGTGAAGGGAATTGTATTACTATAAGTTAATAACTTAATACAGTGGTGACGGCATGGGCTGGTTGGGGACTGCCATAAAGATAACTGAAATAAATCCAATGACTACAGTTAGTTTTTGTGGTTCTTTTTCTTTCCAAAACAGTTGCAGCTAAGAGAGGGTATACTGGATGTATTATTGTGTGAGTATATATAATGCTGCTATGCTATTACAATCCCTCCATCTTTGGAAGATGCCTCTATTTCTCAAGACTCAATAAAATAATCAGGAATGATAATTGAGATTGATGTCATTTTCGTGATAATTGTCAGAGAAGGAAGAAGAATAAGATAGATAGACATCATTGTGCAATTTGTGGACGATTATGGAAAATGTATGCAGGGGAGAACCATAACCTTAACATGGTACCTGACGTGCATATGTAGGATCATTCAAAGGACTTTTGATGCGAATGTGTTATAGTGGCCAATAGTTCAACTGGGACAAGTATTTGGGCAGATATAGTGACTCCCATGGTGTAGTTCTAATTGAGTAATGACTCCTATAAATAGCCTCCGTGCTTAAACAAGCTCTTTGTTTGCATGACATTCTTGGTTGATGGGGAATTAAGCCTATTGTACATCCTAAAATAATGTAATTACTGAGATCTCTGGTCTATGAAAAATCTGTCTTAAAGATCTTTAGCTTAGAATTCGGAAATACTGATCTTGTATTCTTTACTCTGTCTTGGTCTGTTGGTTCTGACTTAATTCTGCATGCAGGAATTTCGTTCAGCTGGTATACTCTGGTGAGGATAGTGGCAGGGTTTTGAAATACAACCCTACCACTAAGGAAACCACTGTTCTTGTGACGAACATTCAATTTCCAAATGGCATTTCCTTAAGCAAGGATGGTTCCTTCTTTGTCTTTTCTGAAGGGTTGATTGGCAGGTGAATTTCATAATCACATAACCCTTTCTATTTACATACATGTGAGCCATTTGTAATGCAAGAGTCTGCATGATCATTTCCCTAATTCTTATTTACCCATAGTCCAACACTAATAGATCTTTCTACTTTGGAAAGGATACTAATTCAGTTTATTGATTATTGTTGTTGGCTGATATCAATCAAACAATGCCAGGAAATCTTTCTACTTTGCCTAAAAGTCCTTTTCTGGAACTCTCACAAAAATTCTCTCTTTATGTTGTACTTATTCTATAGGTTACGCAAGTACTGGCTAAAAGGAGATAAAGCTGGGACTTCAGAGATCTTAGCCATCCTACCTGGCTTTCCCGACAATGTGAGAGTCAATGGAAATGGTGACTTTTGGGTGGCCATCCTTTGCAGAAGGCATATGTACAGTTACCTTAATGCTCTCTACCCAAAGATAAGAAAAATCTACTCAAGCTACCCATTCCAACAAAGATTCAATACCTGCTTCAAATTGGAGGCAGGCTCCATGTAGTAGTTGTTAAGTATAGCCCTGAAGGTAAACTTCTGCACATATTTGAGGACAGTCAAGGAAAAGTTGTTAAAGGAGTAAGTGAAGTGGAGGAGAAGGATGGTAAACTCTGGATGGGAAGTGTTCTGATGCCTTTTATTGCAGTTTACAACTTGACATGAAGCAAAAAATTTAGCAGCCACTCAAGGCAAGCTATTTTTTTCCTGAATTCCCAATTGAAGAAATCTCAAGTTGATTTTTTCCCCTTAACACTTTTGTTGTATACCTTTATTCATCTTTTCACAAAGTGACCGACGTAGAAAACTAGTTATTGAAAATAATTTTCGGGCAAGAAGAAAATAAAATAAATTTTAACTAGAATTTGAGATGGGAATCATCATGAACCTGCTTTGTTATGCACAACGATGGCAGTTATTTTGATTCTTATCCATGCATATCTTCATTGGTTGATCTGATCCCATCTCACACTCCCAGAATTATACCTGAACCACTTCTGGCAATGTGTTATTTAATATGTTTACCACTTTTTGTGCTGTTATTGGACCTTTTATAGAGATCAATGTGATAGCTTACCAAATTCCAAGTAGATATAGTGGATGATTATGAAGTCTAAGGACAGAGTCTTTAATTGATATCCATTATTGTATTTCTACTAGTCATTTGTGACACTCCACAGACCTAAAGCTGCAAAAACAATTTTCTTTTTTGGTAAAAAGACTAACTTGCAAAGTCCGTGAAGCAT
The DNA here is from genome assembly GCA_029884605.1 of Ormosia emarginata. Classification (NCBI taxonomy): domain Eukaryota; kingdom Viridiplantae; phylum Streptophyta; class Magnoliopsida; order Fabales; family Fabaceae; genus Ormosia; species Ormosia emarginata. The sequence continues at coordinate 12,437,209 of JAQQTP010000085.1, read as the reverse complement.
CAAATCAAGGGGGAAAAATAATAAAGAAAGACACGAGAAAAAGATGAGTTGCCTAGCCAGGGATGTCATATTACAGTAAAGAATCATTTTATTAGTGTATTTCCATTTCTTCCGTGAAATTACTTATTGAATCGGCACATGTCTAGTAGAAAGATTCCCTGCCTAGTTACACAGAGACCTTTCGATCCCACCAACACAGCCACCTATGAAATTGGAGTAGCAGTAGTAATTGAATCTAAATACATATATGCACTATATTGTATGACGAGTAGACTAGAGAAGCTTTTGTTCTCTCGTCTAGGACCCAAATCCACGAGGAGAAAATAACGAAGAAAAAGTGAAAAACAAAAATGTGGGAAAATCACACCTAGAGCAGCTGGCTATTATTCATTCAAGTAAGATGGCCTTCATATTCACCGACTCTTTACATCTTTGGGATTTCCACTATTCCTGTGCATCTGCATCAAATGAAAGCATGTGCAAGCAGTATGTAAGCATAGACATATCAAAGGAATTTAAGCTAAAAATTCAGCTTAATTGCAATTAGGCAAATAATAAACAAGAGAAACAGACAAGTTGTTATGCACAAGAACAAGAATTATATTCTTTATGTAATCATTAACTCTAATTAATAAAATCCAATTGATTTGGTAATTATCTAGTAACATGGGATAAGAAGTTATTATCTCACTTTCTTCTTTTAAGGAATCTTGCTAACCGAAGGACAACTTGAGAGTCTTCATTGACAAGAGGCGAAACTAGAATGCTGTCCAAAGGTTCCAAGCATCCAGCACGCTGCTTCCAGCAATTTTCCTGCAAGTGATATTCATTTAATCAGTTATAAAGTATCATTGAAATTAAAAAAACCAACCAAACCTTAGATAAACACCACCTGTATGTAGATCAGCACGTGAAAAGAGATATTACAACTTACAAAAAGAAAAAAGAATCATTTGACAAGACGTTACATTTTGATATTATAAGGATGGAGACAGCTATGGTTGAGCTCACAAGCATTTTGCTTAAGAGGAAAGATATGAATAAATTCATAGTCATAACATAGGGAGATATACATAAGATTCATTCTAGCTGGAGAGGTATAGCTTGACAAGCTAATAGTCTATATCATTCCACATTTTCCCTTTGGCTGTCCTATTCATTATGCAAGTGTGCACAGAGTAGCAATCATTGAAGTACTCAATTTTCATTAGAAATAGTAAACCTTCTAGGAAGCAAAAATTTATAACAAGGAGAAGAGCGTGTAATATTGATTTCTAGTTACTAAATGCAAGATAATCGCTTAATCGCTGCAGTTGAGGAGAAAATAAGTAAGCATACAACAAATTTCATTATGTTCTACTCTGAAAAGGTCCCATCAGAGGCAATTCAGAAATTCCAAGCCCCCGCCCCCTAGGTATCTCTCCCCTTTGCTTGTTTAAAATCAGACAATACGAAAGAACCCCCAACTTCTTTTCAAAAACTTCCTTTTCACCTTTCAGAAACTTCACCTGACTCAAGTAAATTTCTAATAGAAAGGGAAAGACAGAAAAAAAAAAAAGCCTTGTATTGATTGAAATATCAAGTAAAATAACATAATACTTAGATCATAATGTGAAGCAATTCACATTCTCTTGATAATAATTAATAATAAATAATAATCCTCATTGACATTCATCAACCTCAACAACTCACTCCTGTCACTAACATGTATGAAATACTCACATATTCCTTACGCCCAATTGAAGAGACTACTTTATAGTCTATTACTATTGACACTTCATTTTGTTTTTCCCCTAAAAGAAGCAAGGTCACAAACAATTTGAACCCACAAAGGCTACCTGGACCATTCTGGGCCCGGCATAACAGCAGACTTGGCAGAATCTGGCCGACTTCATACTTATGATCATACCGACCGATGTATAACGGGCAAATACGCCGGTAACAGTCACTTTCCGACTTAATTAATTAACCAACGACTACAAATCTGGCATTTAGTGAATAGATTGAATCCCAACGTTCGACTTTGAATGTCCAAATTAATTTATCTGCAACATCTATATAATCCTGCCTGGTCTAAAACAAACCTAATACTTTCTATTTGCTTTCTATTGTAACCTTTTCTTGGTACTGACAAAGTTAAACCCATCAAAAGCCAGCCGGTCGGTCACCAAACACTACCCAAAACTAACATTAAGTCTAAACATCAACTTGTGCTTGTCCAAATTAATAGCATAAAATTAAAAACAACGATGTAACCCAATTAACAAAGTTAACCAAACCAGACCAAGACCGGCCACACAATACCAAAAAAAAAAAAAATCCACCCAGCCAAACACATCATTATCACCTCCTCCCCTTTTTCTTTCTTCGGATAAAAAACAAAAAACAAAAGACAATTAACAAAAGCAAGAGTGAATAAAAAGTAAAGTAACGTACCTCTTCTATGCTTGACCACGACCTTGGCGGGTTGACCCGTCCGGGTAACGGGTTTCACCTGCTCCGCCTCCTCGTCCACCGGAAACAGAACCCCATCAATCCCCTGCACAGAGATCCTTCCATCCGTATAGATATCCGGGTCGAACAAATAAGCAGACCCGTCTCCATGCCCAAATTTCACGGACCCATCAGCTTCCTGAGCTACCACTTTATGCGGCAACCGTAGGGTATCGTACCGGACCTTCCCGAACCTTCTAACCGCATTGTACATGCTCTCTTCGGTCTGGTACTCCGGTATGAGATGGTAGTACATTATCTGCTCGGGCGCACCCGGTTCGCTCAACTGCTCCGTCGTTAACTTCGCCATGGCCTCGTCGTTTGGAGCCAAAACGGTGAGCACGTAACCCTCAGACACTAAACGACCCATCTCGGTGGCCAACGACGTTAGGTTCACCAGAATATCTGCCATCTCGTTGTAACCGCCGTAATGGAGCAGCGTTTGGATGAAATCCTTCACCTGAGCCTCGCCGTTAAAGTGGTGGTGGGGACCGCCGGGTCCTGGAGCCGGCGCAGGAGCGAGAGATGGTCCCGGAGCCAAGGCGTCGTAGATCGGTAACGCTGGCGGCGAACCGGATTTCGCCGGAGGAGCCGGTTTTTTCAGCCGGTGAGTTCTCGGGTCAACCTCCGGCGCGCCCTCAGGTTTCACAGCGGTGATGGACCGGAGGCTCCGGCGGCGGTTGAAGTCGTCTTGGACGGAGCGAGGGACAAGGAGGCGCTCGATCCCGTGGATGACGCCGTCGGGTCGGGTCACAACGTCCGGGTTGGTAACCTTGGCCCTGTCCACGGTCCATTCTCCGGTGGTGTTAATTTGGAGGTGGTGGTTGGAGAGGGTGCGGTGTCGGGTCGACCCGGGTGGGTTTTGAGATCCGATTCGGGTGGGGATGATGTGAAATAGGAGCAAGGTTTGGAGGGAGTCGAGGTTACCGGGTTCGAGGAGGAAGCGCTTGAAATCTGGGTCGAGATCGCGTTCGAGGGCTTCGTTTCTGGGTGCGAAAATGGTGATGTTGTGGGTGGCGACGGTGTCTTCTAGAGTCTGTAATAGCATGGCTTTCTCGACGAGTTCGGCGAGTTCGGTGTAATGCGAGTCCAGAAGAGAAACCAGGACTGAGTTGGAGTTGATTTGACTCGTTGAAGAAGAAGAAGAGGAAGATAGCGACAACCTGGGATTTGGATTCTCTGAGAATGCGAGGGGAAGAAGAAGAAGAAGAAGAAGATAAGTGCAGAAGAGGCGGAGCTTGGTAACGCCATAGATGCGGCAATCCATGGCGAAATGTGAGTGAGAGAGAGAGAGAGAGAGAGAGAGAATGCGGTGGAAATGAAGTAGAATCAACACTTGACTTGAGAGTCGTTCATACAGCACAGCACAGCACAGCACAAGAAAGAAAGAGACAGAGAAAGAAAAAAATGCTACCGGTGATGTGTTGTGTCCAAGTACTGGTTTTGTTCATGTGGGGTTGGCTTTTGTTTCGTTTGGTGGGTAAAATGAGAAATATTAATTTTTTATATAATATTATTTATTATATATATATTTATTATTATTTTAATTTATTTAATTATATCTCTTAAAAATAATATTAATAATATATATATATTAAAAATAATATATGACTATTCTTTTAAAAAAATATTTCATGTAAATCATAATATACATGTTATATTTATATTATATATTAATATAAAAATATATTATATTATATTATATATAATTCTAATATTTTTTATAAAATATAAAATAATTTTATGAATAAATTTAATAAAATTAAATGCATTTTAATTCAACGAATAATGAAATTGATGGGTAAATTATGTATTCTGTACACAACCGATACAATACATACATCAGAATGGATGTGTAAGATGAATTTAGGTTTATTTTTTATATTTATTTTATTAATTAAATTATGACTTATATTTATTAATATTTTTTATTTTTAAAAAAATATATATATTATAATTTAATTAATAAAATAAATATAAAAAAATAAACTTAAATTTTATTTTTTATAATATATGTGGCCGTATAAAAATTAGAATAAATATGTTATATACATATTTTACGTATTCAAATAATATAGAAGTGTTTTTTTTTGTTGTGTTTATTGTAACTTTGTTTCATGAATTTTTATTATATAAATTATTTTAAATCATTGGTCAAAATAAAATTAAATATTATTTTATAAAAATTAATGAAATATAAATGATAATAAATAAATAAATAAATAAAAATACTAATATACACTTTCCAGCAACATTACTCAAATAATAAAGGACAAATGTTGTGTTTTTGTACTGAAGAGTATTAAAAAATGGAGATAAACCTTTTTATGTTTTTTTATATAATAAGATTATGTAATAAAATAAATAAATAAATAAAATTTTATTCATAAAACTTAATTAAAATATGTAAAAAAATTATTATATTTATATTTATTTCTTCTTTACATAATTTTATTATATAAAAAATTATATAAGAAGATCAATCGCATTGTTTAATGGAATGTAGGTGGCGCCATAGTTTAGCGCCTAATTAATTAACTCATCGGATTGTGTCGGTTGCATTGGAAACTGATAGACACGTGGCGAGTTTGAATTCGATGATGTGGGAGAATCGGACAGGGTAAGAATGGGGTCCAGTAGCCAGCTGCTTAAAGCTGGAGCATGAACAGTGGTTGGAAATTTAGCTGAGGATAAACCCTGTTTAATTAGGTAGCTACCAATGGTAATAGAGCAGCTGAATGATATTGTATAGATCTTTGCATGATTATCAGATTATGAGCATTTAACAAGGGTCAGTGGTCAACTCCACACCATTCATTGCTGCACCGAAGCAAACGAAGAAGATACTGCTACACTTTAATTAAGAGTGGTGTGCCCACTTGGCATTGGGTTCCCTTTCCAAATCATTGTCATATGCTGGCTACCACACAAAAAAAATGTCATATGCTTATTTCTTTGGAATAATGCTACATATCTTATGGAACACATTATCTTACATTATTTATAAGTTTCTGTATTAAATTATAAATGTGCAAAAAATTTTTGAGAATCAATGGTAAAAATTATATATAAATATAAAATAATGTGTGTATGAATATATATAAATAACATTATTTTTTTTCTACTACTATAAGCTGAGCTATTTCCGTCCTCAAGTGACAAGTCGGTGTGTATGTGTCTCTTATCAAGCACCCCAAAAAACAACACTACAAAAAAATGAAACATGTTATTTGAAGGACATGAGTTAACATTAAAACATTAATTATGATAAGCAAAATCTGCATCGTTTATAGTGTTGTAGATAGAGTAAAAAGTAAAACATACAGTAGGATGGAGAGTATGAGATTTAGAAGCAAAGTTAGAGAGATAGAGTGGATAAATTTGAAAGCAAAATCGGGGACCCGAACCTCCTATTCTTTTTTTCTTCAAGTGATATACCAAACACTTTTCCTCCACCGGCGGGCTGTTAGTCTGTCTCTTGAGCTTTTTTCACTTTCTTCTCACTTTTATCATCTCATAAAAGTGAAAGCAACTATTTTTCTTTTCCCTTTAGAGCAAAAGGTTCTTCCTTTTAATCAATAAGCAAAGAAATCCATGCACTATTAATTACTATGATTGTTAAGTTTGTCAACCACATTGCAAATTTCATTAATTGGCATTTTCTTATATTAACAACTCATTTGCATTGTTTAGCTCTCAAACTTTTCTACTAACTGAAAGTTGTTATCCCATAACACATGGTCAAATCTCAATTGGTTGCATTTTTATTTTTTTTCTTGCGAATAATTACATACGGTTTCAGATTAAACCTCAATGATAATAATGAAAAGGTGCATACAAATTCTTTTTTATGGCATAGCATACCGATAGTCTATAAGCTTAATTTTTAATAGCGAATACATCAACCATAATTACGAAGTTCAAGTAAGACATAACGAATATACTAGCATATATACCATACAAGTTTTTTACCTAAAATAAAGTATATATCGAAGCTAGCATGTATGAAATTAGAACTGGCTATGGTAAGTAGGTTGCATTACAAAAATAATATTATATAAATTAAATGACTAAAGAACAAATTGGCATATAAAGGATAATTGGAAAGTGATTGTGTTTGAATTTCTATAATCAGTACAAGAAAGCTTGCTATTATGAATTATTATGTTTGAGTCTATAGATACATTATATACTTTTTTATACGATAGAATTTATATGTATATGTGAGTATATATAAAAATTATTAATTAAAATTTATAAATTTTTTATATGTATAATTATTTATAAAAAAATAATTTAGTTAAATTTGTATATAAATTTAAATATTATTAATTAAAATTTATAAAATTTTAAATAATTAATCTCAATTATTAATTTTTTTAATTAATAAATTAATAATTTATTATTGTTAATTCATCACTAAATCATATATTTTGAGGACTATATTTTGTGGTAGGAGAATCACTAAGGTATTAAATGGTCTACCGGTGCACTACCCCTTTTTACCTTTAATAATAGGTTATAGTATATTTATAAAATTACCCTACAACTTTACTTATTTATTTTGTAGGGTTAGCAAGTTTGTACATTTCTCTTCATTTGGATAGAAAAACACACGCTTAATACCTTGAGATATGCATATCGGTATGTGCTTTCCTATTATGAGCTTTAACGTCATGTTCATAATGTAAGTTGTAGTTTTCCTAGGGTTCACATTCAAGAAAACTACCAATCTCTCTTGGATTCTATGATTCATGTGAACTTACAATAATCTTGTAAGCGTAGAAACAATCCTCCTAATCTCAATCTATCTCTTCATTTCTCACACCCTATTCTTGATGGCAAAATGGCAGAAATGGCGTAGAGACCTTATGGGAGAGATTCCAATATTCAAAAAGTGATAACTCCCATCAAGTTAACTTAATAGTTTTTCATCATTAACCAATAAGTCCCTTTATTTTTCATTAATTTATATATAGGTTATTTTACATGAGTCTAAAATAATTTATTTAATTTTTTTTAACATTCTCCCACTTGTGGAAATCCTAGAAAACGACCAGGTCCCAAATCCAGTACCACAAGCTAATAAGGAGGTTTCATCCAACATCATCCCTTCCAGCTAGTGCTAAAACATTACAATTCAACATTCGCTAGCGGACATAATGCCCATATTCTCAACATAGCCAACAAATATTTTGGGCGATAACCCTTTTGTTAAAGGGTCAAAATCATAAGTTCGGTACTAATATGTTCAATTGACACTCTTCTTTAACGAAAGTACTTCAATTCCATATGTTTAGCAAATATCCGTCGTTTTTAGAAAGGATATGGGCAGGAAATTTGTTGAGAAGGAAAGTTCTTTTTCCATGAAATCGCTCTGCATGCTGTGGATGCCACAACCAACAAACAGCCATCAAGTTTTTCTTTCTTGCAAGTATCTTAAAACTTTCTTTGTTTCCTATTACTTTGATATCTACCCAACAAACCGCAGGGCGAGAGGAAAACAGGATTGGCTTTCTGCTTGCATGAGACTAAATTTGTCTCCTTTCTGAATTGGATAGGGAGATTTGTTTTCTACGTGAACATATGATTTCTTACGAGACAAACCCAACAATCCAAGTCATACAGTGATTCTACCAGTCAAAAGATGAACTCTTACTCACAAAACGGACATAATAGTATCATTGAGAAATTGTGCAAAATCTCTTAAGTTTACTGTGTTCCTTTCTTTTCCTATGAACCCATTGATCCATATAAACATCTCTAAGGATGAGAAGTCTGAAAGGCCTGGAAACTGGAAAATGTTTCCTTGAAAAGGGATGGCAATGGTTCTGATCTCTCTCAACCTTCGACAAGCACCATTCTTCCATGGATTTAAGCTCATCTTTCATAGCATCTAGCATTTATCAATTGTCACCAATAATGGGAAACTGGATCATTATTAACAAGTTGCATATTCGAAATAGCAGATTTCTCTCTCGTTTGGATAGAACCTTTAATTTGTTGTTCTTCTTGATTATTATACGTCATATGCATATTATTCATTCTTGTTAATCTCCACATTCCGTGACAAATAAACTTTCATCCTCTGTATACTAAAAATACCAATCACACCAATGAAAAATCCAGTTCTTACATCCACTATTACAATTGCTACTGGACATCAGTATTTATAAACACATAATTTTTAACTACGATTTTTATCAAAACATATCTTAAGGTTCGGTTAAAACCCCAATAATTAGCAAATGGACCATTTCCATTTTCAAAAACCTTCACACACTCAAAGGCAGCTAATTGTTGACTTCATCAGCACTAATTTAAAACCTAAATTCTTTCAAAGAACACATCAAAAGGTAAAATTTCACGATTCTTAGGTTGTATCCCACCATTCGAACATATTGAAATTTACACAAGGTCATGCTATAAATTATCAAGATTCATTTATATAAACCATCACAAAGATACATCCAATCAAAAGGTATGCTTATACAACATCCATTACGAAATCTAAAAGAGTATCGCATTTTAGATCTCTTATTATTCAAAGTTTCTAACAACACATATCCATTGTCACTTGTCCTAAATTCCCATCGTATACAAACAACCCATCAGAATCAATCCACTACTGTGGAACAACTTTGATTCGAAACAGGTCTTTTCGAAAACAAATAAATCCAGATCAAACATTTGTCATTGTTTGCCATTCTTAATGGAGGACTCATTTATCTTTAGAATAATATAACTCACTCACTTCATGCTCAACCTCATTTGAACCACGGCTCAACCTTGAGTTGGAATGAACTGCAGAAAATTCTCATCCACTTCCATTCCCAATGACTTAAGTCTTGGCAATATTTGTCATTTCTATGACATGCTCATTCAAACTTCATTGGTTAAAAGTCTTCATTAATGTCCCAAAGAAGAGACTTGTCGCGAGCTTTGGGCTTTTCTTCCACAAATTTCATAAATTCCTTTGAATACTTGTAGAGCCCAAAATTAGTGAACCAACACATCATATCCATTACACCAAGCAAATGGAAATTCAACCCATTAAAGATTGGGTTTGATTTTGTATTAATGATTATTAATGATAATCTAACATTCAACATAAATTAACAATAAACATTTATTATCATTTATACATTATACAAACATAATGATCTTAATATCAACATTATCGAAAATAAACATGCACTAACTAGAATATTTAATATCTTTGGATATATAAATAAAACTAATAGTACATTCACATTACCAATTATGTCCATTAATTATAAAGACAACTAATCAAATCCATAAATGTCTTATATTCAATTTACCCATAAACTAATAATCATCATTTTATTTATAGCATCCATTTTATGAAAAAATTTATCTTAATTTGGAATTAAATAAACTTTTTATTTCTTCATTTTAACTCCAAATGTTGATGATAAATAGTACATATCCAAAATTATGTATTTTCTCCTGTACAGCCGCATGATCCATTTTTTTTTTATTCTATCCTTTCACTTTATCAAATTATGCCAAAAAGGTAAGTTCTTCTTCTATGTGAGAATCATAGAATCTAAGATCTTTACAGACAGGGTGCCTCTTTTCTTTCGTGGACATTCATGCACATATTAACTGTTTCATCATAATGTGAACAAGGTTAAAAGTCTATCTAAAAGTGGAAATCCTAGAAAAGACCAGGTCCCAAATCCAGTACCACAAGCTAATAAGGAGGTTTCATCCACATCATCCCTTCCAGCTAGTGCTGGGGCAGAGAGACTTTAATGATCAACGTCAAGAGAAAACAAAGGATATGGGCAGGAAATTTGTTGAGAAGGAAAGTTCTTTGTACAGCTCTGCTGCTGATGCCGACAAACAGCCATCAAGTTTTTCTTCAAGTTACCTATTCAAAGGGCGAGAGGAAAAAGGAATAGCTTCTGCTTCAATGGATAGGGAGAGGTTTGACGTGAACAATTAATACAGTGATTCTACCAGTCAAAAGATGAACTCTTACTCACAAAACGATACAGATGAGAAAGTGCAAAAGCTGTCTTCCCCGCACAGAAAAGGGTCTAAGTATGAGAAGTCTGAAAGGTCTGGAAACTGGATGAAAAGGGATGGCAATGGTTCTGATCTCCTCACCACAAGCTCCAAGCAGCAGAGCACAGGGAATTATTAACAAGTTGATATATTTCTCTTCGTTGGATAGATTAACAAGTCATATGCATATTATTCACTTGTACAAATAAACTTTCATCCTCTGCATACTAAAAAACCAATCACACCAATAGCAACTATTACAATTGCTACTGGACATCAGTATTTATAAACACATAATTTTTAACTACGATTTTTATCAAAACACTTCTTAAAAACCAATAATTACTAAATTTCTTCAAAAAAACACACAAAGGCAGCTAAGTTGACCATCAGCACTAATTTAAAACCTAAATTCTTTCACATAAAAACGATTCTTAGGTTGTATCCCACCATTCGAACATATTGAAATTTACACATGCTCATTATGACATTTCAACAAACATATACTACGCATTTCTCTTTATTCACATGCACACATATCCATTGTCACTTGTCCTAAATTATACACAACCCACAGAATCACTACTGCACAACTCAGGTCAAAACAAATAAATCAAAACCATTTTCGAATAATATAACTCACTCACTTCCTCAACCTCCATGAACCACGGCAACCTTAAGCAGTCATCTTCGTTGAATACTTGTAGAGCCCAAAATTAGTGAACCAACACATCATATGCAAATGGATGGATGGGTTTGATTTTGGATTAGATTATAATGAATGAATTTAAAATAAATTATTAATTTATTTAAGAATCACAAAATATTTAATATTATCTAATCTACCATTAATCATTAATCCATTTTAATAAATTTGATGAATGGATATTTAACTCACTTATTTAAAAAAAATTATCTTTAAAAATTTGTATTCTTTTTTAAAAAATATTTCTCTCTCTAAATTTTTTTTGTGCACTGTTATATATCTCGAATTGAGATTCGTGAAATTATCAGGAAGGTATAAGACGAATACAGGATAAGTAAAAAATATAACTATTTTTATTTTTTAAAAAAAAATATTATTTCACAAAATGCAATTTTTCTTTCTTTCTTTTCATGTGCATTTTACGAATTGCTTTTCATAGGAAACAGCATTTTTTATTTTTTTTTCTCTCTCGAAATTTTTTTTTCTCTCAAAAATTTTTATTATCTTCTAAAATTTTTTCTCTCTAAAAATTTTTCTTTCTCTTTCTAAAAAATTCTCTTTAAATTTTTTTTTAGTTAATAACCTTTACATTCAATTGTTTGAACCAAAAAAAATATAAAATATATTAGATATTTAGATTGATTTTTAATTAGATATCTATTAGATTAATTTTTAATATATTCTATACATATTTTAATTGAATTATTAATTATTTATAATTAAATTTAATTTATTAAATCAAATTCAATAAAATATAATATTTTAATTAAATAAATTAGAGTTATTATAATATAGATGAATTTGATAAATTAAAAATTAATGAATTTTATTATTAACCCTAATTGCAAGCATAATGGTAACGGTCTAGCAAAACGGTCTCCTCTTTCAGTGTTTGATCATTCACGATCGCGATGCCCACCAATCGGGCACATCTTTGATTATCACTCACAGAAATTAACCATAATATAATATCTAATCATTTCTTAACCAATTGTTGAGACAAGTTAATGTGCATTCTTTTGGGTAGATGTTGCAAATATGCATTATAAAAAAACAAACCTTCTAAGCCGGTTGCCTTTATTCATTATCTGCCGTTGATCTGTGTTTAATGAAATCCAACGGCTTCCTTTTGATGGACCATTGACCTCCTGGTCCGTAGTATGCGTTGCTTTTGGTCACAGTAATAAATGAGTTCCCCCCAACCGTTTGGTAGAGAGTGGTTGAAGGGGCAAAGTTTTAACTTTTAATGTACTTATGCTTCCATCCCCTCATTGTGTGCCCCTGGCGCGTGAATTAGTACACTTTCTGACATCTCATTGCTAGTCTCTGACAATATTGTCGGTGGCTCCAACTCTAAATACTTTTTTTAGTACGAAGAAGTTAAGAGAAGAGAGGATTTTTCTATTTTAAGATTATGACAAATTAGTAATGTATTAAAATTAGATTAAATTGATCGGTTGAATCATGATTAATCATATTTTAAGTTTAAATATTTTTTAATTCAATTATGGTTCAACAATAATTTTAGTTAATTAAATGAATTGAATTATAATTCAAAGATCTTGTCAATTTAATCTCTAATTTAATTTGTAAAATATTATAAATTACTAATCTTAATTCAGATTTTATGGTTGAATGATAGATCACATATTAGCTGCACTATGTGACATCTCATTGCTAGTCTCTTACAAAATTGTCGGTGGCTCCAATTCTAAATACTTTTTTTAGTATAAAAAAGTTAAGAGAAGAGAGGATATTTTTATTTTAAGATTATGACAAATTAATAAAATTTTAAAAATTAAATTAAATTGGTACTATAAATTTGTTATATTTTTAGTTTAAATATTTTTTAATTTAATTATAATTCAATTATGATTTAATAATAAATTTAATCAATTAAATTAATAAAATTATAAATCTTGTCGATTTAATCTCTAATTTAAATTTTAAAATATTATAAATTACTAATATTAATTCAGATTTATGGTTGAATGATAGATCACATATTAATAAGAAATTCTAGATTCAAATCTAGGTAACGTAGTTATTATTAATGGATAAATCCAAATCATTTACTTTCAAAATTATTTTTTTTACAGAAATTTTAATCTTTGGCATTTATTGTTTGCAACGTCGGCATATATTCAAGTAGTTGGAATAGAATAAATATGGAAAAAGATATTTTTATATTTTTTTTAGGGGTGTAAGTATTGTATTTTTTTTTTAGAGTGTGTGATTAAATGAGAGAAAGTGATAAAAAAAATAAATACGATGAATGATATTAGATGAATTGTAAAAAGAAGTGTATGTATTATTTACAATAAGAATATCGAAATTGAATAAATATGTTGCGAATAATTTGAATTCACCAAAACACCCATACCAAAAGTAAGTAATAATCCTATCAAATGAAGCAGTGTTTTAGTGTGTGTTTTGATTACAGTTAAACATTCTGAACGAACGTTTGGCCCTTCTTTGAACGGTTGAAATTTCATTTGGCTCTTTCCCATTACGTTTGCTTCAACTGAATTTCAACATCTAACTTACGTTCAGTCAGAAGCAACAATTTCTTGCTTTTGCATTTAATTTTTATCTATTGAGAGCATTAACTGAAAAATTAAATGATTCCAACTATATTTTTACTCTTTTAACCTTCTTTCTTCTCTTCTCTTCTTGCTTTCCTCTCTGCCACTGTTACACCTCGCCTGAAGCCCCCCCCGCTCCAGAGCCGCCACGCCGCCAAGACTCACGCCACTGTCGGTCGTTTTCGAGAACCATCGTTGCTACCACCTGAACGGAACACCCCTCTGTCTCGTCGTGCCACCACACACCTCCAATGTCTTCCATGAGTTGCGCCACCATTGTCCCTATCTCGTCACAACGCGTCAGAAACTCCAACCACCAGAACGCCCAATCACCCAAATCTCTCCACCCAAAACCACCCATGTCATCATGAATCAGCATCACAAACCACCGCCCTGAACCATCACCACCGCTCCCTTTTATTGTTGTCTCTGCTGTAAGTCTTACCCCAATTGCCCCTAACCTCCGCTGTGTTTTTTTTTACGAGACCAGCTAATTTGTTTCTTTTGACTTATGTTTATTGCATTTTAATTTATTTAATTGAGTTTTTTTATTAGTTTTTTTTCCTTTTTTAACCTCATTTGGCCTGCAAGTTCTTTGGGCTTGTTAGCTTTAGAATAGATCCCTTTTTTAGTTTGAGAAATGCAATTAGAAAGATAAATAATAACATTTATATAATTTGTTCATATACACTTAAAAATAATAAAATAAAATAAAAGGTGACATTAATATTGTAATATAAACTCATACCATTTTTAGTAATTATACTTTTAAAAGTGATTTTGATTATTTTCATCCAAATCATATTCATTTTGTCAAACTCACTTTTCAGACAAAAATTCCCAAATATAAAACAAATTACTGCAAACTCACTTTCAACCAAACTTAAGTTTGTAAATACACTTTTAACCAAACTTAAATTTACCAACTCTAATCCAAACATATACTTAAAAATTAGATATTGAACTAGTTTTATCAACAATCGACTATGTTTCTATTTCGAATAATATCTAGTTTAACTATTGTTCAATCATTGTTAAACCATAATTATAGTCGATTGAACAAATCAAATTATGATTTGAAAGTCTATTAATTTAATTTCTAATTCGATTTTAAAAATATTAAAATGGAGGATGATTTTTTGAAATATATGGACTTGACTTTGCTATGGTATATAATATATCGTCAAAAAACAATGTGCCTCCTTTTGTTTTTCTCCCTAAAGTCATTATTCAATGGATGCCTCAAATTAGAAAAAATTCTAAAATACTTTCATAGTGTTATTTTAGGAGATTTTATAACTGTTCAGATTTAATTTAAAAATATTTAAATTTCAATCTAATCATTCGCATAGTTTTAAGGTCACATGTGTCAATTTAATTAGAGCAGTGTAATATTCTAAAAATATAGAAGAATCTATCCTCAAATTGGCCTTGATGTGGGCAGTGGGTACAAAGACTTTAGGAAGAAAAATGACTTTACAAACGTATTCGTTACGTAGCATATCTCTTATAAGATTAATTTGGATTGGCTCTCATTCGTTTAGAAAATATGATTATAGGACGTATATGTGGTGCAATCAGGCATGAAATGATATCAACTCCTTAGAATTTGGTAGCTCTATCTCTATTAACAACCACTTTTGAATTTTCTAAGATTACATCCATTATCTTGAACCAAATAGTTCATGCGAGAAAATTGAATTATTTGGGCCTAGATGATTGACGGGGCAAACTGAATACTTTTTGGATACAGTTAAAGAAAATTCTGTCCACTACCACCCCCTCCCCCCGTCGCCTATCCCTCTGAAAGTTTTGAAGACAATTGTATGCAATATGTTCAACCATGTCCATGATGAGAAACTAATGGCAAATAAGATGCAATGTAATCTACTTTCTCTATCTTGCATAATTTCATTTAGAAACAAGTATAGTTTCTTTATCAAACATATCGCATGAATGATTGTGTCGGGTACATCTGATCCTTTGATTGTAAACGTTAATTGATCTGAGGCAGTTTGAAGTATAGGATAACATCATGCATCCCGCGCATACCCCTAAAAAAGTAGGGATCATTAATCACGATCATTGAGCAGAACTAGAAAATTTTGGGTGAGAATTATATACAATACAATTTTAGATGCGACAGATTACCTAAAGAATTATGTCGTAGTATAGTATACATAGGAAAATGTTCGGCTTTGGAGTGTGCCACCCACGCCGCGCCCCCCCCCCCCAAAAAAAAAAAAAACCACCACCTTCCACCTAGTTCCGTCCCTAGTTTAAGGAATAATTTCCCAGCCTAAACACCGGAACCAACTGAATGACTGTACCCCAGGAGCTTCTGACATTTAACATGAACGAAGTAGCACCTTGTCCACAAAAAATTCCTAGTATGAAAACCTTAAGAAGCAACGTAAAAACAAGTATCTCATCTCCCCAAATTGCGATGAAGAACCACAATTGTTTACTTGAAACACATCCTTCTATTCCTAATTTCCTATAAACCAAAATACAAAATGATTCGGAACATAACAGTAAGTCTATCAAAATAATCAAACCAAACAGGAAGCACAACTCGCTGTAGCAGGACCAGTGATGACAACTTGCAGAACACACAGGAAGGGTGGCATGCTGCAGCCGCAATGACTACTACTAGTGTAGATTGCAGACTATTGATAGTGTTCACATAACAATCAACAGAATTTTCAGCAAATGGCTTTATGCCCCAATTAATGGCAAGTTCAAAAACAGTGATTTATCTCTAGAAGTAGAAGAAACACAGTACTTTATATAAGATGATCTAAGGAATATCTATAAACAAGTTTACGAGGTGAATATACAATCATATATAGGTTCCTAAGTTTCAAACAAAAGAGACCACTGCTGCCTTTTCAAGTTCTTTATTTCCAATATCACAATTGTTGCTCATATTCGGCAGATCAATATATTATCACTTGCCCGCCCTGTGCCAGCCAATAGGCAATGCACCATATCCACAGAGTTTCATATCCTCCAATGGGCAATTCTATTTTTACCTGATACCATAGAAACATCTATCAGCACACCATTCTTAACAACTCTCAATTGGGTAAAGAAATAGCACAGGTGAGCAATGTCATGGTATAATTAGAACTAATGTGTGTGAGAGAGAGAGAGAAAACGAGAGAAGGTATCCAATTCCACAAAATGGATTAGCAAAATATCTGTCATGCTTTGTTATGCAACAAAAACTCATTTTGAGTATACATTTTATTCAAAGCAAATAAAATAAACCCAAACAGCAGCAAAACCTTATGGGGATAAGACAGCATACACATGTTTGTCGGTTCATGCAGACAATGAATAAAAATAAAGAGAGAAAGCCAATAAGGAAAAACAAACAATATCTAGAAAATGTGGAACAGTCATCGGATTACGAAAGGAAATTGTTCTGATGAGTTGGTGATCAGGACATGGGGAATCTTCACATTAGATAACTCAACAGTATTCAACATAAAACTAAGATTTTACCTTTTGGACAAAACAAATCTCAGAGTTGATGCAATTCCTTCTATATGCTTAATTTGAACTAGAACCTGCAGCACAAGATGTTTTAGTGTTATTGTCTCTCAAAAGACTGTTCCCTTCAGTGTCTGTTAAATGTTGATCACTTGATCCCTGAACTGAACCATCCTCTAAATTATTTGGTGCAGAATTGCTACTGCTTCTATTACTGTCTCTGGTTTCCAGGCGTTCCATCATGCGTGACACAGTTGCAATCCCTGCATTAACTTCTCGCCTAACTTCAGATCCAAGATCAGACATAGAGGTGTTACGAGAGAACCATCTCTCCTTCCACCCTCTTGTGCTCTTGGAAATTGACTCTTTGTATCTGAAAGGCATGAAAAAATTGAAGTTTACGTTACAAAGGGAGAACTCTTCAATTGTATCACACCCACATGCTACATAGAATAGTGACTTTATTCACTACCTTGTTGACACAGCATTTAGCTTAGATTTCAGGGATTCTGAAAATGACTGGAATTCTGATGGCCCTGCTCTGTCCTGACTACTTGGAGAAGACTGATTAGGAGATCTCCTGTGTGAAGTTTTAAGATGTAACAGTTAAGAACATATAAAGCTAGTAAACTATGCAATTATGAACTTATAAACATTTTAAAATGATCCAGAAATTCAAAATGAAAAAAGATGATGATTACCTATTATTAGATGATCCCTGATGATCGGTAGCAAGAGCAGTAGACCCAGATCCTGAAGCAGAAACCTGGTCGGCTTGAACAGGAGGAACTAAAGTCAGCTGTGACGATTCTTCTCCAGTTGCAGGAGTTGGAGATGGAGTGGCAACAGCAATTGCAGGAGTTGGTTCACCATCCCCCCTCTGAGTTGGAGAAGAAGAAGCAGGCGCCATGGGTGGTGAATTAGGATGAGTTGAAAATACCAAAAAATGTGGGCGACCTTGAGCTGATGACCTGTTTCTCTGGCCTTCCCTTCTAGCAATGTGACGTGCTCGCCCCATTGCTGCAGCAGCAGCTAAGTGTTGGATTATACGCTCTTCAAGATCAGCATCATTTGCTCCAACTGGCAACTGCGTGAGAACACAAATCAAATAATGCATGGTAACAGTACAAATGTGCTTCCAAACTAGCATAAGTAGACTACAAACATGTTGCAACTCAAAATCCCCCAGAGTTGGATGATGAAATATTGTGGCATTTCTAGATGGATTGAACCTAGAGTTCCTCTCTTTTTCCACAGCCTCAAGCAATTCCTGGCTGCAAAGACAAACCAAAAATATATATATAAATGTCAAAAACAAATAATGACAAGAGCTGAAGAACAAAATAAACAAGTTTTAAGAAGAATGAGAAAACTAAAAACCTGGCTGGATCTTTGAGACTGATGGGTTGCCAACACATGGGGCACTGGGAGCTTCTCTGACACCTACAAGATAGAAGTTAAAATCCAGGTCAAAGTCAAATCCTCCAAACATTGCCGAATGGTCCAAAATTGTTTTCTCACTCAAGATGTTAAAAAAATAGATGGTATTCAGGACAGCTGATTTTTATATAACACAACATGATGAAAATTAAAGAATGTTAAACCACAAAACAAGAAAGAAATATGAAAATATGTACATCACATATTCAGGACACCCAACAGGGGCACGTTAGCAATGAAATATCTATATCTACAGACATAAAAAATCAGAGTATCAATAGTGAAAAATAAGCACAACTTCAACTCATCAAACACAGACTGGAAGACCGTCCAAAACATTTCCTTCATTTTGAGAAACATTTTACTAGGACAGCAATGAGTTGGATGAACATTTTACTAGGACAGCAATGAGTTGGATGAAACCCAAGTAGCAGAGCAAGGTTACATGGAAATGGCAGACTACAGTGCCTCAGACAATGATGACATAATGACTTCAAGGACAAGTACTGATTGGCCAGGACAACATGTCACAGGCTATTGACATAAGCCCTAAGAACCATTGGCATACTCAAGCACTGGGTCTTTCACACCTTCATATCCATGTTTTTAATTTACTAAAAGCAAGGCCAGTGAAATTAGGAATTTACAACCACTGATGCTTCCTTCTAAGAACTTCAGTCCCATGTACTAAATTCTTGATACTTTCTCTTTCAGCTGGTAGTAATAACTTATTTTAAATTGGGCTCTAGTCTATCTTTAGGTGCCACTCATACAAGGCCTGTTTTCCTTCAAAATCAGGACAGAAACATATTTATAAATAATTTTGTCAGCTAGCCCTTCTTTCTTTGCCACTGAAGCATATCAGAAAATAGAAAACCATATAAAATCGTTACTCGAGGAAACCACATTGGTTTCCAATAACTATAAGGGTTGCAGTATGCTGCAATAATAAGTAAGCAAAACATCCATCATTACCAATACTATACAATCCGGCATTATCAAAATTAATCACGAATTCTCAAAGATCTAATAGGCAAAGCCAAATAGCAATACCATTCCATGATGCATTGAAGATGAAACTCGTGCTTGCAACTTGTCACCTGCAGGAAGAAGGGTGGGAGCAGCTTGTTCAAAAGGGTGGTGGACACACAGTCATCACTACCATACCATCCAACCAAAATTAACACATAAAAGGGTCATACCGTGGAAGGATCACTATCACAGAAGGCTTCAAGACATATGCTGCAAGCATCGTCACAAGCGTCCTGGATTCCACCCTCAACAAAAGCAGCAGCGGAAGTCAAATGCACCTCAGACTTGGTATTCTCTTCCATCCCAGGAGGACCCTAGAAAACAACAACAACAACAGTACTTTGAGATCGACGCAAACAACAACATTTCAAAAAATCACAAGCGAATAACAACGAATCAGGACGCAAAAAGGATTAGATACGAACTACAAAGGAACCACCGGAGTAAAACACAACAAAAATATAATCCAAAGAAAAATAATCGAATAATCCCTAACAGAGAATCGGATCAGATTGAGAATCTTAGCAGAAATAAAAGCATGAAATGAAAACGGAAAAGCAGAAAAAGGAGAAGGAAAAAAAAATCTCGGGAACCAAACAGGCGAAGAATCATGGAAATAGCAGTTATTGAGAAACGGTGTTACCTCCATGAAGAATTGAGGAAGCTTGAACGATGACGATGCGAAATCGAGATGCAATTGAAGGAAACCCTAGCGGGTGAGAGAGAGCGAGAGAGACTTTCTTTGGTGTGGTATTATGGACTGGAGTGTTGTGTGGGCGTGGGTGCTGGGTGACGGTGTTACCCTTTGCTTTATGTTTTACTTTTTGGAAGAAACCAACCACGGAGTCAGCTAACCTTACCTTAGCTCGGTCTCGGTCCTCTACTCACTGTGCTTCCAACACGTGGCATTCCCGTGGAATCTCTTTGACGAGTCTCTCTGCTTACGCGCCAATCTCTACTGGGTTGGGTCATCAACTCATCAAATCATTGAATTTAATTAACCCACACAAAGACACGCAGCTATCTCAACCATACTTAATATTATGGTCCCCAATTTAAGGGCTTCTTTTTTTTTGGTTATTCAAGTTAAGGACATTTACAACAAGTACCAAATGGTAAGACCAACCACTGCTCCTCTAACAAAACTAGTTTTGATGGCTAAACTAAAAATCTAAAATCATGGATATGTCAGCATGTTATGTGAATATGTAAATTTTAGGCAGCATCTCTGAGGACACCATAAACGCCTCCCATCCCAATTAGATGAACTATGCTGTAATAAGCATATAACTTTTGCCCAAAATTGAACAGGGTACCTGACCATTGACCATGCATAGATAATTCCAAACATGTTCCTAACTATTACCCAATAGCCATCCAAGACCAGGATCCTTTCTTTAAAATAAAATTTGTCATCCTGCTAGAAGACTACGAAAAGCCCAAAGAAGAATGGTTCATTGCCGAACATTCAAGAAATGAGATAAAAGGAAACTATGACCCTTTCAAAGTATTAAAGAGAAGGGTATTAGAATTCTACGCCAATTTTGTTGTCAATCGAGTGGGCGTTTGGATTAGAATTTATATTTGGATTAATTTGATTATGTAAATTTGATTTTAAATAAAAATGAGTTTGAGTCAAACTTATTTATATTTGAATACTTTTATTTTAAAATTGATTTTATCATAATAAATATTGTTTAGATAAGATTAATAAAAATCAGTTTTACATACATAATTACTAAAAATGGTATGAGTTATTTTTTTAACTAGAATATTAATAAATTGATGCTAAAAATATTAATTGTCAATAAATTAATGATAAAATATTTTCATTTAAAAGTTAAGTTTGTTTGAATATTGTAAAATAGAATCATTTGGAGTATGATTACAATAATCTTTTTATAATTATTAAGTTATATAATATAATTATTTAAATATTATTAAAATAGTATTTAATATCAAATTATATGGGTATATTTGTTTATACACACAAGTTAATTTTCTCTTAATGTAAAAGCAACAAAATCTTGCTTTCTCATTTGAGATGTTAAACTCAACTTTGTACTCAAACATAATTAAAGTGGAAAGTTGCTAAATATAGGCACCGTCTAATATGCATCCTTCAAAGTAGGGTGTATCAATGCACCTTAATGGATAACTGTTGATATATGATTAAAATACATCATGGGCCAGATTTGATGACCTTTTACCTGCATAATAGGTTACACTAGGATTTGTGATTGAGCCACCAACAATGGAAACTTCAACCTCGAACCATCATGAGCTCCATGCACCACCGTAGAACCACAAACTCCGTCATCAACCTCCATTCGTCTGTTGCAAACCATTGCCCACCAAACTTATCCCACCATCTCCATCCCCCTTACACCACTAGCCACCCAAATTAGAACCTTCGTGCACCAATCGCCATCCAAACCAGTCACCACCGTCCAACCACCCAATCACATCCCCACGAACCTGACTCGTCTTCGATGTCACCCAAATGCATGATTTCGAACTTGGTTTCAGCTACGCTGCAGTGACGAAAAAGGAGCTTTCGCCGGCGACCATAAAAGGGAAGAGGTTGGCATCTCCGATGTCATCCAAGTGCATAGTTTCAAGTTTGGTTTTGGCTCATGACAAAAACCTCAAATCATTATGTTGAGGTAACAAAACCCTTCTCTGAATAGGAGGAAGCAGTTATCGCCAACCCCGCGGAGGGCTTCGCTTTCTCCAATAGAAGGTTGTTGAGCGGTCTCAAGTTATTAGCCGTAGTGGTTGATATTGTGAGCAAGAAGAAGATGACGGTTGTGGCTGTCGGAATCTCGAAGGAGCTATAGACATTGTAATTGGCTGGAGAAGCAAGTTACCTGTAATAACAAATAATTTTTAGGGTGCATTAATGTACCATAATTTAGCTAATAGCATCCGCCACCAAATATGTATTCAAGACACGTTTGAAGAATGCAAATATAATTTTAAGATTGCAAATGCCACCTCAAACACACCCTATGTAATTAGCCCACAATTCAACTAGTAGACAAGTTCGTAGTTTGACATACAAGCTCGCCCTATCATAGGTTTGGTGGGTTAGTCCAACAATTTTTTTTTAAAAAAAACACAAAATTAAATAAAATATTACTAATTCAGTAAAAATTTTAAAATAAATTTATTGGTTAGTTCACCAAATTTATGGGTTAAGAATATACTAATCCAGCTTGTCATTTTAGACCAATTAAATGATTCTCAACTTGTTTTGATAATTCTAGCAACAAGTTATGATAACTAATTATTCTGATGATCAGTTGAGTTTTTTTCATGACAAGCAAATTGATTAAATCTTATTATGAGATTTTAGTGAATGTATTTAAAAAATATTCATCATAGTATTGACAGTGAGATGTATAAAAGTAAAATGATATATGAAACAAAACAAAAGTAATATTAGTGAAATAATTTGAAGTCACAAAAAGTTTCAACTTTATTTTTATATACTATTGATCTATGAAATTATTTTTAAACTCAAATATAGAAATATAAAATAATTGTTTATAATATAAATGCTTGTGTCATTAACTTTTTAAAAGAGAATTTTGAAAGGTGCTTTCTCTAGTATTTATTAATTTGGAAAGATTTAGAAACTCTTCTTAGTTAGACCAATCATAATAAAATAAGTGTTCACCTTAAGTCCATATCATTAATGAGATTATCCATCTTGTTAGTTTTATTATGAAGTTTATAGTATTTTTCTCTTTTTACAATTGTCCCCATGGATTCTTTTAATAATTTTAAAAAGTTAACATTATTCTTATTACGAAGCAACCATGCTCATCTTCTTTACCTCAAATTTCATGTCTGAACTACAGTTCAAGCCTGAATGTTAATCAAAATTTTTTGGTCAATTTTTTTCAAAATCAATTCATACATCCTATATTGCTTGCTGCAACGTTAAGTAATTGGCTTGTTGAATATTGTCCTTTGTTGCCCATGAAATGCCCCGGAGAATCACAAATACAAGATGTCTCCAACAAACCATAAATCTTGTCCCAATCATAGATTTGTTGCTGATTCTGAAGATTAAAATCACTCAACCTCATTTTTACTCCTCAACTTATAATGTTCCTTGCAGTCACGCACATCCTCGGATTAAAACGGACCAAAAATTGAGCTTTTAGATCAACCAACAATGGAGAAAAACCAAAATTAAGAAAAATCAAAGCCTTGAAATTGATCAAAATGCTACAAAATGAAAAGATCAAAATCGGGTTATGCGACCAATTTTTTTGCAAAACAAGTCATCTGACCTGACCCGCCTAAGGAAGAAGATAACTACTCTTTCACGTTGTTCAACCCCACCCCGAAGTTTCAATCCGTACATTTATTATTCTTTTTTAAACCACTATAGTAAAATATTTGTTTAAAAATACAAAGTTTTTAAATTGTTTAAAAAAAATTTAACTGTGCCAAAATTATAAACTTTTTTTGTTTGTACGTATTTATTAGTTTTTTAAAAACTTTGTATTTTTTTGGTACAGTTAAAACTTTATATTCTTATACCTCTAGGTTTTGAAAGTATTTTTCATTTTTAAATTTAAAATATATAAAGTATCTTTAGAAGAAAAAAGTATGTTTTAACTTAAATTTATAAAAATAAATAAATTAACTATACATTTTAAGAAAAACACAAATAAAACAAATTATATTTTGGATAAATCTATTTTTAATTCAAACTTATTACTTTTCAAAATTGTTAACATTTTAAATGTTAAAAAGGCCAAAAATATTAATGCTTTCCCAAAATAAAAAATAATATATCACAATCATGCATAAAGTTTAACATATATAGAATTTCAACTAATGAATCCCTACAAACATAACTTAAATAATATTAAATTTATTATTATTATTATTATCACCATCATCATCATTATTATAATAGATTATATGATGAGAAAAAAATTGATAAGTCATTTTTTTCTAATATAGTTGAGGATTATAGTGCATTAGGTGTTGTAGTTGTTGTATAGTTGAGGATTATAGTGCACATGATAAGGAACTGTTGTGTGTGTCTCTATATGTATAATCTTTTCGGTGTCAATGACACGTATAGAGCATAACTGTTGACTGCTTAGGAGGGGCTTAAGTTTGTGTGAGAGCTTGGTAAGATTTATTTAGAATGAGATACAAGAAATGTTTATGATAGAATTAATGGGGCTCGGAATATTTTTCATATAGTGGATCTATAGTTAATGACATAAATCTTTTTGCTTCTTAATTTTTTGGTTTGGATGTGGATACATAACCTGAATTGTAATAGGGTGATTGAATGCTTAGCACATTTCACTAAAAAAAATTGGTTTTGATTTCAATATTTTTATCTAATTTTTTAGTATTTATACTTATGGTGTATCATGCAAAATAAATGTTAATTTAAATATTTTTTACCAATGTTTTATAAGTTTTAATTACATTAGACAAAATGATTTTTCAAAAATTTTCTCTTCATATCATCTATATATAATAATAATAATAATAATTATTATTATTATTATTATTATTATTATTATTATTATTATTATTTTAGGTATCCAGTAGTTAAGTTGCTATACATGTCAAATTTTTTTTTTTAATTTTTATATATATTGTATGTTTGAATATTTTACTTATTATATAATATAAAATTTTAAAGAATTAAATAATATAATATAAAATATTAATTTATTATTTAATATATTATATAATATTAAAAAATATATATATTTATCTATTATCTATTTGATTATAGTTGAACCAATGAATTATAAATTAATTCTTTATCAATTCAATGATCGTTCGATTTTAAAAGAATTGGATAGCGCCACCACAGCACCCCTCAACCATCCCCTTCCTCTCTGCCACCTCCAACTGTCGTTCCCATCTCCCTCTCCTACTGTCAAACCGTTGATACTCCCGTCTTCGGAGTTCAATGGCAACAGCAGCAGGCAGCGGAACTTGAATGTCGCCACGGATCTGAAGCTTGAAGATGACTTTCAGATCTTTCTCTAGAACATCGTGGATCTCGAAGCTTCCAAGACCGCCACTACTTGATCTGAAGCAATGCTCTGGATATTGGAAAGCTTTTGGTTGGCAACTCTTATTAAAAGTGTTGTGAAGTTTCATGCCGGTGGGCGTTTCCTTGTTGGGTCGCTGTTGTGCTCAATGGGTTCCAGTACACGGGGACGCTTGGCACCTCATTTTTTTCTTTTTTTCTTTTTTTATTAAATATAACTCATCTAATGTTGCAGTGATTTTGATTCAATATGCTGGAATTGTTTTTTTTTTTTAATTCATTCATTCATTGTTTTTATATTGCTTGAAAAATAAAAAACTCAGTTGTGAATGATTTTGTTTTTTTTGAAGGATTTTTTTTTTTTTCCCTCTAAATTTCAAAGTATATGCTTTATGGATTTTCATTTGCTAGTAATGGTTGGATGCTTTCATTTTGAAACTGCTACTGCATGTTGCAATTATCATGGTATTATCTTGGAGCTTGAAGCATTGACATCCCATAAATTTATGAGGAAGATAGGTGGGGATTGTTCTTCTTGGAGCTTGAAGTATTGAAGCAATTATAAGTTATCACAGCAATGGGGCAATCTAGACTAAATTCCTTCTACTTCTGGACTCATTGGGATAACCTTTCAAAAACTCATAACTTTTGTCCAACTTAACACCATGAAGCAATAAAAATTCCACATGATGTTCATAAGTTTGGACCTTAACCTAAAGAAGCAGCACAATGAATTACTTGTAATAGTGACGAGGGTTTTTTCAAGGAATTTTAAACAATTTTCTGTTTTATAGGACCAAACTTATAAATATCAAATTTCACACTATAACCTATTTATCAGGTTGCAAGTGATAAATCTTAGCCATTAATTCAAAAATCTTTATAATCAATGGCTTACCTGGTACATGGATGCTGCACCTCTTTCTTTTAGGTGTCTTCATGTATTCAAAAACATTGCTGAGATACATCTTCATGCAAAGAACATAAAGTAACACAAAAAAGTAAAAAAATACAGAAAAACAACGCGAAAATTTGGCTAAACAGTAATCAGTAGATCATCCATGACCAAACCTTGGAACATCTCAAGACCAAAAGCCAATTTCTTAATTATTCTCATTAGGCATTGGTGAAATTGCAGTATATTCATCACTGTCTTACTCTTATATTACATATAAAACATGGAACAATAATGATATGCACAAACCAAATTTTTTACACCATTTTTACACTGATAAATGACATACTAATAATTAATAAATATGTGTATTATATGATGAACGAAACTAATAATTTATTATCATGTGATAATCAATTATTAATCT
This sequence comes from Ormosia emarginata, assembly GCA_029884605.1. Classification (NCBI taxonomy): domain Eukaryota; kingdom Viridiplantae; phylum Streptophyta; class Magnoliopsida; order Fabales; family Fabaceae; genus Ormosia; species Ormosia emarginata. The sequence continues at coordinate 12,410,050 of JAQQTP010000085.1, read as the reverse complement.
CATTCAAATAGTACAACTTATTTACTAATTATTCACGCGTCGTTTACGAATATAAAATGGTCTAAAAATGTGGTACACAACATTTTCTATCATGTTTATACACGATCCGAAGGCATTCGCATATTAATCCTGTTTATACACGATGAAATTCCCCTGTTTGCAGTTGCGGTTGTTGTTGTTGTTGTTGTTGCAGTTGTTGCTGGTGCTGAGAAGAGCTCCTCCAGAACCCGGTTCCGTTGAACTGGACCCACATCTCTTTCTCCAACTCAGCAACCTCAGACTTTTCGGCTGCCTCCTCCTTCTTCAGGTGCTCCTCCAGCGTGGGCCCCACATTCCCGCTCTCGACGTTGCTGCTCGGCCTCTGCTGCAGCAACAACGCGTCATTGTCCTTCTTCTTATTCTGCACGCGCCGCTGCTTCCTCTTGTGCATCGCCTTCTTCACCAGCCCCGCCGGCACCTTATACGTCGCCAGCACCACCAAGTCCATCACCGTGCACGGGACGCAGCAACAAACGGCGGCGCACTCTGCTGTTGCTCCACCCGCCACCTCTCGGACACGGCGCCTCTCTCGCGGCGGCGCATTGAGCGGATGGCGGCGGTTCACGGGTAACGATGGCAACAAAACTTGTTGCTTCCGAGTCATTGAGCTGAAGAAGAAGGAAACGAGAAGAAAAGAGAATGATTAATTGGGGGATGATAACTAGAGTGGAGGGGGGAATGGAGGTTTCTGCGAGCGCCAATGATTCATTTTCTGCCTTCACTTCATTTCTCGCAAAATAGGGGAAATGAGATTTCCCGAAAAAATATTAGGAGGTAAAGGAAAATGAATGAGTGATTTGGAATCGAAATAGTTGTTATTGCAAATGGCTAGAGGAGCTTAAAAGAAGGGATTTGGAGAAGTAATATAGGAACGAAAAAGATGGGATTATAGAATATATGTGGTGTTATTACTATTTATTTCTTCATATCTATGCATATCATTGGTTGGCATTACTATTATTACAAGTTTACAACGACCATATATAAGTCCTCTTTGGTAGTTTTAAACTTCTGGTTTGTTCTTTTTTTCAAATGGTTTTTGGTGGCTGAGTGGAGATTATATTCCATTTGGTACTCAGATAAATACAAGCATAAAATACATACATTAAAAAAAATTACTTATATATGATGCATTTTTTAATGCTATTTCCAAATGATGTGTAATTTAGTGAATAAAAGTGAATTTGATCCTTTATTATTCACTATAATTTATGTACAAGAAGGAAATGTGGGTAACTTATATCGTAATCCATTTTACATAATGCTGATAAAATGGACAGTGTGATGAGTAATGATATATATATATATATATATATATATATCTGTGTGTGTGGGGGGGGTTGCATATTAAAATGTTGACCAACATACAATTGGGCCTAACCCGGCCCTTTATTAGTTAGCCTAATGTGGGCTAAGCCGCTTCAAGTCAAGATGGTCCATAAGTATGAAAAATCAATTTATATGTGCAAAAATTATTAAAATTTTTTTATTAAGTTAATTCACAAGGGTTTTGCGCAGCAGTAGCAAGTAATCTTTCTCAGAAAAGGACCAAATTAACACATATCACTGCAGCACAGTGCCCTGTTCGGTTGTTTCTGTTTTTTGAGTATGATGATGCCTATCTTAATTTGTTTTTTGGTTTCTTAAATCCTTTGGCATAGTGGCTTTCTGCTTCATTTTTCTTTTGAAGTCTGTGGTTTCACAAGTCCATACTCCAAGAAAAAGTTAATCAGAATTTTGACACAATTTTAGCTAGAACAAAAAATGGTTGTTAGAAAAAATGAAATAGTAAAGATCACTCATTTTTTTGTGTAAATTTTCTGGTATTCAAAAGTCACATTTAGTCCTGACTAATTAATAATAAAATAGTAAAGATCACTCATTTATTTAATAAAAAAAAACATGGCAACTTATTTTGTAAAGAAACTCAGACTAAAAAATCCTAACTATCTAACTTTTTCATACTAAATAATCAAAGCTTGATTATCCTGATTATGCAATAAACATAAGCAATTTTATATTGTATGAAAGCATTTGCCTATTAGCTAAACATTAAAAATTTAATTTTTAAGTTGCACCATAAAAAAAATTCTTTTATGTTTCATATGCATTCTAAATTTTAAAAAATGTTCAAATGTCCAGTTGAGTTAAAAATTTTTTTAAAAAAGTTTTTTAAAAAACAAAAAAGTTTAAAATGAGGAGGAGAGATTTAAATATGTATTTGATGATTGTCGTAGTTCAAATGAATCAATATATAGTATTATTAGGAATACTATTCATGCGGCATACTTTGGTGAATGCTTTAGTAATGAATCAATATATACTATTATTAGACTTAATGTCGCTGACACAATAATGAATCAATATATAGTAGTATTATAGTCAAAGCGTAGATAAAAAAAAATAAACATTAAAATTTAATTTTTAAGAAATTAGTTATGCCATAAAAAAATTTATAAAAAAATATGTTTTTATATAAGTTTCTAAATATAAATAAAAATTATTACATTATTATTAAGAATAATAAAATAAGATTGAGAAGTTATGGAAGTCTATATTACCACGTGAGCAACAAGGCGCATTGTTTACGTAGCGATTCTTTGTGATGGTCTATTCCTAGAAAAGAGAGGTATAAACATAATAATTTTTTTATAAATAATTTATTTAATGTTAACCGATTTATCAAGTTTTATGTAATTAATCTACTACTTTCAATTGATATAATATTAAATCAAATTTTATATTGTATGAGGAGGAGGGATTTAGTGTGTGTTTGGATTACAGGACTATGATAAACATAAATTTTTTATAAATTTGTTAGTAAACTTAAATAATGTTTGGTTAAAAGTGTTTTGTAAACTTAGTAAAAACTTAAATGGTTTGGTTAAAAGTGAGTTTGAAACTTAAATTTGGTAATAAAAATTATAATCAAAATCACTTTTAAATGTGTAATTACTAAAAAAATATGAGTTTATATTACAATATTAATATTACCTTTTATTTCATTCTATTATTTTTAAGTGTATTTAATCATTTTTTTTTACTTTTAGTGGTAGAGTTAAATTATAAATAAAAATTATAACAAAATGTTAAATTATATGCAAAATCCAATAAATGAAACATATTTTTCAAGGCAAATAGATCGATCTAAATCAAAACACAAAATAACAGTGAAGTATAGAGAAAAATATAATTTGTCTCTGATGAAGATACTGTGGTTAAATTTGGGGGTAGATCATCACCAACAACATTATCATCCTCATCTTCAGGTTCAACTATATTTTCATATTCATAATGATTCAATTCAGAATCTGCTTCAAAATTTTTTCTAATAAAATTATGTATAGTCATTATTACACTAACTATTTGAATTTGTGTTTAAATTTTGAACTTAGGCATGTGATGCAAAATAACAAACATATTCTTCCATACCCCAAAAGTCTTTTCTATTGTGCACCTTAGACTTGAGTGATAATAATTGAATACCTTATTGTGGTTTGCAAATCCAAATGAATGCCTAAAATCAGGAAGGTGATAGTGTTCATATTTATAGGAACCAATATATCCAATTAGTGTTGGATAGCCAGCATCCACCAAATAATAGTTACCTAATAAACAATGAAACTAGTATCATGTATATTATAATTTTAATACAAATGTAAATTAATTGTAGATGTGAGAAAGAACAAACTTGGAGGTGAATGTGAGAAATTCATACTAGGAGTTGTAAGGAGATTGTTTAAAACACGAGCATCATGGGCAGTGTTTTCCCATCTAGGCAATGCAAAAATAAAGCACATGTTCCGATCACATACAACCATTTCATTTTGTGTTGGATGTCCCTATCTTCCAATGAATTTTGGTTGTTCACTGGGACTAACCACACATGGGATATAAGTACCATCAATTGCTCCTATTGCATTCTTGAAAAATGGTTAATATTGTCTATCATTTCAAATTTTAGTTTGAATATTCTGAAACCTACAATCTTATGGCTTAATGTATTTGAAGGACAGCCTAAGGCAGACAACCAATACTTTATGAAAACACCTACTTACAGTTTCTCCTGAGTGTTGAAACATATCTTGTATCATCATGTTGCCTACCCCATGACCAACCATGTTTAAGAACATTACAACCAACTCTAGAATCCTTATTCGTTCAGTACCATTTAAACCATGTTCAACCAATTCAGTGCAAAACTGAAAGAAGACATGTTTTTCCATCTGAAACATCTCATAACAACGAATTGGATGCCCTCGCAAAATTTTTTGCACCTATGAATGACTTGTTTGCTCACTGATTTTACATGCCTCTTTACATAAATATTTTACCACATACTCACTAATTAATGCACTCACATCTTCATCTTCCTTTATATCATCATCTATAATTGAAAATATTTTAGATTCTTCATCCCAATCCTTTGTATTCCAATTATCCATTGATTTTTACACTTGTACAATGCAAGATAATGAAATTGAGAAAGACATAAGCAGTATATTGTTCATATAGGTAACAACATACATAAGTCACTTAAATACATCAAGCCTAACACAAGCTTAATCTAAAGTCAATTACTTAAATACAATCTTCTAGCTAATTTTGCATGAATGATAGTGGGTTATAAGTGCTTAAGCCAATCCAATAATCTCTCCTGAAATCCTTTCAAGGAGACAAACATTTCCTTTGCAGGCCTGAACATCATGAGTTGACAACATTGAGAATGCCAATCAACATCATTTGTAATAGCCTTTATGTTTTGAAGCTCAACCATCACTTCATCAATAGATGAATCAGGTACTATGAGTGTGTTTATAGTAGTTGAATGTGACTCAGATGCGGATGCAATTCTACTTATTGCATCAGCTATCGTTCTTGAAGTTGGAACTTTGACCTTCCTTTTCCTTTCACTCATTTCACGAGGCCCAGCCATCTTCTTCTTCCTATTGTTGTCTTGGCTACTATTTCCTTGGGAATTGTTTAAATTCATATGTCATAATTCAGCACTGACTCTAACACTAGTTTGAATACTAGTACTTGCATTAGCACCAAAAGATTATTCATTACTCCCTGGACCTTCCTCTAGATCGACACCACTCTCAAAGCACGGATGGTACCCATCATCATCTTCATTTGTTCCATTAGGTAATATCCCAGATGTGGGTGCCCAAGCAAATTTTTCAGTAGCCATCACATCCTTAAACAATATGATTAATTCATGGGCAAAAGGAAGCTCTTTGTACTTGAATTTTTCATAATCACAATATTTCTGCATATATACAACTTATCATCACAACACATTACACAAAATAATCTAAAACTTATAACTTCATATTTATTTAATAGATACTAATTATTTTTTCTCTCACCACTCGTCTTGTGTATCTACAGTATTCTTTACATTGTCCAATCCTAAACCTATCTCTTTGACAAACAACTTGTACCATAGTCTCTACTCTTTCTTAAGGTTATCCTACTTGTGTCTTAACTGTATTTTTCTATATTACTTTCCACTTCTCTTATTAAATTGGAACATAACAACTTTCCACCCTTCTTTGTAAGGGTGGTTGTATTGCATTCCCCTTTATAGACTTGGTCAAAGCATGCTTGTATAAAATGTTTAGTTGTCTTTAGATCTCATGTAATCTTTGGCTTATGAGCTTCATTGTCTATTGAAGGGGTTTTCACAATGTCTTTTCTCTTGTTGTTACTTATTGTACTATTGTTACTCTTGCCTTTCAAAGATATTCCTGATTAAGGCAAGACACATTACGTTCCAAAAGCCTTTAGAAGCTCAGATTCATAAGGAAATATTTCATATATACCAAGCATGCTTATGGGGGGAGGTAAAATCCATAGCAGAGACTAATTTAATAATTGAGGAGGTGATTCTTATACATTAATTTATGCCTTTTTGGTTATACAATCTAAGTCTAATTCAGCATATCTTATCTGTCAGACTTTTTGGTGTGATTTCATGACTAGAGAACTTTTAAACATAAAGGTAGAGGTGAAGCAGTATAATTGACCCAATGCAGATATATGTCTGGCAAGAAAAGGTGATCATGAGCATAATATTCTTAACTAATGATATGGTTAAAGTAAACCAAGAAAATCAACACTAAGGAAAATTGAAGCCATAACATATAAAGCTCAACTGCACATCAGAGTAATACAACCTTTTATATATATAAAAGCAGAGTCATACAACTTTGAACACAAATAATTTAAAAATCCTAAAAAATGATATCAAATGAAATTAACTGACATGTTTTGATCCCATAAAGGCTATCACCTGCTAAGCCACTAAACTTCAACTAAAATTAAATACTTAGATACACTACCATTATTTGCTATAACTGAATTGGAAACTAATGCGAATTAAAAGAATGAAAAAAATGTTTACCTATTATTTTCATCTTAATATTATTCTCTAAAATAACTAAAACTCATATGAACTTAGTATGGAATAAGTTTACAAGACATGTCCATGGAATAGCTAAAACTAATTGTCACGCATCCCAAATGAGGCAGTTTACAAGACATGTATATGGAATAAGTTTTCTATAATTACATGACATCCAGAATCACACAATTCAAGATATTTGCAATCTTACTCTACAATCTTATGATCAAAATATTGCAACTATATTAAGCAAAAGCTCTCCGCAGAGGGCATAAATTAATGGGTAAAATATGTGCTTATTAATATTTCATAATCACCTCCTCGTTAAAGTGAAAGTAAAATTCATAGCATGTTTTTTCACTCTATCAGATGTCTCTGACTAAAAGATATCAAAGATTTTGAAGAGTCCTGATCAAATCACTATCTCACTTGTTCCTGTGTTGAAGATTATGAGACTAAACAGGACTCTCTATTTGTCAATAATTACGGGAGTATGCCATGCTATCCACATTGTTCTATTTCTTCCCAAATAAAATGTTTGCTTCTAACAAGCATTTTGTCAAGCATGGAATAAGTAACCAAAACAAGAACAAATAATTAAAGCTCAAAACGAACGAGAGAGGAAAGGTTAAACGTGAAGGTAATTGGAACGAGATCACACCTGGAGCATGTGTGTTTGAGTACAATACGAACTGAAGGTAGTTGGAATGAGATCGCACATTGACGAGAGACAAAGGCTAAACGAGCTAAACATTCTAAAGAAAAAAGGTAGAGAGGGAAGGTTAAAAATGTGAAGGTAGTTGAAAATTTATCTCCCCATTCAATTCTTTATTTAAATTGCAACCAACGGACAAATATTCAACACAAAAGCAATAAAATTTTGCTTTTGTGCAAAATTAAGTTAGAGCTCAAAAATGTGTTGCAACAAATGAAACGAGAAATTACCAAACGAAAGATGAGGCGTTCGAAGAAGAGGTGCACGTGCATTTGTTGTGTGAAAGAGCAAGCCAAACACACACTTGGGCTTGCCACTCAAATGCACGTTGGGTTGTTCTCATGTTGAGCAGCAATTTTGGCTAAAGCCAATGTGTTTGACCATATAAAATTATGGTGAGAAAAACCAATTTTAGGCTATACTATTGTAGAATAAATTTTTTTTAGAGTATTTCTCCACTCGATAAGTGAGAGATTGACTTTTTAAGATGCAAACAAGCTCTTAAACAAATATTCCTCTCAACGATCTTAAAATAAAAATTATTACATAATAAAAGTTATCTGATGAATAAAAATTATTCTACGTGTAGAACCCACATAATTTTTAAAAACAAATCTATTATTACATATAAAAATAATAATTTATTATTCAAACAAAATCAATCTTCATCTAAACTACAAAAATATTATTCCTAAATATAAATCAATTTTTTTAGAATAAATTTATTTTAAATTAATTATTTTAACATCAATTTTTTTAAGATTAATTATACTAAAATATAAACCAAACAGCCCTATGCATACTCAAAATGACGCCAACAGAACTCACCATTTGTTAGTGGTGGGTTGGATTGTAAAAGCTTGGCAATGGTGCAGTCAATATCGATATTATGATAGTGTGCGGGAGCCGTTTATTATTTCCACTTATTTGACTTGCTATAGCAAATTCTGTTACCGGTCATTTTTTATTTTCAATATATTTTTAAGTTGTTATATTTATTTTCTTAAATCTTATGTATTTTGCTCATTGATCCCTACTATGTAATTTTGTTTTTGACTAGTAAAAATCCATCTCCCATTTGATTACGGTGTGCGTATTTTTAGTATACGAAAAACATTTTTCATAAATCTCTCATTTTTGGTGCAGCGACTCCATACAACCTTGATGCATCTTATGTATTCCGTTCCTCTTTATAATGGTTGGACTTGCTACGGCGGATGAAAAACGGAAGGATGCATATATGAAAAACTAACCAAGGGCCTTTTTTGTAAATATTAATATTGATCTATTTCAGGGACCAAATATTAAATGACACTTTAGCATAATAGTGCAACTGCTCAACAGGTGGCACTTCTACTTTTAAAGTGGAGCATACGAGCAATGAAATTAATGGTGAGCATCGATGCTCACTAAACAAAAAAGCGTTGATATAATACTTTACAAATTAATGGCTCAGATTCGCTACTTGCCACCGGTTAAGGTGGTGAAGTTGTATGTTTATGTAAATTGAGCGGTGGATCCCTGTTAGTGAAAAAATTGCAAACTTAGGTCGGAGTCAAATTTAGTTAAAACTGACTCCATCACTCCAATTTGAAGTTGTAGCTATGGAATCAGTGTCTGAGGTATCGTTGGGTTTGATATATATATATATATACATTTTTAGTTGAGGTTGGTGCTATTTGTCAATTGGACATGGTGAATCTTATAGCAGATTTTGCGAAAATTCCTGCCACTGAGAAGCTTCTGTCATCTCTACGAATTAGGCGATTAGGCAATTATTTTCGTAATAAGTTGGATAGGGAAGCTTCTCTAATGTCTACCAGTTTATATTTTCGTCATGTTTACTGGACAGTGCAGAAAGTCTGCATTGATGCTTCGAAAGGTATGCAAAAATGGGGCAAAATCCTGATAGTGAAAGACTGTTTGTTTTATGGGGTAATTGTAACATAATGTATCGGGAATTCATATTTGTATACTGTTGTTGGTGGTTGTATAATGATTAGATTATTGAAGACAAAGAACAGAATATTAAGGTAAAATAAAAATGGAAATCAGATGATTAGTTTGTCAAACGATATGACCTCAACCTCTTGCTTGCTTGGTGATTTTCTATATTCCCCCTTCCTAGGACCACCTTGCTTGCTTTGCTAAGTCTCATGAATCTTGTATTTGGATTAAGGATCCACCAGAATTCTTGACGTCAATCTTTGATGTTGATTTTCTTATTCAAGAAAGCTTTATTCAGATCCAAAAAAGAAAAAAAAGAATTTTGCATCATTATCAAATTAATAATTTTGTTTAAGTAAAACTTTTTGGATGTTTCTAAGGGTCTGATAAGTATCATTAAGGGAAAAGAAAGAAAAAGAATATGATAGAAATGAAAAGAAAGGAAAAGAGAGTGGAAGTGTAATCAATTCCTTTGTTTGGTATTACCTAATGGAAAAGAAAGAAGATTTTCCTTTTTTTAGTTTGTTTTTATCAAGAAAAAAAATGAAAATGTATGTAAATGAATAAAGATGTATGTAAATTTTGGTAGAATTCATAAAAAAAAATTTTCCTTCCCTCTACCTTCTATTCCCTCCCTTTTCATCCAATTAGGAGATGATGAAAAAATAGTAGGATCCATAGATGCAAAATCTTTTCAAATCCCTTTCTCTCGTTTGTTAAAGTCATATCAAATAAGGGAAGGACTCAATCGTTCTCATTTTCATTTCCTTTCTGTTCCTTTAAAAAATGGGATACCAAACATATCATAAAGTGAGGGGAAAAAGATGGAAAGAGAAGAAATGGAAAAGGGAAGAGAAGAAGGAGATGAAGAGAAAGTTAGTTTCCTTTGTTTGGATGTTTAAGATGGAAAAAGAGAGGAAAATAAAGGAAATTAGTTCTCATTCTCGTTATTTAATTTTAAATGACTTCTTCCCCTCCTTATCCCACAATACGAGGAGGAAAAAATTTAAAGCTTTCAAGGGGAAGGAGGGAGAAACATTTCCCCTCTTTACTTTTCCTTATCCCTCATTAAAAATCTTCCAAACAAAGGAATAAGTTCCTTTTTCCTTCCCTTTTCCCCCCTTACCTCATATCATGCAAAAATCATATGAATAAAGTTAGGCTTTAGTATGTACCAGAAAAAAAAGTTATGCTTTTATTAACCATGAAGTCAAACTCAGTTAGCAAACTAAACTTTATATGAACAGATTTTACCTACAGTTCAAAATCCATTAGAAAAAGTTTTGTGGCCAAAGCCAACTTAACACTCGAACAGGAATTAATCCCATACTTAAAACATGTGAGGTGATCTGGTAATAAGCATTTCTGTGCAGCGGCAGATGAAAAATTCATGAAAGAATAGGAAAGAGTCAGCACCCAAACCATTAAATAAAGTTGTACCTAAGCACGCAAATAAGATAAATAAATGAGGTTGTCCCTCTTAGTGGTGAGAAATACTTAAGTAGACCTTGTTTTTTCAATTGCATGGACTAAATCAATCAGCATTTAATAATTTCATAAATTTTTATGTCACACAATTATTTTACATTAGAAGTGATAATGTATCACTTGTTAATTGGTTTAATCCACACAACTTGTGTAGACCTCTACACAAGTATTTCTCCCTAGTGGCTGGGTGTTTCAAGCATTAGGAATGACATAATCAAAGTTTTAAGATTTATAGCATGGTAAGTTTAAGGTACCAATGCTAAATACTTGACACAACATATTTCAAAAAAGGTGCAAACCACTTCCTCAATTTGGTCATATCTGATAAGATGCTATTTTGGCATTCTTATCTCTTGGCCGCGCCTAGTCAGTTAGTGTCACTAGCAGCATCAAAAAGTTACAATGAATCAACTAAATTCTAGCCAAAACTTTAAACATATATAACAAACATACAACTGTACCCGGTAAACCCCTTCCCCTTCCCCGTGTCTCCCTTTGCCCTCACCAAAAACCAATTCTCTGCCTTCCATATAAGCATGGTTTTATGTCCCGTCTCCTCCTTTGCTATTAGGCTGAGGCAACACATGAAATCATCTCGCCACACACGGTTATGCCAGAGTTTGACTTTAACCCTTAAGGAATGTCATGGATTAATGTATGTATGCAGCCCTTATTCTAGCCACCAATGAAGCCTAACCGGTGAAGAATCATAGCCAAAATGAGTATGCATATTGCCAGGATCATACCAGGTTTCCCTAGCAGCCAGTTCTTCGTCTTTTTTACACCTTCAACTCCTCTTTGAATCCTATCCGCCCAAAGCATCTGCAGTGACAAAGCAAAAAGGTTCTTAGTACTATAGCAACCCAACATCACATATTCCAACTGGAAACCCTTAAAACAAGCACTAATCCATATAGATGGCTAAGCTTATTTACTCTATGCTATTTCAATGAACAGAACACCCTTGACTATGAAATTAACTGTGGAACTGGCCTGCATGCCAATGTTTCCCAAGCTCAAATAATCTCAAGATAACTCTTACTCATCTCATTTGTCTTAAAGAAAATGGTAACTCTCATACATATATGTGTGTGTGTGTTACATCTTACAACGCTCATCTTAGCTACACAATTTTATTCATGAATACATCACAAACAACATATTTTAGACTTTGGAGAACAAGATACCATTTTATCCAAGCTCTCTGGTGATAAAGATGACATGGCTCGCTGAACTTTTGCTGCCTCTTCTTGTGAAAGCTTGAAACCAAACTGTTCACTCATGTTTGCCATCATTTCTGGGCTCATAGTTTTAATCATTGATGTAAACATCTGCCAAAACAGCACGAAAATAATAAAAAAAAATTAAGGGAAATACATATATGAATACTGAACTCAAGAAGGCATACAAATATAGAATCTGTATTACTTGACAAAAGAAAACGCAAAATTGACCAGTAAGTAAATCTCAGGCAAAGGAAGTCGCAACTTAAAAGTAACAAAAGTACATAATTTAAGGGTATACTCAATTAATTTCCCAATTAATGACAATATGAGAAGTAAAAGAGGAAAACATATAAACTTGATTGCATTTCTTCCAGGTATGAAGAGTAAGGCTACTGATCACTTCACCTCCTTAACAGGTAATATGAACATACCTGCCGCATAGCTGGATCTTTCATCTGGTTTCTCATCTGTTCTTGCAAATCAATGCTTGAGGATGGGAAGTTTGACTGGGAAGCATTTCTTATATTTGAAAATGCATTTGGAGATGAACTTGATTCACCAAAAGTATTAGTTCCATCAGCACTCGAGGATGGGAAGTTTGACCTGGAAACATTTCTCACATTCTTGTCTACAGCTGATGACGATGGAATAGATTCTTTTCCTTTAAGTGAGGATGCCATTTCAAACATCTTTTGAAGTTCATCTGGTGACATTTTACTTATCATATCACTCGTTGTTTTAATCATGTCAGGTGTCACATCGGGAGGAATTGATCCAGGTTTGAAAGGAGAATCAGGGGAACCTCCTCTAAAAAATGGGCTGTCTCCCTGAAATGAAGAAGCCATGTCAAGCATTCTTTTAAGTTCCTCAGGAGACATCTTACTAATCATATTTGAGGCAGTTCTAATCATATCTGGAGGCAGATCTCTGGATTGTCCAGCATTCAGAGAAGCTAGAGTGGCAAGATCGGCGTTTGAAATGAAATTTTGGAATGATCTATAGAATAAAAAATAAGAATGTAAATCTAGCTTGCAGACAACAAGGTTTAACATAAAATAAAGAGTGGGATTGTGGGATTAATTCTCCCATAACATATACCAAAATAAAAGAAGTAAGAACAGTAGAACACATGCTCAATGAGACCCTGACTGCATGAGGTAACAAATTCCTTTAACGAATTGAATCTACCAGACTACTACAAATAACTCAAGGCTAGCTTTTAGCTTCTGAAAAATATTTATGGCAATATCTGGGTTCATCATGTACTTGCTTCCTCCCCACAGTCAAATATGCTTGCAATTTTTCTCATAATTACCAGAGTAAACCCACTGAAATTAGAATTTTGAGGTTCAACAATAAGTTAAGAAACATTTAAACCAGTGTTAGCCAAAATTAAGACTTAACAATCAGCATTAGAAACATAATGTGCTTAGCACCTTTTACAAAATTGCAAATCTACCTGATAGCTTCGGGGTCATTTTTCAATGTATCTAATCTCTCCGTATTTGTTTTCAGATTCCCATTATTGACTATACTGCTTTTCTTTGAAGAGTCATTAGATTTTTTTTGTTGAACCACTGTGTGTTCCATAGAAGAGCTACTGTTGTTTCCAGAAGGCACATTCTCAAGTTCTTCAGTTATTTCTTCAATTACTAACCCTACATGCATAATATCAGAAAATTTAAACCTGACATCCATTAGAACCATAAAGCTCAGGGGGCTAGGTAAAATAAAGGAGAAAAAAAGATATAAATTTTTTTTTTTGCCAGGGGGGGAGGGGGACATACTTCCAGGTGCACGCTCACCGCCTCCCTTTGTCAACATTTCCTTGGTGTCCCTGTAAAAACATTTGATGCTATTAAACAGCAGTTCAAATTCATCCCAATTCTCCCCCTCCCCCCTTGTAAATTTCACTTTCAAAAGTTAATTCAAATAATTATAATTGTTTATTGAAGAGGAATGGAAGGAGACTATCAGCTATTAGAGACCATCAATCACAACAGACATAAATATATAAATAGCAGTATGTGATCAAATGTGAGGAATATTGATGATTAAATCATTATGTTCTTAAGACAGGTGCAGCTGTGCAGGTATCTCTGGAAGAGAGTGATATCACACCTTAAAAGCTCTGCAATTGTATCATCTTCAGGGGACACTTCAAGTGCCATGCTCAAATCAGTGACAGCATCCTAACAAAAGCAGAAATGACATTAAATAGAATAAGTAGGTATAAAGACAACCATGGTCTAAACATCAAAATGTTAATTAAGTCACTGGAAACTCACCTTTAGTTGACCTAGTTCTCTATATGCTTGACCTCTTCGATAGAAGGCCTTAAGATTCTTCCCATCATATGCCAAAACCTACAGCAGTTAACAGCACATTAATGCATTACTAGGACAAAATAGCTAATTTCAAAAGAAAAAAAAAGGACTAAAAATAATGGAAAATGAGAATCAAATACAATATTTGTTATGTTAATTTTACATAAACAGCACAAATAGGAACAATTATTTTCTTACATATTACAGTTACAATGTAAGTCTCTTTCTTATCCTTTTTCCCCCCTAATCATCTAGGCTGATAATTTTCCCCAGAATACTGCCACTTAAATATTGAATTTTGTAATTAAAATTTGTAAATAGCACCATATTTTGCAATGATAAAAGAGAAGAAATATGAATACCTCAGAACCTTCTTTTATGCATTCATCATACTGCCTTGTCTTCAAATAACAGGACATCAAGTTTAGTGAGCATGCCAAAAGAAGCTTTCTACTTTGAGAAGATGGTGTGTCTTTAATGTTTTCCTTAGCCTAGAATTTAATAAGATGAAAACAAGATATTAGACCAACAAAACTGGTGCTTTCCTGAAGACTCTCGTGATAGTGATAAGCATGAGAAAAAGGTAAAGGAAACAGTCACAAAAGTGCACTTACAAGCAGATACTTCTGCAAAGCATCATAGAACCTTCCCTGACTGTGAAGTTCATTCCCCTGCAAAATTTAATCTTAGTCCATAGAGGCACATGGAAGGCTAGACACCAACTCATTTTAAAAAAAACTGAGAAATACTAATCAGCATAATAAATAAAGTCGCATTTCATGTCTTATTAAGCAATGTTACAACTAGATTATCTGATCAAACAATTACATGGAACTAAAGCAGTATTAAAATGTAATTTCATTTATGGATCTTTCTCAGGGCCAAAATAATTCTGAAAAAGGATATTCCTCAGGGTGTCATTTTTCCGATTTTCAGTAGACAATATGTGCTTTAAGGACTATCACATGGTCATAATATGTTTCCATCAGGGAGAACTAGAACACGATTGTTTTGAACAGCAAATAGGACATACTGCCAGGATAGAGGGAACTGACTGCTTTCTGTCCATTTTTCAACTTGGTCTTGGATTCATCTCATGTCACACATATTTCATCAATATATAAAAAAATATACCAGTGGCTCTTGATTCATATTCACAAAGACACTACAGGTAATACTACCCACCTGCTTCTTCAACATCTCAGCTGCATTTAATTGATATTTGATCTGGGCATCAACACGGGCATGCATAGCTGCTAATTCTTCAGGTGTTGCATTAGCCATCTTCTCACCAATCTCAGTCATATCTTCCAGACGGGTACGCTTCAACTGTTCAGCAGCAAGTTTAAAATCTTCAGGCCTCATGTTCTTCATGGTTTCTGAGGCCATCCTCATCAGCTCTGGATTAGACATCATCTGCAATCCCATTCAAACACAAACACGGTGAACACAACCAAGACATATTCCCTATTCCCTCAAATATTCAAATTCAAAAAAAGAGTCCACAAAACACAACCACTCACTCAAGAAGGGCTTAACATGAACCAAACTAAAATTATAAACTTTTAATCTTCAACAGCATATATACATCTACATATGATCATTCTAATATGTCATCAATACACATAACCAAATAAATTTCCTTTTTTTTAAAAAAAAAAGAAAAAAGAAAGGGCATTTAGGAGCATCAAATTCACAATGGGGTTGCGTTCAAATTGAATTTGGAAGTGAAACACAATGCAATGGGATGAATTAAGAAGGAAGAAGAGAAGAGAATACCTGTTGTTGGATCCGAGCCAACTCGGCGGGTGACATGCTACTCATCTGTTCCTGAGCGATTCTGATCAAGTCAGGATCCATCATATTCATACCGTTATACATTGTTGATACCCAATTGAATCCAATGAAAACAACAGTGCCACAAAAGATCAAAAGGTAGAAACTTTTCAACAGAGAAGAAGCCAAAAAGGGATTATTAATTAATGATGGGAAAGAAGTGGAGTGGCCGGGTGGGGTTGTTGTTGTTTTTTTAAGTTTTAGATTTTAGATGGAATCGGAATGATCAAGGAACCTTCTTAGCATGCTTGTACGGAGACCGCTTGGAGAAAAACTTGTTAATCGGGTTTTAACAATGATCTGGTCAACTAATTGAACCATTGTTTTTTTAATTAATCCAGTCAAATATTTATTCCGATTTCTTGGTTTTTTTTTTTTTGAAGAATTGAAAAATACAATTTTAAAATTTAAACATTATACTTTAAAAATCTTATCATAAATTATATTTTATCATTAGATCATATATAAATTTTTTATCATAAATTATACTCTATCATTAGACCATGTACTCATATTTAATATTATTCTTAATTTTTTAATTTATTATTTACCTAATAGGTTATTGTTACAACTTCTTTAAAGGTATTTTTTCATATAGTATTTTTTAATAAATATTTTTATACTAAGTAATTTTTATATAATATTTTTTAAATATATTTTCTTCGAGTTTTTCAATTTAATTGTTTAACTTGCAATTGAACAGTTGACCCAATGACTCAGCCTTCTGACCAGTAGATGTGGGTATGTGAGCTGACCTGATCCACAATGGACCATAGTTAGGCGAACTGATGAGATCCATCCCTCAAAATAAATAAACTAACATTTTGCTAGTTCATTCCCGTCTTGCATTAGACTACAGATCCAGCATACCAATCCGTAGTCTGCATTTTTTTTTTTGCTTTTTAAATAGCATAAAATAGAAAATAATACCTAATTTTTTAAAATGTAGTTTAGAAAAAAAATTAAAATCCATCTTTCCTATTAAATTCAACTAAAAAATGTCATTTTCAATAAAATAATGCAATGTAAGTTATGACTATTATGGAACAAACTAAAATATGTCATACACTCATTTTTATCAATCATCATATCATATTAAATTGATTAAAAAATTTAAAGTTTTTAATTTAGTTGGGCCAGCAAGTATTGACACAATTATAAGTCTTAAAAAAAAATAACCAAGCACCCGAACTGGTCCACAAGTCCATATATTAAAACTCATTTAACCATGAGTTGAAATGGACCGGACCAATAAGCCTATGTCTAAATATATTGCATTTTTCCTAGTCCTAACCCGCATAGACTGCAGATTATACAGACCGATCATAAGCCTGGACTCATATACCCACCTTTACTGGCCAGGTTAACTTTCAATCCAGATTATACAACTATATTTCTTAAAATTAGAAACAAAGTCTATTTTGTTTTCAGATGCTTGAGGGTGGAAAAAAAATTTCTGACCAAAGAAATAGGTGAAAACATTTTTGTTTTTGCTTTTGTTTTTAATTCTCATAAGGAAAGAACTACATCTCCTAGTCATAACCATATGAATAGAGATGTTCAAAACTAAACCAAATGATATAAATTAAAAGAATGTTATAAACAACATATTAAGTTTAATTATATTTTAATAATAATCAATATATATAAATAGATTTTACAAAAATGATATATATTTATTTAAAAAATCATTATAAAATAATAATAAAAATATAATTTTTCATTTCATATCAAAGTTAAAGAAAAAAAAAGATAATATATGTAAAATATTAAACAAAAAATATATTTGACTAGTTTATAGATACTCATATGACAAGTAGTATGATTCTCGTCTTCTCATTTATTAAACATGTACACTTCTCTATTTTGTAGTGAGTAATCTTTATAAATTTTTACGGGTGCAAATATTTTTACCATCCCTAGACCCAATTTTTATGATTTGTCTTTTTTATTATTAGATATGTGTAAAATTAATGTGATAGAATTGTGTCTAAACAAGAATTCCTTGATGGTAAATCACAACTTAAACCACTCTTTCAAGTCGAACCATTTCTACAAGTAAGAGAGTGATGGCAAGTTAAAAAGGACAACTTAGCCATACCTCCTTTTCAACTACTTTTTACTGTGTATGCATCAATAAATAAAGGAGATAGTGAGAAGCAGAAGTTCTCGGATGAAAAAATAGAGACAAAAGACTTGAAAAAAAAAAAAAAAACTGAGGAGAAGGAAGTGAGAAGCAGAAAGTACCGAGAGAATAGAAAACAAAGGTATGTATCAACTTTGGTTTGAAGTTGTAATTCCGTTGACTGAATGAATGCTTATGAGATTGCTTACTTTTGATGTTGTTATCCATTATTATGCATCTCTAAATCACTTTGATATATCCATCGCCCAAAAAAACACATGAATATATGACTTGTTATTTGATTAATGTTTGATCCATTTCTCCGTTAACAAGAAAATATCAAAGATGGTCCTCTGCCTAAGTCTTCCTCACCAATTCCATCACTAAAAATCATAAACCAGACATAACCCAGAAAACCTCATTCACCTTCACTGCATAAAATGTTAGACAGAATCAATACAGAACAACAACCACCCAAAGGCACCCTCAAAATACATACAATCCACGGACACAAACCCCTTCAGGTTATGGTTGGGTTTCTTTAAACATTTGGGCTTGGGCTGATCATGTAGGATAGATTAATTAAGTTGTTGTGTGTTTTATAGATTTGTTATTTATTATTTATTTAGTTGGGTTGTTTTTGTGGGTAAGTTAGAGTTGAGTCACTTTCTCTTAAATGGGTCAGTTATTTTATTGGGGTTAAGTATTTATAAGTGTATCCCGTCAAAAAAAAAAAAAGTAGTTATAAGTGTAGTTAGACCAGGTTTATAATTGGGTTTTGAAAGGTAGAATATGAAAAATAATTAGGATAACAATTAAATAAATAAGATTAGGATGAGTAAAAAACAAATGAACTTTGAAAATATTAGTTGTCTTCTAAAAAAAAACTAAATACATAAATAGGAAATATTTTAATTTCTCTTGCTTTGATTTTTTTAAAATAATAATAATAATAAACAATAATTTGCTCCTTTGTGTTCTCGTTACTTTGTTTAATGGTATGAGTTTGTATTAATTTTAAAGTATTATTGCTTGGTATCCTAGTGCATCTTTCTTGTCTTTTAGTGATTGATGTTTTAAAAAAAATTAATTATCTCCTTTTTTGTTCAAAATTGTATAAAAAAAAAATCTTTTGATTCACGCATCAATCTATGACATTAATTATATGGTTTACCATTCATAAGTATCATATGAATTGTAAGGGTTTATTATATAGTTTTGTTATCTTGAACTTTGTACAAGATTGAATTTGTATTTAAAATAAAATTTCTTTTCAATTTTTTTTTAAAAAAAATTAAAATCAATCAACACATAATCATTTTCTAAAGAACGATGTAACTTTGAGTTTCCCATTGCACTAAGTAAGAATTATTTTCTGTCAGGGTAAAATTAAATTTTGATAATTTATCTGTTTTATTTCTTTTGTTGGAATAAAAATTAAATTTTCATGATATGTTTGTTTTCTTTCTTTTGGTGAATAATCATAAAATGGGTAAAATAAATAATTTAAGCTTATTGTTAATTTACACAATTAATGAGGATAACTATATTAAAACAGAAGTATCAGAGATGCTATAAGATTTAGTTTCTACGGCATAAACATCAAATTTTCTTACATAATTAAAATGCTTAAAATCCTTTAAAGAAGACTATTTAAAATGCATAAAAATATTTAAATATATATAGATGACCTAAGTGTATCTACAATTTTAAGAGAACTTTATTTAAAACTTAAGAAAAAAATTATTAAAATATATGATTGAGTTAGAAAATTATTAATAAAAGTAAAAAAAAAAATTACATAATTTTTTTTGGTAAAAATTATATAGGTTTTGCCTGCCATAAGCACTCACATAACATGATAAAATAAATAAAAATGACAATTCTTTTCTTTATTTTTACTCTATTTACAAAACTATATAAATACTAAATTATGTATATAAACCTAACTCTATTTACAAAACTATATAAATACTAAATTATGTATATAAACCTAATTTAAAAAATGCACACAAATATTGCAACAAACAAACTAAATCATTTCATAATTATTAAATTTTGAACAAATTTATTTATTATACTTTATAAGATTATAAATATATTTAAATTAATTTATTTTGCACTTAAAAGAATTTTCATTTAAAACACTTTTTTCTGAAATTACTTTGATTGTAAATTTTTCTAAAATCAAAATAAGTTAATCCAAACACATGTGTTAGTCAAAGTGAAAGGGGTCGGGTCCCTTAAATATATGATTTTTGGTTCGATTTCGAGATTCATGTATATGAAAATAACATCATTGAGAGGGACTCCCGCTTAGGCACTTGACTATATTCCTAAACATTAGTTTCTCACTTATCGAATAAGAGAATAATTTGGGAAACCAAAAAACACATATGAGATAGTTAGCCTAACAAATTTATATGAATTTAAATCATCTCGTGCAACGTATAGAATAAAATAACTTGTAAAAGGTGATGAAAACTGCAAACTGAATTGAGAATTTCTACATGTGCAAAGTTAGAATTCACTTTTTTTTTAGAGTATCTCTTGTGTGATAGGAAAAAGATTAATTTCTTGAGATATAATCAGGAGCCTAAGCGATAATTTCTTTTAGCGATATTATTTTTCATACACATAAATTTTAAAATTGGATCTAAGATCACATGTTTAAAAAATTTGAATTTTTTGGTCAAAAGATGGTTGTTGTAATAGGACATGTTATATTTTTATTAAAGATTGTGACACATTATATTTTTATTAGAAAATAGCACCACAAACACCTAAAGAACTTTACCTAAATTTTATCTTTTTAGGATTTGGATTTTGAATGATTGCAGATTTGTTTATTTTACGAAATTATTCTTTTTGGGATTTATATTGATTCTTTTTCCTGTTTTTAGTATTTGGTACTGAACACGAAGAGAATCAAAATCTAGGATAAAGGTTTAGAAGGTAAAGGATCCTGTTTATAGAGGAATTCATTAATGTGGAATCTAATTGTGGTGAGGTTTTTGTTTTAAATTAGGAAAGCTGCTTATGATTAGATTTATGAAATAATCTTGAGATTTTGCAAGATAAGTCTTACCTCTTTCCTCTTAATTATTTATTTTTTCTCATGTGAACCTATTTTTAAAGTTAGACATAAATTCCAATATAGGAAGGAAAATAAAGTTCCTGATGTACATGTCAAAAAAGAATTCATATTTGTAAATTAATAAACAATACTTCTAATAGATGGTGCTAAGAGTTCTCCTCCCCAAAATAAGAGTAAATCCTTATTTTAGTTATTGAAATTATAAACATCAATTATATTAATTCTTGACTTTAAGAATTAGTCATATTAATTCTTGAAACTGTAATTCGTCTGAAACTATAATTTATTAGTCAAATTAGTCTTTAACACCAGTTATATTAATCTTTACATAAGGATTAATTAATTTGATGACAAATTACAATTTCAAAAATTAATATGACCGAATCTTAAAGTGAAAGATTAATATGATCTATACTTACAATTTTAAAGATTAAAATGAAGATTTATTCCCAAAATAAACACTAAAATAACGAGTCCAAATCAAGCCTAGTTGAACTTTGCCCAACCCCAATATTATGGGTACTCTTTGAGGCTTGGTTTTCACGAATTTAATCAAGTGCCAAGGTTCCTCTCATTTTAGGTAATAACATAATAATGTTAAGTTCAAGAATCTCAGCCTTTCATTTTAATTAAATACCCATCTATGTTTCAGATTATAACACTTCACTCTTTTAACAAAACTCACGTTTTACTTTGACCCAACAAAAAAAACAAAAAATATGACCGTTTTAACTATGGTTTTGAAAATTGAATTAGATTGACAGGTTCAATCGATTGGACTGGGAACCGGCTTCCTTTCCAGTTCGGTTATGTGCTGTAAATCGGTATGATAAAAAATAGTCAAAATCCGGCGAACCGGCCTTGAACCGATAAAATTGGTCAGTCTAGTACCGGTTCTAGCGGCTGACCGGTCTAATTTTTGAAAGAAAAAAACACTTCATTGAAACGACGCCGGTATGGACCCCATGACCAGCCAGCACCTCTACGCCTATTTTGTCCATCCAACCTCGCCGTCGGCCGGCCTATGCCATCGTCTAGCCACCATTCACGCCACCAGTCTATGCCATCTCTGAGTAAGTTCAACATGATGAGAAAACTTGGCTAGGACCGATCTGGACTGGTAGCGTCAGATCTGGCTCGCGATGGTTGTGGGTAGTCACAGGTAGTGGTTTGAGGGGTTGGCCAGGTGCGATGGTGCATGCTGGACTAGGACGACTGGGTCTGTGTAGTTCGGCCATGGATGCTCTGAGTTGAATAGTTGGGTGTTGACTTTTGTTTTGGGTTTCATTTGAAGTAATGGATTTCGGTTGGCTATTTCAAAGTTTCAAACTTGGGATGAAGGTGACTTGGGGAACACTACGAACAAAGAGATGAAGTTAGGGATTTTTTTTACAATTATTTAAACATATTTTAAATTTATTTTTAAGGACCAATTATGCAATTTTTAATTACCTAAGTAAGTTTTAGGTAATCATTTATGGTCATTAATCTGTTTTAAAGCAAAATCAAGGACTCTAATGCAAGGTGCATTGATGCTCCATAACTTGCAAGTTGCATAATAGACATCACTTGGGTTTGTCTAATATGAACATCAAAATATATGGTCCATTGATGTATTAATAATAATAAATTATTAATTAAAAAATTAACGATTGAGATTGATTACTTAAAATTTTATAAATTTTAATTAATAACACTCAAATTTGTATACAAATTTAGTTAGATCATATTTTTATGAATAATTATACATATAAAAATTTTATGATTTTAACTAATAATATTTACATACACTTAAATCTGTATATGAATTTTATCAGATAAAAAAAAAATACATTTATAAACTCAAACATAATAGATCCATAATAACAAGTTCTACCCAAAAACATGAGCGAGATCATCTAACCTCGGTTGTTGTTACTTGCTACTAACTTTGAATTTAAAAAAATTAAAATCAAAATCAAAATTCACAATTGTATCTTAAAAAAAAGAAATAAGGACTTGTTTGTTTGTGTTTTTCTTTTAGAAAAAAAAGAGAAAAAAGTGCCTCTTTAATTAAAATATATGTCTAAACAAATTTAATAATTAGATAAGATTCTTTAAAAAATTAAAGACAAAAAAATAGTTTTAGTGCATGTTTGGATACAATTAAATTAGTTTTTTTAGTTTTTTTTTTTGGAAAAAAAATTGTTATAACAAATGTTTAATCACGTTTGACAAAATCAATTTTAATTTTTATACGAAATTTAATGTAAAATAAAAGTTTTTTAAACTTTTTTTATAATCTTGAATATTGAAACTTATGATTCTATTTTATAGATTATTCCTTACACTTTAATATGTAAATATCATTTTTGTCCTTAATCAAATAAATTTTTTAATCATTTTATACTTATTTTAGTAATTTAATGTATAAAAGTGATTATTTTTTATATCAATCAAATAAAATAAATTAATTTAAAATCGCTTTTAAATAACATATCCAAACATAAAAATAAATCGATTATAATTGATTATAACAATAAGTTTTTATCAATAATTAATTATTAACTAACTAATGTTTTTACAAATTTGAACCAAATATATACTTAATACATTTTTCAAAAGTTAGAAAGAATATCTTCAAAAGAAAACTCTAATAAAAAATTATATAATAAAAAGTACTTTTTTAAACTTATCCATTTGAACCCTAAATAATAATTCACTATTTGCATCTTAAAAGCAAAAATAATGAAAATAAAAATAAAAATAAAAGATGAATCAAGCATTACCGTTCATCAGGATTCAGGACTGATGTAAAAAGAAGCATAGATTGATCCATCATTGATTTCCTTCCATCATTGATTCCGTTTATCTTTTTTGTTTTCTATAGAAACTTCCTTTCGTTATCACCATGGTTGGTAGAAAATAATTCACCAATAAAGAACATTCAACGCTTACAAAAAAAATTTGAGGCTAATAATCACAAGACGAAACAAAAAAGCATCATCATTAAATTAAGGTTTGCTAGGATTGCAAAAATCCTAAATAGAAAATTAAAGACCAATATTAATGATTTGTCTAAGATTTAAACCCTAATTCTACTAGTTTGAGATATTCATCCATTCATGACTTTAAATTATGATACATAAGCTGGTCTATGCAACCCTGTCGCAACTACAATTATAGTCGCACTAGTTATCAATATCCTCAAATCCCAAGCATTCTCCTCATGAATCTACGCCCAAGCACAAAAGCATGTCGTGTAATTGTTGACGAAGTCGAAAAAGTTTTTGACAAACACAACCTTGATTTCCTCAACGTGAAGGGTCGAGTTTGTTATAAATTTCTTCCACTTCATCAACAATTACAAGGTATGCTTATGTGCTTCTTTTGCAATTGTTGTTGAAGGTTTGCAATGATATCCTCTTTATTTGATGATTCTACTTCTTTTTTCATTGTTGTTGCATAGGGAGAAACCTAGAGAAAGAAAAAGAATTTGAAGAGAGAAGAACAAATGTTGTATTTGGAATAAATAAAAATAATAAATGATTTAATTTGATTTAAAAATTAATTTTTGTGTTTAAAGTTTTTAAAAGAAAATAAATTTTAAATTAATTTAAAAATCAAATTTTATATTTAGAATTTATTGAAATAAGAATTAATTTAATTTAATTATTTTACATTTTAATTCTTATAAAAAATAGTTAGAAGTAATTATTAAGAATAAAATAATTTATTTATTTTAAATTAAATCAAATCTTATCAAATTTAAATAAATTTTAAAAATAAAAAAATAAAATTTATAAAATTTTAAAATCAATTTATTTGTTATTTTTTAACATTTAAATACAAAATTTAATTAAATTTAATTTATAAATTAAATTATTTTTTATTTTTTTACATTTCAAACACAATTAAACAAAAACCTGAGAAGAGTAACAGAACTTGGGTCATATGCTGCTTTATATTGTAAGAGAGGAAGGGACGCAACGCAATTGCGGTAAAACGACGATGCCACCTACTTCCAACGTTTTAAGATTTGTATTTTGATTTGGGAATTGTTTTTTGTTTTACGAAATTGCCCCATTTTGGGATTTATATGATTTTTTGTTTTTTGGATTTTTTTTTTTGTTGAGTTAAAAAAGATGAAGGTTGGGAAGGTTAAGGATCCAATTTATAGAGGAATTCAATCAATTCATTAACGTGGAATCCGATTGTGCCAAGGATTTTGTTTTAAATTACAAAAGTTACTTATTATTAGGTTGTGAAAATAATCTTTTGAGATAAGTATTTTTTTAAGAAGAATTTAAAATTAAGAGATATTTTATAATATATATTTCAATATAAATTATATGAAAATAAAAAGAAAAAAATTAATATTAAAGACTTTTAAGAAATAATATTTAATTTAAATGAGTAAATAAAGTTAAAATTATTAAAAAAGATCATTCAAATTTTAAGTAGAGAGAAACATCATATATTTCACATAATAGACAATAATATCTATAATAAGTGGTTATTGGTTATTTTTTACTAAGTGATCATTTCTTGTTATCGAGTGAATAACGTTTCAAATAAAGTTCAATATACAAAATACATAAAATTATGAAAAAAATTGAGAATGATTGTTGCTTTTTATTAAGTTGTTATTAGTTATTATTGAGCGACTAAAAGTTTCAAATTAAGTTTTATATGAAATAAATCTGTGAATAACTATTACTTCTTATTGAGTGGTTATTTGTTGCTGCTAAATGATTAATGTTTCAAACGAAATTTAATATATAAAAATATACGAAATTAGGAAGAAATTTTTCAAATGAATATTATTTTTTATTGAGCAATCATTAGTTTTTGATTTCATTAAGTGACTAATAATTTCAAATTAAATTTTATATAAAAAAATTTGTGAATGACTACTACTTCTTATTGAATGGTTATTTGTTGTTATTGTGTGAGTAACGTTTCAAATAAAATTTAACATATATTTATGAAAATAGGAAGAAAATTATCTTTTATTAAGTGGTCATTAGTTGTTATAAATGACTATCAATTTCAAATTAAGTTTTTTTTGGTGTAAATTTCAAATTAAGTTTTATATGAAAGAAATTTGCGAATGATTAATATTTCTTATTAAATGGTCATTTATTGTCACTAAGTGGCTAACGTTTCAAATGAAATTTTCATTAAAAGTAATTTTGATTATTAAGTAAAATTAAATTATCATTCTCTTTAATTAAAATTAAAATTGTCCTTCATAATAATTTTAAATTTTTTTGTCTATTTAAATTAAATATCATTTATTAATAATCTTTATCATTAATTCTCCCAAACAAAAAATATTATCATGTTAAGTAAACGATAGTAAATTAAGTCAAGAAATTTTATAAATTACTAATTTTTTAAAAAATATAAGTTCAAAAATATTGCCTAGCATTAGGCTACGCCAAACCAACACGAAAAGTTACTTGAAAAACGCAACTCAAAAATATACTAAGTTTATTTTTTTATATTCTAAACCCGACCCAACAACTTTGGACTAGGCTGGGGTTATCGAACTGAATTGAATCTTTAGCATTTATTTTATTGGCAAAATAGGTATTTTGTTCTTATTTTTTCATTCAATGTGATTTTTTGTTACAATTTATTATTTTTAATAGAAATAATAATATGTCATCAATCGATGATAGCAACGTTATTACTATATCATAATCACATCATCATAATTAGTAATATGTCATCACTTTCATTATAAGAAGTAAATGAATGTTAATATAATTTTATTAAATGTAATTTTTAAAACTAAAGGAATGTCGATATAATTTTATCAAATATTAGGGGAGCTAATGTAATTTGGCCAACAAAATGATATATCTAAATCTTCATTGTTTTTATTATTAAGAATATTACTATTTTACCTGCCCTTCCAATCCAGGCTTGATTAAAGTTCAGCAAATATCATTTTAATATATGCAAGGAGCGTATAATATAATATGACGGGTATCCTGCGATAATACTTAATGTATGTAATTTATAAAAATAGATTCAAAGACTTCTCAACCTTTTTTTCAAAAAAAAAAAAAACTCATGAATGCAACTCGATATTGTTACCTGTTCTGAAATAGATTCAAAAGGTACCTGAATTAGACACGTGTATGATGGTTTCTTCCTGTGCAGCTACGGCCAAGCGTATGGAATCAGGGAGGTGGGTACCTGCGATGGGTCTCCAACGCTCAAGTCAGGCAGTGCACAAGAATGTGTTATGTAATGGAATAGTTAGTTCCGTTATTAGGTTAACTTAGTCTGGTATATATAGAGAGCGTGACTGAAATCCTTATGCAATCCATGTAGGACGAAGGTACATTAGGATCGTGCCTTGGCAAAGGTTTCAGCCCACGATCGTTGAGATCCATCTCTGACCTTGTCGGGACTATTCCACGATCGTGGAGATCCGTCTCTGATCTATCAGGGTTGTTTCCTTAGTGGTCAATCCTTGTTTTTAGGGGAATCTGCATAGGCATGGCTATCGTTAGTGTCCGATGTCGTGGACCGAGGTCATAAGGCCTTGGCCGGGGTGTTGATGGCGGAGTCCGATGGTTCATGCGTCGGGTCGATCCTTTCGGATAGGACCCTAGACCACGGTCTAGAACAGTTGCCCCCAACTTGGCGCTTTGGATAAGACTTAAGTGTCAAGATATAGGATTATCAGACTCGCCACGGACTTCGCCCCAGCTTTGAAGCCAGGTTTCGTGGTGTCTCGTGTTGAGGCTGAGGTCCATTATTGAGTGCGGGGTACCCCGAAGGTTGAGATGTGGTTGGAGACCGCAGTGTGTCCTTGCCTACATTGTCATTCCTTGTTTCGAGGTTTTCCTCCTATTGCCCCCGAGTGTGGTTCACGGGGTCTTTTGGCTTGCAGCAGCGTCCTTCGTTGATTTTGGATCCTTTGGGAACCGTTGCTCTTGATTTCCTCAAGAATTGAGGAGTCTTTAATGGGAGACGTTAGCTTTACGCAGTTTCTAACCATTCACTGCTCTTATAGCCAATGGCAACGGGAAAGCATTAAACGCAGTTTTTATGGCTTGACAGGTTCTTCCTTTCTTAGGAACCAATCGGAGCGTCCCATCCTTTCTATAAATAAAGGATGTTTGCGTTTGATTTTGGCATTCCCTACTTCCTCTTTGCGTCTTTATTTGGGAGTGACTTCTCTCATAGAAATGGTTTCTTCCTTTCCTGTGTGTTTCCAGAGAGTTTTGCCTCCTGCGAGGGTTTTCTTCTTGTTCTTCCCTAAATCTCTGAAACTCTTATCATGTCTTTGCAAAGGTTTTCTTGAGTAGATATCTCACTTTCTCAGTGTATTAGCGGTAGATGTCTCACTTTCTCAGCGTACCCTGATTGCTTGTTTGATATTTCTCGTCGCTGGGGAGACTTGAGATATCTGTCGTGTTAGACGGAGGCACCTGGAGGGGTAGGTTCCAAAGTCGTTCTCCTTGCCTGCGGATCCTAAGAGCAGTTAGATATGCAGGAGGAACTATTGGGACTGCTCCGTGATTTGAAGCTGCATGTGGTGATTAAGGTTCCGATGGAATGATCTTCCCACGAAAGAGCTGTGCCCCGTCTACCAAAGAAGGGTGCGCCCTGATCTCTTCCTCCTTAGCGAAAGAGAAAGTGAAGAAAAGTGGTGGGGTACCGGGGTTCGACAGCAATGTTCCGTTCTGGGTTGCGAAGCCTATCCACTTTTTCAAGAGGCCGCTTCGGGGGGAGGAGACCGGTGCTAGTTCTTGAAATAAATGTGGATGCGACACGACCCGGGATGCCAATGATGTTAATGTCGGTTCCCACCTCCGGGGTCTTTTTCCTTATATGTTTCATGTCTCAAATGTTTCCACTTTCCTCTTTTTTAATGTAGGATGATGTATGAAATGAGAGATTTAATGAAATTCTTCTTTTGCTTTGAATATCATGTTTTCTATCTTTCTTTCTTTTGCAAATTATGGTATTTATATTATACCGGGGTGAGTCCAATGCTCACCTTGACTACGCAATATGTTAAGTTGCCCCCAGCTTAGTACTTAGTCGAGACTGGCGAAGTGCCGAGTTTAAATACTTGGGTCCGGGGTCTTTATACCTTAGGGGAACGTTTACCGAGATAGTCAATATTCCGGGGTCCAAACGAGTTTTCCGAGCTATTGGATCCTACGGTTGCGTGTCTCTTAGATTGTTGGATAACTGTCAATTGAACTGCTATGATGGCTACGTGGGCCACATGGCATGTTTGTGTCGAAGGGACGTGCATAGTGTTTCGCGTGCCATAATGAATATCTTTTTGAATCTGAGGTGCTCGAACGGAATTGCCCCCTAACCGTAGCCCCTATAAGTAGGGTGTCAGCCTTTTTGTTTTGTTTCGTTAATTTTCATCAGAAACTAGTGGCTTAAGGTGATTTCCGATGAGCATTGCGACGGTGCGAAGCGGTTCTAGAATTTTTTGGACTTCCCAGAACTGATTTCTTTCTTTTCTTCAAGGTATTTTCCTTGCCCTTGCTCTGCTTCTGTTTATTTTTGTTACTTTGAGAGATTGCACACTCTCGGTGGAGCGCATTTCTCTTTCATTTCTACGAACGAAAGGGGGAATATTGTTTTTTTCTCCTGCCAATAGCGTTTGCCTTTCATGGAGCACCTCCTCCATCGCACTGTGTGCGGCAGAGGTGTCCTTCTGAGGCTTTTTGCCTCGGTGGGTGCGGAGGCCGGTACGTGGGTGTGATTTAGTTTTCTCTGTTCGCCTACTGCTGCATTTGGATCTTCGAACTTGAATTAGTTCTAACCCTGAGCCTCTGTGTGTCTTCCAGGAATTCAAATGGCTAGGAGAAGGGTGCTAAGAATTAAAGAGCCCGTCCCGGTTCCGGAAGCTCATGAGCTGGAGGATCAAGAAGCCGAGAAGGAGTTGATTCGTATTCGTCAGGGCCCGGGATTGCTTTACACCTGGGTCGCGGATGATGCCTTTGAAAGGATCTCCAGTTATGAGTCTGGGAGGGAGTTGGACAAGTTAAAAGATTACTTGGAAATTATCAAGGGAGGAGCCCGGGATGATGAGTTCCTGATCTTATTCCCGGGGATAGAACAGGTATGTTCGGCCCGTGAAGCGGGAGAATACTTCATGTTTCTGTATGAGGACTTCTTCACTAGATTTGGGCTCCACCTCCCCTTCAACGACTTCTATATTGCCATACTCCAGACTCTTCATGCTACCCCCAGTCAGATCCACCCCAATGGTTGGGCAAATATCTTGGCTTTTGAAAGAATATGCCGGCTGTTGGGGTTGCGATGCTCCGACGGGTCATTTTTTTATTTCCACACCAGGTATTCCATTCACGGTGCTTGCGCTCGTCAACAGTCTTGGCTGTCAGTGCGATCCCGGCAAGGAAGGACTGTGTTTTTTTTATACTTGGAAAGTTACAAAGACTTCAAGGAAAAGTTCTTTAAGTTAACGGCGGCTGGCGGAACTCATCCATTCTGGTTGGGGAACGACATGGAGCCGATATTTAGCTTATACTGGAATCTGGCGGCGTGGAGCATCCCAACTCAATCATTTGAGAGAAAGATCGGCCACCTGTGTGACGAAGAGATTGAATGTGTCAATTTCTTCAAAATGTGGGTTACCGAGGTTGATAAAATCTGGCCTAAGGATATATTGGATGCCGTGGATGATGTGGAACTTTGGGCTGTGCTAGGTAGTATAGGCCGTTATTCATGTTTAATTTCTTTTCCTTTGGCGTTTATATAGATCTAATTGCTCGTGTTTTCTTTTCAGAGAGCTTGGCTGAGATGTCTGAAGAAAGAAACGCTCTGGCCTTTCTTAAAGCTTTGAGGGCCAAAAGTGAACCAGGGCCTTCAGATCTTACCGCGGACGCGGTGCCAGTCTCATTACCCCGTCGGATCGAGGTACCGATTGCGGAAAGGGAACAGATCCAAGTGGAGAATTCCCCCCCACGTGCAAGGCGTAAGAGGAAAGCGGCTGGTGAGGGGTAGTCAGGCAACTGAGGTAAGAGGACTGCGGTTGAGGAAGACACCGGTCCAAGTAGCGGGGGGTCAATCAACTTGTACCGCAAGAATCTGGATCCTTGTGAGTTCATCGATCTCCACCTCCTAGATGAAGAAGTAGAGGCTCAACTGGCCTCGCATAGCGGGAAGGATGCTTTCTCTTGTTTCCAGACTCTTAAGCTTCGTCTTGCCTTAGAGGCTCGGTTCTTGGAGCATGTGATCGAGGACCATGAGCAGATGTTTGCAAAGAGGGTTGCTGCTGCGGAGTGGGGTGAAAACTAAGCTCTTAGGGAAAATGAGGAGGCTATTAAGGTCAAGAATGATGTTGAGGCCTTGAACCGAGAGCTGAGGAATAAAGTGGCCAACTTGAAGGATGCAGTGAAAGAAAAGGAGGCCAGCTTGTCGGAGGTCAAAAGGTGTATGGTCGAACTAAGAGCTGAGAATGAAGGTCTCCGCGCCGAGAATGAACGTCTTGGCGACCAGGTTACTTCCTTGAAGGGCGATGTCGGGACACTTATTACTGTCTGTACCGATATCAAGGAACAACAGTTTCGGAATGCCATTAACCAAGTTCAGTTCTTCAATCCTGGGGTTGATCTGGTTTTGAATTCCTTGGACTCCGGGAAGGTCGTCCGGGATGGCCAACTCGTCCTTCCTCGTCTTGCTGCTGAGGGTCCAAGTGCTGGAGACTCTTCCGTCGAGGTTTGTGGTCCAAACCCTCCTGTAGAGTGATTCAGATGTTTATTTTTGCCCCCTACGTGGGGTTTTATTTTTGTATAGACAGAAATATTGCTCTATTTTTTTGGAATTGTAATTGAATTGACTTTTGTTGTATTTCTTTGTCTATTTCGGGATCTAATGCCCTTTTTGAATTTGCGAATTTTGACGAGACCACAGTCCGGGTCTAACGCCCATTTCTGTCGAGTGCCTTAGGGCTTCCTTTAGGATTTCGCGTGATAAAAGACTTTAGAAACCTTGGCATAAGATCCGATGTCTAAAGCGGATTGATATTCAGGATTCGTGCCTAAGCCAAGAGACCTTGACCTTGGCTTAGAATCCGATGTCCACAGCGAATTGGCATTTAGGATCCGTGCCTAAGGTAAAAAACCTTATCCGGGGTCCATTACCTTTTGTTTAGGTATTTAGGATGCTGCGTGACTTTGGTTTGAGGACTGGTCCATGTCGGGGTCTTTCGTGCTCATAGTTTGGTACGAGAATTTTCTCAACTTGGGATTTTTCTACTGCACTACCTATCTAGCACAAGATAATTTCCCGGGTGGTACCATAGGTCTTTCGTGCTTATGGTTTGGTGCGAGAATTTTCCCAAGTCGGGATTTTTCTACTGCATGACCTATCTAGCACAAGACAACTCCTCGGCTGGTACGATGAGTCTTGGGTCATCGTGGCTGGTCTTTGAAAACTTCGTTTAACAATTTGCACTAACTTCGTGATGAGTGTTTCATTAAATATCTGGAAGGACTAATGCCCATATAACAATTTGTGCAAATCAGACATAAAGTAGACTAGGAGACTAGGTCTTAAAAGACACTTAGCTGTAGTACTTTCTGAGTTTGTCTACGTTTTAAAAATTCTTCACTGGCTTGCCCGTCAATATTTCTATAGTGTAAGCTCCTTTGTTGGTATTGATTACAATATGGTAGGGACCTTCCTAGTTAGGGACTAATTTCCCTTGGGAGGCATTCCTTCCGCCAATGTCAGCTCTTCAAAGTACAAGATCGCCCAATTGGAACCTTCTAGGAATGACCTTCAGGTTGTACCAGGCTGCCGTTATTTGCTTGGTTGCGGCATCGCGTACGTGCGCGATGCACCTTCTTTCTTCCAACAGATCCAAGTCTTCCCTAATTAACCTGGGGTTATTATCTGATGAGAAGTTCTAGAGACGCCAGCTCAGTTCTCCTATCTCTACCGGGGCTTCACTTCCATAGGTTAATTTGAATGGGATTTCACCTGTTGTGGAGTGAGGAGTGGTTCGGTAGGCTCAAAGGACGTGGTCTAACTGCTCGGCCCAGTTTCCTTTGGAGTCGTCCAATCTTTTCTTTAACCCCCTGACGATAACACGGTTGGCCACCTCAGCTTGTCCGTTTGTACTAGGGTTTTCTACGGCGCTGCAGTGATGCTTTATCTTCAGCTCGTTGAGTAGTTCTTCAACCCTCTTGTCTTTGAACTGCATTCCGTTATCTGTTACAATGGACTCCGTGACCCCGAATTTGGTAATAATGTGGCGCCATGTGAACCTTTTAATCCGGGCCGAGGTGATGATGACCAAGGGCTCTGTTTCTATCCACTTGGTAAATAGTCCATGGCTACGATAAAAAACTTCAACTGCCCGGGCGTTTAAGGAAAATGACCCAAGATATCCATGCTTCATTAGTAGAAAGGCTAGGGTATAGATGTCGTTGACAGTTCCTCTGGCGGGGCGTGATAGTGGTCGGAATGTCGTTGGCATTTATCGCACACTTAGACGTGCGTAAGAGAGTCTGTCTCTATCGTGAGCCAGTAGTAGCCTGCCCTGAGTGCCTTTAACGCTAGAGCCTTGCCTCCAAGGTGGTGTCCAAAACTCCCTTTGTGGACTTCGGCCAAGACGTATTCGGTTTCTTTCGGCGTGAGGCATTTGAGGAGGGATAAAGAAAACTCACGCCGGTATAACTGCTCATCGAAGATGGTGTATCTGACCGCAGCTTTCTTCAATTTAGCCGCTTCCTTGGAATCCTCGGGGAGGCTACCAGACTATAAGTATTCTCATAGTGGTGTGATCCAGGTACGTTATTGCCCGTCGACCTGGAAGACGGCTACGCCGGAGACAGCGGGGTGCGAGAGGGTTTCCTGAATCACCGATCGGTTGTTACCCGGACTCTTGGTGCTCGCCAGCTTAGACAGGAGATCGGCCCTAGAGTTTTGTTCCCTGGATATATGCTCTACTTTGACTAGCTGGAAACATATGAGGAGTTCTTGCACTCTCACCAAGTATTTCTGCAGGAGGGGCTTCTTAGCTTGATATTCGCCTCGGATCTGGGAGGTAACGAGTTGGGAGTCGCTACAATCTGGCCATTGTCAGTCCGGCGATGCATGCTTCATATTCTGCCTAGTTGTTCGAGGTGAGAAATTCAAACCTTAACGAATTTTCGATAGTCACTCCTTCGGAGTTCTCCAAGATTACCCCGGCGCCGCTCCCTTTTGGGTTTGAGGATCTATCTACAAACACGGTCCAGGAGATCTCCTCGTCATTATTGGAGTCCAAAGTGAGTTCGACGAGGAAATCCGAGAGTGCCTGTGCCTTGATTGCCACTCTGGGTTCGTAGGTTATTCCGAACTCGGAAAGCTCGATAGACCAAGCAATCATCCTTCTTGCTAAGTCTGGTTTATGCAGTATCTGTCAGATGGGTTGATCTGTCCTTACCACCATGGAATGACACTGGAAGTATTGCCTTAGTCTTCTAGCCATGATGATGAGTGCAAAGGTGACCTTCTCTATCTTCTAGTGCCTGAGTTCGGGGCCTTGCACTACTTTGCTCACGAAATAGACCGGCTTCTGGCCTTCCAGTGTTTCCCTGATGAGTACCGAACTCACAGCCTCCTCGTGGACGGAGAGGTACACGTAAAGGGCTTCCCCTGACTCTGGCCTTGTGAGGATAGGAGGGGATGCCAGAAGGTTCTTCAGGGATGCGAAAGCGTCTTCACATTCCTGTGTCCACTCAAATCTGGTCCCTTTTTTCAGTAGTTTGAAGAGAGGGAGGGGTTTGTGAGCGGCTTTGGCCAAAAATCTGGTGAGAGCCGCGACTCGTCCGTTTAACTATTGTACCTCTTTGACGTTACGAGGACTATGCATATCAAGCACCGCCTTGCATTGGTTGGGATTTGCCTCGATACCACAGTGAGTTGGCATGAACCCTAGGAATTTCCCGGCCTGGACTCCGAATGCACATTTCTCTGGGTTGAGTCTCATGTCGTGCTTCCTTAGCTGCGCAAACACTTCTTCGAGGTCCAAGGTGTGTGATCCAGAAGATGGGGTCTTGACTATCATATCGTCGATATAAACCTCTAACATTCTCCTCATCTGTTCTTCGAAAACCTTGTTCATCATCCTCTGATAGGTGGCCCCGACATTTTTCAACCCGAATGACATTACCTTGTAGCAGTAACTTGCTCTTTCGGTGATGAAGGCTGTTTTATCTTGGTCTCCGAGATACATCAGAATCTGATTATAACCGGAGTAAGCGTCCATGAAGGATAGTAGTCGGAAGCCAGAGGAGCTAGCAACTAGCTTGTCAACATTTGGAAGGGGGTATGGATCTTTAGGACACGCCTTATTCAGGTCGGTGTAGTCCACACATATCTTCCATTTTCCATTTGACTTCTTTACTAGGACAACATTTGAGAGCCAAGTGGTGTACGAGATCTCCCTGATGAAGCCAATGTTTTGTAACTCCTTGACTTGCTCTTCGATGGCTTGTTACCTCTCGGGATCAACTTTTCTCTTCTTCTGGGAGACCGGCTTTGCATCTTATTTAATAGATAAACGATGACAGATGAAAGCAAGGTCAATCCCAAGCATGTCAGCGGATGTCCAGGCAAAAAGATCTTTATTTTTCTGTAAGAGCTCTATCAACTAGGTCTTTTCTTGTTCTTCAAGGTTTGTTCATATCCTGGTGACTTGGTCGGGGTTGTGACCCAGCTGGAGTGGGATCAATTCTCCTTCGGGTTGGGGTCTTGTGCCCTGGATTTCATCACGAACATCAAACTCGATCATTAGGATGTTGACTTGATCGTGGGCGGGGCTGGATGTTCGCGCTTTTGTTTTTTTGAAAGCCCTACTGATCTTCAAACTCTCATTATAGCATTTGCAGGCTGCAATCTGGTCGCCCTTGACTGTGACCACTTCATTGTTCCTGTTGAGGAACTTCATGGCCTGGTGGGCGGTAGAGACTACAGCGACAATGCTATTTAGCGTAGGGCAGCCCAGGATGATATTGTAAGTCGATGGACAATCCACAACCAAAAATCTCACCTTCACCGTTTTGTAGGTATCGTCGTTACCTAAGGTCAAGAAAGTTTCGAAGTAGCCAATCGGGATAACTTTTTCTCAGGAGAAATCGGTTAGCTCGCCTTCATACAGTGTAAGTGCAGACAGAGGGAACTCCAGTCTCTCGAAGGCATCCATGAACATTATGTCCGTTGAACTCCCCTGATCTACAAAGATGCGACGGATTTCGGCGTTAGAGATTATTCCGGATATGACCAGAGAGTCGTCATGATCTCGGATAATGTCGCCGTAGTCTTTATCGGAGAAGGAGATGGATGGCGTGTCCTTGTTCTCAACATGGGGTTTTCGCGAATAAGAGCTAGATACGCTCAGGACCGCTGTTCGGAGTGCCTTCCTCCGGGAGTTATTAGACGGACTGCCCCCTGCAAATCCCCCTGAGATGGTACTAATGAGTCTGTCCTTCCTGTTACTCCCACCTTAAGTATCCCGTTTCTGGTCCTGCCTGTTTTCAACATTGCGGCGAGGAGGGGTCTAGGATCTTCTGGCAAGACTCCGGCTTCTCCTTGAGCACTGGTTTGGACTTCGCCGGGGGCTATGGCTTCGTCTCCGATCCCTGCGCCTACCGCGATCTTCTCCTCCTCGGAGACCACCGATGTACTTTTGCAAACATCCCTCTTTGATCAGGGACTCGATAACATCCCGGAGTTAGTAGTAATCCTCCGTCTCGTGGCTATAGCTCTTGTGCTACCTGCAATGTTTCGAAAGGTCCCTCTAGAATTGTTTCTTTACGGGTGATGGCCTCTTGATATCCTAGAACTCGGTTTGAAGGACCTCCTTCAAGATTGTCTCTCGAGGGGTGTTCAAAGGAGTATACTCGGAATACTTGGGCCGATACCATTTGTTCTTGGAGGATTCACGGGGTTGGTTAGTGTTGTGGTTCTTTTTCTGGTGAATCGGCTTGCCTTTCTCCAGATTCTCTTTGGCCCTGGTGACTTCCTCCAACTCGACGTACTTGTCCACCCGTAAGTAAAACTCATCCAAGCTTGCTGGCTTCTTTTTTGCCAGAGACATGAAGAAGCTCGAGTTAGTTCGGAGTCCGTTTCTGGCGTAGTGCAGGGCTATCCTATCGTCCAGGTTTTCAATGCCTACGCAGGCCTGATTGAAGCTTTTAACATACTCACGCAGGGATTCAGAATTTCCCTGACGGATCCCGGAAAGGGGGTCGATCGACTTTGGTCGTTCCTTTGTTGTGGTGTAGTGTTGCAAGAAACGTTGCATCAGGTCTTCCCATCCAGTGATTTTCGTTCGTAAGGTGACGAACCAACGAAGGGCGTCCTTCTTTAGAAAGAGGGGAAAAGCTCGGCATAACAGCTCTGGGTATATCTGTAGAGCTGCATGGACTGAGTGTAAGCGTTCAGGTGTTCTTGGGGGTCCATAGTTCCATTATAGGCCTCTAAATTGCTCGGAGGTTTAAAGTTCCTTGGAACCTTGTATACCATTAGAACATCAAAGAATTGTTGTTGACGACCAGGGGCCGGGTTATGGTTTCCATAAACCCCGGCGCTGGTACGCTGGACGGTGTGCTCATTACTAGTTACATCCCGCTCTCCGTTGTCGTTGTCCATCGTCACCGATCTTTCGAGATTCTCTAACCGACGACGTTGTTCTTCCAGCTGATGCCGCTGACCCTCGATGAGCGCTGTTTGTTGACGCAACAACTCTCGAAGGCCATTCTTCGTTGTTTCAGATTCGATATTATCTTCATAGTGAGACGCATGGTCCACGTTGTCGTGGGAGGTTCCCAAGCGAGCATGTACTGGGATCCTAGCCTCATGGTCTGTATTATTTGCTCCACCATGAGGAAAGATAAGCCTATTACAAATTGAAACCCTTCGAGATGGAGCAGGGCTTTTAGCAGAGGCTGAAGTCTCGTGTCCATCGTTGAGAGTTTCCACCATAACGGGCCTGTTTCTGGCAACGGAGGTTTCTGGTGGTGTGACGGAAGGACGGTCACGCTGTGCTACTGAGCCCTGTATTTGGCCAGGGGTAGCATGTGCAGTGCTTCCCTTCCTCTGGTTGTGTCTTGTGCTCACCATGGTTAACGTGAGAATGGAAGTTTATCAGGTTTCCACAGACGACGCCAATGTTCTGAAATGGATTAAGAAGGTACTTGAGTTAAGCACGTGTATGGTGGTTTCCTCCTTGCGCAGTTACAGCCAACCGTATAGAATCAGGGGGGTGGGTACCTGCAATGGGACTCCGACGCTCAAGTCAGGCAGTGCACAAGAAGGTGTTATGTAATGGAATAGTTAGTTCCGTTATTAGGTTAACTTAGCCTGGTATATTAGAGAGCGTAACTGGAATCCTCATACAATCCACGTAGGACGAAGGTACATTAAGATCGTACCTTAACAGAGGTTTCAACCCACGATCGTTGAGGTCTGTCTCTGACCTTATAGGGATTGTCTCACAATCGTGGAGGTCTGTCTCTGACCTTGTCGAGACTATTCCACGATCGTGGAGGTCCGTCTCTGATCTGTCAAGGTTGTTTCCTTGGTGGCCAATCTTTGTTTTTAGGAGAATCTACATAGGTCTGACTATCGTTAGTGTCCGATGCCGTGGATCGAGATCATAACGCCTTGGCAGGGGTGTTAATGGCAGAGTCCGATAGTTCATGCGTCGGGTCGATCCTTCCAAATGGGACCCTGGACCATAGTCCAAAACATTACCAATAGAGTGTAATTGGACCAATCCCAATCATATATTTTGGGTATGTTCAATAACTATTATAATAGCGTTTGATTTGATTAAGCACCGGCAGCGTAAATTAGCAAATTAGTACAAGGGCGAGATGAGGATCGGATAAAAGTCACAAGTGAAATTCTTTCTCCATAGAAAAGTTAGAAAAAGGGTCAATGTGGTTCTCAAGCTCATCCAGAATGTACATTAAACAAAGCATGCTATAATTAACAAGTGGATAATTAGTTACAGAAAGCAATGGTTTAGGTAGTGGCATGGGAAATGCCTTCCAACAACGACCTTGTCTCTAGAATAGATGCCCGTAGATTTTGCATTGAAGACAGGAAATTGTTTTTATTGACGGCAGCAATGGCTCTGGCTCTCTGCAACTCTTCGGCTCTTGCAAAATCTATTTGCAATTCTTCCTCTAGAATCTTTATTTCGGCCTCCTTTAGATCATATTCAAACACATGCTGCTGGAGTTCAATGATCATATGCTGTATTTCAACCAAACCATTATCTCTAAACTCGAAGAGCATCTCTTTCTCTTTCATGACACGTTGAAGTGCAAGCTCCTTCTCCTCTGCGTTCCTCAAACCTTGCTGTATTTCGAGTTGAACAGCTTGTATCTGGCTCTTTACATTTCCCACCTGCTTGTTTAGATTTCCTAGTTCCTTTCTTATGACCCCTAGTTTTTCTTGAGAAAGCTTCATCTCTGCTTGCAGCTTCGTTTTCTCTTCCTCTAACTTCAGTAACTCAGTGGCTTTAGCACCAAGCTGCCAATTTTTCAGTGAGGGATCTATATTCTGTGTGTTATCAATCGCAAAGAGAACCTTTTCACCTTGGCGCTTGCGATTCTCTTCCTCCAGTTTTGATTTGATGCATGCAATATTTGTCATTAATTCAACTTCAGATTCTTGGTTCTTCTTTTGAGCATTCTCCAACCCCTGTTTAGAAGCTTGAAGACCAGCCAATTCCTCTTTCTTTTTGTCAAGATGAGATGTCAAGTCATTCACCCCTGCTCTTGCCCTTGCTTCCCGTTGCTCATAGTAAGAAAACGATGAGGAAAAGTTTGATAATGAATATTTGAGCGCAGAGAACTTTTTATCAACTAGAGTTCTTCTTTCCTGTGTTTCAGAAAGCAGAAGTTTCAAGGATTCAAACTGCTGATGCTTGACCTGAATATCTTGTTCTATCACTTCAATTTCTCTAAAGAGCTTATCAACCTCGACCATTGCATTTTCAGCACAACCAAGTGAAGCCAGAGTTCTGACAGCATCTGAAATTTGTTCATCAACTCTTTCAAGCTTCTTTGTAGCACAATTTAATTCCTCTGATAACTTTGCCTCGGTGAGATTTGATACCTCAATGTCCATTTCAGAGTTGACCAGAACATTAACCTCATTCTCCTCCTTTAAAAGTTTTTCTTCTTCATGTCCATCACACTCAAGGCATAAACCAGACCCAGATATAGTAGGTTGGCCAACGTGTTTACTTTCACCTCTACCCTGCGCTCCCTGGGAAACAGCTTCTACTCTTGAGTCTCTGTCCCCTCCATCAACTTCAACAAGCTTTTCCTGGCAGTCCATTTCTCCTTTGGTTTCAACTCTTTCATGACCAGAACATGAAAGTGTTCTCTTAAGGTCATCCCTCTCCTGCATGGCTCTTTCATACAAACTCATCAGCTTTTCATTTTCTTCGTTCATTTCCATAAGCTGATGCTGGAGATTCTCAATAACTCTTTTCAA
Source organism: Ormosia emarginata (assembly GCA_029884605.1). Lineage (NCBI taxonomy): Eukaryota > Viridiplantae > Streptophyta > Magnoliopsida > Fabales > Fabaceae > Ormosia > Ormosia emarginata. The sequence goes on along the minus strand of JAQQTP010000085.1, from coordinate 12,369,341 downwards.
CTCAGTCACCTCATCTCTTGTTGTTTCAAGAAGAGAGCAACCGTTGTCAACCTTGGAGCCAATTTCTTGAGCATTCTCCTCTATATTAACATTTCCGTTGTTGCTTTCAGCAGCAGCTTGTTCATACAATTCAATTAGTTTACTGTTATCCTCAATCAAGGCTTTAAGCTTCATCCTTAGTTCATCGTTCTCCTTTGACAGCATAATTGCCATCTCGTGAGCCTCTGCTTCTCTTTGACTAGCAGCAGCAATAGCATCAACCATTGCTTTCAATTCCAGTTGGTCATTGATGTTAATGACAGGCATATCAGTTGTTGATGGAAGGTCCATTTTCTCCCTTCCTTCTTTAGTTGCTTGGAATTTCTCTTGTTCAAACTTTGCTGTCAAATCATCAACATGCCTGCAAAATAATATAATATTTAGTGGATAAATTTGAAGCAACATTTTATCATGAAGAACAATAAAGAGAAATACTTATCTATGCAGAAACAATATGAAAAAGGAAATATGCCAAGAATCACTTTACCACAAACTAAGTCCAAATTAAGGTCACAGTCACCGCATATATATATGTGAAAAATTAAAGAGCTGAGAGAGAGAGAGAGAGGGAGAGAAAACTACACCTTTCCAATTTTTCTTTCTCTTCAAGGCATACTTCTAGCTTCTTGCGAATTGTGTCCATTTCTGCCTGGTTTTGTATAGCCTGTCATAGATAACATTATATTAAGTCAGAGAGAATGTGACATACATTTGGACCAGTAAATCAAATAAAGTAAAAAAATAAGAGTACAAACAAGATTGGTCAAGACCTGAATGCGGAGAACCTCATTTTCCTCCCTAAGAGAAGACTGCCAACGTGATTTTGGACTTGGCTCCTACAGACAATTGTTAACAAGAATTAAATAAGTTATACACATGAAAAACTTTAAATGCAAGCACAAAAAATTACAAACAACTAAAAATACAAGATAATAGACATACTATCTTTTTACATATCAAATATCTAAATAATTACAAGGCTCCTGGAAGATCCACAATTTGATAATGGTGGGAGACTCAAATAGTCAAACCTAATAGGATTTGTCAATGGAAAAAATGTAAGAAAGAGGAAATGAGATGATCTAGATTTTTCTCGTGGTCAGAGATTGGCCTTCACCCTGATCATATCTAATATAGACGAGCGTATAAAAAGAAGTAAATGAGGAAGAAGAACAAGAAGAAAGAAAAAAATAATGGAAAGTCAAAACTGCTTTCCGTATTCTACCAGCACCAGTATCCTTGTTAGATTTAAAACATGACTTCGGGGCATTCACTTTGTTTTCTGTTTTCATTTTCAGTTGATATGTTTTCACTCATAATTACAAAAATACCACATTGTTTTCACTTTGTTTCTTGTTTTTTAACTTTTGAGAAGGAAATGATAAAAACAAAAAAAAGTTGTTTTCACTATTTCCTTCACAAAAGTTTGAAAATAGGAAACAAAGTGAAAACATATCAATTGAAAATGAAAACAGAAAACAAACCAAACACCACCTTCCATTTTCAAGAGATACAAAAAATGTCCACCTATATTTATGCTAGAAAGCTTAATTCAGCAAGATCTTAAGACAATCCAAACTGGCAAACTGCCATGAATTAAAAAATTAAAGAGTAGAATATTAATGAAATCTATACAGCAGGTCACTCATAAATATCTGCTAGTTTGACCTGATGAATTGGCATAATCAAAATCTGATTCTAGCATACATAATAAATTATTTGGTGATATATTTTGAAGTAATATATCGCGGCATTCACTGCTTCAAACATGAACAATGACTACTACATGAAATTATATTACTCGTACCTCTTTGGAAATAAGATTACCATCACTATGTACGTCTTCCATCACTAAGTCAGTATTTGTTTTCTACAAAATTTGCAAATGACAAGGAGGTTAACATGAAAATTTGCAACCCCTTCTAGACACAAGAAAAAATTATTACAGTAAAAATTGTGAAAACATGAACCATTACCAGATCTTCTTCATGCATAAATTTCCAATCTAGTGCTTCTAACAACTGCACATACAAGTGAAAAAAACACAATCAAATAGGGGAAGATTGAATGAAAACTTTATAAAGTAAATATCTATGAACTAATACAAAAACATCCTTCCCTACCTTGTTTTGCAGTACCGTGATATGTTCATTCATCACTTCCCGTTCACCTTCCTCATAAAATGATTTCAACCTGTGTAGAATATATATAAGCATTAGCAACAAGACATAATAGAAAACATATATAGATCACAGAAAAGTCACTGGTAATCTAGCACTAATTTGTTTGAGAAGATGGACTGGTGTGTTTCTCTTGAAAAGACCAGGAGGCTGTATTCTTCCTCATTAAAGCTCAATCATTTTGCGTGTTAGTGGATATATAATAAGCAATGTATAGAAATCAAAATCAAAATGAGTTAATAAGCTCAATCATACTTGAATATTCAATTTTGGCCATACAATAACGAAGTCATTTCCAACCTTTCTTTTAACCATGAAATCAAAATGAGTTCCTTTTGTTTGCACAAGAGACAAAAAAACAAAAGAATAAAACAACGAAACTAAACAAAAAAGAGGATTCATGCTATATAAATGAAAACATGCCTTCTAATTTCTTCTTTCAGCTGCAAATTTTCCATAGCAAATCTGGTCACTTCTTGATTTCGATCCACCTGGCCCCGCAGGACCTCAATTTCCTTCAAAAGCTCCTCCTTTTCGTTCAGCAAGTGTGTCTCAGCTGAGATCTTCCCAGAAGCAACTGCTTCTAGCCTCTTTATTCCAGCTTCTCGGAAACGTAGCCTCATCTTCAGACCTTGTATCTCATCTTCCCTTTGTTTGGCCTGATTCATCCCATATTGCAACCATTTAATTTCCATAGATTTAAATCACAAAAATATCAAGAACTATGATTATCAATATATCAACAATAGAGAATCATTATTAACTAAAAATACTGAAGAACTATACAGAAATACCAAATTAGAGCACTATGACAACCTTGACTCAACATAAACTGATAAAAGTTTCTCATACAAGTTGCTACTTGGGTTAAAAGCTTACGTGTATTTTTCTCTCTTCCTCTTTAAACAAACATTCAAACATAAAACTGATATAACAAATCATTAAGTAACAAATATACTGCTTTTCAAAGATACCAGCTTCATGGCCGCTTGATTTTCATCTCTCAATGCCTGCAATGCCATCTCTTTGTCCTTTTCCCTCCTAAAGGCCCCAACAAGGGCAATTTCATTGTCTTTTTTCTGCATAAAAAGAAAATTTACTTAACAGTAAACATAGTTATGTGAAACAGGATGATTTCTCAGACACAAAGAAATATCTACATGAGATATCCTTTTAGCAGAGGTTAATGGACTGAATGATCCTTGAGTGCCCTCCCACTTGAAGGATCCCGGAGAACCTGGAAAGCTAATTACTGAAATGTCATTATCCTGAACTTCTCCTCCACCAACTAGACCTCGTAAGCGGGATACTTCTTTCTGAAACCCAAAAAGGGGGAAAAAAATTTGCATTACAAATCAGCTAATTTAGAAGATATCTGTTCAACAGCACGTATTTCATTAAATCAATAAATCTATTTGTAAATTAACATGGCAAGAAATATAAGTTGTTGGAGCTTTTCCACTTCCCCTTGAAGTGTAGATGAAAAGTGGAAGCAAACGCTAGCTCACCATTATACTTTTCTGATAAGCAATTCAATAAGTATCTATAAAGGCATTAATTAAATCAATCAATCTTCTTGAAAATTGAAGATGGCATGAAATCTAAGTTGTTGGAGCTTTTCCACTTCCCTTCAAAGTGCAGATGAAAAATGAAAACAAACTCTTGCTCACCATTAGATTTTTCTGATAAGCAACTCAATAAGTATCTATAACGGCATTAATTCAATAAGTATCTATAAAGGCATTAATTGACTCATAAAATGATGAGCCACTACTAGAACCAAATTACTTAACCATTACCTTTTCCCTAGCAAATACAAAGAAAAAGGACCACCAAACATTTTCTATGCAATGACAGAATTTAGAACATAACTGAAGAAAGGATAAATCAAAATTAGAGTACCTTAAGTTGTTGAATTTGAATTCTCATGGCAATGACATCTCCAGATGCATCCTCATTTACAATGGCCTGGAGATAAATACATAATAATTAAAATAGAAATTATTAAAACTGTCTGAAGGATCCATTAGAAGGATCCATATGCTAGAATTACTCTATGAAAGCTTCTAACTTTCTGTCGAGTACAATCTATTAAGCATTTTCAATTAAATAACAACCTTGGAATAAAACGGTTTCTACTTCTACTGTGTAATCAACTGCTAGCTACTTATTGTTGGCAGAAAATGAAAGTACATAAATGAACACAAAAAGTACTAAAGACATACATTGTTCTTAATAAATTTAGCACGTTGTGCGAACTTCAATGTGCTTAATGTCTCAAGCGAACAACTGCAAGAGTTAATAAATGTCACTCAAATATAAAAGCAGTTAACCATATACTGCAAATAATTTTGAGATTGTTAATGACAAAGGAAAGAAGTTACGGCAAAATTTGTCAAGCAACAGCGAGGTTAAAAATCCAGTTAATATGATTCTAATGTAGAAACTTGCTCATTGCTGGTTCCCATAAATTCTATGCGAAAGAAACCAAATCCTTATGCAAAGATATTTTGAACAAGAATAGAGGAAGGAGGTTCACTGACCAAATGGAGGGGCTTATATTTGCAATTATGATCGTTTTTGAATTCCCTCCAAGAGAATCCTGAAAGGAAGAGACATAAAACCGATCAGGCTAATTGATAATTTGCAGCTCCTTGTTTATAAAAGAATTCAGACAACGTAACTAAATTTTTGCCTGACATTCATTAAAAGGAAATATTTAATTTTCGTGTGAAAGCCTAGCTAGATGTTTCAAAATACTTTTAGGCCAGAATATCACCACATGCACATGACTCATTCCATCCAAGATTCCAAGTAACAAACTGACTTATAAATTAGAGATTATTAAAAATTATACATTGAAAATATCCTAAAGATACATATTTCAGGTGCTTCTACCCTATAATGTTTCAAGAGCAGTTCCGGTTCCACTTCGACAAACAATTTCTAGGTTGAAAAAATAACTATCAAAGATACTGTAGTTCGGTGTCTTCATGTACCTATGTTAGTATGCAGGCTAAGATTCTGGCTCCATAGCTGAATCTAGAGCTCCTTTATTGATAATACATAGATTTTTCCAACGTAATTTTATTGCAAAAGAAACTCACTATTGCAAAAACCAAAGTATCTTAGAACTGGTAATTTGGTGCGGTAATTATTTCATTACCAAAGTTATAATTGCATACTTACAAAAATTAGAAATGTGAAATAAATCCAAATTACTTGGATAACAACTTTTGTAGTTTTACACTCCATATCCAGAAAACATACAGTTCTTGCACGACAGCTATTTCAATTTAAATCACTGATATGTTTTGTCACCAATCTCCACACTCTCAAGTCTAATTGGGAACTGTGATTGACCACCTAAGCAAACATGAATCTAGAAAATTTCAGCACCGACCTGAAGTAAAAATGTGAGCTTTGAATCACGGTAAGGAACGTGGAGCGACTTCCCGTTAGATATACTTACTAGGTTCATAATCACAAGCCTGCAAGTATAATATCATCTACAGGGTTAATTTTTTTAGGATAGCACTACAACTGAAATGCCTAGTACGAAGTAGGATTTATTGTATTAATAGACAGTAATTCAAGATTGTCAGTGAGGATAACCAACCCCAAGGTTGAAAGAGACTTATTGATATTAGTAGCTTCCTTGAGGCGTTCCCCTTCAGCACCAGAACTCTTCTGCCTATCATCAAAATGGATACATGGTATTAGCCATATGTGTATTAAATGAGGTAAAATACCTTTGACTTCTTTGCTCATCTAAATCATACACAAACAGGCATACACGCTCTCGGGATCCAATTACCTCTCAGATCCAGCCAAATCAACAAGATTAAGTCGAGCAAATCGGAAGTGAGTTACTCCTTGAGATTCCCACTAACAACAAGCAGTTAAATTAATTTTGTATCAGAATGTACTTGGAAAACATAATAAAAAGTTAAGCATTTCTTTTGCATGAAATAGCCAAAAAAAAAAGGCATCAACATTACTCACCTGACTCTCAATAATGCAAGTAAATACACTATGAGAACGACTGCTAGCACGATTCATGTTAGTAGCAGCTACCTTTCTGTTCGCAGCACCCTAAATAACATCATTATTTTCAATCAGTGCCTATTGACCTATAAGTTGCGCTAAAATGCGCAAAATTGAAGAAGCTGTACTTAAAAAAATAAAATCATATAGGCTATTTTTCCTCTCAACTTTGGAATTGCAAATGCCAAAAAGTGAGAAAAAATAGTTTCAACCGCAAACTGAATTTTTCTAAAAAAAAATAAATCAATATCAGTACTGTAAATGTTGAAAAACAATATTCAAGAGCAAAGATGAAGGCATTACATACCTGAATAAGTTGTTGAATGACATCTCGAGCGTTAGTAACTTCTACTTCCTTGAGATTTTCCACATAAACTCCTTTCTTACTGTCTTCTCTTATCTGGCACGTGATTTTAAAAACAAAAAAACAAAATTCTAGAGATGAATGATTTAAAATGCTTCTTCCAAACGCACAGAGGAATAGTAGTTCATAACTTCATACAATATTTGCGTATTATCTCCTTAGGTTTAGAGGGTGAACTTCCAAAGACATGGAAATCAGTTTTGCTATTGCTTAGAGCTTTTGGGAACAAGCAGAAAGAGAAAAGATATTCCACAGAGAAGTGAGGTGATTTTATATTTTAAGGAATTACTAAAATATTCAATGAATAGTTAGTCTTACCTGAAGATTGTTAGATGACGGGTCCAAAAGATCAAGAATCTGTTCATTGTATATCTCCAAGAAAGAACATTTGCATGTAAATTTTAACTTTTCATCTCTACGAGCCTCTTTTTCCTGGTGCATTAGAGCAATTTCAGACTAAAATTAGATTCTTGCAAATATAAATATATGAATAGTTATACTACAACAAAAATTTACATTAGTTATTAGTTGTCCAAAATCATGCAGTCTTTAACCAGTCCAATTTAAATATTAAATAGTCAAAACTTCAAGTATTATAGAACTGGCAAGATAAACATTAAAATTTTAAAATGTTTAGTGGAATCCTGAGGTACATCCTGTTGTAGGAACACTGATTCAAGACATGTGGTGACTTAATGATCATTGCAAAATTGCTTCATAAAAATATAAGATACAAGTCAATAAATGGTGTTAAGAAAATGGAAGCAGAAAAATCTGAGCTTCATTAGTGACTAGCTCAGCAACATTATTCATCACTCAAAATAAAATCCTATAGGCTATATCACATGAAATTCATCTAACATACAGGCAATGCATAAAAAACTTATTCTAAGGTAAAGGGTTCCTTAAATAATGACTCAGTCATCTGCATCTAAGCTCGTAACAAATTATACCTTTTGGATTCTAGAAAATAAGTGCTCAAAAATTCTTGGTGTCATCCCACAGTTGACACTGTGTCTTCTAGTTCCCCCCTCAATGTCACCAAGCATGGTGTGAGTCTTCCCACTTCCAGTCTACAGGCAAAAACAATTATTTTGAGCAATGCTAAACTGTTAGAAAATAAGAAAGGTCAAATAATCTACACCAGATAACAAAAGTCTCACATTTTTTTTTTAACAAGAAGTCAAGAACAAGGAGAATTAAAAGATAGAATATCTAATACAAAAACTTTCCCATCATTATCTATGCAAGTTTAGACTCTATAATATGAAACGATGCTTCCACATTTTAGACTATACTGATCTAATCAAACTAACTGGAAAAACAAGAACTGAAGCTAACCGAAGACTCACTTGGCCATAAGCAAACATGCAGCTGTTGTAGCCTCCCATGCAATTTTCTACCATTGGTAAACCAGCAACTTTAAAAAGATTCTCCTGTCACATTATTCGTGTTAAACCCAAGCTTCAAAATCAGAAAACAAAAAAGGACACAGGCTACATAACCATGGCATGGACAATAAAGCCTGTAAAATAATTCTACCAATATATATATATATATATATAGTAACCACAATATGACTGCAAGTATCAATCAAAATTTTACCTGGCTAACGTTCTCGTCAGCAACAAGATCAAAAGTAAATCGTGACTCGGGATGTCCAGTCCAAGTAATTGTCTGACAACTCTCTTGCCTAACGCATTTGCTGTACCCTTGAACCGATATTTCAGCATTGCTAAGAGGCCGCATTCTAATTATAACCTAGCTCACAAAAATAAATCAAAGCAAACTTAATTATCTTAATCAAGTTATAATCCTATTTTGTTCCTAAAATATATAAAAAAACAATTAAATAAAGAACCACAAACCTAGTAAAAAAACTACGGTAATTTTACGGCCAAACAAATCCCCTGCTATATATAGTCTATGGGATATCATTATTTTGAGGGGAAAAAAGCAAACAATTAGTTTAACAAAGAACCCTAAACCCCAGTGATTAACACTCATTAATTAGTTTAAATCAAGTTATAATCCTACCCTGTTCCTAAAATGTGAAAAACAAAGAACCCTAAACCCCAGTGATTAACACTCGTTATGCAAAATTTACTCCCAAAACATTATAAAAGCTTCAAATTAAATCTTGTGAACCTATAATTAACCAAGTATGTTACCTGCACATTGTGATCTTTCCAGAATGAAGGGTCCTCGGAGAATTCAAAGCTCTGAGTGGACGAAACGGTGGTGCTACTGGGACCAACACCACCTTCATCGTCCCAATTGTTGATGCTCCGAACTGCAGAGCTTTGCACGAGATTGTCTTTAACCGCGGATTTCAGAAGATCCGGAGTGTTCTGAATCAACGAAATCGATTCGGAAGAATGGTCGTGGAACCCGAACCTGCTCTTAATCGCACTAGCAGCCTCGGATAGGAACGGCATTGTGCAACGAACGATTTGGATTTTGGATTGAAAATTTGCAGAAACAGAGTGGAATTTGGGGTGTAGTGAGAGGAAAATTCAGAGAGGAATTAGACGTTGCAGGGTGATTGGGAAGAGAGAATAGAAAATTGGTGTGGGAATTGGGAAATGGGGAAGAAGAAAGAAAATTGGGGAGAGGTGGAGGAGAGAGAAGAAGATTATGTGATCGGACGGTGGAGAGTGGTTGGGATGAACGGTGAAGATGGGTTTAAATTCAAAGTTTGGGGACCGTTTGAGATCGGAGTTTCAAATTTTCGAAGGGTGGAGCCAAGACCCAACTTTACCTCCCAACTTTATTGACGGATGTATCCCTTCGATTATTATTTTTTGAATTTCTTCATCGCTTTGCTGAAACATTTTTTTTTTTGTTTTATATCAACATTTTGCTGAAACTCCGAAAGTATATTATTTTGGGCTAATAGATATATGTTGGGCCTGGCTCGACTATTTCTTAGCCACACGATTTGGCCCATTTTGGCATCAGATCCATGAGCCCAATGCAAAAACAAACTAAAGGGGAATATAAGCCCATTATTGCTGTGTCGTTGATGGATGCTAAGACCAAAACCAAAAAGCCCAAACAAAATAAGCACTGAGTAGCGGGAGACCACCTTTTGAGTCAGACGCGAAGAAAAAAAAAACGATAGAAATTTTTTTTTTCAGTGGCTGTGTCAAATATTTCATAAATGTAAACTGATCTATTGTTTAATTTAAAATTATAGAAAATTTTCAGGTTTTAAGTTCTCACCCGATATATGCCTCACATACATTCCTTCATACGTTTTTTGTCATTTTAATTTGTATGATTAAAATTACATAGAAAAACTCACAGAAAATTAGTTGAAATGACAAGTAATTTTGACTTCTTAAAACAAGAATGTGAATTCAAATTTTTAAAAAATAAATTTTATGAAAAAACCACATAACTCTTTGTTATAGTAATCAAATAAGAATTAATCTCATAAATAATTTAAATGAACTGGACTTATAAAAATACTTTTTAATCTCATGAGAAAGAAAAAACTACATAAAAAAATAAATTTCATATTAATTTAATTTCATTATCCGAGTGTCTTTTTTTTTTTTTCAAACCCAAAAACATCACTTCATTTTGGACGGAAACCGTTTAGATGGAAGCAAAAAGTCATTGAAAATGAAATAGAAGAGAAAATGAAAGTATAATTGTTATTGTTTTAATGAAATTTTTGGTATATACTTCGTTATAATTTATATTAATTTATTTTATAAGCATTTTAAGGATAAGTATTGTGTTAGAAATTTATGAAACAAACATAAAATTAAGGGGGGAAATTAAACTATGCTAGTTAAATCATGAGAGTTGTACTAGATTATTATTATTTTTTAACGAATGGGAGAGTTATAGTAGAGTAATGCTCTTCATTAAAAAAAATATATACACCTTTTAATTTTTAGTTATATACTTCTTCTTGAATAATTTTTAGCTATACATTTACATCATTATACATGAGATCTTTTTTTTTTGGTTATATCAAAGGTTAGGCAAAAAAAGTCTAATCTCTCATATCAAGTCATACTTAAAAAAAGTCGTTTTCAAAATGATGGTTCCAGCAAGATGCGTATATATGTTTGTCTTTAGAGTCACAAGTTGCTTATCACTTGACCTGATCACTTTAGGTTGATATTTGAAACATTTAGGGTTTGCTTAGTTTTTTTTTCTATTTTTTATTTTTAGTTGATATGTTTTTATTAATAATTACAAAAATGTCACCTTATTTTCATTTTGTTTTTAGTTTTCATATTTTTGTAAAGAAAATGGTAAAAATAACTTTTTATTATTTTTACCATTTTCTTCATAAAAGTCTGAAAACAAAAATCAAAACAAAACAATATGACATTTTTATAATTACTAGTGAAAACAGATTAATTGAAAATGAAAATAGAAAACAAACCAAATGTGCCCTTATTTGATATAATAAAAACTTAACAATATGTTTATTAAAAAAAGCAATATGTAGTGAGATTTTTTTTTTTTACTTTTTTAGTTTATAGTCATTATTTAAACCTTTTAATTTTTGTGAACAAAAAAAAGTTAAAGACCACACACTAGTATAGATTATTGAATAAAACAATTAGGTTATATTAAAACATCTAGGCTGCTTGTAAATATCCTATATATTTTGTAAATGTATTTTATAAGTTTTATAGATATTTAGATATTTTAAAAATTAGGTGAGGAAGGTTATAGAACCTCATCCCTACCATACACTTAGATACATCTCTATCTTTCATGAAAGAGGTAAAGCAATTATAAATTTGCGAAACTCTATTAAGCTAAACCATAGAGAATTACATACTCATTTTCCAATATGATTTTTTTTCTTATGAGTACACATTGGCCCTAGTGTCTTAATTAAAAGATGAACTCAAGTAGTTTGTGAAATTATGTGACCTTAGCTCTCCACTTTGAAAAGGAACTATTATTTTATTGAGCTAGTTAAACCTAAATTAAATTAGTTCGACTTATTTCAATGGCTTAATGATTGATTTACCAATTATTCTTTTTTATGTTTCAAGTAACTTGTCTTTGTTATTATTAACTGTTTAATATTTACAAGAAGAATAATATTATTATTGCACGATAACTTAGTGAAAGTTTCAGATGCGGTGGCCGAATAAAAGAATATTTTTCATTTGTGAATGCTATATTTCAATGTTTATTCTCTGTTTCATTTAAGATTTGTTTTTGTAAATTTATTTGTTTTTTGAAAATATAGAGTGATGTTTAGATAATTGTATTTTTTAGAGTTCTCTTTGACCAAATACAAGCCATCGCAAATTGTGTTATGCAATTTTCTAAAGGCTACCACAATTTGTTATCTCATGAAATTTTCAAAAATTTATCTTATCATGAGCTAATTAGAGTTGTCTTTTGAAAGATGTAAGGAAATGGATTGAACACGAAGGATAACTCCAGGTTCAACAACCTATTATGCACTATTGTCGTTGATTTCACTATTGTGTCTAGAATTTAGATGTAAAACTTCTTACTTTTTTTCTTAATTGTTTAACCTCTTAGAATTCATACGTAAAATGTCTTAATATTTTTTTTAACCGTTTAACCTTATTTAAAAGAAGGAAGCCTTTAGTATTCATAACAAATTCCAATTCAAATACAAATTTTAAGTTATGTTTTGTCTTCTATTTTTTCTTTCTATACATAATATACAAAAATAAAAAAAAAAGTAATGGTTCACAAATTCAATGGGACATTATAATAAATTCTTCTATTCCTTTTACAATGAAGGGCTATTCTATTAGATTTCGGCCGCCTAAATTTAATAACACAAATAATATTTTTATTAAAATAAAATTAATGATAATATATTAAAAAATCAAGTACTTTGTTGCATAGCTTGAGAGAATTGAACTTGATAACTTGAACTGTTATTTAAAAAAAAATTCTCACTCAATGAGTGGGGGTTCGTATAGTGGGACTCATACTTATTCTTTCGACTCGTTTAACTTAAAAGTTAAAATAATCGGACAAAAATTACTTTGATTTAAACAGATTAGTATTTTACTTGTCTGACTTGTATAAAGGCAATTTGCGTGAGTCTAAATGAGTTGGACATTTTGTAATTTTTTTTACTTGAATTAACATATCACAAAGTCAAAAAATAAAAAATAAAAATTTAAATATCTATTTCAAAATAAAAAACAAATTTAAAATTAAAAAACAAATGAATTTATAAAATAAAACTCTATATTTATATTATTAAAAATTTAAAAATAAATAACTAAATAAATAGGCTAACAAACTAGTTCATGGGTTAACCCGTGAGCTAATAAGCCTTGCTAAAAATTTTAAAAATAGTGTACAGCCTTTTTATTATTGCCCGAATTGAGCTAGAGTGTTACTTTAAAGTATGACAGTTTTTCTTTTTTAAAAAAAGTAAATTGTTTGACACATAAACTTTTATTGCACCATTTAAGTGGAGCTACTTCATACATGTGTAAGTTGGGATGTGTAACGCCATTCCTTGCATTTTTAAGGTCACTTAACTTTGTTTTAAATAAAATAAAAAATAAATTATGGACCGTATCAATTTAGTCACCCCTAATGTAACCCAAGAAACTCAATAAAACATAGCTTGGCCCACTGCAAGCAAAAGCCCAAGCTAAGGGGTTGTGGATCGTATAAGCCTAATTAACTCGGGTAAGTCTTGTTAAGTCTTAGAACTAACTTGGCACAGTCAGGTCGACCTAACCAACTCGTCCCAAATTAGGTCGACCCAACCAACTTGGCCCAACCAGGTCGGCCTAAACCAACTCGACCAATCCAAGTTGGCCCAAACCAGGTCGGCCCAACTAGCTCGGCTTAATCAACCTAGGATTATGACCACAACAATCTCATGCCTCATTAAAGCAAAGAATCCAACAATGATCAATGATAGTCACAGTCAGGTCAGATCCAAATGGATTGCCAATAATTTTGCCTAGCATATAATCTCGCTCTTGACAGGTAGGCCCTTGTAGGTCAATCTAGATGCTCTTTAAAAGACTGACTTAACTATCTAAGTCAGACATATTCCACTTTTTATCTAAGATACCACACCCAACTACCCTAGCAGCCTGACCAAGCATTTTGCCTTGCCAACCTAGGTCCCCAGGTAGTCCTCCCTGCCGCCTTCCTCATAGGCCTTCAACAAGCCCTTCTTGGTCTTTTAATTTAGGTCTCGAAGTCAGGACAGAACATCTAGCGCCCACTTTGGGGCAAGGAAAAACTTTCCTACATCACAACTAGCTTGCAAAAAACCACCAACCCACCCAGCCATGGTGACCACCAAAAGCAATGTCAATAGTGAAACAACAAACCTAGAAAACCCTTAACCAACTAATATTGAAACCATTATGTAGGTCGTTTGAGACATTTAAGCCAGGATGGATCATATGGCGAACAAGGAGACCAATTGTGTAGAACTGGAGAATGAAGTTGAAAGTAACTGGTAGAATATGGAGAACCTTGTCCAAGACACACCAACTAGGAATGCTCGTCACTAGGTCATCCACCCTCCACTAGCGGCAAACCATTCATTCTCAATTCATAATGATAGTTCCTCTTCCAAATGGATTCTGATTGCCATCCATAGAGCTATAAAACGAAATGACTGATCCCGAAGAACACCTGACCATGTTTAACCTGATGATTCTATTGAATGGGTGAACTGATCAATTACAATGCAGAGATTTTTCGATCACCCTGAAGGAATCGACCTTATTGTGGTTCTTAACTAAAGCTAGGATTGATAAATGATTTTTCATAGTTGTCCAACCGATTTTTGACCTATTTCTTGACTAGTCGAGTACATCAAAATACCTCAGCCAACAAGATAAATATGAAGTAGGAAGCAAACGAACCTTTGAAGGAGTTCATGAGGCGGTTTAATGACGAGATAATTCAAATCTAAGACCTCAACTCTGCTATGTCATTATATGCCATCATGGCCGGGCTGAGTCCTTTCGTTGACTCAATGGCCAAATGACCACCCAGGTATCTCAACGAGTTGAAAACCAATGTCAACCGGATATGTAAACATTAAGAAAGTCGCATCAGCAAGGCAACAAATGAACCAGGCAACACATAAATTAGAACTTCATGAACTTCGAGGTCAAGCAGGAAGGGACAATATATCACCCCAATTGATTCTTCAGCCAAGTTTTGATGCATATGCACTATTAAACAATCGAAGATGACAGATCTTCTTGGAGGTTTAACTCCAAGATCATCAAAATTCCTTAAAATGCACGACAACGAAAGGTCGGGCCGGATGTATACATTAGCAAAAAGTGTGATTACCACTAGACGTATGGTCATATGATTGAGGAGTGCATAATACTCAAGGATAAGATTGAATGACTAATCAGGCAAGGTCACTTCGAAAAAATATGTCTACAAAAAAAGGAGCAAGAGTAGGGAACCTCAGGAAAATGAGGGCGGACGAAAAAGAAGTCACAACCCAAATCTCAAGGAAACCGTTGTTGCCCGAACAACCTAGAGAAGATAAGTATACAACTGCAAGTCCTTCTTAGAATACAGAATACATCCACCTTGTGAAAGTACTATAGTTAAGCTTTGTTTCTTCATTATATTTTGATTTTGCTTTAGTTTTTTTTTTCTTTTTTTGTTGTATTTTGAAGTTTTAATTATATCAACACGAGGATGGTGTACTTTTTTTTCCTTCATCAAGATTTATCCCATTGGATTTTGCCTGATAAGGTTTTAACGAGGCATGTTCAAATGTCTCAATAAAGTACTAATAAATTCCCAATTATTTATATATTACATTTGTCATAGACCTCGGTTACAGATGAATATAACCTCATATTAGATGTAGAAGACCTTAGATTATAGAAAGAATACCAGGGGTAAGAGGCAAATGACCTTGAATTAGAGGTTAAAGGTCTTATATTTGGGGCAAAATACTTCAGATTAAAGGTAAAAGACCTCATATTAGATGCAAAAGACCTCCGATTAAGAGTAAAAGACCTTGTATTAGAAGTAGAAGACCTCAAATTAGAGGAAGAAAGCTTCATATTAAAGGCAGAAAACCTCATATTAGAGAATAAAGACCTCAAATTAGAGGTAAAAAAAAACTTTGGATTAGAGGCGGAATACCTCAGATTAGAGGCAAAAGACCTTAAATTAGAGACAAAAGACTTTAAATTAGATGAAGAATACCTCAAATTAAAAGTAAATGACCTCAGATTAAAGGTAAATGACCTCGAATTAGAGGCAAGAAACCTCATATTAGAGAAAAAAAGACCTCAGATCAGAAGTAAAAAGACCTTAAATTAGAGGGAAAAAAACCTCATATTAGAGTTAGAAGACCCAATATTAGAGGAAAATAACCTTGGATAAGAGAGGAACAACCTATGTCTTGGGAAACACAAGTATGAAAGACATTGGCTTCTGAAGGGGAAATACAAGCACAAATTTCTAAGAGAAATTGCCTAAGTCCTAGGAAGTGCAGACATAAAGAACTCAAAAAAAATCGAGATTAAAAACAAGCCTTGGAAAAGTATAGGAAACTGGAACTCGATATGATAACAAGCCTTAAAAAACTCAGTATTTCCTTGTCTCAATAAAGTCGATATTTTTGAGTTGTACTCTAAAATATCTTGAAACAAAAAACTAAGAATTAACAAAAGAACAAATAGAAATTTGAAATGCCAAGAGTGAAATCAGATTTCTTCACTACTCATATTTGGAGGTTACTCGGGGATGAAGTTGAAAAATTATGACAAGTTCAGAAAAGCTTGACCATTCACCTTGTTATTGCCCAAGTTGCAGAGTTGTAAATTGTCCAAGTCCAATAAGCTCGGATAAGTCTAATCATTGTTAATACAAGCTCGAGCTATATAACTAATCACCTAAACTAAGGGACTGTGGACTGTATCAATTTAGTCACCTTGGTGCGACCTAGGAAACTCAATAAAATGTGGACCATATGAGCCCAATTAGCTCAGGTAAATCCAGTTAAGTCTCATGACCAACTCGACCTAGCCAGGTCGGCCCAACCAAATAATCCAAAACTAGGCAGCCCAGCCAACTCAACCTAAACCAACTCAACCTATCCAGGTTGGCTTAACCAACTCAGCCTGATCAACCTAGGATCATGACCATAATGATCTAATGCCTCATTAAAGCAAAGAATTTGACCAGGATCAATGATTGTCGCTACCGAGTAAGATCTAGGTGGATTGTTAAGAATTTTACTCAACATACAATCTCATGATTTCCTCTTGACAGGTAGGCACTTATGGGTTAACCTTAAGTGACATTTAAAAGACTATCTTAAAAGCCTAAGTCAAGCATGTTTCACTTTTTAGCCTAGACACTACACCCAACTACCCTAATAGTCTGACTAAGCATTTTGCCTTGCTAACCTAGATCCTAGGTAGTCCTCACAACTACCTTTCACATCAACCTCCAACAAGCCTTTCCTAATCCTTTGACCTAAGTTTTGGTATTAGAATAGAACAAATTACATTCCATCTAACATGAAATCTCATTCCACTTTAGTTATGTATCAAACAACTATTTCATTTTTTAAAAAAAACAAACATGGTACACTCCATCAGTTCCATTGAATGAATCTATCAATATATAATATAATATAAAAGTTATTCAATTTCCATATCTATATGCCAATTTTTCTATTGATGTTGTGGCATGTGGCAACTTTATTCCGCATGGCAGATCTTTCTCTAATATTGTAGCAGCTTCATTCTTTTAAGAAAGGAAGTCTTTCAATCTTTCAACTTCATTATTTTAAGAATGTCTTTTTCCCTTCCAACTTCATGCAACCACTTCCATTGGATTACAATCAAATCCATACTTAACCAGCATTGTATGATTGATGAAAGATAAAGATTGTTATCAATAGAATTGAATACAAGATTTTAAGTAAAAATTAAAATTATATATCACAATAAAATTTTTCTCTCATATGAGACTAATAAATTTTTTTGATATGAGAGACTAATAAATTTAATCCTTTTAATCTCTTTCTCTCTTTATATATTATAGTAAGAAACCTATACGATTTTTTACACTTTTAAAACACTATTCAATAGAGAAAATAGCTGCTATTTATTTATTATCACAATAAAAAAGGTGTGACTATATTTAAATTTTTTTCTATAAATAACTATATACAAATATAAAATGCTTACATAAAACATTTGTGTCAACATCATACTCAATAAATCTTATTTTCATCATAAACTTTAGGTATGGTAGAGTTTGTCTCATTCGAATGTTAAAAAACCACGTCTTATTGAGAATTTACAATATTACTTATAGGTGATTTATTATTAAAGGTTTACAAATATTTAAAATAAAAAAAAAATTTTTTTCGGGTAATGCCAAGGACCAATTCTATAGGCCTGGTGGAGGGACCCGAGAGAAGCTCTCAAAGGACTCCCTGGAACTCGAGAGAAGGGCAGAAGAATAAGAAAAAAGAAATTTGGATGGAAAATATTTATGGAGATCGAATTTTGCTATTTTCTTATATATTCTTAGTTTTAACCAACTGAGTTATCAATACGAGACAAAAAAAATAATTTGTTAATTTTATTATTTAATATGCAACACCAAAATCACAGTAAAATAAAAAAATCATATTCAAATTAATATTTTATGTGAAAAAATTAATAGAATAATAATAGCATATATGATAAAAAAGTTATTAAAAAATATTAAATAAAAATTTTAGTAAATAATATTATAGATTAGCGTGGGGAGCACAAATAAAAAGCCAGTTAATAAAAGAAAAAAAGATAATTTTATATCCTTTTTTAAAGGTGTTAATAAAAGTTGTTAAAAAATTAACATTCCTCCTTCCCAAAATAGCTGGAGTACTAATATTTAATTTTTTAGACAGAAGTTTTAAAAATAATAGCGGGAAGTGGTTAATAATGTAGAAGTATGAAAAGATAAAAAAATAGAATAGAATAAAATATATTATTTTTAAAAGATAAAAATGAAGGTTTTGAATGATAAGAGAAACTCTTTAATTCTCTTTAACTCTCCTTTATTATTTTACTTTCTTTCTTAAAATAATTCTTAAATATAATTTTATTAAATTTTACTATTTTATTTTATTTCATTCCTTTAATTGCTATCCTCTTATATAAGAGTGTAAAAATAAGAAGACAAATCCGATAGATCAACCTGAATAGTTGATAAAATAAATTAATTAGATTAGTAAAATATTAACTCAAAATTTATATAATCAATAAATTTAATACATAACTCACTTTCTTTTAACACTATATAAAATTAAATGAATTAAATTAAACTAACAAAATACAAACTTAAAACTTACCTAATCTAAATAAATTAACTAAAAAATAACTCAACTCTAAATAAATTAATCCAAATGTACCAGATCCGCTCATTTTGACACCCCTTGCTCTTCTCCATAACCTTCACAATCAGCTTCATGTTTTTTGTCAGTCATCTCACACGGACAGGCCCAATCGCGTTTTTCTCTTTTTCCTTTAAGACCGTGTCATCCCCCTATCGTCACGCAAACACTGTTTGTCCTTCGTTACAAGTTATACTTACAAGACATAAACACACAACACAGTGGTGCTGAAGAAAAATCCATTTCCTTTTTTAGTTGGTTACATGGACGAAGTGATCACAATGGCAGATGTAACAGCAAGCATGCAAACAACCCCATCTGCTTCAACCCCTTATTTGCTTCCCTCCAACCTTCCTATCTTCTCAGCTTTCCTCTCCTTCGCTCTCGCCCAGTTTCTCAAGATCTTCACCACCTGGTGCGTCCTACACCTCCCCTTCTCTTTTTTCCCCATCTTTTTTTTTTATAAATTTACTACCATGTTTCATTTTTTGTTTTATCTTTCATTATTTTTTTGGTTTAATTTCCTTGTTGACCGCTGGATTTGAACGTTGACTTATGTGGGATTCAGTTTCTCGTTCCATGAATTGAAGCTCATTAATCTGTCCAGAATTATTAATTGTCTCATCAATTAGATCAGATCGTTATAATAGGGAGTGCGCGTGGCATTTTTAGGATCCAGCATGTTACTTGCTTTTTCGGTGGTTGTATTGGAAGAATTTTGTAGAAATTATACCATGTTCCTGGAGTAGCAATAAATATATACTTTAGGAGGATTTCTACCATTGATTTAAGTTGTTTTCTTTAAAGTTTGCATGAATGTGTTTGAATTCAATGGTAAGTGTCTTCCTGGGGACATGCTCCAAGAACATGTAATAATTTCTCTTAATTTTTTGGCTGTCATCAACAATTTTTATTTTATATTATATATGGTAAAAAAATGTAGTGAGATTATGGTTTTGGGTTTGAAATTTAAGTCCCAGCTTTGTGTTTTGTGTTACTAGACTTTCCTATTGATAATTGGGAATCTTTTTGGCCAATCCTATCTCGGAATGCTTATGCCTTATAGAGATGCTTCAATTTTTTTAGCATTTCCTTTAAGGGGAGAAATGTGTTATTAGCAGTGAACTAACTTTTGCACATTCTAAAAAAATTAATAATTAATAATAATTAAAGAAAGAGACACTAGTAATAATTCTTTTATTCTTGTCTGGGGGAGATTGTGGATGTGCGATTTCTCTATCTTAAGTGTTCTTCTTTTGAGGAATCAAGCGTTTATTTTAGTATTTTATGATTTGGACTTTTAGTGGAAAAATAATTATAGATGTAGTGTGTGTTTGGATTGCAGTTGGTAAACTTAAGTTTAGTTAAAAATATGTTTGCAAATTTAAGTTTGGTTGAAAGTGAATTTGCAGTAACTAATTTATGTTTGGGAACTTTTGTTTCAAAAGTAAGTTTGAAAGATTGTTTTTAGGCTCAATTGAACACAAAAGCAAAAAAATATTGCTTTGGTCCCAACTTACTTTTGGAAGGAAAAGTATGTTAAGCCAACTTAAAAAAAAACAACCCAAACAATAATGCACTACGTTCAAGATATCGTAACTCACTTTTGGAAACCCCAACTACAATCCAAACATATACGTAGTGATTTAAGCTGTTCCTTGTTTCTAATGTGAACTGAACTCAAAAAATCTTATTTAGTTCAAGATGTATGCATATGTGTTTATTGACATCTTAAATTGAGCATCATGAGTGCAATCAAACTTTTGGGGTGTTTTAAATACCTAATATTGCATTTTTGTCTCTAAAACTGAACAATTCTGAAGTACTGACCCAAATGAGATTGGAAATATGAGCTTAATTTTTTCCAAAACTTTTCTCCTAGATGCTCAGGTATAAGGAAAAGAGATGGGATTCTAAAAGGATGCTTGATTCTGGTGGAATGCCTTCATCACATTCTGCTACAGTGTCAGCTCTGGCAGTGGCTATAGGTATCCAAGAAGGGGCAGGGTCACCTGTTTTTGCCGTTGCTGTCGTCTTGGCATGCATTGTATGTATTTCATTTGTGATCAAATATGGTGCTCTATTCCCTGATTAGCCTTGACTAGCAAATTCTTTCACTTTCACCCATGTTGTATTCATGCTTTTTATTTTTCAATTTTTGGTTTTGATATGTCTGAAATATATTCATATTGTTCTGGCTTTCTTATGTGTTTGGTCTAAGTAAGTTTTATTTATTAACTTTTGTATGTGATGAAGCCATAATATATTCCAGTATTAGGATTGACATTAACAATGGCCTACATAAGTTGGGATTTGGAAGAGAGAAAAGTATGACTACACTGTGATCTTCTTTCAGCTTCATGTACGAATTTTATTTGGTGTGCAATGAATATCTGCTTTTACACACTGCTTTTTTAAAACCTCAGATGCTCGGATTCCAAATTATATCTTATTCCCTGGAAAACAACTCCACTAGCAGATTCAGCATTTCCATTATGCTCATAATGGTGCTCCTATTGATTGAGTATTAAAGAACATGCTGTATCTGTGTTTGAAATTAACTAATTCTTTAAGGTTTTAGACTAGGAAAGTTTTGACTTCTTATGTTAATAATACCTTTTTGTGTCGTGAAAACCACGTACACATTGGAAGCTGTTATAGTATGCTGATTATTTCTTTCTCCGTACTTATTTCTTTAGAAGAAATTGATAAATGAATCTTTTGAATAATGAATCATGCTTCCTTATCTTGGTATTATTATCTGGTTAATATGGTATTCATTTAGAGCTTGGAAAAGTTGTCTTTGCTGGTCTTGGTCTTCTATTGGGTTGAATTTTTTCTGCTTACCAAAGTGGAGTGGGATGATTAGTTGTTGTGTAACTTTTATAGGTAATGTATGATGCCTCTGGAGTTAGACTTCATGCAGGTCGGCAAGCAGAGGTTAGTTCTTTTACTTGATGGTAGTGTTGTCTTGCTTTACATTTTGCCCTTACTTTATATATATATATATACACACACATTTCATATGTTACTTTTTGTCACGTAATATGTATTTCCATTGCAGTTGCTTAATCAAATTGTGTGCGAGCTACCTCCAGAACATCCTTTGTCCAATGTCAGACCTCTGCGTGATTCACTTGGTCATACTCCTCTTCAGGTGCATTGTGCTTTTTGCTGCGCTTACTGTTGTTACAGTGCTTCCTTGTTATGATAGATTTCTATTCTTTTCTCTTTTCTGTGTGGTGACCAACAATTTCCTTCAATTTTCATTAACAAGTAATATCTATTGTTTGTAGTATTTTCCATAAGAGCAGAGGTTCTCCAAAAGCCATTTCTATGTGGTGACTGATACTTGAATACCATATGCTATGTGTGGCCAAACCCCATAATGGTTGGCCTTACCTTTCAAAGTCCAATTGCTGAGTTGTTATGCATCCTTGGTCCATTAGTACCTTAATTTCTCATGTGTTGAACATTAGGATACGAGAATTGCATTATAAGAACCATTACTTTGTCTGAAGCTTTGGAGTCCCCTGTTTAAGACTATTCAATACTGTTGGGAAAAGGAGAGAATTGAAAGAGTAATTTTATTCACTTATTTTCGATCAAACACTGATTACACATAGCACCTATTTATAGCACAGCAAAGTAGTTACTCAACTAACTAACTAACTCTAAGTAGTTATTCAACTAACTAACTAACTCTGAATTACAGCCTCAACACACCCCCTTTAATTCAGAATCACTCAAAGACACTACACCCAACATTCTTCTCAACTGACTAAACCTTTCGTTTTTCAAGGATTTGGTCAAAACATCAGCAACCTGATCTTCAGATCTGCAGAACACCACTTCTAGCTTCCCTTTATTCACTTGATCACGAAGGAAGTGAAACCAAGTTTCAATGTGTTTGCTCCTGCCATGAGATACTGGATTTTTGGCCAAGTTGATGGTTGATTTGTTATCTATTAGCAGCTGCATAGGTCTTTGCACTTCAACCTGAATTTCTTTCAGCAGAGAATCAAAGCCATAAAGCTTGACAAGCAGCATAGGAAGCTGCTATATACTCAGCTTCACATGATGATAAAGCCACCACTGGTTGTTTCTTTGAGCACCAAGAGATTGGTGCATTCAGAAACTTAAAGACATAGCCAGTAGTGCTTTTCCTTTCAACCTTGTCTCCACACCAATCTGAGTCTGAGTATCAAATTAGCTCAACATCCTTCTGATTTGCCTCCTTTGGAAACAACACAGAATTCTCTTGGCAGCTACCATATGTGATAATCTAGGATCATCCATAAACCTACTGATTAATCCAACTCCAAATGCAATATCAGGTCTGCTATTGCATAGTATCTCAGTGATCCCACAATCTGTTTAAACAGAGTGCCATCAACTGCAGTTTCATCACAATTCTTTTGCAACTTCACATTAGATTCTACTGGAGTGATTGCTGGGTTGCAACTGAACATGTTGAATCTCTTCAGCACATCTATAGTGTATTTCTTCTGATGCAGTATTATTCCCTTCTTAGTAATAGCAAACTCCATTCCCAGAAAGTATGTTAACACATCCAAATCTGTCATATCAAATTCAGACTTCATAGTTGCCTTGAATCCTTCAATTCCATTTAGATCATTTCCAGTAACCTGCAGATCATCAACATATAGGCATATGAGCAACACCTTAGTTTTATTTTTCTCCTGCACATATACGCCATGCTCAACTGCACATTTGGAGAAACCTTGCTGCAATAAGATGGAATCTATCCTTTTATTCGCCCGTGGTGCCTGTTTTAACCCATATTAGGCTTTCTTTAATCTATACACCGTATCCTTGCTTCCATCAATTACAAACCCAGGTGGCTGTACAACATACACTTCCTCCTCTAGTGGCCCATTTAGAAAGGCAGATTTGACATCAAGCTGAAACAGTGGCCAACTCCTTCTATTTGCCAAAGCAATCACCAACCTGATTGTCTCAATTCTAGCCACTGGTGCAAACACTTCTGAATAGTCTAGACCAGCTCTTTGGAGAAATCCTTTTGCCACCAATCTTGCCTTATATTTGGCAATTGATCCATCTAGCTTCAACTTCATTTTGTAAACCCACTTTACAGCAATTGGATGCTTGTTGGGGGGCAGTTTAACAAGCTCCCAAGTTTGATTCTTCTCAATGGCTCTCAATTCCTCCCTCATGGCTTCTTTCCAGACTTCTTCTTTTATTGCATCTTCAAAATCAATTGGCTCTGCATCAGCCAATAGAGCAAAGTGCACCAAATTCTCCTCTGCTGCTACTGCACTATGAGAAAACAGCTCAAAGTCAGCATAGCTTGCTGGCATTTGTCTTGCTCTTTGTGGTCTCTGACGCTGAGTTTGTAGCTCTCCAGCTGTTTCACCTTCTTCCAGCCTTGCTGCACTTATTTTTCCAATCCCAAACTCTTGTCTCATCAATTATCACATCTCTGCTGTATGCAATTTTTTGAGTCAGTGGATTATACAACTTGTATGCTCCAGTAGGATGATATCCTACTAATATCACAGTCTCACTTTTATCCTGCAACTTCTTTCTCTTCTCATCAGGAACATGTTTAAAGCACAATGACCCGAAAATTCTAAGATGCCTCACATATGGTTTCTTGCTGGTCCAGAGTTCTTCAGGCACATGTGACTTCAATTTCTTGGTTGGACACTTATTTAGCACATAGGTGGCAGTAGAAACAGCCTCACCCCATAGTGTATGTGGCAGTTCCTTCTCTTTTAGCATGCTCCTAGCCATGTTTAGCACAGTTCTATTTCTCCTCTCAGATAAGCCATTGTGTTGAGAAGTATAAGGTGCAGTAATTTCATGTGGAATTCCATGTTTAACACAGAATGCCTCAAGATCATTAGATGTATATTCACCTCCCCCATCTGTTCTAAGTATCTTGATAAACTTCCCATTTTGCTTCTTAGCCATTGCTTTAAATTTTTGAAATACCTCAAACACTTCTTCCTTTGTTTTAATTAGATACAACCACATCATTTTACTGAATTCATCAACAAAGGAAACAAAATATTTATTACCTCCAGATGAAGATGTTTCAAATAGATCACACACATCTGAATGTACAACACCAAGTAGATCAGTAGCTCTCATTGGCAGTTGTGATTTGAATGAATTTTTGGGTTGCTTGCTGACTATGCACCTTTCACACACCTTTTCTGGCACATTAATCTTAGGGAGGCCTTCCACCATGTGTTTGGCTGCAAGTTGCTTCAAGTCTTTGAAATTCAGATGTCCAAACCTCGAGTGCCAAAGCCAGCACTCATCATGAATTTCTGTGGCAGCTAAACACTGGACTTCAGCGGTCTTTATGTTAGCCTGAAATGTTCGATTCTTAGAAAGAGGAGCACTCAAAATCTTCCTCTGTTTAGAATCAAACATCTCTAAGCAATCTTGATGCAAGATCACTGTGAAGCCCTTTTCTACTAATTGTCCAAGGCTCAGCAAGTTGCACTTCATCTCTAGCACATACAGCACACTTTCAATCAGTGTTGTTCTCCCATCAGTTCTTTTGATTACAACATTCCCAACTCCTTTAGCCACCACTATCCTATTGTCAGCAAACCTGATTGTGCTTCTTTTATTGCCATCAAAATCTGTCAACCATTCTTTATGACAAGTCATATGATTAGAACATCCTGTATCCAAATACTAGGACTCCAGATCAGCAGAATCATTGCTGCTTGTTGCCATTAACAACACTGGATCTGAATCCGAGTCATCTTGGGCCAAATATGCTTCATCATCACTGCCTTTCTTTTGCACTCCTTTTCCACTTCTGCACTTATTTGCAAAATGCCCCCACTTTTGACAATTGAAGCATTGAATCTTTCTCTTGTCAAATCTTTTCTTTCCTCCCTTATTTCTGGGGTTTCCTGCAACCCTTCTATTCGAAGACTCAGGCTGATCATGATCAGACTGGAATTGTTCATGATTATTGGAAGATCCCCGATTGCCACCACCTTTGTAATACTTCACTTTTCCTTTTCCTTTCCAGCCTTTTCTTTTGTCACCACCCTTTTGCCTTGTTATTTGTGCTTGCAGTGCATGATCTGCAGGTTTCTCAGGATTCCTCTCATTCATCCTTTGTTCATGTGCCTCCAATGAGCCTTGGAGTTCTTCAACCTTCATAGTCTCCAGATTCTTTGATTCTTCAATAGCCACCACAATATAGTCAAATCTTGGGGACAAGGTGCGCATCACCTTTTCAATGATCATTTGCTTTGAAATCTTTTCCCCACACCCCTTCATCAAGTTTGTAAGACTCAACACCTTAGTAAAGTAATCTGAGACTTTATCAAGATTCTCTATTTGCAGCAATTCAAACTGCCTCCTTAATGTCTGAAGTCTCACCTTCTTGAGCTTGTCTCCTCTAGTATGGCTCTTCTCCAAGATCTCCCAAGCCTCCTTTGCTTTTTCAGCTGAAGCAATCTTCTCAAAATGGGCCGCATCAACACACTGATGCATCAGGAACATAGCCTTGCAATCTTTTTTCTTGGCCTCCTTGTATGCAGCTCTTTGGGCATCTGT
The DNA here is from genome assembly GCA_029884605.1 of Ormosia emarginata. Lineage (NCBI taxonomy): Eukaryota > Viridiplantae > Streptophyta > Magnoliopsida > Fabales > Fabaceae > Ormosia > Ormosia emarginata. The sequence continues at coordinate 12,342,745 of JAQQTP010000085.1, read as the reverse complement.
GGGGTTTTCACTCAACTCCTGATACCCAATCTTCACCACATCAAGCACATCTTGGAAGTCAAAGATCACCTTCATTTGCACACACCACTTATCCCAATTCATGCCATCAAGAATGGGTAAGTTTCCTGGAAAATTCCCATTCGAACCAGCCATGGAATTCAACAACACGAGTGGCACTCAATACTCACTAGTTTATAGGCCAAGATCGCTAAAGCTCTAGATACCAAATCTGTTGGGAAAAGGAGAGAATTGAAAGAGTAGTTTTATTCACTTATTTTTTATCACACACTGATTACACATAGCACCTATTTATAGCACAGCAAAGTAGTTACTCAACTAACTAACTAACTCTAAGTAGTTATTCAACTAACTAACTTTGAATTACAGCCTCAACAAATACATATTTAATCATTAGTATTCAAGTATTAGTGACTACTGTGTTCTTTGGCACAGGTTATTGCCGGTGGCTTATTGGGATGCATTATAGCGTTTTTGATGAGGAAGTCCAATTAAGATGCCATGTGATGTGACTGATGCTAATTCTTTACCTTGTCACTAATGTCACTGCAATGCCAAAATGAGAGCATAATGGAAAGGGCATAAAAGCCTGCTGTTGTTGTAAGCATGCAAGCATGTAAAGAGTAAAGTGCGTTGAGGGTTTGCCTTGGTGCTGGGAGATCCTGCTTCCTGACTTTTGGACATTCAGACTTCTCTTGTACACATTAATTGATCCGTCTGTTAACTCTAGCTTAATTGATTATTGAACACAATGTGAGATAGATAACACTGGCCATTCTTTGAGTTCTTAATTTCCGCCTATTGTGGGAAATTGAAAGCCGCTTTGAGGTTGCTTTTTATGTTGAACTCTTTGACAGTGGATCAAGATCAATGTTTCTCCACAGTTATGACCAATCATAAACTTTTAAGTCTTTAACTGTCTAATTAGTAATGACGAAGTTATGATAAATATTACATGTTACCAAAAGGGTCTATATTACGAAGTTTTCATATGATGCGTGTGCTCGAATATTCTTAGCACTGGCTCTACTCATTGAAAAAAGTAACGTAAAATCTTTGGACAAAAAAAAATTATATAAAGGAAAATCTTAAATTAACTTATTTTGTATTTAAATCAGTCTATAAGTAAAAGTTTTTTAGAAAATTTTTTAAAATAAAATTGATTATTCTCTCAAGGAAAATGCTAGAGAATAATTTTTTTTTGCTGATGTGGCATCTTTGTTAATTTTTTGATGGTTAATGTATTATTTTTATGTACATAAATTTTAATATTGAAGTTAAAATTACATACTTAAAGTAATGTTTGAGAGTTTCATATAAAAATAAAGAGAATAGCTTATAATAAAATAAAATTTAACATTTGATTATTTGAATGTTTAATAAATTTAACGAAAAAAAAAGAAAAAAAGAAAAAATTATGAAGTCTTGATTTCCAATAACTCTCAAACCACTTATTTAAATTTGGTCATTTCATTTTCTGCGGCTCTCTCCATTTCCATTATTCTGGAACCCCTTCGAACTGTAATAAACATTTATTGAGAGATTAAGATCCTCTGCAGTTGTGAAAAAATTACAAAGGGATGCAGTTCTTGATCTCACCCTTAAAAATTGTTGCATTACATTCAATTTTAATATTTTATTATATAAAAATTTGATTTCAATGGTTAAGATCCTCTCCAATTTATTTTCAACTGATGATCTTAATCCCTGACTATGAGTCTATAACAAGTTAACAACCGCAGCAACCGAAAATCCCATTGCTTTCTCTGTACCAATTCAAATTACAAAAAAATGGAGGGAAACTAGGTCATTTCTGTGCGATTCTTTCAACTGAAGAACCACCAATATCCCCTCCCAGAAACGGAATCACACCTTCCTTATTGGAGACTTACTACCACAACAAATCTTCACTTCTGTTCCATCCATGGCGGAAGCCCTAAGCCCTAATCCGACTACGGGTCACAGACAGAGGCTTCCCATGTTCGCTCGTATGCAATCTCCTACGGCTACGACCCCTTTTGTCTTGGGCTCCAACGACGACCAGCTTGAACGTGCCCAGGCACGTGCAGCCCGTGCTGCCGCCATCCGCCGGAAGTCCCTTGCCGCAAATTTGCATTCCCAACGTGTAGATGCCCATGCCGATTCCGATCCCTGTCTCAACAAGCAGCAGATTCTCGATTTGTTCCACAACTGCATAAAGCTTGCCTCCGAAAATGTTATAAATGATATTCTATATTTTTTTTAATTGTTTTTCTTATTATTGCTTGTATTCTGACGGGAAGTTTTATTTATTTTATTATTTTTATTTGGGTGCAGAAAATTAATCAGAAAAACACATGGGAGTTGAATTTGATTGATCACCTTACTCATATTATTAGGGCTGAAGAAGAGAATGATGTGGAGGCTAATTTTCAAATGGTAAGTTGTGTTTGTTACTTGATTCCTACATAGTTTGGTTTCAAAAGTTGTTGAAATTTTCAGTTCGTTCCCCCTAGAAACATTGATTTTGAGAATGATATTATATGCTAATGGTTTATAAGATGTTTATTATATACTAACAATGGTTGGGCATCAACCAAAGTTCAAACCTTAGAGAAGGCAATAGTTGGGATGGCCTCCTAGTAGTAGTTGTGACACTACTGGAGGGGTTTTTCCCATAGAGAAAAAAAAGAGAACCTTACTGTAGGATACTTTGGTCAAAGAGAAAAAAAGGTGTTTCTTATATGCAGTTTATTCCAATGAAGTAATCTACAATAATTCTAAATCCACATAAATATTGGCACTCTCCAGTCTCCACCACTAGATTTGCAGAATTAATTCTTCATTTATGATTGCGCACATGGACTTACAAGGGTGAATATGCAATCAATCAGACAGTTGTGATACTAAAAGCAAAGTTATGTATGTATAGATATATTATATTCATTGATTTTCTTATTTGGGCAGGCAAGCTGCACTCTTGAAGCTGGAGTCAAAATTTATTCATTAAGGGTGGATTCGGTGCATTCCAAGGCATATAAAGTCCTCGCTGGGATGAATAGAGCAGGCCAAGAAGCCGAGCAAGGTTACATTTATTATCCTCTTATCAAGCCTAGTATTTTCTGAACCTTGTTTTTTTTTTTTTTTATCTTTCATAGCAATCTGCCATGTCGTTTGGTTTGTGGATGGGAGCCATGGGGATTGATTTTCTTCCTTTATTGTATGACAAGTTATCTAATTCTAATTAATATTTTGTATCTTATCAATGTGTGAACTTTGAGTGGCTGCAGTCTACACTCTGTAGTACATTTACTATTGGTATTTTAACATTTTATTCTTTACTAGTTGTATTGTAATGCGTTGTTATAATGTCAGACACTCCCCTGGACAGTGTTAATGTTGAAAGTGGGCAAGAAGAAAGCAGGAAAGGAACGGACAAAAAGGTCAATAGCCTTTGTAACTTTGGACTGGACTGGACTGAATAATCAAACTTTTTGCTAAGTTCTAAGAGGTATTTGATCATGCAGTTATCACCTTTGTCAACACTGGAATCATCTTTTGAGGTTCTTAATGTAAAGAAGTTTGATGGTAATCTCAAATTCCATTATATTTCTGTTACTTGTTCAGGGTGTGGGATTGAGATTGTGCTGACAATGTATATGTTTTTTCAGCTGCATTTGCTGTGGATCCCCTCTATCGCCAAACATCAGCACAATTTGATGAAGGTGGAGCCAAAGGTCTTTTGATGAATAATCTCAGTGTCTATGGTGGATGTAGGGTGCTCTTTGATTCACTAGAAGTGCCAGGGAAGTGCATGGCAAGTCAATATGAACATGATATTTCAGACACACTTGATCTTTCTTTTGCCAGAGGTGTGTTGCTTTTTGAAAGATCTGGCGAAACTGTTGTCACATTACAAATACAAACATTCAATATGGATTGGAGACTTATTTGTCTTCTTTATAGATTGTGTTGAACAGATGGTACTGAACATGCATGTGAAGGATGAAATTTCTCCAACTCTCAGGGTGATAGTAAATCAATTTGACGAAAATAATAGAAGGCCTTCTGATTTTCAATTTTCTGACCAGAATTCAGCTGAAGAGTTTGATGCAGCTATTGATTGTGAAATTGGGGCTGAAAGAGAAGAATATGAGAACTGCCCTCCCTGGAGCGATGATCTTAATGGCCAAACATTTGTTGCTGAACTTAGCTCTACTGATGCAGACCCAAGTTTTCCTACTTACCCTCAGGTTTTGTTATGTTCAACCCTAGAACATCCATGCCTGTCTTGGAAGATATTTTAATAAGATGTTCTTTTGCTATTATAATAAGTGAATGATGGACCTTTTATAACATTCCAAATCTTGTAGGAAAAAGAACCTTTTCCTCCCCAAGACCCTGATATGGACGACATATTTGAAACTGTTGATGGGTATTTATTTTTTAGTCTTGGTTTGAGGTCAAAGAAAAATGCATGGGCAGGTCCTGATCATTGGAAGTATAAAAAAGCTAAAGGTGGGGTATAGGAAGCCAGTTAGGGATTGTAATGGTTATATGTATTTGGGAGTTCAGTGTGTTAATCAATTTAAAATCTGTGTTTTAGGCTCAGAGGTTCATTGTACTTATGAAGATGGGTCGACCCTAAAAACTAAGCAGCCAAGGACTAAGAAACAGGTCGAAGTTGATTTAGATTTCACAAATTTTCTTGAGCAAAAAATGCCAGATATCTTTTCTCCTCCCAAGAATCCTAAATCGTTACTGCTCCCTGAAAATAGACCGCCTTGCAATACAAAGCTTCCGGAGGACTGCCACTATGAGCCAGAGGATCTTGTCAAGTTGTTTCTTTTGCCTAATGTAAAGGTAGTTTCTTTAAGATAGAATTAGTTTCAAATATCTCTATCCGGAGTAATATTTATTTGTTTCTTTGATGCTTGCTATTATTTCTTCAGTGTCTTGGGAGGAGGGCTAGAAAGTTCTCAGGTAAAATTTACTATTGTGATCCCAATAATTTTTTTTCTTTATATCCTCTTATTCTTTCTGCCTGTCAATATAGAGAACATTTTTGAGTGTTTTCATCTGTCACTATATTGTATTTCAAACTTAGGTGTATTTGCAGATGGATCAAGAGATCAATGCAATGACCATGAATCATTCCCTTCCTGGGATAATGCAAGTGTTTGTGATGGCGAGTATGAAGGTGATGTACATAGTGACATGGATGACTCTAGCACACTTATTTCTCAGCCTCGTCAGGTGGGTTTTATGACTTTTTATTGAATAATTTACACTGTTGCTCTTGATATAGGATATATGATTATTTTAGGTATCATACATGCTGATGAAAGGATAATATCTTTCATTAATTCATATATTCCTCATCATTAATTTTAATTCCAACAGACAATTTTGCTAAATATTATTGCAATTAGAGCTTAAGTATGATTATTTCCAAATAACACAGATCAATAAAATTGAAGTCCAGTATGACAAAACTTCCAAACAAGTCGATGTTCATGCACTGAAAATTACTCTTTGGGACCATATTCAAGAATCTGTTCAACTTCCTCCTCAGGTATGATAAGGTTTCTTCTCCATTTCTTTAAAGGCTCTGCGTGGTACTGTATATTCCTTGTGTAGTTATAAACTTTCGATAGTATCATTCCCCATCTAGCCTTCCCTCACTAAAATAAAATGCTTGCTGCAATATGTTTCTTTCATGACGTACTGTGTTATTTCAACATTCTTCTCTATGACTCTTGCTGTCTTGTATTGCTAATACTTTATGTTTTTGTCTTACTGTTCTTTGTAGTTAATCAATTTCATTTTTTTTCTCTTTGATGTTGAATGGTAAGTTTTAATTCTTGCATCGATTGTTTTTTGACCCTTTCTTCATTCTAAAGGGTCAAAAGGAAACAGTATCTTTCAGGCATATATTGGCCAACTTTCCTAGTGAATGCAATGCTGCTGCAACTGTAAGTGACATCTCTCCTCATTTGTGCTTCATATGTCTATTGCATTTGGCTAATGAGAAAGGGTTGAGCATCCAAAGCTGCCCCAACTTGGATGATCTTGGCATATGCCTTCCTGATGTTGGTGCCACTAAAAGTGGAACTTAGATACTGCTTCACTCAATTGTATCTTCAGGAAACATAAAATATTTTGGTATATCTCTAATCTCTGTGCAGTTCTTGTCAAATTGGGACTGATGGGTGTGGATTTCGATGATATCTCTTGCTTGCTCTGATGCTTTTATTTGTTTGCAGAAAAGACTATTTTTTTCCTTTTCTTTTGTTCATAAGCAAGACCTCATTGGTGAACTTCTGAATCATTTTGAGGATAATAGATCATTAGAAGATTGTAGATAGCGGGTTTTGGCTGTAACACGTTTTTGAAATGAATCAAAATTAAAATTAGTTCATGGGTTGGACTCCAATTTGGCCATTACAAATAACATCCTGGTAGCTTGTTTTTAAACTTTTTATAACGATATCACATTTTTTGAACCCGTAATAACAGGCGTCGAAGCAGGTGCTTTAGATGTATTTTGCACCGTGTGTTTGTTCATATTTCCTTGTTAATGCTCTCAGTGATAAGTGAGGATTCTGTATTTGATCCCCATCTTCAAAGCTGTTATAATAATAATAAAAATAATAATGTTAAGAAGAAAGAAAGAACATTTTATTAATAGAAAAATCATGAAAAGGACATTTAAATAACAAAAATGCTATTTCACACGAATTTGAATTCATAAAACGACCTACGAAATAGCATTCACAAATTATTATACTTGTGTTTAATATGCAGGAGGAGTGTTTTTTTTTTTTAATTTTATTTAGTTGTACGTTTTGAGTAGTCAAATAATTGTTTATTTCATTCGTAAACATTTTACAAAAACAATTTCGTCCAATATAGCATTGCTCTTTAAATAAAGGGTAGCTCAATTAGTAAAATCAAACTGCTTCGACTCTATGGTGTTGCATAGTTGGTGATTTGAATTTTCAACACTCTTTCAAGTGTGTTATAACAGCCTTTTTGAGTAGGCTCTCAATCCACTTGTTAGATCAAGCGAACGGGTGAGATATGCATCTAATGGGTTAAGTGAGAGGCTTGACACCACATACCAGTGCTGATATTAACTTGAGGAGTGAATGTGTCCACTCTGTTTCGTGTTTTTATTTTAATAACGGAACCAGGTTTTTTCCTTTTTTTTTTTCCTTTTTTTTGTGTGCAGGCGCCAGGTCTTTAATGCGTTTATTTTTTTATTTTATGTAAAATAGAAAAATGCTGCAATTAAATTTTTGATAAACTTCCATGTCAAAAATAATTATTTATAAACATATGATTAATATTTATTGTGAAATATTAAAATTTGAATAAATTCCTAGTTAGTCCTTAAAGATTTTGTGAACATCAATTTGATTATCAGAATATTAGTGACATTTAATTACATAATTATTTTTATAATTATATAACATTAGTTTAGTCTCAGTAAATATTATTTTTGAATTATTTTTCATATTAAAAACTTATCATTCACCCAAAAGTAATTAGTGGTAATGAAAATATATTATAACTTCAAGTAAATTTTATTTGTAGTATTAAAAATTTGAATTGTAGTGACTTTAGAAGGGTTTAAAATAACTACTATGCTGAATTTGAAATTGCGTAAGTAATTGTAATATAAAAAAAACTTATCATTCAATGATAAAATTATGAGTTTAATTTTAATATATTATCAGTATAAATTTTTTATATTATTAATTAATTAATATTATTATATGTGTAATTTTTAAAATAATTTTTTTAAGAATTAAATATTTTTAATAATAAAATAATATATAAATAATTGATAATGTAAAAGGTATTTATACTGATAATGTAAAAAATATTTATATTGATAATGCATTACAATTATATCGTAAAGTTATTGTAATAATCTTTTAAGCATTATTACATTGATGTTTTTAAAATTTTTCATTGATCAAAATGGAAATTTACAAAAAGATGAGTAGATTATATTTGTACCCTCAAATGTGTTTTGGTTGCATGTCAAGTGTGAACATAAGAAAGTTTCGGGCAGGGACACGAGTAGGACCAGGTTTTGGCCTCGAAGGCGATAACTGATGGATGTGACCATAGTGACGACTGGCGATGTGAACTTTGTGTTCTTCCTGTGGATAGCCTTTCTGTGTAACATCAGTCCCATCATTTGATTTCAGGCGTATACTTTCTTATGTTTGAGTGAATCATATATGTTTTATTTTATTAATTTTTATATTTTTATATTAAATAACGTATATATTTTTTTTTATATTTTATTTAATATTATTTATTATATATATATATATTATTATTTTTTATTTAATTATATTATTTAAAAAAAATATAAATAATAATATATCTCTTTTTAAAGGTTAAGAATTATTTTTTTTATTTTATTTGTAATAATAAATTTTTTTTATTGTTGCATGTTTTTTAATTAATTTTTTATTTTTTACATATTATTATTGTTGTTAGTTGATGGCCACCGTCGATCACCACCGGCTGGAGTGTACTTTCTGCCATTGGCCACCACCAGCAACTGCTTGACTACCATCGATCATCGCCTCCAGTCATCGCCTCCAACAACTGCTTGCCACCTTTTTTTTTAAATGTTATGTTGTTTATTTTTTAAAAAATTATACAATTATGTATATAATATTATTTAAAATTATATTAATTTTTATATTTTTTTATAAATAATTATGTATATAAAAAATTTTTTATAAATTTTAATTGATAATATTTATATATAATAATATTTTTTTAAAAAAATCTCTTATAATTTTTTTTCTGTGAACGTGTAAGAGATTTTAAAAAATATATGGACAATGATCGACAATGGAAGGTAGTCGACGACGAAAGATGACTGACGACTAACGGTGACAGATGGCAGAAGGTAACTGGCAGTTGAAGACGGTAGACGACAATAATAATAATGGTAGTAGTGTGTAAAAAAACACATAAAATAACAATAAAAAAATCTATAAAAAAAACTTGCTTAACTAATTTTCTGAGTCATTAATATACTTTATAATAAAATCAATAACTTAGATAATAAAGAATACTATATACCCTCTTTAAAAAGTGTATATTAAAGTTTGCCTTCATTCAATGTCTGAGCTTTTTGCAAGAATCACGTACTCCCGTCATCTTTCTGCAGATATTATATACCGCAACTCCAAGCTGCAATCACCTTCGGCTTCAATTACTGTTTTAATTTCAGTATATATATTTATTTTTATATTTAATTTAATATTATTTATTATATTTTTTTTTTTATTATTTTATCCCTCTTAATCATATACTTTAAAAAAATGTGTATAAAACCATTATTATTCTTACTGTTTTACGTGAAGCTTCAAAGAAAAACAAAAACTAAACACCAGCAATCAAATTGGCAACTACCCCTCAACCCACAAACGCCCACCCCCAACCCTCCTCAAAAAAATAAATAATAATAATACAAGGATAAAAAACAGAGGAGTAGAAAGACCACCAAATGCTTGATGAAGGATAATAATTAAGAGGCTTCGTTTTTTAGAAAAATTCTTGACATTATTATGCAGAATAAAATACACAAATTTTATACTTGATGTTTGCAGGATTTTTGTTTTTAGTATTATTAAATAATATATCCTTTCGAGTTTATTTTTACTCATTGATAATATAAGATTATGATTCAATCATATACCGCTACATCCTTTTAATAACTATGTATCTTTTTTTTTATTGCATAACTTTGTATCTTTTAATAATTTTTTAAATATGTGATGATGTTACTGAAGTTTTTTATGCTATGAGTAGACGTTAATTATAAATCCTGTATCCTTTTAATCTGCTTGGAGGAGAAAATATCCTGCACTTAACATAGTGACATTTGGCACACACTTTTAACGTGACCTCTTGTACATAGCCATAGACTTTTGAAAGATAAGAGTCCAAACGTCCAAACATCGTTGCCCCATGAGCCCATCACATGGTCCATTAAATTCAATTCAATAATGCAAGCTAGGTATCCCCAAAAAAAAAATAAAAAAAAAATCCAATAATATTGGAGAAGCCACTGGCACCTAACATTTTATCTCTCTCACTCTCACTCATTAATTTAGAAGAAGCTCACACACTCATACAAGTAATACACCATGTCATTGCCACCGGTGCCGCCATCGCCGTCGCTGGCAACTCCGCTGGCGTCGCGACCGACGGACCTCCCGATCCGGCAGATTCCGGGAACTTACGGGTGGCCGCTACTGGGCCCCATGTCGGACAGGTTAGACTACTTCTGGTTTCAGAAGCCAGAGAGTTTCTTCAGGAAGCGAATGGAGAAATACAAGAGCAGCGTGTTCCGTACAAATGTTCCTCCCTCGTTCCCTTTCTTCATGAACGTGAACCCTAACGTCATCGCCCTCCTCGACTGCAAGTCCTTCTCGCACCTCTTCGACATGGACCTCGTCGAAAAGAAGGATGTTCTGGTCGGAGATTTTGTCCCCAGCGTTGCCTTCACCGGAAACATCAGGGTCGGCGTTTACCAAGATACTTCTGAACCTCAACATTCCAAGGTACACTTCTTCTTCTTATTATTCTCATCTCATTCATTTCTTCAATTTTGTTTGTGAAATATCAAGTTGCATATAATTCCGATTGATAAATTGAAGTTTTGTTTGTATAAAAAAAAAACACTATAACATTCTTATTTTTATTCGGAAATTTCTATTTTCATGATTATTATAAAGAAGTGACATAAAAAAGGGAAGAGAATAATCAGAATATCACTTTTTTTTTTTAATATGCACAAAGCACAATAAATTTTTATTATTATTTTGTCTTTTAACGTGCCAAAAGAAATTGAAAAGAAAAAAATTGTGTTAGAAGGAAACAAAATAGATTTTATTTTTTAGCATTGTAGGGACTAGAAGTAATTGAAGTCGATTTCAAGTTGAATTTGATAGGACAAGGTGGTGGATAATACTTATATGTGCAATTTACAGCTATATCCTTTATTTTTTTTTGGTCTGCATTTACAGCTATACCCTTCTTTTTTTTTTGGTTTGCATTTATCCTGAAATTTCAACACTTGCATTTAGAAGTAGTTGCAGTGTTGTTTGATCTGGACTGGGGTGTAGTGTTAGGGCACCATGGAAATAAATATTTGGTGGTCCCAGGCTTCCATTTTTCATGTGTGTACTATGTACGATGACTGATTATTATCATGTGGTGTGCAAGAGAAGCAGAGTCAGTTTCATTTGCGCTCTTTACGCTTAGTTCAGATTCAAATACAACGGAAAAAAATAGGAAAATGTTACTATTATATTCTTTTTTAGGAATATATTATTATTTATATTATTTTTAAAAATGTGATAGAATGAAAAAAATAATAAAAAATATGTATAATAAATAATATTAAATAAAATATAAAAATAAATTTATATATTATTTGATATAAAAATATAAGAATTAAAAAAAATATAAACACATTTTAGGAGTGCAAGTTTGATCGTTTAAAATATCGGGAGAGTCATTATCATTGTTCATTTCACAGTAAACAGAAAAGACAACAAACATTGAAGCTGTGGCCCGTTTAGACGTGTTGTTCCTTCATTATCTTGTTTTATAGTTATAGTTTAGGTGGATACGCTTTATAGATCCTGTGGCTTGTTCTGTGTTAGCCTATTAGGTAGAAGCGTAGGGTAGTTGATCTTTTTTATTTTTTTGTATCTCGGTCGTCTGACCTCAGCTTGTAAGTGCATGTTTAGAAATTCATTTGCACCGCAAAACGTATGTTGGAAGACTTTAAAAGGCATGAATTATTATTTGTGTATTTTTCTTTTCAGTTGGATTGAAAATGTTCTTAAACGTACATTGAAGATAGAGTAATAATTTGTTATTTTTTTATTTAATAAAAGTATGTTAGATGATATTTTTATTTTAATTTTATTTTAAAAGTGATTTTAATTTATTATTTAAATAATATTTATTTTGTCAAATTTATTTTTGAGATAAAATTTTTAAATATAAATTACGTTACTATAAACACATTTTTAATCAAATATAAGTTTGAAAACACGTTTTCAATCAAATTTAAGTTTATTAATTCTAATCTAAACACACACTAAGTATCTTACTAATTTACTTTGTTAGTTCAGTCAAAGAAAGGTGTTGTAATGTTGACAAATATATTAAGTTACAAAAATAGTAAGAGTGAGAGAATATCATCTATATGGATTATATTGTTAATTATTAATTTTGTAAGTTGGATTACTATCTAAATTATTAATTTGAAGGCAAAATGTATAATTTGTATGAAAAAATCACAAAACAAGTAAGGAATAATATTTTTTGAATTTTAAAAGGGCAAAAAGTGTAGTGAAAAATAAGATAATAAAAGCACTAGGTATTGATTTCACTTAACTTTTACTTGATTTCATTGAATTCGTGATAATCTAATTTTAAACTCTTAATTGATGGTGAGAAAGTACTTAGTTGTTTAAAATTTAATTCTTTGGTGAGATAACTCTCTTCTAATTAACCAAATTATTAATTCTTTAGTTAGTTCATACAATTAGAGGAATAAAACATATGAATCTCAAGAAACCATACAATCAACAAAATTTATTCTTAAATCTTGTTAGATCGTAGCAACAATCACAAGAAGTAAATAGTAAAGAGAGATTTCTCAATTCACCTAATATCCAACAATTCAATTTATGGGAGATCAAGTCATAGAAGCATTAAGTACAAAGATTGAAGCTCAATTAAGAAGAATTAACCATAGATTATCAAAATCCAATTATATCAAGTTTGGTCAAGCTACATCTCTTCATAGCATGGAGAAATTTAGCTACTCATTGAAGAAAATAAAGAGAAAAATGAAAGAGAAAAAGAATAAACTCATAGACCTATGATGATGATGGCAATCTTCCTTTGAATCCTTGGGTTGAAGCTCCAAACTCTCCAAAAATGGTTGAAAAACATAGAGAACGAGAATAATAGAAAAAAACTAGATCTAGATGTGTGAAGAAGTCCCCATTCTGTCTCAGCATATCTATTTAAAGTGTAATCATATGAAAGTCATGTGGAGTTATGCATCCATGTAGAAAACCCACTTACAAATGTGGAATTCTCTATTTCCATGCACTCATTTGTTGAATTCCATCCATGTATAAATGTCGGATGTCCATGCATATGCTTGGAAGCCTATGATCCTTGTGCATTTCTCAAGTGTATTTCTATGCACATATGTAGATTTCCTAAGTACATATGTAAGATTCTTTGCTATTTGGTCATCTTGCATTTGAGCTTCCACGCACTTACCTAGAAGTCTTACGTATAATAAGTAAGAATAAAAAAAATGGTGATGGTTTGGAAAAGAAGTACAAAAATAAAAAGAATAAAGAGGTTGGGTCTCACATTTTGGAACTTCACTTTTGCACTCGAATTATTTATGTTGGGCCCAATCATAAGATTGTATGATTGTGTATCTAACTTTTGATATTATTATTCTACCCCTTTTTTCCATACCCTAACTTCATAACCCAAGTCAATCATGGAACTTTGTGCCATAAGGTGATGTCCAAGTGCATCCACCACACCTCTACGTGAAGTTCCCAAGCACTTGCGTGGGAATGGTTGCACTAAAATGGAAGATCTTTCGTCATTGTAATCACACCAATGCTTGGCTCCTGCTTTCCAAATGCCTTCCTTTGGCTCCCTTCAAGCATTGTTCTCCTTTTTTTTCTTCATAACTTCTCTTTCAATTCCTCTTTGTCTCATTAAAACCTACAAATTCACATCACTCCATGAGTCTAGAAATAAAATGTTAAAATGAATCAATTAATTTCATGAAATGCACTTAAACATAGTGAAATTAGCTATTAACTGAGAATGACTAAAGTGTAAAAAAAAAATGAGCACAACTTCTTAAGAATTATGGAGAATTTTAGAGTTAGCAATTATTTTTTAATTCAATTAAGGTTTAAAATAATTCCATTTTATAGGATTATCAGAAGGTCATCTACGTTATAATTAGAGAATTTTCAAAGATATTCTTTAAGGTTTAGTATTATGTCATAAATTTTGTTTCAACATTATGCTATTATTTAAAAAATATTTTAATAATAATAATTTAGTAGTAGAATAATTAGAAGAAAAGAAATTAACACCTAAACTAGAATAAAGCATGAATTTATGGGTAGCTCAACTAATATCTATCTCTCCTTATCTTTATGGGTTTGAGCAAGTTAAAATAAGTTTTTTTTTTATAAAAACAAGACAAATGATAAAAAAATTAGTTTTCAATGTATTAAATATTTTGTTTTTATAAAAAAATATTTTACCTTCTTTTACAAATGTCCTTAAGACAGTTATTAGTAAAATCCTATCTTTAGGCTATGATTATTATGTGACAAATGTCCGATCTTAACATCGTTATTAGTTATTTTTTATTTTTTCTAATATTCAATAAAATCTCCTTCAAATAATACATAAAGCAATCAATTTGTAAAATTCAATTCATAATTATTTAACATTAATTTTTAGCAAAGTCAAGTAAATTTGAATTACATGTATTGGATGGATTACACTTGATGAATTTGTAATTACAAATGAGTAATGATGATTTGAAATCTTCATCGTCCATAACAAAACAGTAATTAAGGGTCATTAATCAGTAATACTAATGGCCATTCACTTGCACAACAGGTGAAGAGGTTCAGCATGGACACGCTGAAACGAAGCTCCGGCATATGGGTACCGGAACTGGTATCCAACCTGGACATATTATGGGACGACATCGAATCAACACTCTCCAAATCCACATCCGCAAGCTACCTCTTCCCACTTCAGCAATTCCTCTTCACCTTCTTCTGCAAGGTCCTCGCCGGCGCCGACCCTTCCCGCGACGCCAAAATCGCCAAATCCGGCTACGCCATGCTCGACCGCTGGCTCGCCCTCCAGATCCTCCCCACCGTCAGCGTCGGCGTCCTCCAACCCCTCGAGGAAATCTTCCTCCATTCCTTCGCCTACCCTTTCCTCCTCGTCAGTGGAGACTACAACAACCTCTACAACTTCATCAAACAACACGGTAACACCCTAATACTAATAGAGAAAAGTGCTTGCTTACCATTTTACTTATTATCAGTTTAACACCCGTTAATGACATAAAATTTTAATTAACACACTAGAAATTGATTATCATAATTTGAAATTTGATAATCAATTATTGTTAAGTAAACAATACAAGTTGTTAACAAAAAAAAAATTATACGTAGTCAACCGATATAAAGATGATGTGCAAATATTGTTAATATGACTTTTAGGATTAAACATAGAATTGAAATTTAATTTTTTATTTTTAAAATACTATTTAGAATTAAAATTATAATTTTATAAAATTAAAAAGTAATTAAGTTAAATTTTTTTATTCTTAACATATATTTATAAGAATTATTAATTTTATAATTTAAAAATTAAATTCTCTCTTTATATTTATTTATAAATAAATTATATTTATTAAAATTTATATATTTATATAATTTTTTTATATTTATAATAAAAATTATAATAATAGCATTTTTTAAATAAATTTTTATTTATGAAAAAATATGATTATAATATTATAAAAATATTGTTGTATAAATATTTTTATTAATTTAAATTTTATAAATAATATTTTAATATTTTAGACTTTTAAATAATAAAATTATAATTTTTAAAATTATAATTTTTATCTGAATTTTCAATAATTTTAAATATAAAATTTAAGATTTTAAATTAATTTCAATTATAAAAAATTTAAAATTATAATTTAACGTTTCAATTTTAATTTTAATATCTAAACGGATTTTACAAGTACTAAAAGTTGTACTGGAAGCTTGTGAAAAAAAAAATATTTGCACATCCTTGTACTTACAGTAATTTTACATTAGTTAATGATGTAATCACGTAACATATTTTAATTAACTGGCTAGTAATCAATTAGTACAATATCATAAGGTTGCTATTTTTTTTTTTTTGTGTACATGATAAGATAAGATTAATGTTAACTAAACAATAAACTAAAGAGTAATGTTGATACTATTACATCATGTACCCTTCTAATCATGAGGAACAAAAAATAAAAATTTAATCTCTGCTTAATTTTATTTGATGGCAAATAAACAATAACAGGCAAGGAAGTGATAAACAGGGCTGAAATCGAGTTTGGGTTGAGTCAAGAAGAGGCCATCCACAACTTGCTCTTCGTGCTGGGTTTCAACGCGTTCGGTGGGTTCACGATTTTCCTTCCGAGTTTGATAAACGCAGTAGCGAGTGACTCGACCGGGTTGCAAGAGAAGCTGAGGAAGGAAGCGAGGGAAAACGGCGGGTCAACTCTGAGTTTCGACTCGGTCAAAGAGATGGAGCTGATTCAGTCGGTGGTTTACGAAACCCTACGGTTGAACCCGCCTGTTCCGCTGCAGTACGCCCGGGCCAGGAAGGATTTCCGACTCACTTCGCATGATTCGGTTTTTGATGTCAAGAAGGGAGAGTTGCTGTGTGGGTACCAGAAGCTGGTGATGAGGGACCCGGTAGTGTTTGATGAAGCGGAGAGTTTCAAACCGGACCGGTTCACCAAGGAAAAAGGGGCCCAGTTGTTGAACTATTTGTATTGGTCCAATGGGCCCCAAACCGGGTCTCCGAGCGTGTCCAATAAACAGTGTGCAGGTAAGGACTATGTGACCCTCACTGCGGCTTTGATTGTGGCTTACTTGTTTCGCAGGTACGATTCCATCAAGGGGGATGGAAGTTCCATCACTGCCCTTCAAAAGGCCAAATGAAGGGCCAGGATTGAGGATTGCCTTCTTATTACGTGTGCGTGTGTGATCTGTTGTACTTTTTACTTTTTGGAAATAGAGATGAATATAAGTATGTGTTTCAATAGAGTTTAATTATTATTTAATAACTCTTTATAAAAGAGTGTATACAAATGCAAGTTTACGTAAATATCTCTAGAATAATTATTATACACTCTTTTTAGAGATGTACATATTTTTTAAGAATGAATGATTTAGTGAGAGAAAATAATAAAAAAATAATGTATGATGGGTGTTGTGAGCTCTGGCGGATTTGGTCGTGGTTAAAGCTTTGGAAGTGGCGGTTCGCGGTGGCTCTGGCTTTTTGGAGGTAGAGGGTCGAAATTCGACTGGTGAAGAAGTAGTGGCACTTCTTGGCAAGACAGCGATGGGTCTGAGATGGCGGCAAGGTGGTTCAACTTGGACGACGGTAAAGATGAGTTCTGTTACGGTGGTGGTGGGTTGCGATGTGGTCTCGTGGAGGTTGCAGGGATGAAGCGCTCATGAAGAGGAGATGGCAATGAAGTAGTGTTGTGGGTTTGAGGTCTAATCTCTGTTGTTGTTTTAGCTTTTTATGATATTTCAAAGTCTCAGTCTCTGTCTTGTTTTATAAGGTTAAGGCTTGTTGGATTTGCCCCTTAAACGGGAAAAATGATGATTTCACGCCATTTTTAATTACTAATTATTTTGTCTTATAATTATTAAGTTTTTATAAACCTTATAAACCGCCATTTTCTTATTTTGTTTTTTGAATTGTGTGGTCCACGCCCCAAACCTCCCACGTTCCGACGTGGAGGTTAATAATTAAATGTTCGACGTGGTGCGCACGTTCCGACGTGAGGCGCACGTTCCTACGTGGGTTGGCCACGTTCGACGTGAGGTGGAGCACGTTCAAACGTTCGCAAATTTGTTATTCTATGTTGAAATTTTAAATACGTTTTATAAAACGAAAACAGACTTACCTTCTTGGGTTACACCAAAACCTTCATTATCGTTCTACATTCTGCTCGACCCCTTACGAGCGCATGAATCCCGGGGATTCGCACCCGTGCGATAAAATCTTTAATAATAAATTTTTTTCATACATATGTATGGTTTCCATCTGGTTGGTTTTGTTGGGGGTTTAAACGGGAAAAATGATGATTTCACGCCATTTTTTTCTTTTACATAACTTTTTTCATCACTTTTTAATAATTGTGATTAAATGAGAAAAAATGTTGATATGTAAATGTTGATTTTAATAATAAATTTTTTTGCATATATATATATATATATATATATATATATATATATATATATATATATATATTTTATATATATTCATATGAGATGAGTCACATTTCATAATGAGACTTATCACATGTGATTATATGTAAGATATATATGTATGTAAATTTTCTTTTTTAATAGTGTAAAAAATAGTATAAAAAGTAATGTGAAAAAAAAATGGTGACAAAATTGAAGTTGTTTAAACGCAGTTGAGGAGACAATAGCTCACAGTAACTTGTGATGGCTTGCTGGTGGGTGGTGGTCTGCATTTTGGGTGGGTTGCGCGTTCTCTATGTTTACCTCTTCAACATAGTCCCCTTCTTTCATCTGGGTCGTTCATGATTTTTTTTTATTGTTTTCTATCATATCAACGGGTATATTTCAAGGTGCTTCAATGCACCTCACAAACAAATGGTGCATGTAAGACAATCTCTATAATAAAAGAATGATACATCATACATCAATACAGCAAATTATTTTAGCTCTTAGCTTAATTACTATATCAATCCCTACTTCAGAGACAAGGAGAGGACCGGGAACCTAACTCAAGTTGGATTCATTGCACGCCTTATGCAAACAAAAAATAAGCAATAACTTCTCCGTGTTTACATTGACACATAAAAAAAATCAATAGATGACTACCGATCACATTGACACATCCTATGTGTTTACATTCTGTGTGTTATGGTGTAAGAGATCTTCCTTTATAGCAGAATCTGATTCCTTTCATAGTTCTTTTACAATGTAATTGTAAACATAATGCAAAGAAACTGAAGGATTTTGAATACATTTAAGATGACAAAATGAATATGATCAACCGGTAATGGTACTTCTACATAAGTGAACAAATAGGAAAGCCAGCACCATTGACTTGCATATTGTGGATAAGGGAATCCCATACTTTCCTTTCCCGAACAGCCCTTTCAAAAATGGCAAGTAGCATACAACCACATATGCACTGCAGAACACCTCCCCTACCCCATATGCATGCCCACTCCTAACTGGTGGTTGCCATCCCAAACAGTTGATAACCAGTGCTGTCAGTTGAACAAGCAAAATAGTTGTGCCAGGTAGAAAAATCGGAGACTCGTTGAAAATGAACCTACCGGCATTTTCATCAGCACCCTCATCAGAAGAGGGTTGTTCTTTCCTTGTTATTTCAAAGGCCGTATCAGATACCCTCAATAGCTTAAGTAGGATAATTAAAAATCCAAAAAAACATGAATTCATGGTTGTTATTCTTGCCATCCTCTGGTTGTTCCACCATGTTTGGATTGACAAACCTGATTTCAATTGCTCTGATAGAGTAGATATGTTGTAGGCTACAAGCAGAGTAACAGGGATCCACATACCGGGTTCCTGCAGGACCATCATTTACACACAATTGAAACAGTGAAAAATGTGCACTAAGCTAGAGAGGTAATTACAAGAGGTGGTTAGTTCGAACTTCGTGCTCTATATTCATAAAAAGAAACAAGATGCACTATGCCATTGACCACAAAAGGTTGAAGGTAAAAGAAAGAGGTTTAGTAAAAATTAAGTCGCTAAATCATGGATCCTTCTATATACATGTTTTTGCTACAACTTTAGTGCTATTTTTATCTGAGAAGGAGAAAAATAATGACATGTACACTTTGGAATGAAAATATTTTACACTTGCGTGGTATAACAAAAAAATGTGAGATAGTTGAAAGTGAGTGTAACTTATTTAGAGTCTTTCACCCAAAAAAAATATTTATGTTTACCTAATAAAAAAGTGAGTGTAACAAAAATGTTTTGTGCTCACCTTAAGCAAGAAATTGGAGCTGGACCAGCTGGTAATGTGCATATGATGTTAAAATGGTCAACAACAGTTCTATATAATTTGTTTTATGCTTACCTTATTAGGCAAGAAACTGGAGTTGGTAATGATGCAATAGGCAGGGAGAGCAGCATAGCAGATTTCAGGGACAGATCGTAAGGCCCAATTTGTGATCCAAATATACGC
This sequence comes from Ormosia emarginata, assembly GCA_029884605.1. NCBI lineage: Eukaryota > Viridiplantae > Streptophyta > Magnoliopsida > Fabales > Fabaceae > Ormosia > Ormosia emarginata. The sequence continues at coordinate 12,322,621 of JAQQTP010000085.1, read as the reverse complement.
CAAGCACTCTCTAAATTGGAGCTTACCAAATAGGGTGCCAAAAATTGGACAGTGCTTGCTGAGATAGATATCGAGCAACCCTGAGGCCCACCTTTTATGTTGGGCCATTTGACCTAAGTTATCTTGAGGTGTGCAGCCCATAAAGGCAATCGGATCTGTTGTACAGAGTTCAGATCTCCAACCTTTTGTATGGATTTTCAGCCCGGTAAGTACATCCTCTGATGTTGATCCATATATCCAGCCCACCTAATATTCTCAACACACAAAGAGCTAACTAGCATTTTACAACAAAACTAAATTTATATACAGCCTTTTAGTAAGCAAATAATTTAATTCCCAGGTATCTATAATTAATTCAAGCATAAGTTATACCAAAATTTTAAGATCTTATATTGATTATGACATGTTAAATATTAAAATCTTGAATTTTTTTGATCGTATTAAAATATCTTATAAATAACTTTTACGTAACTAAGAAATTATAATGTGTCAACTTATGTAAGGTATACTTTCAAGAATAAAGTATAGAGTATAATAAATTATAATAAACTTCGTATCCTACCCTCTATAATCTCTATCCCACTTACATGTGCTATGTGTGATAAAAAAAATTACAAATGTTTTGAAGGAAAATTAATATGCATTTACATGTGCTATGTGTAGGTTTGGGCATGCTTAAGAAAATTATTGTAGAGCATTTTTTTGAATATGATGAAAACCGAATATCTGGTTTTATATTTGAAAAAAAAAAATTTCTGATGGATTCCTATTTGTAGCCTTAATTTGAATGTTGTTTCTATTGCCCACCTGTTTACCCCAGGCAGTGCTGTATTCATATCCACAACTAGCAACTTCACTTGCTGCCTCAAGATCAAGAGATTTGCAAAGGTTATCATTGGAAGTAAATGTCTTCCCTTCCAATGTATTAGCAGCTGATTCGACAAACCCCTTTGAAGTTCCAAATTTTTGTATTATTTCCTTTTCTGACAATGTTCCTGCAGAAGATATATAATACTATAAGTTTTATATTATATTTCTTAGTGGGAGTTTCTATTGTCACTCCTATACTTTTAATTTTTTATTAGATAACATTTGATTTGTTTTGATCCAATAATTCAAATTAATTCATTAAATAATAAGTTAATAGAATTAAAGTTACAATAGACACCAAGAAGTGAACATAAACAAGGCTAATTAATAGGAATTAATTCTTCTATATCGTAATATATTTTGCCTCAACAATTGTATTCATTTGGGAGTTTTTGAAATCATGAGTATATAGTGAATCTCAAGTACCATTAGTTAAACAAAGATCCTTCTTTCTATTTTGAATGTCATGATCAGGAGAAAGGCCGTAAACAACTTTTCTTCTATGGAAGCAATTTGTTCCTGCGTATATGATCCCTTGAAGTCCTGCAAATCCACCTCCTATGTACTGCATTACACAAAACAATAAAAGGAGATTTGTCATTTGTTTATGCACCTGCTTATTATTAATTTACTTCTTTCTCATAAAACTTCTGTTAGCTTTCTCGGAAGGTTTTGGTCCGGTGCATGATTTGACGCACCAAAGGCAAAGCCACCAGCTGATTTCCGAAAGGATCATCCTTTAATGCATCATAGAATCGCTGGGGACATTGAGCAAATGCAACTTCTTTTTCTCCCTTTGAATCCAACAAAATGCACAGGGCGTGTAGAGCAATCTTAGGATTGTTCACATACATGTCACAATCTACGTTCAGCATGAAGGGAGCATTTGTCATCAATCCGGAGACTCTTGTCTGTTCATAATACATATGATGAGAAATTTTGGATCAAAAGGAGAAAGGTATTAATTTGTGATCATGTGAGATTTGATTTCTATAATGTTATAATGAAAAGGATAAGAACTCAAGGAATTAAAAAGAAAGCAAAATTACCAACACATTCATAGCACCGGCTTTGTAATGATGTGGATGTTCTGGCCTCTTCTCTCGAGATATGTAGACTAAGTGGGGCACCCCATCTGAAAGACCTTCTTTGTTCTCCCATATTACCTACCAACACGAAGTAAAATATTGCTTTTAGGATTCTTTCCCCTTCAAGAAATTAAGCACTCATATATTGTTACGTCTAATCAAATTTTAATGCAAAAATTAGTATCTTTTGTATTTGTCTTCTGTGTCTTCTGCTCCAGTAAGACAGAAAGCAATTCCTCAAATATGTATGATTATTATAATAACAGGATATCATTGGATTGGTAAAATTTGCATTTGAAAATTTGTTATTTATTAATGTAAATTAACAAAACTTAACATCTACAATAAGTGAATCTCCACCCAAAAAAGGATACTAACATGTCTTTATAAAAATATACAGAAAAGCATTTTCATTCATAACTCTAGCTAGCACCTCATTCTTTGAAGTTTGAGTTGTATTTATTTTCTGAGTTTTGATTTTTTTTATATATTTTTTTTCTCACATCACTTGTTACACCATTCCCAATACCATTAATCATTAATCATGCATATTTTTGACATTAACTTTCTCTCACTTAATTACAACCTATAAAAAAGGATGTGAACAGTCATACACCATTTAAAAAGACGTAAGATGATATTTTTCTTTTATTTTATATGGATAGAACATGATTACAACTCTTATCTAATTTGTTGTCACGTGTACATTATCCATTTAATCTATTATCATGTTTTACTTTCAATCTCATTTAATTAAATTAATAGATATATGACAACAAATTAAATAGATAATCAACACGTGACAACAGATTAGATGAGAATTGGAGGGAGTTCCTCCAACCAGAATTGGAGTCTAAGTTTTTTGCATTTTCCATTGATTTTAATCAAGAAGAATTTGAAACCCACTTTTAAAATATTTTTGTCAAATTTGGATATAAATATTTTCTTTAGCTGCTAAACTTTCTGAATCTGCAATTTGAATATTTACAATAATACTTGATTTACCTTAATTATGGTTGGATGATTTCTCAGCTGTGTTTTTGAGAAGACTGCAAATTCTCCGACGAGCTGACACAGAATCGATTCTTGGTCTGCATTTTGAATTTTACGGCTAAGTTGCTCATATTCTTCCTGGAAATTCAAAAAAACACAAACAGACATTTCCCACAAATTATCACGCCTTATCCCAAACAAGGCGTTAGTTTACGCCGTACACTCTAGCAAAAACTTACCCTATGTTACATTGGCAATAAGAATATTGAGATTTGAAAGCTTGCACCAAATTAATGAGCAGTGTGTAAATTATTCTCAGCAAAAAAATAAGAAAAATAGAGTAGGGAGTAAAAATTGTTGCAAGGTATACTATATATAGTACTTAATTACCTTCATTCTTAACCATTCTTCTTTAAATTCTGACAAGTCATTGTTGTTGGTCGTGGCCTCATCTAAGAAGTATCTAAAGGGTGCTCTAACTTGTATGTTGTACTTCTTACAGAAAGGTACCCAAATCTTAGCAAATTTGGAAGCTTCTACAAGGGCATAGAAGGTAAGAGGAGAGCACCCATCATCAGAAACATAGCAAGCTAGCTTGTTTGCTGGGTAATCAAGCGCCAATAGAGACAGCACAGTGTTCATTGTGATGATGGGTGGTTCAAGCACTGGATCTGCCGTTGTCACAAACATGTCCACTAGTGGAAGCTCAGGTACCCTGTTGATATATATATAGACATGCATATATAAGCACGCTAATAAGCAAAAACAAGCATTTAATACGTGCAAAATTTCAGCTATAGCTAGTAGTAAATACTAAATACTAATAGTACTAGAAGTAGAAGACTTCATGTGGGAATGAGGCATCATAGAGTATAGCTTGACTTAATTGAATTGGAGAAGCATTAATTATCAATTTTGAATTATTAGTTGATTAATGGCATCCAGCAAGGTATTAGCAAGATACCGAAGCAAGAGACGGTCTAGGTGGGTTTTGGTGTGTGCAGGAGTCCACTTGGTGCTGATGGTCACAACCCAAGTGAAGGTGAACCATGACTCGCATAGGAAAGCAACAATCCAAGGGAAAGTGTAGTGGTTATGGGAGATAACACGGTAACCAAGAAGCATGAGAAGGAGGAGCAAAATCATGGAATCCATCACTCTTGAAAAGGTGTGCTTTACCCAAATTTTTTCATAGAGAGGGAGGGTATTTTGATTGGCCATTGAGCAAATCATTCAGAAACTCAAACCACAAATGGGTGTTCGTTTACCGTAGCTAACGTGCTTCTTCATGCTCCGGGGAAGTGTCCCTTTTAAAGCCAAATATTCATGGCTAATCAGATGATTGGATTTGAACTCGAGTGATGAAGTACTATATAAAAATTAAAAATTGAACAGGTGAGCCAACTTTTCTTGACATGACTAATGCTAATTTAACAACATGAAAAGCGACAGATAATAAAAACAGTTTTTGATATGCCATTGCATATATTTTAAAATCAATTATAATTTTTTCATCACATTTTTTTATATTATTTTATATACTATTTTTCATATTATTAAAATTAATATTTATATATTAATATTTTTTATCACTTAATTACAATTATTAAAAAATAATATGGAAAAAAGATAATATAAAATCTTCATTTTCCTTTTAAAATCTAACAGTACATTACTTACACATCCACTCTTCAATCTGAAAACTGTAAGTCTAGTATTTCTATTTTCAACACTTACAAACACCTCATGCATCTTTATTAGTTAATAAAGTACAAAAATATTAACTTTACTGTTAACCAATCTCCTAAAAGTAAATTTACATTATTCATCTAATTAAAATATATCTAATTTTCTTTAACTTATTTGTAAAATTATTTTGTATGTCACAAAAATATTATAATCACATATAATATAATTTGATATCTCTTTCTCATATTAATATACAATATAAATATAATGTATATATTTTATATATATAAAACATTTCTCAAGTAGAAAATAGATTGTTTTGTATCTGTAAATTGTCACAAACAAGAAAAATTATTCTATATTACTCAAGTAATAATAAGAAAAATGAATTTTGCAAAGAGTTATTTATTAAAAAAATTAAAATAATTTTTTATTAAAAATAAAGTATTTAATATATTAAAAATTAAAATTATTTTATTTTTTATTTAATTTTTTAATTTAATTTTCTTGATAAGTGCCTTTATAACACTTGTTAAAAAATTATAAGAAAAAAATTTAAAATAAATTTATTTTTAAAGTGAATAAATAAAAATATATTTATTTTTAATTTAATTTAAAATATATTAAAATCTTAATTTATTAAAACTTAATAGTAGATATATTTTTTTTTAGTTATTTTTAAAAAATATTATTACAATAATTAAAATGTATTCTAAAAATTCTTTTATTTAAAATTTGTGTAAAAATATTTAAAATAAATAATAAATATCTTTTTATAACTTGTATCTATTGAATCTATTCTGCTTCATAAGCACGCATGATTTCTCAGACAAAACCATGGCCCATGAAAATTGCGCTGACAAAATATAAGTGGACAAAATATACGAGGACAAAATAGACTTCTCATTTAATAAAGAAAATGATATTCTTACGTCATTTTTTATTTTACATTTATTTTTATATTTATTTTAAATGAATGTGATTAAATAAAAAATAAAAAAATAAATATAATAAATGATATTAAAAAAATATAAAAATATATATATATATATATATTATTATTTATGATTAAAAAATCAAAATTATTTAATAAATGACATTATATACCAGGGCACAATATATGCAAATCATTGCAGACGAGAGAGATTTAGTTGTTCTATGAACATGAATTTTTTTTTTGTCTGTATTATTAAGTATGCGCTTTATTAATTATAATATTAAAGATTTTTTTGACAAAAATATAATTAAATTGAAAGAATATGATAATTCACAAAATTAGTATAATTCAGAATCAATATCAAGTAAGAAGGAAATGAAAAATCTATTCCTCCGAAAACTCTTCATAATTTCAAGAATAATTTTAAATATTTTTATCTAAATTTTTATATTTTTTTATTAATTATTAAATATTTTTATATTTTTAAAATATTAAATATATTTATTTTTGATTAAATTTTTATTTTAATTTTTAAAATTATATATACTAATTACATTCGTTTTTTGAAATATAAAAATTTTATTTTAATTTTTAAAACATTAATTTGTACTATTTATTTAGTCTTTTAAATTTATCACATTAATTTTTAATAAAAACAAAACTAATTATAAAAATTAATGTTTTAAAGATTAAAATAAATTTTTTATATTTTAAAAATAAATATAATTGATACATATAATTTTAAAGACTAAAATAAAAATTTACTTTTATATTTTTAGTTAATATTATAAAAATTATTAGAAAGAATTTTCATTTCAATACAAACAAAAGCATGGCTCTGACGAACTACCGGACAAGGAGCAGGGTATCTCTCTTCTTTTTATGGGGCATTGGTCTCAAGCGCTCGAGAGGGGCATGTTTGTTTCAGATTATTTGGAGTATCTAACAACTTTTTTTCAATAAAAGCTGTTCCTATAATAATGGCTAGTGTTTGGAGAGGAAAAAAGTTATTGATGGGCAATTGTTGTACGGTAACAGGTTAAAATAAAAAACAAAAATTTGAACTATGAAAAAAAATTGTTAAGATTATTTTTAATAGTAATATATAAATATTATTTTATTTTTAATTAAATATTTTTTTTAATTAAATATTTTTTAATTATTTATATTTATTTTGATAATTTAATGTATAATTTTTTTTATATTATTTAAATAAAATAAAATAATTTAAAATTATTTTTTAATTAATAAATCTAAATATAAATATTTTTTTATAATCAATTATAACAAAATAAAATTAAATAATAATTAATTATTAAAATAATTTAATTTTCACAATCATTCTAAACATACACTTAAATACTTGAGAGTCGAGTCATAACCAGAATTTTAATGTGGGATGCGTAGCTTTGGATGGTGTGGAGAAATATAAGTACATATTTGACATGTTATATTAAATAAAATAAAATAAATTAATATAATATATTATAAAATTATTTTATGTTAATATTATATTATATAAATTTATTTATTAAATTTTTTTTATATATTAAAATATTAAATAATTTAATTAAATTTTAGAATGAAATTAAATTTAATTAAGTTTTAATATATAAATTGTTATAAAAAATTTTATTATAATTTTAAATATTTTAATATCTTTTAACTATTACGTATTAAATTTTATATTATTAAATTTTATACTATTAAATTTAATATTATTAAATATAATACTATCAAATTTTATTATATTCTTTATACTAAACGAGCCATAAGTTAAAGTGTAACCAGAATTATTCTTTTGATTAATACCATGTTGGGTAATGGGAGAGCAACTTGCTCATCTCACTGCTTTCATTGCCAACTCACTCGTGTATTATTTTTAATGAATTTTGTTAACTAGTGCAAATTAAAAATAACTTAATATTTTTATTTAAATTTTTAATTATTAAATAATAATAAGTATTTTTGAGTTTTTAATATATTTAAATATATATATTTTTCTTAACTAATATCATTAAAACACTTGTTAGCAAAATATATTTTAAATTAATTAATATACTAAAATTAGAGGTAAGTTATTGGACTTATTTATTTTGTTTACATGTCCCAATTTCTCTACTCCATTTACGAGATGTGTAATCATCATTTATTGAAATTACCAACATTATAATTATAAACATATTAAAACTAGATCTAAGTTATATACCGACTATTTATTGTCAGACTATTTTATTCTACACACATTACGGTAGCTTAATTCGACTGAAACTACCAAAACTTTACTGAATCCACTTAAAAAAATGCTTAATTTAAGCGAACCTACCTAAACTTTACTAAATCCGCTTAAAAAATTGAGTAAATAAAAAGAAATAGGGATTTGCTGCTTTAAGCTCAAGCGCTCCAGCATTTGCAGCTTTGATAAATTCCTTTTTTGTTTTTTTAATTAACTCACTTATCTCTATGCCAATTTCTTTTTGATCTGATGGCTAGAAACCTCGAACTCATAAACGCTCGATCGTTTGCTAGCAACTCTCAAAGAAAAAAATGTTTTGTGCTCACCTTATTAGGCAAGAAATTGGAATTAAATTAATAAGAGTTAGAGGAGTAATAAGCGAGTTGTATTTAAAAATAAATAAAATAAAAATTTAAAAAAGACTAATTAAGATGATTTTTCAGTTATAATAATGTTTAATGATTAATTTTATAATAATATCTATATAAATACTCGGTAAATGAAGTTTTTTTAAGTCAACAACCTGAAGTTGGTGATGACGAACTAGGCAGGAGAGCAGCATAGCATATTTTAAGGACAGATCGTGTGGCCCAATTAGTGATCCAAGTATAGGCAAAGCAATCTCTGAAATTGGAGCTTACCAAGTAAGGTGTCAAAATTTGGACAGCGCATTCTGAGAAAGATATCAAACAACCCATACTATATAAACTGATGCTGCACACGGGCTTGGATAAACTCGATTATCCAATCAACTCAATCCAATTCAATTTTATACTTTTGAATTAATTTGAGTTATCAAGTCAGTTCAGATAAAATTTGATTAACTCGTTCAACAGTTAATTCAGGTGACGGGTTCATATATACAACTCGTAAATTCGATCTGACTATCCAATAACCCAAAATAAAATACTGTCATTTTGTGTCATTTACATATATTTTTAAATGCTATTTGTTCATTTTCCAATTTATCTTTCACATTTCCAATCTTCTCGATCCTGAACCCTAACTCCCTTCCTTACCACCTTCATTTGTCCTTCATAGTCCCCACCATGATATAGACAGGTCACATTTGATCAGCCACCATGAGATTCAGATAGCTACGTCGTTGCTTTGCGTCGTTGCTTAGCGTCGTTGGGTGAGGTGAGACACAGATCTGGTGGATGGGTGCTTCTGCACCGTTACTCGACCACTACGATTCGCGTGTGCCAGTACGACATAGATCTGGTCGATGAGTGCTTATGCAAGCTCAGATTTGTTGCAGGTGCTTCTAAATCTGGTGAACGATGACTAGTGCTTCTAGATCTGGTGAACGACGATTGGTGCTTATGGATCTAGTGAATGGCGGTTGGATTTGATTGATGAGTGTCGATGGGTGCTTCTGTCATTCTGCTATCCCAGACACTGTGACAGTGTCAAAGTTGGTGGCGGTGGTGAACAATGTCGAAGTTGGTGGCAGTGCTTCTGCCATTCTTACTCTTCATATTTTTATTTATTTATTTTTACATTTTTTGAGTTATCCTTTGTGTGTGGGTTGATTGAAAGATAAGAAGACACAACCCGATTATCCGACCTGAACCAACCCGTCTACATATCAAGTTAGTTTGATTCAGGTTATCCCAAAAAAAAAATTCTAAAATCGACCTAACCCAATCCGACTTCAGCTAATTGGTTTGGACTTGATTTCCCTTAAATTCGACCCTTATGCAGTCTTATAAACTGGACAACTCCTCTGTTGAGCCATTTGACCTAGGTTATTTTGAGGTAAGTAGCGCATAAATGCCATCGAATCTGATATAAAAAAAAAAAATTGAACCAAAAACCTAAAAATTGAACAAAATTAAATAAGTTTGGTTTTATTTAGTTTTTTTATAAAAATTAAATCCAAAATTAAATCTGTTTTGTTTAGTTTTTTATTTTTATTTATGAAACTGAACCAAATCATACAAAACTAAATTTATATATATATATATATATATATATATATATATATATATATATATATATATATATATAAATAAAAATAATTGAACCAAAAACAAAAATTGAACAAAATTAAATAAGTTTGGTTTTATTTGGTTTTTTTTATAAAAATTAAATCCAAAATTTAATCTGTTTTGTTTAGTTTTTTATTTTTATTTATGAAACTGAACCAAATCATACAAAACTAAACTTTTGTATGAATATATTTTAACTTATCGTTGTTTGTATGATGCTTTTTAAACTAATCATCAAAAGGAAAAAAAATGAAGTTATGTTTGAATTTATTTAAGAAAAAAATATTTGATAAAAAATCGATTAGACTAAACTAAATCAAATTGATTTAGATTTGGTTCTCTAATTATAAATAAAACAATCGGTTCCATTTTAAATCAATTAGTTTGATTTAATTCTTTTCTCTTCAAACCCAAATCAAAACTCACTTACATCCACATCAATTAGTTCACACCTAGACGCTTTGGCCAAAACTTACAATAAAACTATTCACACTCACTTATACATATATCAGCTCATTTATGCATAATTTTTATTATATAATTATAATTAATTCCACCTCATTTTCTACACAACTACACTTTGATTCTGCTATCTATGTTTGATGTATTTGCACCCAAAAGCTATGTAACTAGCATTATTCTAAAACTTATTCCCTCTCACGTTGGCAGAAAGAATATTGAGTCGAGACCTTATACCAAATTAATTCTGTAATCAATGAACGGTTTAGCACCTAACAATTACCTTCAATTTTTGGTAGACGAAGTGGCTAATAGTAACAAATTACCTTCATTCTTAACCATTCTTGTTTAAATTATGGCAAGTCTTCACTGCTGTTGGTCGTGGTCTCATCAGAGAAGTATCTAAAGGGTGCTCTAACTTGTATGTTGTACTTCTTACAGAAAGGCACCCAAATCTTACCAAATTTAGAGGCTTCCACAAGGGCATAGAAGGTAGGAGGTGAGCACCCATCATCAGAAACATAGCAAGCTAGCTTGTTAGCTGGGTAATCAAGTGCCAAGGCCCAATAGAGACAACGATGTTGACTCTGATGATGGGTATAATTGTCAAAACGAGCTGGTCCGATCCAAAACGATTGTCTCTGATGATGGGTATAACTATCAAAATAGGCTGGGCCAGTCTGAAGTCGGGTCATTTTCGAACCAGACCAAATCGGACTATGTGAATTTCGAGTTAATACTTTGTTAGTCTAGTCTGTTCTTATGTAATGTAAACGAATCGGATGTTGTGAGCTGAACCAAGCTAATGCGGGCTATTTTTAATTTCGAGCTAATATTTTATTAACTTAACACGCTCATTTTATTAGACTATTTGGATTGATCTATTGGATTTGACCTATTTTAACGACTTTAATGAACCGTGGCTCAAGCACTGGACTGTGACTCTATTTATAGTAGAGTGCAGAGTGTATAATGCAAGTGTTTAATTATTATTTAAAAACTACTTATAGAAGAGTCAAGACAGTATAAATGCAAGTTTATGTGAAAATCTATATTTATTGGATCACATACCAGCAGTTTGAAGAGGGAAATATCTTATAAGAACACCAGCTTTGTCTACCAAAAAAATAAGAAAACCAGCTTTAAATGTTAAAATTGGATTAAAAGCTCAGCTCCTCAAATTCTTCAGTACACTAGTTTGATACAATGAGTTTTATGACATAACTGACAGTATGATACATCAATCAATTAAATTATTTTAACTCTTGGCTTAATTACTAGATCCATCCCTAATTCAGAGACAATGACGGGACCTACTTCCAGTTGGATTCATTGCACACCTTAGGCAAACAAAAATAAAACCTTTATTGTACTATGCTATACTTCAATGAATAAGCAATTTCTTATGTAAAAAGTTTATAACAAACATTTAACAATTTCCGGCTTTCAACAGTAGTACATGTGTAATAAATACCCAAGAATGGAGGTTAGAAATACAACAGCATTTGCTTTGGCTTTTTACAATTTTGACTTTTCATGAATACCTTACTTTTATATGGGACTTATGATGATTTGCTATTACCGCATTTTAAAATCACTTCGCTGAAACTACTATGCAACAATCACTCCATGGAGGCCATACCATGTTTAAGAAGTCTGTACTTTCCCTTGTGACTGAAAATGAGATTTGGCAACCCCTTCTTTCCATCCTTTCTGACGAGCTCTCAGTTCCCACAACACAGTAAGCTTCTTCTGAGCCACTAATGCCATCTCACCTTTTTCCCTTGCCTCCTCGCATGTCTCCATCCCTGAATTACACTTGTCTGCTTCCTTTTGATACTGAGATGCAATCTTCTTAGCCTCAAGCAGGGCCATGTCAGCACGTTGCTGATTTTCCACAGCTTTAGTTTCCCGTAGCTTTAGTTCTTCTGACAATAGCTCCGCAAAATTCTTCTGTGTGTCTGCATTCACCTCAGGGTTGTGCTTTGCACAATCTAAATAACAAATAATCAAGAAAAGAAACAACAGTTGGTAAAAGGTGTTGAATCTTAAAAACATAAATAAAAATAATATTTTTGTGACAATACAACTGCAGACGAAATAAAAATTCTGTTATTGAGCTTTCATGTCATCTTCTAGCAGAGACTTATCCAGTAAAAGACTAAAATTTCTTATTCATGTTGGAAGTGCTACCTCACACCTGAACCATGAAGCAACAAGAAACCCAAGCAACTTCATTCATTATTTAAACTTGAGATTATACGTTGCCTCACAGAGCAATATTTTTGCAACACTAGCTAGGTACCAAAATTTTGTTTAGCACTGGGTAGTGAGTACTAGATTGACATAAAACAAAAGGCTAAGCTACACATAGTCCTACATCAATAGATTTTTTGAACACAAGAAAATAGGTCAAGAATGAGTCTTTCTTTTCTTAGAAAGGGAAAACACATAGAAGGCACATGAAATTTGTGATCCCGGAAGTTGACCCAATCTAACGAGAAACAACAAGCTAGCTTACTGCTTAAAGTGAGAGTAACTATGTTACTTCAGCTCCTACCATCATGCAAATGTGCATTACATAGAGTCATAGAGAGGTCATAATAATAAAGAAAGGGTTACTTATGTATACTACATGATACGAATTATATTAGTTAGTTATATAGTTACATTGGTAGTTAGTTAGTTAGTGAGCATAATTGTATAAATAAGTCTTAGATGGCTAATGTAACTCATTAGAGAGTTGTATCTTTTGGATGAACATTGTTCATATTGGAGTTTTCTCTCCTTGACTCAAAGGAAGGAGAAATCTGGTTCTATCACTACACCAACTGAGATATTTCACTGGAGTTCATTTAGGATACAGAAACCAACCTCCGAATGAATTGTTGCTAAGTCCTGCACAAATACAGATAAAGAAACTGAAATAAGCACATGTTTGATTTGTAGTTAGATCAAGTGAAAGGAGCAACAACAATCTTGAATTGGGACTAGAATTGCTTAGACAGTACCAAAAATAGAAGAAATAATTTACAAATTTATTAGCGATAACCAAAGGCATTAAAAGTGATCAAAGGTTATTTGTGCTTAGGTTAATATCTAAGCAAGGATAATATGGCTCATCAAGTTGCAGTGCATGTGATGGTCGCGACTTTTAATTGCTTTTAGTTAGATGAACAATAGGCAATTTGCATATGAATAAGTTCTTTTTCTAATATCAAATTAAAAGCTTTGGTTAAGTAGAACAGAGGGGGGAACAGTAGATTGCGTTTTTTACAATTGTGAAAGGCACTCACAACACAACCATTTCAGACACTGACGATTCTCATCACTTCATTAAGACTTTACTCTTAGCATTGCTCTAAGAACTGTGCTAGTCAGTCCCCTTGGATGATCATGAAAAGTTTGAAACCTACACTTGTCAACTGAAGTCTCACAAGAAAACCCTAGCATAGTGTTATAGAGAAGAAAAACATGCGCAGTTCTATCATTAGTTTCGTCCTCAATGCTATGTCACAGTTGCATTTCTCACGTTGTATAACCAAGCCTTCCCAAGAAAAGGTTTGACAGAGGCAATTAACAGTATTTTTTTTCATCACATTACTCATATAGAAGGTTAAGGATTAACTATGGGAAGCTATAGCCTAGGGATGAAGAGATAATGCCATGTGCATTGCATACCACTTAAGACTGTATTAGAAATTGCTTATACCTGTGGATTATTCGTGACACGTGATTCAATTTTAATTCATGATTTTTGAATTATTGAAGCAGCCATCCAATCCAAATATGAAGGAGCAACTTATGGCAGTTATTAATAAATAAAAAAAAACAGTATAGAAGCAGATCTCATAAAGTTTCTATATTTAGATCCAAAGTCGAACCAGTTAAGAATTGAAAAACATGGGTAGGCCTTGTTATTTGCAGGAAAGAGCAAATTGATGAGATCTTGAACTTTAGAAATCCAGCAGGTGAAGAAGTTATAAAAAGAAACACATAAACCTCCTTGTAAAAAAGGAAAAATGAGGAATTGATAGCAAAGTTGTAAAATTTGAGAAGAGATCTGAGAACCCAGAGAGGGAAATAGAGATAGAGAATGAGGAAAAAGAATACCTTGGGGAATAGAAATGATGGGGTGGGAAGAGCAATCACAGAGGCAAGGAGGGCATGCAGAAGAAGAGTAGTTGAGTGCAGCTACGGCTTCTATGAGATGCCAGTAGAGAGGGGGACCCAGAATGTAGGCTGCAATGCAGAGCGCCACCAACCCCAAACCCACCTTCATTATAACTGGACTACAACTCATATCTCTCTCTCTCTCTCTGAGAGATGGTGCAGAGCAGTGCAGGAATCAAGTGCGGTTCTATAGAGAGAGAAAGAAATGGGAGTGTGTGAAAGGAAATGAAGTTTACTTGAAGGTTATAGAAGTCGGCAATGGCAACTGGTAAGAAGCTGCTTCTGCTGCTGACTCTTCTTCACTCTTCACTCTTCACCCACTTCTAAATGATAAATATTTTAACTTTAAATTATGCTTGATTTTATTTTAGGAAAATGTTAATTTTACATATTTTTAGTGGTATATTACTATTTATATTTTTTTTAAGAAATGTGATTAAGTAAAAAAGAATGATAAAAAAATTTGCATGATTAATAATATAGAAAGAAATGTAAAAAGTGATGTAAGAAAAAAAAAAATTAGAGTTGTTTATTTTAAACTCAAATATTTGATTTGTATATAACAAAAAATATTATTTTGATTATATTTAATTATATTTTATTCTTTATATAGATTATCTCTTTTATAAATAGAGAACCTTATGTACACATAAATTATTCAAAAATATATAGATTATTTAGTGTCTTTATGTTCTCCATCTCCATTCTTAACATGATATCATAAATTATTTAGTGTTTCTGTGTTCTTCGTCTCCATTTCTCTTTTTCGCTATGTAGAGTTCGTGAAACTCGTTAGAATCGTTACTAATCACCATCAAACTCATATTTAGTTTTGTTGTTTTCCTCATCTTTGTCTCCTCTCATTCTTCTCTTTTTGAGTTTTGAAATGTTCTCTTCCAATCTTGATGGATTTGTTGATAGCCCGCTTTTCTGATGCGCTCTTGATCAGTTCCGTCTAATTCAACCTGAAAGATTAGTTTTGTCTCTGTTGTTCCAACCTCTGACCAATCCCTTATGATCTAGCCTAAAAGATTGGCTTCATCTTTGTTGTTCCAACTAAATGCAAATTGGTTCTATCTCAAATACATATTGACTCTGTTCCCATTGTAAATTTTTTCAAATGCAAATGATTCTATTTCAAATGTAATTTGAGCAATTTAGCTTTTTCAAAATCTTTACGTTTGGAATATTTTTAGTTTATTTTATTTTTATGTGTCTAATTATAACAAGTTAATAACTTTAATTTGAAAGAAAATGTTAAAATATCTATAACATATCTCAAAATTAAATTAGACTTAATTTTATATTATGTTATAATATTTAATTTATACATAATTAGATATACTATTTTATTATATTTAATTATATTTTTATCTTTCTATAAATGTTCTCTACTATATATAAAGAATCCTATTATATACACTAATTATTCAAAAATATACACTTTCTATGTATTTTCCGTCTCCGTTCTTAACATTTTTTGTGTCTATTTTATTTTTTTTCTTGTATCCTTGTTTTTTTTTTTTGGGTATAAAATATCCCTTTTCATTTATTGGAGTTTTCACTAACACTGCCAGTCTGCCACTTCTAGTCCAGGCCTAATTTCTCCCATTCTGTTACAAATGCAATATAGATAGAGTTACGTTATTTATGTAACTAAACAAAAAAAAAAAGATGCCTTATTTACACAAATAAAATATTTCGGAATTTTTACATAAATTCTATCACAACCATTTATTTTTACTTTTCTTTTTTTTCTCTCCTTATTTCTTTCTCACATCCAATGGACATTATATCACCTGTGAAATTTCTATGCAGAAGGTTTTTGTGCAAGAAACATTTCAGATGTAGATATCTAAAAGTCTATATCATATTAATTTTATATGCTAATATCAAAATAAATTGTTCAAAAGCATTTTTGGATGACACGAAATTCTTTTCAGAAACTGTTTAATCTCATAATTGAATCCCAGCTAACATATAATAATAATAATAATAATAATAATAATAATAATAATAATAATATAATATGTTTATTTTTTTAGCTGAAGATAAAATATATTAATTATGAAAATCACAATCTAACAAGGAAACAAGGAAATCTGATGGGTGGTCAATCCACAAGTCAGAATCCATCTCCACTCCTCTTGACAAAATGCGCAATGGCCACCAAATTACGAGTCCTAGATGCATAATGACATTGAAATCTATGAAACCATGAATCATAAAGAAAAATGTTGTTAAATATCGACCCATTATACGAGAAATCTACTAATCCTTCTTAATAAACATGGCTAACATCCCTTCTAAAAGTGTAAAGGATACAGCATAGTTGTTAGTTATTGTTGTTAAAAGTTAGTTAGAATTCTGTTAAAGTAATTAGTATTCAGTTAGTATGATATAGTTGTAAAGTGATATAAAACCTTGCACTCCACTGTATTACGATCAGTCAATCAATTCATTTTGTGAAATGTCTTTACAGAAATCTCTCTCTTTGTTTCTTCACATTTTTTCAAGCTTTCTCTCATTTTTTTCAACTTTCTTTCATTTTCTCCAACTCAGGTTCTGATACCTTTCACGGTATCAGAGCTTCAGTTTTTCATGGATACTTTTTTCAATTCTTCCGTTGTGCAACCTTCTTCCTCAACTCAGTTTACGCTACACACCTTTTCTAACCCAGTATCAATCAAACTTGATGAAGATAATTTTCTTCCTTGGAAGCAACAAGCTATGGCTACTATTAAAGGTCACAAGCTTCACAAGTTTATTACTGGTGCATCAATTCTAAGAAAGTGTTATACTGATGAAGATCAAGCGAATCAGAACCTGAGTGATGAATATCTTAATTGGGAGCAACAAGATCAACTACTTTTATTTTGGCTACTTTCTTCAATGAATAAATCATTTACTACAAGAATGGTGGGCTATGAACACTCGTATCAGGTTTAGCAAAAGTTAGAAGAATTTTTTACTTCACAAAGCAGAGCTAAGGTAAGGCAGCTTAAACTCAAACTGAGAAATACCAGAAAAGACTCTTCGATAGCATTATATCTTCTTGAAATTAAGAAAACAGTAGAAACATTAGTCTCAATTGGGTCACCTATTGATGAATCAGAACATGTAGAAGCCATCTTAGATGGTTTAATAGAAGAATATGAATCATTTGTTATAGAATTGTTTCAAGATCAGATTCAATAAGTGTTGGACAACTTGAGGCACTTTTGATGGCTCAAGAAGAAAGAATTGAAAGATTCAGGAAAACTGAGGTCAGTTTAGTTCAAGCTAATGTAGTGCAATCTGGACAAAGAAGAAAATCTTTCAACAGTAATGGTCAGAGATCTCAAAGCTACAATCATGGTAACAGTAATGGCAGGTTTGGTTCGAATTTCAGAGGTCAATCCAATTTTTTCAATTGAGGCAGAGGTGGTAGAAATGGTGGCAGATTCACAAACAAAACAACATGTCAATTATGTGGTAGAAATGGTCATCTTGCCTTACAATGCTGGTATAGATTCTATCAAAATTTTAATGGTTCTTCTCAAAGTCATAATACCACTAATCTGCCTCAGAATCAGCATCTTTCTCCAACTGCTCATTTAGCTACAAGCACTGACTTAGCTACTCCAACAACTCTCTTTGATTCAAACTGGTATCCAGATTTTGGAGCCAGCCACCATCTTACACCAGATTCTTCCAACTTGTCAACAAAAATGGATTATGGTGGCACAGAACAGGTTATTGTAGGTAATGGATCAGGTTTGTTGATTTCTCAAATAGGGCATTCCAAGTTTTCATCTTTTCCTGCTTCTCGAGCATTTTCTCTAAACAATTTGTTACATGTTCCTTCTATCACAAAGAACTTGCTTAGTGTCTCTCAATTTGCAAAAGACAATGGTGCTTTCTTTGAGTTTCATGCTAACACTTGCTTTGTCAAATGTCAGGTTACCAAGGAGATCCTTCTCCAAGGAACCATTAAGAATGGCCTTTATGAGAATTTCCACTTGGTTTCATCTACTGCTCAAATTCAATCCAATGTTGCTTCAACCAAGTCAGATTCTGTGTTTCAATTGTAGCATTCAAGACTTGGTCATCCTTCTCCTTCAATTATCTTTAGAGTTTTAAAACTTTGTAATGTACCTATAGATTCAAATATTTCCAGTTCTGTTTGTTCTTATTGCTGCATGGGAAAATTGCATCAATTTCCCTTTACTACTTATGAAAATGTATACACTAAACCATTGGAGCTTGTATATTCAGATCTTTAGGGACCAGCTCCCATTAATACAACAAATGGTGCTCGTTACTACATTCATTTTGTTGATGCTTACTCCAAATATACTTGGATTTATTTGTTACATTCCAAGTTACAAGCCTTTTCTACATTTCTCAGTTTTCAGAAAATGGTTGAATTACGACTTGGGGCAAAAATAAAAGCAATTCAAACTAACAATGCTAGGGAATACTTGTCCCTTTCTTCTTACCTAACCTCTAATGGTATTGTGCATCGTTTATCATATCTCTATGTTCATCAGTAGAATGGCAGTGCTAAGAGGAAGCATAGGCACATCACAGAAGTTGGTTTAACATTGCTAGGTAACAATTCTAGGTAACAAGTGTCTTGAACAAATTCTGTTTAATAGGTTTCCTTCTTATACAGCTTTCAAAATATTTGGTTGTGCTTGTTTCCCATTTCTTAAACCCTATAAAAAAGTCAAGTTTGATTTTAAATCTCATCTTTGTGTTTTCCTTGGTTACAGTAGTTCACATAAAGGTTATAAGTGTCTTTCACCTACTGGAAAAGTTTTTGTAACTCCTCATGTGATATTTGATGAGTCAGTTTTTTCTTTCAAAACACACTCTCATCTTTTTCAGTCTTCATCTTCTAATTCTGTTCCCACTGATCAAGTCATCTCTTCAGTCCCTACTATTCCTTTGGTACAAGATTCTGCCCTATATAGACAACCTGATTTGATTACACATTCTATATTACCTTCTGTTGCTAATAACATTTCTGAGCAGTTACATGGTGCACAGTCAAATGTAGTTGTTCCTCATCCACCTTTGTCTGCTGATACCACTAATGTGCCTATATCTGCAATTTCTCTTGGCCATAATCATCATCCTATGTTAACCAGAGCCAAAGCTGGTATACATAAGCCCAAAGCCTATCATGTTTCACTTGAACCTGCTACAGTAAGTCAAGCTTTATTAGACCCGAAATGGAAGCAAGCCATGATAGTTGAGTATGAAGCCTTAATGAAAAATAACACATGGCATTTGGTCCCTCTACCACCTAACAGAATTGCTATAAGTAGTAAGTGGGTATTTCATGTAAAATATAATGCTGATGGTATTGTCCAAAAATATAAGGCTAGGCTTGTGGCAAAGGGGTTCAATCAAAGGCCAGGGTTTAATTTTGGTGATACATTCAGCCCTGTGGTCAAACCTATTACAATTCGGATTGTTCTCAATCTTGCTCTCAACAACAAATGACACATACATCAATTAGATGTTAACAATGCTTTCTTGAATGAAGATTTACAGGAAGAAGTCTACATGACTCAACCTCAAGGATTCATTACTGGGAACAAGAATTGGGTTTGTAAATTAGACAAAGCTTTATATGGTCTAAAATAAGCTCCAAGAGCTTGGTTCCAAAAGCTCTCTGGAGTTCTCACTTTCCTTGGATTCACTGCAACTAAGAGTGATGTTTCATTCTTCACTAAATTTACTGCAACATCCACACTGCTGATTCTGGTCTATGTTGATGATATAATCATCACAGGCAACTCATCTTCTGAAATATCTAAACTGGTCAAGACACTGAACTTAGCCTTTTCCCTTAAGGATCTTGGTCTTTTACATTATTTTCTTAGTATTGAAGTCACCAACACGACCTCTGGAGGCTTAATTCTTTCTCAGTCCAAGTACATACAGGATCTGCTAGGCAAGGCTCATGTCAGATTGCAAACCTTCTCCAACACCTATGACCGCCAATCTTAAACTTTCAGCTACTAGAAGCACTCCATTTTCAGATCCTACTCATTATCGATCCATTGTTGGCAGTTTACAGTATATCACTGTTACTAGGCCAGAGTTGAGTTACTGTGTTAACTGTGTGTGCCAATTCATCCAAAATCCATTGAAGTCTCATTAGAAAGCAGTAAAAAGAATTCTGAGATATTTGCAGGCAACTTCATCCTTTGGTCTTCATCTGCAACATTCATCCAATTTGCCTCTTACTGGTTTTTCAGATTCAGATTGGGGTTCTGACCCAGATAACAGGAAATCCATATCTGGATATTGTGTTTATTTGGGGTCCAATTTGGTATCTTGGTCCTCCAAAAAACAACATGCTGTTTCAAGATCCAGCACCGAAGTTGAATACAAAAGCTTGGTAGCCTTGGTGGCTGATTTAATCTGGATTCAATCTCTCCTAACTGAGCTACATATTAAACTTCCTCAACCCCCTAAGGTCTTCTGTGACAATCTCAGTGCTGTTCTTTTGGCAGCCAATCCCATTCTTCATTCAAGAACCAAACACTTTGAGTTAGATCTCTATTTTGTCCGAGATAGAGTCATTCAACAGTAGCTTCATATCAGCCATATCCCTTCTTATGAGCAAGTGGTTGATATCTTAACTAAAGCCATTTCCAGCACTCAATTTCATTCTTTCAGATCCAAACTCAGAGTTGCAGACTCTTACCTGCTGAGTTTGCATGGGGATGTAAAGGATGAAGGATAGTTGTTAGTTATTGTTGTTAAAAGTTAGTTAGAATTCTGTTAAAGTAGTTAGTATTCAGTTAATATGATATAGTTGTAAATTGATATAAAACCTTGCACTCCACTGTATTACGATCAGTCAATCAATTCATTTTGTGAAATGTCTTTACAGAAATCTCTCTCTTCGCTTCTTCACATTTTCTCAAGCTTTCTCTCATTTTCTTAGACTTTCTTTTCTTTTCTCCAACTCAGGTTCTGATACCTTTCAAAAAGAAATATTATGAATGCCAAGATCGCATGCTAACAATAATATTTTTCTAACTGCAAGGGGCTGCCTTCTGTACACCTCAAGATCACTTAATTTTTAAAAAAATAAATATTAAAATTAAAAATTAATCTATTCATATTATATCAATCAATTTCCTACACAATTCCTAAAACGACCCTATCAAATTTAAAAATACCACCTAATATCATTGGTTACATAATTGACTCCCCTTCTTCTTGATGGATCACAATGTTATCATCTTTCTAGCATTTTTTTTCTTAAAATTTCTTATATGATATTTGTTACAACCTAAGCTTATGAGGATAATCTAACTTAAAAGGCTAGCTCATTACGTGGTGGACCGTACAAGGCCCCTTAGGCCCAATGTCGATACTTAACCTCCTTAGTCATCCTAATGCTCCAGCTCCCAACCTAACCCCAGCTCGATCCAACGCAGGTGCTCCTTGCTCTCTTGCGAGGCACACAATGTCTAGATTTCATGAGATTTGCCAAACACATGGTATTACTCAATAGGATAAGCTAAGGTTATTCATGACTCGTCTCGACCTGATAACATGTCCTAATCTTGAGTTAATTAGCTAGGACCCGGATTATTAAAATTAGACACAGTATGTTTTTTAGTCAGATTTGAACTACACTTTAAGTTGACTCTGCATAACCTGATGTCAATAATACTTAAAAATATAATATTTTTTTTTAAAAATAGCAATAAATTATATTTCTAGATATAAATAAATATATTTTGTATAATATGATAATGTTTTTATATTAATATAATTTGTTTCGTTATATATACAATGAAAAATCCCTTAATTTTAGTTTTTAACTGTTAAAATTTTATAACTTAGAGATACATAATGTTTATATTTGTATATTTTGTCTAAATGACATATCAACCCCATCCCAACCTAATCATTAGTTAAATCATGACTAGATTGTGTCTAGGTCCAAAAAAATGACTTAATAACAGCATGTCAGATCTGGTTTGGGTTAGATTAAACTTGTCCTAACTTGTCCCACAAACACCTTATTAATAGCACAACCAGATAACACTGGCTTGACTTCTTTCCCCTTGAATGATGGATCGTAATCTCAAATTTCAATGTCATCATTTTCTCAAGATTATGTATTTTCTTAGTATGTGTTTAGATTAACCTATTTTATATTTAAAATAACTTATAATAAAGTTTCTTATAAAAGTTTTTGAAAAATATAAAAAAGTGATTATTTTTTTCCAAAATAAGTATTACTAAACATGTACTTAATGATTGAAAAGCATATTTTGTAGCATATACAGCTAATTAATTTTACCTTACTAAAATTTTGAGTAGTCTAAAATTATTTTTATTTAATGTCTTTTATATATCATTATTATTATCTTGGGTGTTTAAGTAACAATTTTTTTTTTTTTGTCTTTTGTAAAGAACTAGAAGTTAAGAGAAATGATATTCCTGACCATATTCACGTATATTATAGATAAGTTGTGTTGGAGCTTATACTCACACGTGTTGTATATTTAAGTCAGTTATTTTCTGTTTATGGTTAAGAGAGTTAGTTAGATTGTTAGATTTGTTATCAGTTCGTTAGGTGATACAACTGTACTTAGACAACTATAAATAGCTAGATTAGCAAGTAGATCAATTAATCAATTCAGTTTTGTAATAGTTTTCATCTCTTTCAATAGTAAGAATGCAGAGTGCATTTCTTCAATATCTTCCTTGTTCTTCCTTTTTTAGTTTCATTACCATGAACTTCAACATGGTATCAGAGCTCCATTAATTGGAGCTCTACTGCGCCTCTGATCCTTCTTCTTTTCGTCCTTACATTGCTCCTTGATTCTTCGTCCTCGTTCTCTGTTCTTCCTCTTGATTGAAATGGCTAATCTTGAAGTTAACAATCCTTATGAGAATCCTTATTTTTTGCATGCGAATGATAGTGCTGGAGTCGTTCTTGTGTCCACACAACTCACGAAGAACAACTATCATGAATGGTCAATGGCAATGTCCTTGGCTTTGAGATCGAAGAACAAGATGCAATTTGTTGATGGAACGAATCAGAAACCAGCATTAACTGATCCACTGTATAGAGCTTGGGATAGGTGCAACATCACAATTCTTTCTTGGATCAGGCATGCTTTAGATCCATCGATTGCAAGAAGTGTTCTATGGATGGATACAACATATACGGTTTGGTGTGATCTCAAGAAGAGGTTTTACCAAGGTGATGTTTTCAGAATTGCAGATTTACAAGAGCAAGTTTATATTCTTTAGCAAGGTGATCTTTCAATCACAGATTTTTACACTGAGTTGATGTCTTTATGGCAAGAATTGGAAAATTTTAGACCAATTCCTCCTTGTTTGTGTCAAGTTGCATGTACTTGTCATTTAGTTCCTACTATTCAGGGTTATAGGGATAATGACTATGTGATACGATTCTTAAAAGGATTAAATGAACATTATGCTGCTGTAAGATCTCAGATAATGCTGATGCAGCCTCTTCCTCTTATAGATCAAACTTTTTCCCTGTTAATGCAACAAGAAAGGCAGATGAATTGTGTTCTAGATGAATCGAGGCTTATTTCTAATGTTGTGGATATGAAATCCAGAAGGAAAGACAAATCTAGCTATAGAAACTAGTATGGAAACAAATCAGGAAATGGTAGAGGTAGCAAAATGTGTACCTACTGTAATAGGAGTGGACACACTGTTGACACATGTTATAAGAAGCATGGATATCCTTCGAATTACAAAAGAAGAAATGTGAATTGTGCAATGGAGGATGATGAAAGTGATGATGATTCTCAAAGCTTGATCTCTATCAGGTCATATGCTAAGTCACAAAGAGAAAATAGAAACATGATGTAGCTGGGATTTACCCCTGAACAACACAAAGCCATTTTGGCCATGTTGCAGAATAATGACAAGCCAAGACAGTTAATCAGTTAACCACAGTTCCTAGTTCCTCAAGTCAACATGCATCAGGTATAATATGCAATGTTTCTAGTAATACTAAATGCTCTAATTGGATTCTTGATACTGGTGCAACAGATCACATCTGTCACACTTTATCCAAATTTCAATGTTATAGGAAAATCAGACCCGTGTTGGTCAAATTACCTGACGGTACAAAGATCCTAACCCAATTTGCTGGAACTATTTTGTTTTCTAAAAATCTCTTCCTAAATGATGTCCTCTACATAACCACTTTTAGTTTCAACTTAGTTTCTGTGTCAAAGCTTGTTAATTCCTTGAATTGTAAACTCATTTACACTAAATCTGCATGCCTAATGCAGGATGCCAGCTCATCGAAGATGATTGGTGCAGCTGAGCTTAAGGGAGGACTATATGTTCTATCCACAGATAGTGTTACTTTGTTTCCTAAAGAGTTTTTGCCCTCTTTACCTAATGTTGTAATCAATAACATTCATTCTTTTGATTCAAATGTATGACATACTCGATTAGGACACCTTTCACATAATAAAATGTCCATTGTACACAAGTCTTATTCTTTTATTAAAGCAATTAATTCCAACAAACCATGTGATGTATGTCATTTCTCTAGACAGAAAAAAAAATTGCCTTTTCTTGATAGTCATTCCAAATCTGTTAACTGTTTTGACTTGATACACATGGATGTATGGGGTCCTTTTGCTTGGCCTTCTATCTTTGGTCATAGATACTTTCTCACAGTGGTTGATGATAGATTTAGGCATACCTGGATTAATTTCATGAAACACAAATTAGATACTGAAGAGTTGATAAAATCCTTTATTGCCATGGCTGATACTCAATTTGAAGTCAAGGTTAAAACAGTAAGGACAGACAATGGTAATGAATTTGTGAACAAGGATCTGCAGGAGTTCTTTGATACCAATGGCATTCTGCACCAATGCTCTTGTGTGGAGACTCCTCAGCAGAATGACATTGCTGAAAGGAAGCATCAGCACATCTTAGTAATGACAAGAGCTCTCATGTTCCAAGCAGGTCTTCCCAAGACATTCTGGAACTATGCAATTGCACATGGTGTTTTCCTGATAAACAGAATCCCTTCGAGATTCCTTGGTAATGTTTCCCCTTATGAAGTTCTCTACAGTAAGCTACCTGCTCTTTCCCATTTAAAGTCATTTGGATGCCTTTGTTTTGTAACTATTATCACTGCCAATAGAAAAAAGTTAGATAGTAGAGCCAGAAAGTGTATTTTTCTGGGATTCAAAACTGGAGTGAAGGGGTTCTTGCTCTATGATCTAAAGTCTAGGGAAATCTTCTTGTCTAGGAATGTTCAGTTCTATGAATCAGAATTTCCCTTCACTAAATGCAGTGACTCTGCATATAAACAACAATCCACACAAGTGCTACCTACCTTAAGGCATATTGACTTTTCTGATCCTACACCACAACTTAACCCCATTCTTGAGCCTGATCCTATGCCACAAATGCCTATTCACATCCCTGAACCTGAAATCAATCAACACATTGAACCTGAGCCTAATCAACAACCTGTACCTAATCCCTTACCCCACCCAACATACACATTGGCAGGATGCTATTTATTCAGAACTTAAAGCACTTGAAGAGAATCATACCTGGATACTCACTCCATCACCATCTAGGAAGAGCACAATATGATGCAAATGGGTGTACAAAACAAAAGGCAGATGGTTCTGTAGAAAGATACAAAGCCCGGTTAGTTGTAAAAGGCTACACCCAAACTGCTGGAATTGATTACCTTGAGACCTTCAGTCCAGTTGTCAAAATGACTACTGTCAGAGTCCTTCTCTCCCTTGCAGCTGCAAACAACTGGTACTTGGAACAACTTGATGTCAATACAGCCTTCTTGCATGGTGATTTACATGAAGAAGTGTTTATGGAACTACCACAAGGTCTTCAAGTTTCTGATCCTAAACTTGTTTGCAAGTTAGATAAGTCTTTGTATGGATTGAAACAAGCAAGTAGGCAATGGAATGCCAAACTCACTAAGGCTCTCATTTCCTATGGCTATTCTCAATCTAAATCAGATTATAGCTTATTCACAAAAAGGAATAGCTTGGGTTTCGCAGCAATTTTGGTATATGTAGATGACCTTGTGATAGCTGGTGATGACATAGAAGAAATATCTCAAGTCAAACAATACTTGGATCAAAGATTTAGCATCAAGGACTTGGAGAAACTAAAATTCTTCCTTGGATTTGAGGTTGCTCGATCCAGGAAAGGAATAACTGTGTACCAAAGAAAATATGCCCTGGACTTACTCAATGATGCAGGTTTACTTGGTGCAAAGCCTTGCAGCACACCAATGGATAATACTCTTAAACTACAAAAGGGATCAGGAGACCTTCTACCCGATGTTCCTG
Organism: Ormosia emarginata; assembly: GCA_029884605.1. NCBI lineage: Eukaryota > Viridiplantae > Streptophyta > Magnoliopsida > Fabales > Fabaceae > Ormosia > Ormosia emarginata. The sequence goes on along the minus strand of JAQQTP010000085.1, from coordinate 12,295,820 downwards.
TTTATAGGCGCCTTATTAGTAGACTTTTATATCTCACACATATCAGGCCTGATATTTGCTTTGCTGTGAGCCAATTAAGTCAGTTTTTGGATTGCCTTACATTCATTCATTACCAACCAGCATTGAGAGTCCTACGATATATTAAGGGCTCTCCAGCTGAAGGGTTATTCTTCTCAGCATCCAATGATTGCAAGCTCAAAGGTTTTAGTGACTCTGACTGGGGTGCATGTCTGGATACTTGCCGGTCAATTACAGGATTTTGTTTCTTTCTTGGCTCTTCTTTTGTGTCTTGGAAGAGCAAGAAACAACCCACAGTCTCACGGTCCTCATCTGAGGCAGAATACAGGGCATTGGCTCAAGCCACATGTGAAGCACAATGATTGCTCTACCTGTTTTTTGATTTACAATCTCAGCATTCTACACCAATTATCATCTATTGTGACAATCAAGCAGCCAGACATATAGCACTCAACCCGGTTTTCCATGAGAGAACCAAGCACATAGAAATGGATTGCCATCTAGTGCGGGATAAGGTTCAAGAAGGCACTTTACACTTACTGCCCATACCATCTCAGCAACAAATTACTGATATATTGACTAAGCCCTTAGCCTCTGGTCCCTTCAAACATCTTCATTCCAAGCTAGGCATGTTCAACATACACATTCCAGCTTGAGGAGGGGTGTTGGAACTTATACTCACACGTGCTATATATTTAAGTCAATTATTTTCTATTTATTGTTAAGAGAGTTAGTTAGATTGTTAGATTTGTTATCAGTTCGTTAGGTGATACAACTGTACTTAGACAACTATAAATAGCTAGATTAGCAAGTAGATCAATTAATCAATTTAGTTTTGTAATAGTTTTCATCTTTTTCAATAGTAAGAATGCAGAGTGCATTTCTTCAATATCTTCCTTGTTCTTCCTTTTTTAGTTTCATTGCCGTGAACTTCAACAAGTTGTTTCAATTATCTAATTATATAAAATTTTCCGAATTGATAGAAGACTACCAATTACATTAACACATTCAATGTGCTTTTGAGGAAGCAATCTACACCTCTTGTAAGAGATTTTCCTAACAGCAGAACTTGATGCCTTTCAATGTTCTTTCATGTTTGAAGAACTTTACTTTCACAATGTAAACATAATACAAAGAAACCGAGGTAGTAGAATACATTCAAGGCAACCAAATGAATATGATCAACCCGTAATAGTACTTCGAGATAAGTGCACAAAAAGGAAAGCCAGCACTGTTGACTTGCATATTGTGGATAAAGGAATCCCATACTTTCCTTTCCCAAACAATCCTTTCAGAAATGGCCAATAGCATACAACCAAATATGCACTGCAGAACACTTCCTCTACCCCAGATCCATGCCCACTCCTAACTAGTGGTTGCCATCCCAACCACTTGATAACCAATGCTATGAGTTGAACAAGCAAAATAGTTGTGCCAGGTAGAAAAATCGGAGACTTATTGAAAGTGAACCTACCAGGATTTTCATTAGCACCCTCACCAGAAGAGGGTTGTTCTTTCTTTGTTATTTCAAAGACAGTGTCAGATATCCTTAATCGCTTAAGTAGGATGGCCAAAAATGCAAAAAACCACGCATTCATGGCTGTTATTCTTGCCATCCTTTGGTTATTCCACCATGTTTGAATTGACAACCCTGTTTTCAAGCACTCTGTTAGAGTAGCTATGTTGTAGACCACAACCAGAGTAACAAGGATCCATAGACCGGGTTCCTGTTTGACCATCAATTACACACAATTGAAATAGTGAAAAGTGTGCACTAAGTAAGTCATTAGATATGGAATAATGGTATAGAGAATTTAGGTAATTTAAAAGAGGTTGTTAATTCAAACTTCTGTACTTCTACATACCATAAAAAAAGGGGGGGGAAACACTAACAAACGATTAAAAAAATATGTTAAAGGAAAAAAACAGTTGAGTAAAAATGAAGCTGCTAGATCATGATTATATATACTTGTTTTTGGTACAACTCTACTAGTGATCATATACATGATTTAGCATTTTACCTCAAATTTTGCCCATACCCTGAAATGTTACTTCTCATGTCTACCTTTTGTTTCTCTTTGAACCCTGCCCTCTTTTTTCACCAAAAAACAAATATAATGATTTAGTAATGTAGCATGTTAAGTTGTTAACACTAAAGCTATATTTTTTGAGCATACAAAGTATGGTTAGAGTGTGGTTAGTGTTAGTTAGATTAATTTGCTGAGTTAACAAATTGATTACTATTTAATTACTTCTGTTGTTCCATATAAGCCATATGATTGACTTAGTATACACACTTTTCACACATTCAGTAAATTTAAAGTTTCTCATTCTCTCAAATTTCTTTCAATTCTATCATGTTTTCCAATAATAGTAAATTTTAAAATGACACTCATTTGTTTGGTATAATGAAAATGAGTGAAAATTATAATATATTATTTCACTTCTATCGTTACTTTCCATCTTTCTATTTTCTAGCTTCCCAAACAAGCATAGCAAAACCAAAAATAAAATGTGCATGTATTGTCAAAATGATCAATAGTTGTATTGAGTTCTGATGTTGAAATGGTGATAGTTCTATTGTATATGTTTTGTGCTCACCTTAGGCAAAAAACTGGAGTTGGTAATGATGCAATAGGCAGGGAGAGCAGAATAGCATATTTCAGGGACAGATCGTAAGGCCCAATTAGTGATCCAAGTATAGGCCAAACACTGTCTGAATTGGAGCTTACCATATAGGGTGCCAAAAATTGGACAGTGCTTGCTAAGGAAGATATCAAGCATCCCTGAGGCCCACCTCTTCATTTGGGTCTGTGTTCCTAGGTAATGTTGAGGTGAGCAGCCCATAAAGGAAATTGGATCTGGTGTACAACCTTCAGATCTCCAACCTCTTGTATGGATTTTCAGCCCGGTAAGTAAATCCTCTGATGTTGATCCATACATCCAGCCCACCTAATGTTGTCAAAACAGTTAGAGCTAACATTTTACAACAAAAATTGATTTACATACAGGCTTTTAGTGATATATAATTAATTCAGGCATAAGTTACGCAAAACTTTTAAGACCTTATATTGATTATGACATTATTGAAAATAAAAATCTTGAATTTCTTAGATCATGTTAAATTATCTTACAAATATTAAGCTTCTACGTATTTGAGAAATTAATATGTTAACTTATGTAATGTGCACTTTTTTTTTCTTTTAGTACACGTAAGGAATAGTTGCAAACGTATAGGGTAGTAACTAGCAATCAGAAAACTCAATAAAGTGAATTCTCACTTATTTTTATTCCTTACACTCGTGTTTATATTTTATAAAACTTTAAACTATTACTTTTTTTTTTTTATCAATTGTGTATCCTATCTTATATGATCTCAATCCACGTTCTACCATACGTCTCAATCCTACTTAAGGAATGAAAAAAAAAATGTAATGACACATGCTTGTTTATAAGGAGTATATATATATATATACATGAGACAACATATTTGGTGAGAAAATTTTTTATTATGAGAGGATAAGAAGAGTAAATCTTGACCATACAATTATACATAGATGATCAAGATTAAAAGTTACTTAAAGGTCATGTGACCACTTAAAGAAGTCACATGCATTTATGCTCTAATCTTAACCATTCATGTAAAATTCATTAGTCAAAATTCACTTCTCTCGACTTTTACAATAAATATTTATTTCACCAGATACATTATATATATATATATATATATATATATATATATATATATATATAAAGAGAGAGAGAGAGAGAGAAAAGTTATTAAGAGGAATGTTTATTGTAAGAAGTGAAAAAATGAATATTGATCATTAGATCTTACATAAATGATCAACATTAGAACATAAATGTATGTAATTTTTTTAAGTAGTCATATGACCTTAACTTTTAATTTTGATCATTTATGTATAATTATATGATCAATATTTACTTCTCTCATCTTCTCACTAGATATGTCTCTTATAAATATAAATATATACATACATGTGGGGGGAGGGGGTGTGCACGCACGCGCATTTACACGTGCTATGTGGAGGTTTGGACTTACGTAAGAAAATTAGTGTAGAATGTTTATTTTTTAATATGATGAGAATCGAATTTCTGGTTTTATATTTGGGGAAAAAAAATCATTTTCATGCGTACCAACCTATCGCCTCACCTGTTTACCCCAAGCAGTGCCGTATTCATATCCAGAACTAGCAACTTCGTTCGCCGTCTCAAGAAAGTTGCAAAGATTATCATTGGGAGTAGATGTTGTCTTCCCTTCCAAAGCATGAGCAACTGATTCGACAAACTCCCTTGAAGTTCCAAATACTATTTCCTTTTGTGAAAATTTTCCTGCGGAAATATATATACACATACATATACATGTACATATATATAATACTAGATTTTAAACTTGTACTATATCGTAAATATATTTTGCCTCAACAAGTGTATTCTTTAATTTGGGAGTTTTGAAATCATGAGCATATAGTGAATCTTAAGTACCATTGGTGAAACCAAGATCCTTCTTTCCATTTTGAATGTCATGTTCAGGGGAAAGGCCGTAAATAACTTTTCTTCTATGGAAGCAATTTGTTCCACAATAAAAAATCCCTTGAAGTCCTTGTAATCCGCCCCCTATGTACTGCATTAGACAAAACAAGAAAAGGATGTTTGTTTAGACACCTGCTTATTATTACTTGTCATAGTTTATAACACTTTTGATAGCTTTTTCTCCTAAGGTTTTTCGTCCGATGTTTGAATTTTGACGCACCGTAAACAAAGCCACGAGCTGATTTCCGAAAGGATCATTCTTTAATCCATCATAGAACTGCTGGTGACACTGTGCAAATGCAACTTCTTTTTCTCCCTTTGAATCCAACAAAATGCACAGGGCGTGTAGAGCAATTTTTGGATTGTTCACATACATGTCACAATCTACGTTCAGGATAAAGGGAGCATTTGTCATCAACCCGGAGACTCTTGTCTGTTCATGATAAAAATGATGGGAAATTTTAGATCAAAAGGACAAAGGCATTAATTTGTGATCATGTGAGATTGACATTTAAGAAAAATTCTTAGGTGTTATTCTTAAAGTAAGAAATTTATATTATTTTATATTATTAAATATATATCATATCAGTTATGTAAATTATTGTTGTCTTATATTTTAATTCTATTTTTAATGTTATAATTAAGAGAGGATCCACAAGATAAATGAGAAGCAACCACACCCGCAATGCTTAATACATGTGATGTGGTATTTTTAATACACATTTAATGGCACATGTAGTTAGAAAATCTTCTTACTCCCAAAATATTTAAGAATTTATCCTTAAGAAACAAACTTACCAACACATTCATAGCACCGGCTTTGTAATTATGTGGATGTTTTGCCCTTTTCTCTCGAGATATATAGATTAAGTGCGGCACTCCATCTAAAAGACCCTCCTTGTTCTCCCATATTACCTATCAACACAAGGTAAAATATTTCTTTTAAGATGCTGTGTCCTTTCAAGTAAGCAATCATATATTGATTAGCATGTTAGTTCAGATTTTAATGAAAAGATAATAAATATTTTTTAACTTGCTCCTTAAAAGCATACTTTTAAAAAATCCATTTTAAATACAATGTCTTATTTACTATTAACCATTTTATTATATATATTTTGCTTTTATTGCATACTATTCATATATGAACACAACAAAAATATCTCAAATACTTTTTGTTTATTGTTGTGCTTATTCATCTCTTCTTATTTTGACGCGACATATCAAAAGGAAATGGTACATTTATACAATTTAGGACCAAAAAAGTTAACTTAAATTGCAATTTATTTATTTTTAGTACTATATTTTAAATATATTATAGAGATAGACAAAAAATTGTGTTAGCCCATCATTTACGTGTTCATTCTCAATTTGAATCTTAATTAGTCAAAATCTGCGCCACTTTAGTCTTTTATGTAATGAATTTGAAGTAAATTTTGATTGTAAGAGGATAAAATTTACATATATTTTAAGAGAACCGCTATGGTACGAAAGCACTACGAATGTAATTACGAATTCATGTGGCACACTTTACAGTTTTTTCATTAAAAAAAGGCATGATCTAACAGTGGTAAACTTCCGTACGACAACTGGTGAAATGACTTTTCATACTATCTATCATTTCTCATATTTTAATTATTGAGGAGTCAAATTAAAGAGAATTTTTCAAAAAAACAGTTGTTGTAACCATTTTTTGTTTCTCAAGCGTTTAAAATATTACAACCATTATCATCACGATAATCAAGAAAAATTTGAAATCCATTTTTAAAATACTTTTGTCAAATTATTGATATAATATATTCTTTTGCAGCTGAAATTTCTTAATCTTCCAAAAATACGAATGCTTACAATAATACCTCACGTACCTTAATTATGGTTGGATGATTTCTCGACTGTGTTTTCGAGAAAATAGCAAATTCTCCGATGAGCGGAATCGATTTTTGTGCAGCGTTTCGAATTTTACAGCTAAGGTGCTCATACTCGTCCTGCAAATAAAAACAAAAACAAAAAATGCCAATTTTAGCTTTGTAGGAGGAAACATGAGAATTGAGATAATTCTTTTTTCTTGAAATAATATTTACACATTATTATTTTTAATTATTTTTTAGATAATAAAATAAAAAAATTATATAATTCACACACACTCTCTTTTTATTTTTATTTTTCAAACAAAAAAGATGTAATAATAATCTAATTATTTTGATGTACAAAAAATATTTATGATTCCTCTTTCTTAGCCTTATCCACGTCAATTAGTTTCCAGCCACACACAATGGCTAAAACTTATCCCATCTTACGTTACCAGAAAGACAATTGAGTTGAGAACTTGCACCAACTTATTGACGACTTAATCACCTTCAATTTGGGTAGACAAAGTGGCTAATAGTATAAAATTACCTTCATTCTTGACCATTCTTGTTTAAATTCTGGAAATTCATCCTTCTTGTTGGCCGTGGCCTCATCTGAGAAGTATCTAAAGGGTGCTCTAACTTGTATGTTGTACTTCTTACAGAAAGGTACCCACAGCTGAGCAAATTTGGAGGCTTCTACAAGGGCATAGAAGGTAAGAGGGGAGCACCCATCATCAGAAACATAGCAAGCTAGCTTGTGAGCTGGGTAATCAAGCGCCAACAGAGACAGCACAGTGTTGATTGTGATGGTGGGTGGTTCAAGTACTGGGTCTGCCGTTGTCACAAACATGTCCACTAGTGGAAGCTCAGGTACCCTGTCGAAAAAACCATGCATGCATAAGCCCACTAATAAGGAAAACAAGCATTTAATACGTGCAAAATTCGAGTTAGATAGGATTTGTTTAACGAATATCTTAAGAAAATTTGTGAAGAAATAAGAAAATATAATATTTAATATATTTAAAACTTAAGTATTATATTTTTTATTTTTAATTCCTTAAATAATGTTTTTCAAGGCATTTGTTAGAGAAAAATAGCAAATAATACTAGAAGATTTCATGTGGGAATCTCATATATATATACTATAGCTTGACTTAATTGAATTGGAGAAGCATACGAATACTAATTAATTAACGGCATCCAGCAAGGTATTAGCAAGATACCGAAGAAAGAGACGGTCTAGGTAGGTTTTGGAGTGTGCAGGACTCCATTTGGTGCTGATGGTGAGAACCCAAGTGTAGGTGAACCATGACTCGCATAGGAAAGCAACAAACCAAGGAATGGTGTAGTTGTTATGAGAGAAAACACGGTAACCAAGAAGCAAGAGAAGAAGGAGCAAAATTAAGGAATCCATCACTCTTGAAAATGTGTGCTTCACCCAAATTTTTTCACAAAGAGGGAGAGTGTTTTGATTGGCCATTGAGCAAATATCAGTGAGAATCTCAAACTACAAATGAATGGGTGTTCGTTTGTGCTAATACGGGAAATGCCCAAATGGTCCTTTTAAAGGCGAATTATGCTTGTTGTACGTTGCTTCTGACAAATTTTTTTTATGACGGTTAGTGATATTTTTATCAGTTTGTACTTATATTAATATTAAAAAATTTATAAAAATATTTCTTCTTATAATTGACCCCAATAAATTAGTATTGATGATATTTGAATTTGTGATTGTGCATCTATGGATATCATACATCACATACTTATTTCTCATTTTCTCATATCTATTAAGATTGACAGAATTAAAATGTAGATATATAAAAAATAATAAAGTGATAAAATTGAAGAGTAAATATGTAAAAACAAGATAAAGTTAATAAAATAATTAAATGATAAAAATTATACAAATATATGATTGTGTGAAAAAAATGAGTGTCAACTATATTATTTTTGCAAATAATCATGGTGTACCGTGCACATATATTTATAGTATTTTAAAATATAAAATTATTTTTAAAATTTATGTAATTTTTTTTAAAAATTATAAACATTTTATAAAGATCAAAATTATATGTTTTTAAAAGTATTTTATAACTTTTATAAATTTTTATTCAACAATGATTAGTTATAGTGAAAATAGACTGAAACTCAGGTAAATTTTATCTTTAATATTATGAATTCAAATTTTAAAGTTATCATTTTAAAATAATTTTAACAAATTATTACTGTTGATTTAGAAATTAATTCTACAGTAATATATGTAGAGATATTGGTCAAAACAAAATAAAATTATAAATTATTTTACTAAATATCTTATTACTATTATTTCTTTATTTTTTTTATTAAATAAAAGCATGGTCCATGATTATGCAGCCGCTCCTGGACAACTAGTATATATTCTATGAATATGGTATCTCTATTTGGTATATTTTTCTTCTTTTTCGTACACCCAAAGATTAACACGGGAAAGAGAAAGGTTGACAGGTACACGTTAGATTGTTTCGTAGGAAAATTTTAATATTACTTTGTAAAAAGAGATTTATGGATAGATTATTGATATTTTAATTATTGATTTATTATTAAAATAAATTAATAGTTTAAATTAAAAATTAAATTTTTATAAATTTTAATTAATAGTATTTAGATTTTTATAAAATTTAGTGAGATTATTTTTTTATAAATAATTATACATATAAATAATTTATATATTTAAATTAATATTTTTTTATACACTCAAATTTATATATAAATATTATCAGATTAAAAAAAAAATTCATCTGTATATTCAAAATTATTGAATTCATGATAGACTCCTCCTTACTAGTAAGACGGGTTGAGAGAGGTTGATTCATACGCAATTTAATTTGATATTTTGATTTTATCAATTTTTTAAATTATGAGTCGATTTAATTATGATTTCACAAATGATTGGGTGAATAATTAAATTATAAATTTTATAAGTAAAAAATTAAAAATATATAATACTTTATAATATATATTTTAAAATAGTTTATATTAATATAAATATATTATAATATTATATAAAATATTAATTTAAGGTAAAAAGTTTATTATTTATCACTAATTGAAAAAAATTATAAGATTTAAAGTATTTTATACATCGAGTCGAGTTGAAACAATTTGAAATATGACCTTAATCCGATTCGAAAATGTACAAGCTTAATTTATAGAACTCAAACCCGTCTAAATTAACTTCTGAGTTAAGATATATCAATTAGGATGGATAGGATTTTGAACATTTATAGATGCATGTGATGTAGTCTATAAATTAGTCAAGACGAGACATGCATTTAAGACATGCATTTAAGGTTATGTTTGATGCACTTAAGGTTACGTTTGGTATATTTGATAGTACAAGATATAATAATATAAGATAATATGATAAGATCGATAATATAAATAAATTAATAAACTCTTATCTTATTAAATATTTGATCTGATACACATAATATAAATAACTTAATAATATATATAATTATCTACTATAATTATATTACCTTTCACCTTCTTCATCATCTCCTTAAACTTCTCACTCAATTCCACCATAGCAAGTTGTTCCTCCTCAAATAGATTAATCCCATAAGAAGTCAACAACAGGAATCCAATATGAGAAATAGAAGAAGAATAGCACCAGACAATTCAGAAAGCGTAGTCTGGAGTTTCAATCATTTTCTGTAAAGTAAATACACCACTTACATAAATGGCAGCTCACTCCATTGTTTTTTTTTTCAAAAAATAAGAAATTAGGTTTTGAAATTTTTCAAAAAGTAAAATTTTTAGTAACAATCATTATCTGTAAAGTATATAAAAAGAACCTTAATTTTCCAGGGTAATCTAAACTATCATCTAAAAGCACGACCGTTGCATCTTCCATGGTATGCCTAGACCCCTTATCCGCAAACGCATCCGCTTCAATGTCGAAAGCTACCCAAGTGTAGGTGAACCATGACTCGCATAGGAAAGCAACAAACCAAGGAATGGTGTAGTTGTTATGAGAGAAAACACGGTAACCAAGAAGCAAGAGAAGAAGGAGCAAAATTAAGGAATCCATCACTCTTGAAAATGTGTGCTTCACCCAAATTTTTTCACAAAGAGGGAGAGTGTTTTGATTGGCCATTGAGCAAATATCAGTGAGAAACTCAAACTACAAATGAATGGGTGTTCGTTTGTGCTAATACGGGAAATGCCCAAATGGTCCTTTTAAAGGCGAATTATGCTTGCTGCACGTTGCTTCTGACATTTTTTTTAATGACGGTTAGTGATTACTCAATTATTAATGTGGCCTACGGATCTGAATTCTTCGAAGCTTTGTCATATATCTGAAACAGTTGAGGGAAAGAGTATCATGCTGCAGGCTTGCAAGCTGTTGGCGTGTGAAACACCAAGGAAGGTGCTTTCTTCTTGGTCATTAAACCTCCATAAATTAATGAGATGACCAGTTGATTTGTTCTCTTTCATATGCTGGAGAAATCCTAGCATCTTCATAGAACAGCAATAGATGTATGCTCCAGAAAATTATCTCCCCTCTATCATTGATTTAAATTAGTTTCTTTAAAATTTATCTGAATATATTTAAAATCAAAGTAAATATTTTTCTTGAGCATGCAACAATTTCTATGGACCCAAAAAAATTTGAAAAAAGAAAGAGAAGCCTCTGTAGTGTGACAGAAATTTGGTAACAAGTCTCAAATCCATTCTAAAGTATTGTTCAAGCTGTGGGGCTGTAGAAAGTGATGATATTCTTCAAATTAATTTGTCAACCTTCATTCATTCAGTAACTAATCGATAATAAGTACAAAATGCTGAGAAATAAGAGCACAAAATGTACAAAGAAATTCAATATCAAGTGATCTTAACCGGTAATGGTACTTCTACAAAAGTGCACAAAAACAAGTGCAAGCGCTGCAGACTTGAATACCGTGGATAAGGGAATCCCATATTTTTCTCTAGCAAACAGCCCTTTCAAATATGGCCAGTAGCACACTACCAAATAGGTACTACAGATCAACTCCCCTAGCCCAGAACCATTCCCACTCTGAGCTGGTGCTGGTGGTTGCAACCCCAAAAACTTGATAAACAAAGCTGTCATTTGCAACAGCAAAATGGTCGTGCCTGCCACAAAAACTGGGGACTTATCGAAGGTGAACCTTCCAGCGTCAACATCAACCCCATCATGAGCACCAGAAGTTGGTTGTTCCTTCTGTGTTATTTCAAAGACTGTATCGGATATCCCTGAGAGCTTAAGCATGGCATTCAAAAAACCGATAAACCATGCACTCGTGGTTCTTATTATGCTCATTCTCTGGTTGTTCCACCAATGTCGGATCGACAACCCAATTGCAAGGTACTCTAATAGAGTATGTACGTGGTAAATCACAAGAAGGGTAACATGAATCCATAAGCCAAGTCCCTGGAATAAAAAGAAAGTGAAAAGAGTGAACAAAAAAACAAGAGGAAGAGTATATTAAACTCCTAATTCATGAATCCTTTGTACTGTTTGGTACAACCTTGCCATTAAAAGGAAAAAGATTCTTGTAGATTAAAAATTTCAAATTATTGAAACAAAGGTCAACAATGTGTCAAAAATTAGTTAACAAGGTGTATTGATTGCTTAATGGACTAATAAATTGTTTTTAAATAGTTGGTGACATGCTAGAAATCATTAACCAATTAATATGCCTTGTTAACCAACTTTTAACACATTGTTAATTAGTGTAATAATAGGGTAAAGAGAAATTTTTAAGTAAACACGGTCTACTACGTCATATATTAGGTATTCAACTTATTATCTGACATATGTAAACATATTTTTAAAGATTGGTGTAATTTTAAGATGATTTCCATCACCTTAAACATATTAAATAATGATTTGACTGCCTATGATAAACTGTGTCTAATTAAAAATGACTCTAATGTGAAACTTCTGGTGTACAAATAACATAACTGCCATTAAGATTGGATCTTACCTTAGGCAAGAAATTGGTGTTGGTAATTATGCAATATACAGAGAGAGTAGCATAGATGACTTCGAAGACAGCGCGCAAGCCCCAGTTGGTAAGCCAACAATAGGACAAACCCGCTCTGAATTGGATCTTACCAAAGAGGGCGCCCATAACGGGAGAATTCTTGTTGAAGAAGACTACAGTGAGGCCTGAGGCCCATCTCTTTTGTTGTATCATTGTAGAGAGAAAACCTCGAGGGGCGCAGCCTGTGAAGGCAATTGGATCTGGGGTACAACCTTCTGATCTCCAACCTTTTCTTTGGATATTCAACCCGGTAAGTACATCCTCTGATATTGATCCATATAACCAACCCAACTACAGTTCCCAAAACCCACAAAGCCAGTTAATGAAATTTAAATTTTGCACAAAAAAAAAAAAGAACTAGATAAGAAAATACATATACTAGTCATCCTTAGAAAAAAGGTTAATTTTGTCTTTGCAAAATATATTTGTGGCTGTTGCATACCTGTTTACCCCAGCTAGTGCCATTTTCATATGCACAATCAGCAACTTGGATTGCTGCCTCAATGAAGTTGGAAGGACTAATATCGTTAGGAGAATATGCACTCCCTTCCAAAGTATGAGCTGCTGAATTGACAAACTCCTTTGAACTTCCAAATTGTTGTATTAATACCTTGTCTGCTAATTTTCCTGCAAAAGATACAACATATATAATAAACGCATCTTAGGCATAACATATGGGAATTAAAACTATTGATACTATCCTTATATATACTATACTTCAAGCATATTGGTTTTTAAATTTTTATTTGAACCGAAGTCCATTGGAATAATGAATATATATAATGAATAAGTGAATTTTGTGTATCATTTATGAGGGCAAGACCTTTTCTCCCATTTTCCATTTCATCAGGATAAAGACCGTAAATAGCATTTCTTCTATGGAAGGTGTTTGTTCCTCCATAGAAAGGTCCTTGAAGTCCTGCCATGCCCCGTATTATGTACTGCATTAGACAAAACAAGAAAAAGTTTGTCTGTAATCCTCCTTAGTTCACAAATTTTAAGTACTAGCTTTGATAAACGGGTAAGTGTAGCTAAAGAGTAAACTGAGAGCTTTATTTTAAAGTTGAAAGAACACCTCAAACGCAGCCACCCACTGATTTCCGAAAGGGTCATCTTTAATTCCATCGTAGAATTGCTGGAAACATTGAACAAAAGCAACATGTTTTCCAGTCTTAGAATCCATCAAAATGCACATAGCGTGTAGAACAATCTTGGGATTGTTCACAACCATGTCACAGTCTACGTTCAACATAAAGGGAGCATTGGTCATCAACCCAGAGACTCTTGTCTGCACATATATTAATTAAGAAAGATGAGAAAGGATTTGAGAGTGATTAATTGAAAAAAATAAATTTATAGTTTGATCATTAACTTGTACGAATGAGAATCAGAATTCCAGGGAATTAAGAATTAGGAAACAGACTTACCAACACATTCATAGCTCCAGCTTTGTATTGATGTGGATGCTCTGGCCTCTTCTCTCTGGATATGTAAATTAAGTGAGGCACCCCATCAGAAAGACCTTCTTTGTTCTCCAATATAACCTGCCAACACGTAATGTAAATAACTCTTTGAAAAAAGCGAGATACACATCATTTAAGTGATAAGTGATGTGTATCTCACATGAATCAGAACGGAGGTATGCAGAAAACGAAGTAGAAATAGAACTAAATGAAATTATGTAGATGTAAGGCGATGGGAGTGAAAGTGTGTGTGACTAGAATTACTCAAGGTGTTTGGAGTTGCTTTGTTGTTCGTTTCTTAAGCACATAAGAACCAGAACTAAGGCAGAAAAAATATTAGAAATATGTATACCAAAGTGACTGTTTGAACGAACAAAATAACAGGTTCATATAATAGGAGAGTCTTTTAATTTGACTGTCGATAATTTTGGAAACAAGAAATGAATGAAAGAGGAGAAGTAGAATTAGTGATGTGTTTATATAGTAGGAAATAGGAAATAGGAAATAAATTATCTGCAAGTTTAAATTTGTTAAATAGAACTATAGAAGCTTAAAAATGATATTTAACTCTACATGCACTCTGTAGATGCAACAATATTTTTTTACTGATACATTATTTGTTACCCTTTTTTTTGGTATTCATATATTTGTTACCTTAATTATGCTTGGATGATTTCTTCGCTCTGCATTCGAGAAAACCGCAAATTCTGCGTCAAGTTGGAATGGATTTGGTTTCCGGGTCACATCTTCAATTTTCTGGCTAAGATTGTCATACATATCCTGCAAAAATACAAGAGACAAACCATTTTGCGGTTCATGGTCAGAGTCAGAGACTTGGAAATTCCAACATAGCTCCTAATCTCCTTTGTCCTCAGATTCAGTGCTTATCTCATAGGAGAGCTACAAGCTAGTCAAAACTTATCCCTGTTAATTTGGAAGACGATTGATGCCTCAATCATTGCAGAGCATTAGAGCAATATTGTTGTGTTGGACTTACCTTCATTTGTAACCATTCTTGTTTGAATTCTGGTGAGTCTTCACTTTTGGTATTGGCAACTTCAGAGAAGTATCTGAAGGGTCCTCTGAATTGCACGTTGTACTTCTTACAGAAAGGAACCCAAAACTTAGCGAATTTGGAGGCTTCCACAAGGGCATAGTAGGTAAGAGGGGAACACCCATCATCAGAAACATAGCAAGCTAATTTGTTAGCTGGGTAATCAAGTGCCAATAGAGACAGCACAGTGTTCACTGTGATAATGGGGGGTTCAAGTATAGGGTCTGCTGTTGTCACAAACAAATCCACTCGTGGAAGCTCAGGTACCCTATTGGGATAAATATATAAACACTGATGCATTAGCATAAACCATGCCACTAATAAGCAACAAGAACATTTAATAACTTAGACCTATAGCTACTAGTAGTACTGTAGTAGTAGTGAACAGTGGAAGACTTCATGGGAATGAGGAATCAAATTCAAAAGAGCTTGAGTTATCAAAGGAGTAAGCATCAACAGCTTTGTGTTATTACATACCGTTGCAGGAGACGGTCTATGTGGGTTTTGGTTGCTGCAGGATTCCATTTGGTGTTGAGAATCACAATCCAAGTGTAGGTGAACCAAGATTCGCATAAGAAAGCAAGGAACCATGGGTAAGTGAAGCTGTTGTTGATAGAGAAAACACGGTAACCAAGAAGCAAGAAGAGGAGGAGTAAAATCAAAGTGTCCATTACTCGTTGAAATGTGCGCTTGATCCAAAATTTTTCGTAGAGAGGGAAATTCCCTTCTTGGTTGGCCATTTGAGCAAATCATGAGAAACTTGAATGGTTGCACTTTAATATTTATAGCCAAGTATATAGCTAAGATAAATTATTCAAGTAGTTATTGAATGTTAATTTTATAATAAAAAATTAAAATTTTATTAAATATAATTAACAATTAGTAAAGGTCACACATGTAATACCATATCTATGGAAAAATAAAATGAATACCAGGAGCCTAAAAAATCTGCTGTACAATATGATGTGATTTCCATTCTATAATATCAACTAAAGATGAAATGATGTTTTACCCAAAGAAAAAAAAAATGAAAAGATGATATCATTTACTCTAATAAGTTATAGTGATAAGGATGAGGGAGTTTGGAGAGAAGGTAAGGGCAAAAAAATACATTTCACAACAGATGGGCACTTATCACTGCCTAAAAATTATTGGTATTCAAACAGTTTTACATTTTTTTTTTGTCTAAGATTGATTTATATTTACACACTTTACTTTATATTTACATAATTTTTATTATTTAAATATAATTAATTTTATGTAATTTTTTACATTCTTACACCATGTTCTATCACTTCGTATGTGCATCTTTAAATTATGTACGATATCATTCTGAATTTGAATCATCTGCAGTTTGTTTTTCAACTACAAAAATCTCGATCTTTAAAAATTATTTTAAAATTTACTAAAGTGTTAATAAAAAAAATACAATTAATAATTTTGAATGATAAGACATTGAAGTGTACCCCTGCAGATATTTTTTAGACAATAGGAGATCCGCATCCCACCATTCCTGCCTAAAAAATGATACATTGGCAGGAAATTGTATTTCAAAAGAATCACAGAGAAAGATTTTGAGCTACTATGAGTGTGATTGCTTCAGTTTTTAACTTTTTATCATTGTTCCAACAATTTAAATATTGATAATTTTTTTTTTTATTGTTTCAATCATGTTTGATAAATTATTTTTAAATTTTTATACAAAATTTGATATATTATAATATTTTTTTATAAATTTGAAACTTTTGATCTTTTGATTATAATTTTTTAAAAGTTTTAAAATATAAATATTATTTTATCTTCAATTAAATAAATTTTTTAATTATTTTATATTTTTTTATAATTTAATGTTTAAAAATAAATCTTTTAAATCATTTAAATAAAATAAATTATTTTAAAATTATTTTTCAGCAGTATTGTTTGGCCTAGATCGAACCGCCCGATCTGACTGCCCAAACCAAGAACGGAAGCCTATTCCGACTTTGGTTCAATAATATAACCGTTTCAATGGTCAGACTAAATTAGACTAATCAAAACTGGTCAAAATTGGGCCTGACTAATAAATCATTGAAAACCAGCAGTCCATGTAGCTGCCTAAGAATCCGCCGTCCACGACTTCCCGTCGTTCGTCCTTATGCCTCCGTCGTTCGTCTCGCTCGTCCTTACTCTTTATCATTCCAACAGATCGAGAGAAAAACTATGTGCTTTTTCAGTTACAGAGAGAGAGAGAGAGAGAGAACAAAAGAAAATAGGAAAAGATGAATAATTCAAATTTGATTAAGTGAGAGAGAAGGAGAAAATGAGAAAGAAAAACAAAAATGGGGAAGGGAAAAAAAAATGAGAATCACCAAATCTGGTGGAGCGATAGAAAGAGCATGTGAGAAATAAAAAAGAAAATGGGGAAAAGGAATAAATGAGATTTACGAGATTGAAGGAGTGATGGACTGAGAATAATTGAAAGAAAAATAAAGTGGGAAGAGTAGAAATGATAATATTTCAACTTTTGACTTATAAAAAATAGGATATTTTGAATAAAACAATTTATATATTTATTTATTTAAAAATATTTAATATAATATTGCACTTAAATAAAAATAAATTTAATTGTATAAACTAAATCTAATTTTTTTAATATGATACTATTTATTGTTATTATCATAATCTTTTTTAAATGTAAAAATAATTTACTTATTATGTATAAAAATATATATAATATAATTACGATGTTATTCGATAAAATCATTTGATCTAATCGATTGAATTAATTAAACTTGAACTAAAAACTTTTTTAATTTATTGTTCAATTCAATTTTAATAATATTATTTTTTAATTAATATATTAAAACATAAAATTAATTTTATCATAATTAATTTTATAATAATTAATTATATATAATTAATTTTATAATAATTAATTATATATAATTAATTATTTAAATAATTAATCGAAATATACACTTAATTGACTCCAAATCATGGCCCACGTGAAGCTCTTCTCACCTAAAGATTTTTCGTAAAGCCTTTCTCTCATGTAAAAATTTTGACTATGTAACACAGTTCTAGCAAAGGCAATGCTTCACATGGTGGTATTTAATATTTTAATTGAAGAATAAAAAGTAATGGATAGAAGTGAAAGAGGAGAAGCATGAATAGGGCATCAGATTATTTTCACTGCATCCCAGCAGATTGATGTGCTATAATCTATAATATTTTGCTCATTACCAATTTCTCACCCAAAATGACAGCAGTGCTTCTATATTCCATTTCGAGATTTACATATATGCCTGTTTTGTAAAGTTAATTATTAGGTCTAGGAGGGAGAGTCAAAAGAAGACACAAAATTTAGATGAAGTTTCAGGTTAACGATTCATGAATAATCATGTTCATTATAATTGGATTTTAAATATTTATATATGTTATTAGATAAGTAAATTTATATATTTATGATGAACAAATTTTTGTAAAATTTTTCATAAATAAAAAAATTAATTATATTTCTTATAAATGAAAAAATTAGTTATAAAAAATTATAATCTCATTAGATTCTTATCTTAATTAATAACATTTAATGTATATTGAACTATGATTCTTATTAACTAAGATATTCTTATAAATATTATATAAAATAATAAATATATACAATTTAATTTTAAATATTATCACTATTACAAGTTAACTTCAAAGTACTTTTTATAGATACCTACATTGTGCACAAGTTAACTTAAACATCAAAGTACTTTTTATAGATACTCACTCTATCATATTACTATCGTAATTACTATACATCAAAGAAAATTATATTTATCAATCTTATTCAGATGTTCATTTAAACTCTATTCAAAACAATACATATAAGAGTTAAATATGTGCAGTATATGCCAAAAACATACCACATAAGGTTCACAAAAAAAGAGTACTACTGTTGGGGATTAAATAAATTTATTAAAAAATTAAAAAAAAAACTAATGAAATTTTTAAGGATTTATATGTGACTGTGAGAGACACAATGCCATAATATGGAGCTGGTGTTGTAGTGTAACATGACACTTGACACTAATACATTCGAAACTACTCCCTTTATTCTTGTTTATGTCATTTTTAATTTTTTTATATTTTATATTAAATGTAATTTTAAAATTTTAACAAGGAGTTAATTATTTTATATTAATTTTTTATTAATTAATTAATTCATATAAAATTTTAATATTTATTCATTTAATTTTTATCTTTTTTATTATCTCTTTTATTAATAATTATATATATATTTTAAAGTTAATACTATTTTTATAATTAATTTTTTTAAAATTAAAATTATTAAATTATTTTTTAATATTAATATCATTTCTTCAAATAACAGATAAAAAAAATGGTGAAAGTAAATTAGGAAGACGGAAGCGCAGGTAATAGATAGAGGTGACAAAACGAGTTAAATTCGTTGAATTGATTCTCTAATCTGTTATTTTTTTATAAATTAGATTTAAGATTTTAACTCACTTTTAATTTTTAACTTGCATAACCCACCCCGCTTAATCCGTGGGACAGGTGCAAGTTAGTCCGTTGAGTTTAATTTTTTAAAAAATATTATAAATTAATCTTATTATTTGTATTTATAATAATTTTTTGAGTATGATATTAATTTTTTTTAATTTATATAAATTATAATTTTTTATTTTTAAATTTTTATAATTTTTATTTTATTTTTTTATATATTTTATTTTATTTTTTAAGATCAATTCATTTATTTTTTTTATTTTTTTATACAAAATCAACCTATTAATCTATTAACTCATATTAAAGCGGGATAAATTATCTCTTTTAACCTATTTTTTAAAACAAACTAACCTCCCACTTCGTATTTTAACGGATTAAATATAAAACGGATCAGACGAGACGGATGAATCCATTTTACCACATATAGTAATGGAGCTACTGACTACTGAGAATTTGGAATACGACATGACTTTGATTCGTAGTTGACACATACACTGGACCTTGGTATGGACCCATAACTGCCAAGTTTGGCTGCTGCGCTTGGCCGAAGTATGAGTACACCATTTGCGTTCCGGTTGCATCATCCATATCAATTGTATCTTTCGTATGTCAGAAATTCTCGTGCACTGAGCTTCTTGTTAGTCGTTACCTCACGCAACAGGCTTTTTTTGGTCCACATTCCGATTCTCCATACAACTATGATTTTTGCATTAATTTTTTTTACATTATTTTTTATATCTCTCTTCATATTATCAATTATATTATTTTTATTATTATTATTTTATTTAATCACAATTCTTTTAAAAAAATATATTATTAAAAAATAAAATTAAATTTATTTTTTTATATCTATTATATTTATTTTATTAATTAAATTAAAATATATGTATATTTTAAAAAAAGAGTAAAAAAATATTAATAAACACATTTATAATTTAATTACTAAAATAAATATAAAAAATATAAAAAAATAAATTTAAATTTTATCTATTACTAAAAAAAAATATAGAAGTATCTTTATCCTTCCCGTGAAGATTCTTTAGTAGAATAGTCTACGGCACTAGCTGTTTCCTGTTTTGGTGTTTGCGTCAGATTGGACCACTTTCCTGAAACATCAAGTAAAATTGGCTCCATTAGTTTCTCAATGATGTACACAATTGGCCAATCAAAATACTCTGTCTATGAAATATCTTCGCTGGCGGGCGCATTGCCAAGAGTGATGGATATCTAATCTATTATACGGCCAAACATTGAATCTATCCCCATAAACCAATTAATTATATATAATCATGGTCTTCTTTGACACATATGTGATGCTTTATTACTACGTCCATTCTTTTTGTATATCGTTTTAAGAAAATAATATTAGTATTAAAAATTTGATTTCAAAAAAATAGTTATAACAGATAATATTATTTTTTAACTCATTAATTAAAAAAAATATTGTGATTGATCAATAAAAAAATGATAAAAGAAAGATAAAGATAAATGAGAAAATATTAAAAGATTTTAAGAGTTAAATAATTAATAGAATAAAAAAATTAAATATAAAATAATTAATTATTTATTAAAATTATAAAATAATATCTAATATGAAATAAAAAATATTTAAAACGGCAACTAAAACAAATGAAAGAAATACCATTAAATTTAAAATCACCAACACTATGAATTATTTAATTAAGCCCGTATGAATGGAAGGAGTATCATTAATTAATCCCGTACTCTTTCCAACACTATGAAGCAACCTAAATTTAAAATCACCAATATATAAGGCCAAAATTGAATCTATCCCCATAAACCAATTAATTATATGATGTCTTACTATTAAAAATATGAGTTTTGCTTAACTGATTAATGATTTCAAAATAAAAAAAAAATTAGGACTTTTTTAAAAAGTACTTTAAGAGTACTTATTAAGGAATCAAAGATTATTTTTTTTAATGAAAATAATACATTTAATATATTGAGAATTCAAAAGTTTTACTTTTCAATAAAAAACTTTATATTTTTTATTCTTTAAAGACACAAAGTTTTACTTTAAGAGTATTTGTTAGAAAAATTCAGAGTTTTAAATGAGAAAGTATTTTTTTTTTTAATTTTTAATATATTGAATGTCTTATTTTTATTTAAAAAATTTTATTTTAACTTATTTAACATGTACTTTTAGGACATTCATTAACAAAATTCTTAAAAAAATTAAATGTTAATTATTTTTTAAGTTTTAAATATCGTAATTACTTTTAATTTTTATTATTAATTAGAAAGATATTAAGAGAATTTATTAAAAAACCCCATTTATAATTATACAATTCCAAATTCCACAATCAATATATTGATGGAATAAATATTTATGTAGATAAAATCTACATATTTATATAAATTAAACTAATTAACAGTTGAATAACTTTCTACACTTAAATAATATTGAGAGAGGTAGATAAAAAAAATAATATTGAGAGAAATCAAAGAGCCACATAACCCCTACAGGCCTATGTATACGCAATGCACTTACAAATTTAAATATGTGAATAATTATAGCTATATTTATATTATATAAATAAAATATATAATCAAATGTTAATACAATATTCTAGTAAATGATCATTAAATATTTTATTTAAAACTACAAGACAAATTAATTGTAAAACGCGTAAAAAAGATGTAAATAATATCAATTAAAGTATTACTAACTTTTTATTTTGTCAACTGTACGTCATTAGCTTTTTCATGATTATTATAAGTAATGATTACATTTTCCAGCCATTAGCTTTTTCATGATTATTATAAGCAATGATGATATTTTCTAGCTAATGTTTGATATTGTTTAAATTTTAAACAGAAACAACTATTTAACTAAAAAATATTTTTGTGTTTTAATTATAAACTGTTCTAAAAAAAAGATAATAGAAAAAACATAAAAGATAATAAAAACAAACCTTTAAATACTTATTTGGGGGGTTTATTTATGGTTGGGACCAGTATGGACAAATTGATTCGGTTTCAAAGACAAGGAAAGGCATGGTAATAAAAGTAAACAAACCAAGATAAATAGGAAGTGGCAGCACAGGACAGGAATCCCACGGTCCACGGATCACCCAAACTTTTTGAAAAAATAAATAAATGTTTACATTTTGTCTTTTTCTTTTTTATGCATACGGTTTGTCTTTTAAAAAAGTATAAATTTAATCAATATTAATTCTATCTATTCGTGGCCTTTCAATATAAAATTTCTTCTATTCTTCACGGGCAGTCTAATGAAACCATTCACCCTTGGCCTTTCAATATTGACAAGATTTTTTTTAGTGTTTTTGAGTTAATTTTTGCGTCAACCAAAATCAAATCCTCACTTCAAATGATTCATAGTGTCCATGGGTCATTTTACCATATTCATTATGGCCAAATGAGTATTGAATATTCACTGCAGTGACTTGTTACAGCCGGTTTGAACTATTAGAATATGTAAAATATATTTTAGAATTAAATTTAATTTTATGTTATTTTACAATTTTAATTTTACATAATTAAATATATTATTTTAATTATATTTAATTATATTTTTTATATAAATTATCTCTTTTTTATAAATATAAAATCTTTTTTATTTACACTAATTAATTCAAAAAATATATAAAAATATTCTGTAACTAAACTCTTTTCTGTGACCCTAATTCTTTACTTCAACATGAAAAAGTCTTCCCTTTCTCCACACTGATGCTCTTCCATTTCTTCATTCTCCAGGCCATGACGCACTCAGACCACCAGTTGCCAATGAGTGACAGCTCAAGCGGTGGCAATGTGTGACATGGTAGATGGATATGTTAGAGTCGCTATGGGATTGACGATGGGGGTTGGGGGTGAATAGGTTACCATATGAACAAGTTTCCGGTTGTAATTGCCAGCCATAGATCATTATTCATTGGTAATCAATGATGTAAGATGTAATGAGTACCGTAAAACGACCCAAGGTCCATAGGTCCAACTTGACCAATTTGGTCGTACCACATGGGGCGAAAGAGCTACTAGATTTGGATATGAATAATGCGATTGGTGGCTCTCTTTCTCTTGGGTTGGTCACAATGTCGAGGTTGTCAGGATCATTCGGACCCACAAGTTGCAATTTGCAGTTAAAAACTTAAAAAGTGAGGCGGTGTGATATGTCCAATGAAAATATTTCAACACATGTCCATCGGAATGTCACATTATAGTATTTTGTTGAAAACACGTCTTTTTTGTTCGTTCCTTCCCTTTCACATTTTCATTTCCTCCGTTTATCATTTCTTTCTCTCATTTTTGTTACAACTATTTCCCTCTCCTCTGATACTCTCGCACTCACTAGGACGTCCACTCACAACATTTAAACTCTTCTTATCTTATCCTCATTTTTGTTCTCTCATTTTCACTCATCACTCACTCTCTTCCCTCACTCTCACACGCAAGCATGGGGTTTGAGTTTTGCAATTTTCTACTATTTTGGAGAGTATCTTTCACTTTTTCCTATAATATTTTGTGTTTCTTGGCATAGGTACCTGCAATTTCTAACTTTTTCTTATTTGACTATATGGAGGGTGAAACGTTGAGTATTTTAGGTGATTTTTTGGTATTATGCTTTCTGTTTGGTGAGTTATATTTTTTGTTGGGTTCATTGTTATGAAATTTATTTTTGTTGATTGTGTGTTGATTAGATGAGTAAATGAAGGGATGTTTGTTGGGTTCATTCGCTGGTTTATTTGGTTTACTTGGTGACTCTAAAATTAATTGGTTAATATGTTTAGAATAAGTAGTTAATCTTTACATATTTCTGGTGAATCCAAAAATGAGTTTCCAACAGTGAGGGTAAACTACTTACAAATGAACTACTAGTGGAGTGGAGTTGGGATAGGTTACTGTCTAGTTCATATAGCAGGAAGAGTTGGTCCATTGACATGGTTTGTGGTGAATCTCATTACCTGATGACTCTAAAATTAACTGGTTAATATGTTTGGAATAAGTGGTTAATCTTTACATGTTTCTGGTGAATCCAAAAATGAATTCCCAACAGTGGGAATAAACTATTTACAAATGAACTACTAGTGGAGTGGAGTTGGGCTATGTTGTTGTCTGGTTAATATAGCAGGGAGGGTTGATCCATTGACATGGTTTGTAGTGAATCTCATTACCTGTTGAATATAAAATTAACTGGTTAATATATTTAGAATAAATGATTAATCTTTATATGTTTGTGGTGAATCCAACAATGAGTTCCCAACAGTGAGGGTAAACTACTTACAAATGAACTACTAGTGGAGTGAAGTTGGGCTATGTTGTTGTCTGGTTAATATAGCAGGGAGGGTTAGACCATTGACATGGTTTATGGTGAATCTCATTTCATAGTGAATCTAAAATTAATTGATTAATATATTTAGAATAAGTGATTAATATTCACATGTTTATGGTGAATCTAATAATGAGTTCCCAATAGTGGGGCTACTTGTTTTGTTAGACTAGATGGTTCCAGGCTCTCTTTTTAAGCTTTATTTCATCTCACAAGTGGTTAAGTGTGACCTTTATTGAATAGGCCCATTCGAATGGGTCTCTATCTTCATTATCTATTGTCATTTGTTTATTTACTTTTCATTGCCCTTTTTTAACTTTTCATAATAAAATCTAGATGTTGGAAAAATATAAAATATGCTTGTAACATGACAGTAAATACTTGATAATTTACAAGTGTGTGTAGCAACCCAAAACTAAAGTTGATGGATGGTTCAAATAATCTCAATACATCTGAGACTGTTGATAATGTGTAAGAAGCATGTGAAGGTGACTTCATTATGAGTGATGCCTTGGATGGTGAGATTGAAAGTTATGAGCCAAAATGAGGGATATTGTTTCCATCAGAGGATGATGTTAAGGAATTTTATAAGAAATATGCTTACCAAAAGGGGTTTGGTATTGTAAATAAAACTTCAAAAAAAGGAGATGACAGTAAGATAAATTACATTATGCTAGCTTGTTCAAGACAGGGAAAACATATGCCAACAATACCAAACACTTTGAAGACACTTCCAACTAGAAGGACAAATTGTGAAGCAAAAATTACAATCAAAAAGATAGGAGATGGACGATGGTTCATCATGACAGTTATACTTGAACACTCTCATGAACTTAGCCCAACGAAGGCGAGAATGTTGAAAGTTAACAAGAATCTTAGCATGTACGTAAAGAGGACAATCCAAATGAATGATGATGTAGGGGTGATAATACATAAGACAATCCGGTCTCTTACTTATAAGGTGGGAGGGTACGAGAACTTATCATTTAATGAGCAAGATGCTAAAAATTATGTTGATAAGGAAAGACGTAGAATTGTTAAGGAAGGTGATGGGAAGGCTTTGAAGAACTATTTTGCGATAATGCAAGAGGATAATAGTAATTTTTTTCTACGATATAGATGTTGATGATGATTTTCATGTGCAAAATGTATTTTAGGCTGATGCTAGAAGTAGAGCCACGTATGAGTCATTTGGAGATGTTGTGACTTTTGACACAACATATTTGACAAATAAATATGACATGCCATTTGCTGCTTTTATCGGTGTGAATCATCACGGCCAATCAGTTTTGCTTGGATGTGGTCTAATTTCAACTGAAGACATATAGTCATTTGTGTGGCTATTTGAATCATGGCTTCGTTGCATGTCAGGTAAGGCATCTGTTGGTATTATCACTGACCAATGCAGGGTTATGCAAAATGCTATTAAGATAATCTTTCCAACTACTCGACATATGTGGTGTTTATGGCATAAAATGAACAAAATCCCTGAGAAGTTGAAAGGTTGCATTGAATATAACAATATCAAGAATGCAATGAAAGTAGCTATTTATGATACCCTAACAGTGGAAGATTTTGAAGAAAAATGGTCTGCCTTCATAAAAGAATTTGAACTATAAGATAATAATTGATTGAGTGGTTTGTACATGGAGCGGCATAGACGGGTGCCAATTTTCTTGAAGAAATATTTCTGGGCAGAAATGTCAACAACACAACGCAGTGAGAGCATACATGCTTTCTTTGACAAATATATCAACTCAAAGACAAGCCTGCAGCAATTTGTGAAGCAATATGATAATGCTCTAAGAAGCAAGGCAGAAAAGGAATTTCAGGCAGATTTCAAATCAATGGACTCCATAATTCAATGTGGGTCAAACTCACCCATTGAAAGGCAGTTTCAATTCGAATACACTCATGTAAAGTTCGTTGAGGTCCAAGCTAAATTCAGAGGAAGAATGGACTGTTTTGCGTCCCTTAAGTGTGTGGATGGAATGCTTTGTACTTACCATATGAGGGTGGATATAGTAGTTGGAAGGCTAGCAAAGAATGCTATTTTTGAGGTGGTATTTAATCATGACAATCACAATATTAGTTGCAATTACTTGTTGTTTGGGTTTTGAGAAATTATGTGTAGACATTCACTTTGTGTCCTTGGTAACGAAATGGTTCAAGAAGTGCCATCAAAGTATATTTTACGAAGATAGAATAAAAACATTAGATGGAGACATGCTTACATAAAGAGCAGTTATGATGTGACTTTGTTGAAGCCACAAATGCAAAGGTTTGATAAATTATGCAAACATTTCTATGAGGCGGCTAAAGTTGCTGCAGAGTTTGAGGATCTCACAGATGATCTCCACCGGGACTATGTGAATATAAAAGCAAGATGCACTCGATGGCTACATCTAAGCAAGTTGGTAGAACAATATGCAATGGTGATGACCGTCAAAGGAACAACATTGAGGGCATTGTAACTGCTAACATTGGCATTCATAGTCCATTATGTGTACCATGTAAAGGACGGCCCCAAAGTAACAGAAAAATATCTAAAGTTAATCGAGTAGTCTCTAAATTGGGAAAGAGAAAGGACCAGCGTCGTCAAACTTTGACAATTGATGTATGTATATATGAAATTGTTAATTATTATTGTATGGGATGTTTTGGCTGTGTATATGTTTTATTTAGACTGATTAGCATTTATTTTTATTAGTGTATTAAGTTATTTTACTGTGAACACGTAAGAGTGCATTGATGGAAGCTCGAGTCAGATGGATGGAAAGAAGTTATGCATAGAGTCATCTATAGAAGTGAACAGCTATGGAGAATGTCGTGATAATTGTACTATGGTGTATGTATACACCAAAATTATTTGTCAGTTGTAATCATTGTTGAATGATTGTTAAGTTTTAAGCTACTTACACTTAAATTGTTTGTATTAATGAATGAATGTTTGGTATATTGTTGCTTCATAGTCCACAGCTATTAAGCTGAGTGCAAATGTTGATGCACCAATGTGTGACGGTAGCTATTGGGTTTCGCAACTATCGCACAACTCATCAGCTGGTTTTTTTATCATTATTAGAAGGATTTGATCATAATGTCAGTCAAAGGCCACAAACATGTCCAACATATGCTCAATAAGTTCATTATAGTTATTGAAATTGACATGTTTATATGTTTTTATCCAGGGTTGTCCTAGTCAAATGTCATATACTAATTTGTTGGTTAGTGGTAATGCAAGGAAATTTGAAGATACACAGGCTGGGAATCAGTGACATAGTACAAGTCTGAATTTGTATAAATTAGATAAGGTATCTTCATGTACATGCTTAAAAGGTATAGATTAACACTAATTCAATCTACTGTTGTTTTGTAGGTTGATTTTATTTTTTGGTATATAGGATAATTTACATGGGCCAAGTGTGATGACAAAGACTTAGGTGCAATAACAGTGAAAGTGTGCTTACACTGTGATTCGACATATATTTTTTGTGGCAACCATGAAAATAGATATTAGTTTATCATCAAGAACTCACTTAAGTAGTTTTTTTGTCCTTTTACGTGGATTGAACTTATGCTGTAGTTATTTATACTTCACATGTAATGTGTATAGAGTACATGTAATTACACGTAGAGGAAGAAGATGTGTATATTTTTTTAGGGTGAATGGTAGGATTTTATTACTGCAATTCCACAATATTGGTGATGTACATGGATATATAATGTGATACATAAGCGATATATAGCTTTTTTGTAATCCAAGTATATTTTTTATGTATTTTTACTTACAGCCTTAAGAATAATTAAAGTTGAAAGAAATATCAAATTTACTCCACCAATTGGGAACTGATTTTTTAGATTCTCCATAAACTGAAATAGAGTAACCAATTATTTGTAATACATTAACCAGTTACTCATGGATTTGGTGAGTTCTAAAATAACTGGTTAATACATTACGTCTAAGTGGTTAATAAGCATAGGTTTCTAGTAAATCTCAAGAAGAGTTCCCAATAATAGGGACAAACTAGTCAGAAATAAAGTGGTAGCTGAAGTTTACATGTGTAACATTGTTTTGAACACATTGGGAGTAGATGGTCAAAAAATCATGGAAAAAGTGGTGAATCTCATTACTTGGTGAGTTCCAAAATAACTGGTTAATACATTGCGTCTAAGTGGTTAATCAGTACAGGTTTTTGGTGAATCCCAGGAAGATTTCCCAATAATGGGGGCAAACTAGTTAGACATGAAGTACTAATTGGAATTTACATGTGTAACATTGTTTTGAGCACATTGGGAGTAGATGGTCAGAAAATCATGAAAAAAGTAATGAATCTCATTACTTGGTGAGTTCCAAAATAATTGGTTAATACATTACGTCTAAGTGGTTAATCAGTACAGGTTTCTGGTGAATCCAAAAAAGTTGGGAGTAGATGCTCAGAATACCATGGATAAAGTGGTGAATCTCATTATTTGGTGAGTTCATGAGTAATTGGTTAATGCATTAGAAATAAGTTATCAATCTATGTCTGTTTCTGGTAAATCTCATTACTTGGTGTGTTTCAATATAACTGGTTACTATAGTATGAAAAAATGGCTAATATCTACAAGTTTCTGGATAATATAAAATACAGTTTCAAATAAGTGGATAATATAAAACAAGTTTTTGAATCCATAAGTAAATGGTTAATACATTACATAAAAGTGGTTAATTAGTATATGTTCCTGATGAATCCACTAAAGAGTTCCCAATAATGGGGGTAACTATACATAGGGCATTGCAATAACTGTACATAGGGCCAAGTTAAAGAATGTAGAATAAAATTCGCAAATCAAGATAGTAACTCCATAGCATTTGCATCTCTCAAAACTTCTTCTCTGCGCTCATTCTTTGGATGCAAGACTCAACCACATAATAAGTCACGTTGCATTTGCGTGACTTCTTCCTGTACCAGTATAGTACGAATAAATAAAAATTCCAACATAATGTAATTGTTAAATCAGAAAACAAAACAATTCTCTCACCTCTTCCCATTCGGGCATAGTCTGCTCCCCAAACATCTTGTATCCATCCCACAGCTCCATGTACTGGATAACGTAAATGCCACAATCATGTCTATTTCAATGACATACAAGCAAGCACAAGGGGAAAAATTAAACACTTATGCCGCAACATAACAATTAATATTTTTTAATAAGTGCAACCATACTTACGAGTTGTACTGCCAAGGCAAGTCGACCTCCATTAGCTCTAAAGGACTATGATTCGTCAAGGTTGGACTAAGTATTTGTAACAATTCTTCAAACCGGCGCTTCTACAAATTCAAAGTAAAGTTCAAAGTCAAATTATACAACACAACTACTTCATTATCATTACAATGACATTAGAGGAGTATGATACCGTCAAAACGTCCAGCCTAGCTTTTTTAGTGTCATTGTGACTACCCATTGAATCTAACACATATAACTTTTTAATTCTCGGATCCAACGCATAACACCACCAATGGCCGTCGAACACGGCTGTAACGAATATCTACATGAAGAAACATAATGCCTTTTTATTTTATATAGTTATTTGATAATATAGACATATAATAGTGATGCGCATTATAGTTGGAACATAATGTCTTATGCGATATTAAGAAAATAAAACACTATACACAATCTAACTAGATAAATGATGGGTTAAACCCCATATGTTGCCCAATAAAGTGTATGCAGCCAAACATATGTAATTTTTGACACATAATGCTTAAAAGTTACCAAGTTGTATTAGGTGATGTCATATCCCACTTTAGCATGAGGCATGAAGTCGTTAATACTTCGCCAGGGCCTGTGGTGAACTGATTTGAAATGCTCTAATCCACTTTTCACTAAATCCTACATTTTATAAATAACCAACAATAAGTTAAGGTTTCATTGTCAATGTGCATACAGTTCTAAGTTAATTGAGCATGTTGTTACCGTAAACGTGGGACAAAACATGTAACGGGTCACTCTTCGTGCTCGCTCCATTTCATCTCCCACAAAAATCTTTGTAACCAACATAATAACCTGAAAGAGTGAATTAAAAAAGGTCCTTATATGTGAACCGACACAATAAGTAGGTGTGATATACATAATCTAAATTATGAGTTAAACGTAATTCGTTCTTACCATATTATTGACTCACCCTCTTGATTTCATGCAAGAGGCATCTGCAAATGTAAAGAACTGATCGTAGAGTCTGACCACCGCCCTACACCACAACCCAAAATAAATTGTTTAAAGACAATCACAAAAAAATTGCCTAATGCTGAAATTGTACAAGATACAAATGACAAATGTTAGCCCAAGTAAAATAAGCATTATACTTATCAAGTATGTCATGTTGGTAATTCAAAAGCTTATGTGGAATCGTGGTCCTTTTTTTTAAGCACTTTGGTGCAGTAGGTAAAAAGTTGGGTATGCAGATTCGTTTTCTTCTTATTCTTTTGCAGTTTGGTATAAAGAGTTCAGATGCTTTTGTCAAGCACACATTTCTTGGGCTAAGCCTTAATCTGAGTGCAAATGTTGAAGTTGGGGTTATCTGTGACTGGGTTCGGGTGTGTATCAGAGTAGCCAATAGGTGCACCTAAAGGGATGCCACATGTAGGCGGTTGTTGATCGATCGGCTCACCACCTTCACTGAATCAGTAGAAAGGAGTGCTCACGCGATTCAATGGTTGAGTACCCTGGTCACATACCGAACTGCCTACAGGACAACGTGAAAGTGAAGGCATTGAACAGTGTAATAATAGTTGTTTCAATGTGTACACTTCCGTTTCTAGAATAGAAATCATTTTCTTCATTTGTACGTTCTCAGCAACCACTTGAGAAATATCATTGATAATGTCCTCCACATCAAATGGCCTCGGCCGCCGATGTCCAACACCATGTTGCAGTTCAGGTGCCATTGCATCCCTAACTATGTCATTCTAGTTCTCTTCGCTCGATGCAACTAAATCTTAACTTACCTACATATCAATAACCAATAGATATATAGTTAAGAAGTATGGTAAATGTGGACTACTACGGCTAAATACCATAATTTTTTTTTATACAAAATCATTTTCATACAAATGTCGCAACACTACACACACTATTTAAAAGTTGTACATTACCTTATTTTTTTCAAATGTCATCTGCACTTTCTCCTCCCTCGCCCTAAATACGTGCCAGTTTAAGTAAAGTGGGAAGGATTGAGCACTTATCACAGTTGATGTGAGGTGTAATGACAGGTGATCAAAAGCATAAACCTTGTAGAAAATCACATGTATGATATCAAAATGATGCAACAGAAAAAGAAAAGAAAAAAATTACAATATTACATGAAATAATTACAACAACCAAGAAGCATAAGAAATAATAAAACATGTACCTGTAAAAGTGCAGCACATCCCATTAAATGGATTTGTTGGATATTCTTACCCTCCTTCACTGCACGTGCAATACGGGTCAAGTCATCCACCAAAAAATCATACACCGCC
Organism: Ormosia emarginata; assembly: GCA_029884605.1. NCBI lineage: Eukaryota > Viridiplantae > Streptophyta > Magnoliopsida > Fabales > Fabaceae > Ormosia > Ormosia emarginata. Next base: position 12,263,527 of record JAQQTP010000085.1, on the reverse strand, counting down.
AAATCCCAGCTATAATTATCTAGGGAGTCCAACTCATCTAATAGGTGTGTGAAGGCAGAATGCATGTTGACACCTGTAACGAGAAAATAGAAGTCCTCAAAAGCAAGTAGGATATAAAGTCGACAAAAGTTATCAACATCATTGTTCCCTACATCTCGATACAGTGGTTGTTGGATTTGGATAAATAGTTGTCTCTGGAATGGTTACATCGTCCTCCTTAAATAAGGACAAAGTTCGGCCCACTGCATCATCATGTGGGGTTACTCTTTCCCCAGCAATCTGTAATCCAAGTGTCAAGCACACGTCTAACGGACTGAATGGGATAACCCTACCCCTTACTCTAAATCCCTCATCTCTTTCAACCCATCTAGATACTAACTCCCACAATAAGACACAGTTGATTTCTAAATTCTTCGGCATATATAACAGTGACTTGAATGAGGTAGACTTAATTCGGGATTTCTGGGCATCCGTCAATGAGCTATTCACGTCAATCAACAACCTCGGTGTGTAAATGATAATAATGTATTTTATTCATTTTATAATTCTCTCACTAGGCTTTTTAAGGTTTAATTAAGTTAATTTTGTCACGTTTTATGAAATTAAGCTTATTTGGATCATTGAAGAAATTATTGCTTGAATTATCATTAATTTTGGTGATTACATTCTTAAGTAAAGTAACCACAATTTGAGTTACAATTATCTTATTAATGTGATTCTGGTCTTATTGGAAAGTTTAGATAAATCTCTAATAACTATTCACTTGATAACCATAATATGATTACATGTTTATAAATTGAATATATTTAATTCATTGTATAATCTTCTCACTTGACTTTTTCAGTAAACTGGCTATAATTTGAATTTCAAATATCCGATGGACGTAATTTTGGTCTTGTTTTAAAGCTAAGACAAATTTCTACAACTTTCATGAAGGCCTCAAGACTGAGAACACACATTTGGATAACTCAAATCGGAGTTGAAGCAAAATCTAGAGTTTTGAACCTGACAGCTTGACCTCTATGCACTCATTAGGCTATATCTCGGGCTATAGAAGTTCAACAATTCTAAAATTTTGATAGTGGAAGGTTAAAACCCATATCTACAACTTTCATGAAGAATACAAAATTTACTTCAGATTCCTTTAAGGTGATATTGGGCTTGGAAGTCAGAACAGAGGTGCTGGATTTGGGCCTGACTCATGAGCAGTAATTGGGCCATATCTCGGGCTGTGGTTGCTGGATTTGGATGAAATAAGTGTCTCTGGAAAGCTGAGACAATTTCTTAAAACTTTCATGAAGACCACTTGGTTGAAAAATGACGTATGCCATAAGTTCAGAGTGGAAACATTTTGGAGACAAAAATCCACCCATCAAACAACTACTTTGGCATTTTGTTCTCATCATCCATCATCTCTTTTGGCATTTTGTACTCTTCTAACTCTATAAAATGAGGCAAGGGCTGATCATTTAAGAGTGTTAGCTTAGATTTTACTTTCATGTTTGTATGTTAATTGCTTTATTTGTGTAGTTTTATGTTGTTCTTAACTGAAGTTATGTTCATCATCATCTTCTTCTCTCTTTCTTTCTTCTTGTCTATAAGTAACTAAATATTCATCTTGCTTGGGTGAAAGAGTGATGCACTTGCTAATGAAATAAGGTTAGATTATTTTACTTCTTGTGCTTGAATGATATATTTTTATGTGATCTTTATATGTGTTGTATGTTGTTTTCGATTAATTTTGAAACTCTTCTTGTAGAATGAATATCTTGATTCATTATAGGCAAGACGTTGGCACAGTAGATGCTTGAGACCATTTACAAGTATTGGTAGATAATTATTAGAACCATAATATGATTACATGTTTAATCTAAATTGAACTTTGCATGTTAAATCTTCCGATTGGAACCTTCATTATGTATGATTTCATTTGTGGATCTTCTAACCCAAGAAATTCTTTTTTCATTTGTGAACAACTTATATCATCTTTAGTATTGTGACAAATCTTCTCCTTACCTCAAATAATTTTCTCTTCATCAATTCCCTGTGGATCAACCTAGGACTCCCGAGAATTTACTACTTGAAACAACCTGCACTTAGGTTTGAAACTTTTAATTTTCCCATCAAGTTTTTGATTTTGAAAAGACGAAATGCTAAATTTGATTTCAAAGTTCTAATTTATTGAGTTATAACTTTCATAAGTAAACTTCACTATCGGTATATTCTTCCTCTACTCTTTTAATTGTTTTTTTAATTTACTAATTTACTAACTAACTTACTAATTAACTTACTACTTACTAACTTATTAACTAACTTTTATATTTATGTAATTTATTTTTGTTTTTTAATTTTTTTATTTATTTACTTCATTTATTTTCATTTTTTTTATTTTTTTTTTTTTTATTTGTTTTCATTTTTTATTTTTTTTATTATTTATGCATACTAACTATCTAACTTTTAATTTATGTCATTTATTTTTCTACTATCTAACTTTTAATTTACGTCATTTATTTTCTCATTTCTAACTTTTTAATTTAATCATTCATTTATTATTGCTTTCTAACGTAATGAAACAATCTTTTTCTTCTCTTCTCTTTTAAATTCTAACTCTGTGAGGCTCACTAAACCACTTTCTAGTTTTCATATTTTAAATTTACTTTATACACTTTATTTTCTATATTTTATTTTTTGTACTTTATTTTCTATATTTTAGTTTGTGTATATTATTAACTCTCTAACTAAATAACTGATAAAATAAAAAGTTAACTGATATTTTAGTTGCTGGTAAAGGAAAATATATTCTTAGTCAAGAATAAGATCTAAATGCAAGGTACGCTAGTTTGGCTAGAAAGGTTGAATCCATGGAATTAGGAAAAGTAAAAGAAGTCAAATCTGTGCAAAATGAAAAAAAAAGTGAAGATCTTTGTGGCATTTGTGATGAATTAGGACACTCGACAAATGAATGTCCTAATATTCTTATTTTTAAAGAAGTTGTGCATGAGTAAGTAAATGCAATGAACAATTTGAAAAAGTCATTCACCTCTTCTTTTTCAAATTCTTACAATCCGGGATAGAGAAATCACTCGAATTTCAGTTGAAGGAATAATAATCAAGCATAATTTATGCAACCACCGCCTCCTCAGGAACAATAAGATGCTCAAAATTCTCAAGGATATTCACTTTATGTCCCACCATATAGGAAAAATCTTGAAGGAACATTGAATGCATTCATAGAAAAACAAGAGGTCATCAATAAACAAAACACTCAAACCATGATTGACACAAAAGACACTCTTTCCAAACTTACTTATGCACTCACCATTCACGAGAAAGAAAAATTTCCTTCTCAACCTTAATCGAGGAAAGGTCAATATAGTCTAAATGAGGGTAGTTCAGAAAACCAATAAATGAATCAAGTTAATTCTGTGATAACTCTTAGGAGTAGAAAAGTTATTGAAAAAGAAATTTCTGAACTTTGTGAGAAAGATAATGAATCAATTCCCCAAGATAAGGAAGAGGTTAATAAGCCATTTGCCGAAAATGAGACCAAACTCTCATCTTCTCCACCCTCATTTTCTCAAGCATTAAGCAAACCAAGGAAATTTGACTACCAAACTGAAATTTTTGAAATTTTTAAACAAATGATGATCAATATTCCATTGTTAGATGCTATCAAACAGTTTCCTTCTTATACCAAATTTTTGAAGGACTTATGCACTGTTAAAAAGAAATTAAATGTGAAAAAGAATATCTTTTTGACTGAACAAGTAAGTTCCATTATTCAAAGCAATAATATTTTGAAACATAAAGACCCTGGTTGTCCTACGGTTTCATGCATTATTAGAGAACATAAAATTGAACAAGCTTTACTTGATCTTGGTACTAGTGTTAATTTGCTTCCATATTCAGTTTATCAACAACTCAATCTGGATGAGTTAAAACTAACTTCTGTAACTATTCTACTTGCTGATAGATCAATTAAAATTCCAAAAGAAATAGTGGAAGATGTGTTAGTACAAGTTGATAAATTCATTTATCCTGTGAATTTTATTGTCTTGGAAACTGAACATTTGGTTAATAGTTCAAAGTCAATTCCTGTTATTTTAGGTCGTCTATTTTTAGCAACATCAAATGCTTTGATAAATTGCAGAAATTGAGTGATGAAGTTAACATTTGGAAACATGACACTTGAGCTTAATGTTTTCAACATATGTAAGCAACCACATGAAGTCAATGATGAAAATGAAGAAGCTGATAGGATTAAGGCCATTGTAGATAATCATCTTCTAAAAGGGAGTTCTTCTGACCCATTAGAAGTTTATTTAATTAATTCATTTGATTCAGATATACAAGTAGATGGTGATATTTCTGAAATATGCTCTTTACTTGATTATACACAGGCAATGAAATACAAAGGATAGAAGCCGAGATTCGAAGAGCTACAACCTATGAATGATAATATTTATGAAGAAGTACCCACACTTTGAAAAAGAACTAAAGTCATTACATTGTAAATTTGAAGTACACATTTTTGGGAGAAGACCAAAGCTTTCCAGTAGTAATTTCATCAATCTTTATTGAAGAACAAGAAGGTATGTTGATATAAGTACTTAAAAGGCTTAAAAGGGCAATTGGATGGACATTAACAGATATAAAAGACATTAATCTATTAATTTGTATACATAGAATACATTTAGAGGATATTGCTAAAACATCACAACAACCTCAAAGAAGATTAAATCTACACATGAAAGAGGTAGTTAGGGCTGATGTTCTTAAATTACGTGATGTTAGAATTATTTACCCTATTTTCAATAGCCAGTGGGTAAGCCCTACATAAGTTGTGCCTAAGAAATCTAGAATAACAGTGGTTGAAAATGAAAAAGGTGAGTTAATACCTACGAGTTTCATCCATTAAATTTAGTCACTCGTACATGTGTATTGATTTTAGAAAATTGAATGCAACCACTAGGAAAGATCATTTCCCCTTATAATTTTTTAATCAAATTCTAGAAAGAGTAGCAGGACATCCCTACTATTGTTTTCTTGATGGTTATTCGGGGTATAATCAGATACCAATTGCATTAGAGGATCAAGCCTCATTTGGATTTGTGTATATTTTGGTTGCAGTTGATTATGTCTCAAAATGGATTGAGGTGATTCCATGTCGGCAAAATAATCATAAAACTGTTTTGAAATTTTTAAAAGAAAATGTCTTAAGTTGATTTAGAATCCCTCGAGCTATCATCAGTGATGGGGGAACACATTTTGCAATAAACCATTTGAATCTTTAATGAAGAAATATGGTATTACCCATAAAGTTTTCACCCCTTATCACCCTCAGACAAGTGGACAAGTAGAATTAGCAAATAGGGAAATTAAACAAATTTTAGAAAAAACGGTTAACCCAAATCGTAAAGATTGGTCTTTAAGACTAAGCGATGCACTTTGAGCTTACCGTACTACTTTTAAAATATCTTTAGGCATGTCAACCTATCGGTTAGTCTATGGAAAACCCTGTCACTTGCCTGTGGAACTGGAGCATAAAGCATTTTGGACCATTAAAGCTTTCAATTTAAATCTTGATGATGCTTGCAAGTTACGTAAATTGCAAATAAATGAACTTGAGGAATTGAGAAATTGATGGGATAATTAAAAGTTTCAAACTCAAGTGTAGGTTGTTTCAAGTAGTAAATTCTCGGGAGTCCGAGGTTAATTCACAGGGAATTGATGAAGAAAAAATTATTTGAGGTACGGAGAAGATTTGTCACAATACTAAAGATGATATAAGTTGTTCACAAATGAAAAGAATTTGCTTGGGTTATGAGATCCACTCTTGGTAATAAATTAAAGACAAGATTATTTCTTTTTATAACTCAATTGAAATCATACATAATGAAGGTTCAAATCGGAATATTTAACATTCAAAGTTCAATTTAGATTAAAATGTAATAATATTATGGTTCTAATAATTATCTACTAATACTTGTAAATGGTCTCAAGCATCCACTGTGCCAACGTCTTGTTTACGATGAATCAAGATATTCATTATACAAGAAGAGTTTCTAAATTAATCAGAAATAACATACAACACATATAAAAATCACATAAAAATATATCATTTAAGCACAAGAAGTAGAATAATCTAATCTTATTTTATTACCACGAGCTTCACTCTTTCACCTAAACAAGATGAAAATTTAGTTACTTATAGACAAGAAGAAAGAAAGAGAGAAGAAGATGATGATGAACATAACTTCAATTAAGAATAATAGAAAACTACACAAAGGAAGCAATTAACATACAAACAGGAAAGTAAAATCTAAGCTAACCTAACACCCTGAAATGATCAGCTTTTGCCTCCTTTTATAGAGTTCAAGGAGTGCAAGAAGACAATGAAGTTGTTTGATGATGAGAAGTAAAATCAAAATAGATGATGAATGAGCTGAAATTATAGACTTTCTTAGCTCCAAAATGTCTCTGCTCTTAGCTCATGGCATGCGTCAGAATTCTATCAAGTGGTATTCATGAAAGTTCTAGGAAATTGTCTCAGCTTTCTATAGAGACCAAGTTTAGCCAAATCCAACAATCACAGCCCGAGATATGACCCAATTACTACTCATTGGTCAGGTCCAACTCCAGCACCTCTGTTCTAACTTCCAAGCCCAATATCACCTTCAAGGAATCTGAATTGAATTTTGTGTTATTCATGAAAGTTGTAGATATAGGTCTTAACCTTCCACTATCAAAATTTCAGAATTGTTGAACTCCTATAGCCTGAGATATAGCCTAATAAGTGTACAGAGGTCAAGTTGTCAAGTTCAAAACGCTAGATTTTGCTTTAACTCTAATTTGAGTTATCCAAACATGTGTCCTTGGTCTTGAGACCTTCATGAAAGTTGTAGAAATTTATCTTAGCTTAAAAACAAGACCAAAATCACATCTATCGGATATTTGTAACTCAAATTATAGCTAATTTACTGAAAAAACCAAGTAAAAAAGTTATACAATAAATGAAATATATTGCTATCAGTGTGTCTCTTGCTATCAAGTGAATAATTATTAGAGATTTATCTAAACTTTTCAACAAGACCAGAATCACATTAATCAGATAATTACAACTCAAATTGTAGTCACTTTACTTAAGAATGCAATCACCAAAATTAATGATAATTCAAGCAATAATTTCTTCAATGATCCAATTAAGCTTAATTTCATAAAATATAATAAAATCAACTTAATTAAGCCAAATTGAATCTTAAGAAGCCTAGTGAGAGAATTATAAAATGAATAAAATACATTGTTATCAGAAATCATGTATATGAAAACTCAAAAATTTATAAAAAAAGAAAAAAAACTTTTCATGATAAATCTATTTTGAATTTGTTTTTGAAATTAGTCAAAAAGTTCTACTTTATAATTCTCGTTTTCTCCTATTCCCTGAAAAATTGAGATCTAGTTGGACTAACTCTTTTATTGTCAAACATATATATCCTTATGGGGCCATAGACATTGAGAATCCTAGGAATGGTAATGTGTTTAAGGTCAATGGACAAAGACTTAAACCATTTCTGAAAAATCAAGTTGCTGAGGTAGAATTCATTTCCCTTTCTGATCCTTGTTATGAGAAAAATTTACTCTAATTTTGTGTCTTTATTTTGTTTTGCAGCTCTTTAGCTCCCTGGTTAAATAACGGATGACGGTACTCCATGACTCTAAAGTCAGTTTGTTTTTTTTCAGTTTCCTAAAATAACTGATTCCTTCTCCTTCAAAATGAATATCATTCTCTCAAACATGAGAAAACATTTTCCTTCTCTTCCTCAAAATGCTCTAACAAAAATTTACAAAGATAGATGTGAAAGGTTGAGATTGTTAATGCACAAGGGTATGCCAGAAGATGTACGTTGGATAATCGAAGCAAAGGTCCGACTAGCAGGTAAGCCTTCAATTTCATTTGACTCATACATACCAGGTCTTGCTAGAAGTTCATATTCTAAAAAGAGAAGAGTAAAAAGATTACAAGTCAGTCACATATGTGCACGATGGAATTGTAACAAGTGATGTTGTTCTTTGAGAATGGTTTCCGCAAACAGAGAAGATAAAATTTTCTTCATTAAGAATGAACTGAGTAAGGAGTCATTAGATGATATCTTATTGACTCTTGACATGCATTCTTATGGTTTTGTGCATCGTGAACTTCTTAACTTGTGGAATCTCTTCAAGGATGAACAAAAGCAATACAATCTTGCGAATTTGACTTTAAAAGACCCTGTTTACCAATGTATAAGAAAATTGGATGGGAAGCTTATTATCGACTCATAAAAGGCGTTTAAGCCGTTTCTGGACATGAAATCAGAGGCAGATGTGAGCCACATCCACAACAACATGTACATATTTTCTTCTTCTTCTTCTTCTTCTTCTTCTTCTTCTTCTTCTTCTTCTTCTTCTTCTTCTTCTTCTTCTTCTTCTTCTTCTTCTTCTTCTAAAAAAAAAGTATATATACATCTTGGGTTTAGCTTTGGTAACATAAAATGTGAATGGAGAAATGTGTGCATCCTGATCCAGCCTTCTTAATTGAAAAATAAAGTAGGTAGATTGTATCCCACATATGAGACAACCAGTCACATTATGGCCACTTGTCCTTTTTGGGAGCCGTATGTTGCGCTGGTCTTAAATGAGTCTAATACTGGTCAACAATGCTTTGACACAATGCCGAAAGACCAGACTTCCTCCATCCCAATATCAAGTGAGTATACACTCACCTTTCATCAGGTTTCTAACAACTTGTAAAAAAAAAGAAAAAAAGAAGAAGATGGTGAAACTATGGTTATACTTGGTCTTTAATTAGATTAGGAGCCCCGGGCGGATGCCCGTCCTATCATAGACTCAGGAGGAGACCTTCACACGCCAGTATGTAAATAAATTTTGTGTGTCATACTCTGTAGAGAGCCGCGTGCAACATTCTCAGTTCTTGGAACCAAGGCTCTGTAGCGCTGATGGACAGAAAGAAGCATCATGTCTTTATAGTGAACGGAAACTGTTAACTGAGCTGTATACTTACTTTAATTAGTAGGCCTATATGGCAAGTTCTGACTAGCTGCGGTCAGGTACCATCCTCTTAGAATATAGGCCTTTAATTAAGTTTGTAAGAAGATAGAGGGATGTTATTCTGTAAGCAGGACGGAAAGGATTCAAAGGTTCTTGTTGTCAGTTTGGCAATCCTTGTGGAGTTCTTATGTTGCACTGGTGACACGCAACTCAAAGACATGCCACTACTGCACTCATGACACGCAATATAAAGATACGTCATGAAAACTGTACATACAGGTATGTCTTCATTTGTTATTATATTTCTTTTATCTTTATATGATTTTATTGTATTTTAGTTTTTGGACAGATGATCCTTTGAGCAGGGTCCTTCAAGGGTTTCTAAACTTCTTTATCCTGATGATTTTCTAGAAGTTAAAAAAAACAAAAATAATGAAAAAAAAATAAAAAAAATGATTCCGTGTTTCTTAATTTCAAACTTTTCTGACAACAATCAACCTACCTTTATAGGTGTTATCAATACTCTTTCCATTCTTTTCCTTATTTAAACACTTCATTTTTTCCACTTTCCTCCAACTCATAATCATTCAAAGGGAGGAAAAGTATAGAAATTGGGCCTTCTGTTCGTAAACTTAAAATTGTCTATTTTTTTGTGGGTCAAGTTATGGGAAGGGTTTCGAGTTTGTAAATGCAGTAAGCGCTCTTGGTCAAACACTTATTGCATGAAATATTCATGTTGTATATGGGGAAGGTTACCGTGGGTTAATGATGGTTGTATCACTTGCTGTTTTTATAGGAGACAGTCAAGTTTTAGGTGTCATTCCTAGACCTTTAGCTCAAAAGAACATTACTGGAAAGACAGTTGGGGAAGAAATTCAGGTAGCATCTATGCATGGACGAATGAAAACAATGCTTGACAACTCTGATGCATTCATTGCCTTACCAGGTGATTTTGGTACTTTGGAAGAAATTTTTCAAATTGTCTCTTGAGCCGAACTGAACAACCACCATAAACCTATTGGTTTGTTAAATGTTAATAATTTCTTTGATCTTTTGTTATTTTTTCTTGAAAAAGCTGTGGAACAGAAATTTATCACTCCTTCGGTAAAAAAACTTCTTATCTCTGCCTCCACTATTGTTGAACTGATTGATAAATTAGAAGCTTTTGTTTATGAATCTAACAAAACAATAGCTCAGATAGATTAGTCAGCAGGAAGTAGTGAGGGACGCAATAAGAAAAGAAAGCCAGATCTGACACTTCATCTTTAATTTACTTTTACTTTTGGTTTTATTTATTGTACTTTGTTTCTGTTTCAATTTGTGTCAGATTTCTCCAAACGGGTACTATCTTCTATCATTTACTCATCTATATTTTAACATTGCGGACAATGTTGTGATCTAGTTGGGGAAAAGGATAGTTAAAAAAAAAGTATAGTAAGTATGATATGATTGTCATGAACTTACTAAACCAATGAACAATGGCAGAGTAAGGAGTAATTTTACTCCTGAGACGCATTTAAATTGGGAAGTATGTTTAGTGAGATGACTATCAGAAACTTTCAACAAAACCAATTAAGGATGGCAGAGTAAGGAGTAAATTTTGCCATTGAGGTAATTTTATTCTTGAGACGTATCTTAGTTGAGAAAATAATTATTTTAGAAGTAGCAAAAAAGCATATCTTGGGTCATAGCATAATTTTTTTTTTCTTAAAAATCACATGCTTGGATATGAATGTTGAATTGATGAATTAAGAATGATAGAAATATGCCTTGTGAGATTTTGAGCCTATTGATGAATGGATTGAACATTTGTACCATTCTCTTCTTTTTTGTGTGATTTTTACTCATGAAATTGCTACTCTAGAACTTGCTTTGATTCTTTTTTAGGCTACATTTTTATATGCATACATAAATATGATTAAGGTATTTTGAAATAGCTACTTTGACCAAATAGTCATCCTTGTATATTTTCCCTTGTGTAACCTCTTTGAGCTTATTTGACTATTTCTTGTTTTTAACTCATTATGTGCCTTCTAAAAAAAAAAAAGAACATGTTTTTACCTAACCTTAGGGAATAAGAGAGCATTGGCCTTGTTCTTAAATAAGTGTGGGGGTGTGTGTGTAAAATGTTGAAAAGAGAAACAAAGAAAGAAAAAGCTAACCACCGTTGCAATCAAAGGATTATCAGAATCTTCTGATACACCATGTGATATATCTATATCTAGAATAAAGATGGATGCTTAGAAACAACAAGAAGAGAAGGAGAAGGTTCATGCCTAACAATGAATTCAACTCACTAATTTGGGATTAATCTTCAACAAAACATTAGTCAAATATTGGTCATTGTCCTTATTGATGAATGTTGTCAAATATCTTCTCCACTCTAACTGTACCATAATGCTCTTTTATTCTCTTTGGTATTTATCTTCTCATATTCATATTATCCCTTCTCCTTTACCATAACCTCGTTATAACCTTGAATAAAGTCCTCATGATTTTTGTATGCATATGTTGTGAGTAGTGGAGAAATAGAAGATAAACAAGCTTATGGTAGTGTAATTTTTCATGGGTTGAATTGAGTGAAATACTTACCTTTTTAATGCTTGAAAGATTAAGAGTGAATCCTGTGAGGATCTTTCATTCTTGATTTGTTCTTTTTAACTGAAGTTTCCTTACTTAATGGTTTGAGATGTGAAGAAATATTACCTCAAAAATACTTTGATCCCTTGAATGACTAGTTGCTCTTCTTGTTTCATTAAATCTTTTAGAGTTTTTAACCTTTGAGTTAGTGTCGTTTTTCTTTGTTCCTTAGTTTTTTCTTATGTTTTATCTGGGAGTGCAAAAGTTTAGTGTGAGGGAATTTGATAACAATGTATTTTATTCATTTTATAATCCTCTCACTTGGCTTTTTAAGGTTCAATTTAGCTTAATTAAGTTGATTTTGTTACATTTTATGAAATTAAGCTTATTTCAATCATTGAAGAAATTATTACTTGAATTATCATTAATTTTGGTGATTGCATTCTTAAGTAAAGTGGCCATATTTTGAGTTGCAATTATCTGATTAATGTGATTTTGGTCTTGTTGAAAAGTTTAGATAAATCTCTAATAATTATTCACTTGATAGCAAGAGTCACATTGATAGCAATATATTTCATTAATTGTATAATGTTCTCACTTAGTTTTTTCAGTAAATTGGCTATAATTTGAATTTCAAATATCTGATGGATGTAATTTTGGTCTTGTTTTAAAGCTAAGGCAAATTTCTACAACTTTCATGAGGCCTCAAGACTAAGAACACACATTTGGATAACTCAAATCGGAGTTGAAGCAAAATCTAGAGTTTTAAACCTGACAGCTTGACCTCTATGCACTCATTAGGCTATATCTCGGGGTATAGGACTTCAACAATTCTGAAATTTTGAAATTGGAAGGTTAAGACCCATATCTACAACTTTCATGAAGAATACAAAATTCAGTTCGGATTCCTTGAAGGTGATATTGGGCTTGGAAGTCAGAACAGAGGTGCTTGATTTAGGCCTGACCCATGAGCAGTAATTGAGTCATATCTCGGGCTGTGGTTATTGGATTTGGATGAAATAAGTGTCTCTGGAAAGCTGAGACAATTTCCTAGAACTTTCATGAAGACCACTTGGCTGAAAAATAATGCATGCCATGAGTTCAGAAGGGAAACATTTTGGAGACAAGAATCCACCCATCAAACAACTACTTTGGCATTTTGTTCTCATCATCCATCATCTCTTTTGGCATTTTGTACTCTTCTAACTCTATAAAAGGAGGCAAGGGCTGATCATTTAAGAGTGTTAGCTTAGATTTTACTTTTATGTTTGTATGTTAATTGCTTTATTTGTGTAGTTTTCTATTGTTCTTAATTGAAGTTATGTTCATCATCATCTTCTTCTCTCTTTCTTTCTTCTTTTCTATGAGTAACTAAATCTTCATCTTGCTTGGGTGAAAGAGTGAAACTCTTGATAATGAAATAAGGTTAGATTATTCTACTTCTTGTGCTTGAATGATATATTTTTATGTGATCTTTATATGTGTTGTATGTTGTTTTTGATTAATTTAGAAACTTTTCTTGTAGAATGAATATCTTGATTCATTGTAGACAAGACGTTGGCACAGTGGATGCTTGAGACCATTTACAAGTATTAGTAGATAATTATTGAACCATAATATGATTACATGTATAATATAAATTAAACTTTGAATGTTAAATCTTCCGATTGAAACCTTCATTATGTATCATTTCAATTGAGTTATAAAAAGAAATAATCTTATCTTTAATTTATTACCAAGAGTAGATCTCCTAACTCAAGCAATTTTTTTTTTCATTTGTGAATAACTTATATCATCTTTAGTATTGTGACAAATCTTCTCCCTACCTCAAATAATTTTCTCTTCATTAATTCCCTGTGGATCGACCTCGGACTCCCGAGAATTTACTACTTGAAGCAACCTACACTTGAGTTTGAAACTTTTAATTATCCCATCAGCAAACATGCCTCAATCGCACCTCTGTATTATGAGAACAAATTAGTCAACGTATGTGCATAGCCAAACACGTATAACATATTTTTTCCATATTAACTAAGTTGGTTACCTGATTGATGTTGGACAAATCACACCTCCATTTTGCCCGTGAGCTGTTCATGTAAGTATTCTGCATATATAGAAGACCAAGTATGAATTTTCACCAGTTCTACAGGATTAAAGCATAAATGAATTATCAATCGTATTGGTCACAACTCATGGACATGCACCAACTTTATCATATTGAACTAATTATGTCATTTAAAATTCCCTAAGCCTAAGGAACTACAAATTAGAAACTTACACAAATCATTTAAATGGGGAACACAATATTTCAACCAAATCATTTAAATTTTTAGGAGACTCTTATTTACTAAAAAATTTCTCACTATTTATGATGTTGGTAATGTAAGGTTCCTATTTCCTACATTTGAACCATGGATTACGTGGTGGTCAAGGTAATTCTACTAATCTTTAATAAAATATCAATTTTACCATCATCTTTTTATCAAATTATAAATAATTAATGAGGAATATAATATGCAATTGGGAATATTGCTAAACTGCTAATACTTACGAATTGCAAAGATTATTTCCGAGTTGGGAATACAACTAACCTTTTGTTTTTAAGCTAAGTCATAATTACAAATATAATATGCAATTGGGAATAGTGCTAAACTGCTAATATTAGATAGCACAAAAAACATATGATATAGGTTTCAATGATATATAAATTAAGTAGCACTAACAATGCATTTAAGGATATATCATATATTGATAACCTTTCCTCTATAAATTGGTCTACTAATTATCTCGCTCTTCATAAACAATTCATTTGGTTTAGGAGTAAAGTCCTTATTTGTGCTTAAATTGTACCGTCGGCTACATCTAGCTAGCAAGATGGCTAACACAAATAGCATGGTCTACTACAACTTGGTCGTACTTCTCATTTCCCTATGCTTTGTGCTGACCCAATCAGCACCTACAAGTTCTCTTATAACACAGGTTCCAGGCTTCAATGGTACTCTACCTTCCAAGCATTATGTTGGGTATATGCTATTTCTATATCCAATTTTACTTTAATTCCAATTTCTACAAAGGCTATTTAAAATGTCACAAGAAACATATTTTCTACCTCGTAGTGGGTTTTAAAAAAAACATGCAGATCAGTAAAAACACACTGAAAAAGAACCTCATATATAGTAAATTGGCATTGCACTATCCATATGTCAACTAACCTTATCTTAAGGATATAACATAAATATGAACATATAAAAAAGCAAAAATTTAAATGCAAGCATATATATTAGATAGCACAAAAAACATGTGATATAAGTTTCAATGATATATAAATTAAGTAGCACTAACAATGCATTTAAGAATATAGCACAAATTTTTTAACATTATATTTAATCAAATATGGGGGTCATATATTCCTTGATCTTTGGTTCTCTTACTGAGTTGAAGTGTTCAGGTCATTGTACAAAAGGCATAGAAAACAATTTATTCAAATAAGCATAGAGGAATATGGCAAATTTTTTGATGATCTATGAATTTTTTTCTTGTAGTGGATACCTTTGAGAATTTTTTGTTGATGCTAGGATAAAAATGAAGGAAGCATGGAGGATGTTGCACGCTATATGACGTAAAATGAAAGAGGAAAATGGTTATGTAGTAACTTGCTGGTAGGATTGGTCCTTTTGTTCAATATCAGCTTAGAAATGTAAGAATTAATTAAGACTTAAGTCAAGTCAAGAAGGATGGAAAAAGACAGCTCATTTTATTTCCCATGAACTCTTATACCCTAACCTTAACGCAAGCAAGACTAGATAATAAGAAAGGGTTGATACAGAGCATGAAAGCCAAAAATAACACACCTCTGCCTATCCAAGCTTCTTCGCTAAAACAGAATAGGCTGAAACAAATATAGAATAATGAATTAATAAGAGAATGGGATTAAATAGAATCATAGTTGCTCAAAAGTATAGATTGATGAAAGACAGGTTGCTACCAAAATATAACTATGTATGACAATCAAGAGGAGCAAGGTGTTAATATGTAATGTTGGAATGGGTTGCAAGTATTACGGCAGTCAAGATTTTAGCTTCTCACGTTTCACCATGGAGACAAAGCAAGCACTCACCCACCCACCTCCAACTGAATGCCCTGTAACTTGTTTCATTCACAACACATTCATGCCATGTTTGTCTTCTCTATTTTATCACTTTATCTCATAAACTTGACACATATCCTTCTCCCTCTCTCTCTGTCTCTCTCTCTCTCTCTCTCTCTCTCTCTATCTATCTTTTTCTTTTAAAAAAGACATTTCAACTCACACCAGCTGTGTCTATGTACTACCTAGGAGCGCTATCAAACTAAAGATGCTATTTGTGAAACTTTACAAGCACAAGTGAATACTTTGCCAACAGAGAAGGTTGATAAACTAAAACATGAAACCCCTTACAATCCAAAAGTAAAACAACCTAGACAGGCTTAAGATAAGATAAAAGGAAAAATGTCATGAAGGATATTTAACCACTCACCTGACCTTGCTAGTTGCTACCAAAATCTTCTTCATATTCTGGTTTTTTTTTTCTTATTTTGTTTTTGTAATTATCTTCTGTTTAATAATAAGTGTTGACACATTAACCAACGGAAGTTGCAAAATGTATAATATTGAACATAAAAAATGATGTTGCATCGATATATGAAATTATAGATAAGGAAGATGAGAAGTTACAAAGTCTCAAGCAAGAATGGGGAGATGAGATACATTTAGCTGTTGTTACAACCTTAAAAGAATTAAATGAATACAATGCAAGCGTGGGTATACTGTTAATGAGCTATGGAACTTCAAGGAAAAAAGGAAGGCTACATTGAAAGAGGTTATTAGTTATATTGTGGATCATATCAAGCCACTTAAGCACAGGAGAAAAAAAGGCAAAAGGTTAGTGTTTCAGACTCAATTGAGTTCTTGTTGAGTAGTGCTTTGAGAGTTGAGTGGCTGATTAATGAGCACGAATTGATATTCCTATGATGGCTTCACTGAATAACATATACTACATGCCCATTGATTATGTGGTTGGTTTATGTTTTGAAGCGTCTAAATGAGATTGCTATCTTCCCATGATATAGAATTAGGAAACAAAGAATGAAAGAAAAAGAACTCAATTTAGATCTATATGCACATGTAACAACTTTTAGACTCTTATCGGATGCAGTAATAAATAATTTAGGTTCATATTGAATATTGTTTACTATCATTAAATGAGCTTTTTTTAATTATTCAATATCCTAATAAAGTATTTAAATTTGAAGCATTAATCTATTCTGAAATTTGAATGAATGTTTTATCTTGAAATTTAAGAGTAAGGCTTTGCAGGGGAGAATCTCAAAAGGAAGATCGAAAGTATGACCTTTCTTATTTGCTGGTATAAGCCATAAGAAACAAGTTGTAGGAGTTGAATATAAAACATTCCTACAGTTGTCATCAATGATGGATATGGACATCTGTGATATGATAAATTCATTTCTACTTTCACACACTACTGCCATACTATATCAACACTGAGTCTAAGAAAAAAATCACATACATCATTATCTTTATTGCAATTCACTTCATTCAAATAGGTATTTTCTCAAATAGATTATAAGCATACACTTATTTGCATTTCACAAGTCTCAAATTCAAGAACAACAGTGGTTGTCACCAACTAATACCAAGCTATGATTTTAATTCAAATTACAGTCATTATACCACTAATAAGAAATGAAATTTTACTAAAAGTTTCTTGTAAAATAGAGGGCTAGCACTGCACGAGAAGATTTGTCTTCACCTTTCCCACGAACCTGAGGAAGAGTTAACAGAACCTGAGGAAGAAAAACATGAATTTTTTGAGGCTAAAAAAGTGAAGATAATAGAGTTGCATGAAGAAGGTCCATTTATTTGTGCAGAAAGATTTAACTAAACTCCAATGTGTTCAAAACAACATTACACATGTAAACTCTAGCTAGTATTTCATTTCTAACTAGTGTGCCCCCATTATTTAAAACTCTTCCTGGGATTCATCAAAAACCTATATTGATTAACCACTTACACGTAATGTATTAACCAGTTATTTTAGAACTCGCCAAGTAATGAGATTCACCACTTTTTTAATGGTTTTCTGTTCATATACTCTCAATGTGTTCAAAATAATATTACAGATGTAAACTCCAGTTAGTACTTCATTTCTAACTAATTTGCCCCAATTATTAGGAACTCTTCCATGGATTCACCAGAAACCTATACTAATTAACCACTTAGACGTAATGTATTAACAAGTTATTTGGAACTCACCAAGTAATAAGATTCACCACTTTTTTCATGGTTTTCTGACCATCTACTCCCAATGTGTTCAAATCAACATTACTCATGTAAACTCCAGCTAGTACTTCATTTCTAACTAGTTTGCCCTCATTATTGCGAACTCTTCCTGGGATTCATCAGAAACCTATACTGATTAACCACTTAGACGTAATGTATTAACTAGTTATTTTGGAACTCACCAAGTAATGAGATTCACCATTTTTTTCATGATTTTCTGACCATCTACTCCTAATGTGTTCAAAGCAACATTACACATGTAAACTCTAGCTAGTACTTCATTTCTAACTAGTGTGCCCCAATTATTTGGAACTCTTCCTAGGATTCACCAGAAACCTATACTGATTAACCACTTATATGTAATGTATTAACCAGTTATTTTAGAACTCACCAAATCCATGAGATTCACCACTTTTTTCATGGTTTTCTGACTATCTACTCCCAATGTGTTCAAAACAACATTACAAATGTAAACTCCAGCTAGTACTTTATTTCTAACTAGTTTGCCCCCATTATTAGGAACTCTTCCAGTGATTCACCAGAAAGCTATACTGATTAACCACTTAGACGTAATGTATTAACCAGTTATTTTAGAATTCACTAAGTAATGAGATTCACCGCTTTTTCCATAATTTTCTAACCATCTACTCCCAAAGTGAAGACCAAGTTCTATGGTAAGTTAAAATGGAGATAATAGAGTTGCATGGAGAAGGTCCATTTATTTGGCTATATGAATCCTTAATTAACATATTTAATTAATTATTAACATATATGCTTCGTTTAGGGGTGTCAAAATGGGCCAAGCCCGATAGGCCGGCCCAAATAGCCTGACAAAATGGACGGCCGAATGAGCTAGCAAAATGTCGACTGAAACTTTACATTGCCCTAATTCGAGGTAAATGTAAGTTTACGGCCACCGTATTTTAACACTACATAAGGCTAAATGGGCTGGGCTTGGCTAGCAAAATACCAGCCCGAAACTTACATGACCCGAATGGATTGGCCCAAAAATGGGCCAAGCTCAAATAGGTCGGGCCGAGCCGTTTTGACATACTTAGCTTTGTTGGAACTCAAATGGTTTTCCTTGCAGCTCAAGTATTCAGCAAAAAAGACTTGTATCTTGACCACACAAGATGTTTAATGGCAGATTTAAAGTCATAGCCTATAATTTTTTTATATTTATTGAGATGTTCAAAGTTTTTCCTTTCTGCAATTACTGTCTTGACTCTTGAATTTACTATGATGGCATTTGAAGAACATGGGTTAAATGAAGAAGTATTAAATATTGTTAGCCAGTTTGTTAGAGGCACCCGTTTAGAAATTCAGGTAATCTAGAATAACTTATGGACACAATTATATGCATGATGATTGTTAATCTTAATTAATTATTTAAAAAATAAATTGTGCCATGGGGATCTATAGGGAGAAGCCAAATTCAAGAGTATCATTGGGCAAGTCATACCCCAATTAAGCAGTACTAAATCAAATCAGCAAATGCATCAATTAAATCAATCAACACTACTTTATGATATCAATACCAAAGGGTTATAGCAATTGGCCTCTATGATCCAAGTTTCACATTTCACATAATAGTAGTAGTCAAGCTTGCAAAAGATTCAATCTATAACCATCATAATAGTGCATTTTCACAAAGTCTTGCTCTCAAAACTTCTTTAAAAAAAGTAACAGATTCAGACTTTGAATCAAACTCCTTATGGACAAGATTATTTCTCAGCACATTCTGAGTTAATCAATAATAATAATCAAACAAATAAATCCCCTAACAATCCTTTATGACAAAATTAATCACAAACCAAATAAATCCCTCAACTCCTCATGCATTTATTACCAATTTCAAAGCTAATAAACATACTATCTACCATTAATCACACATCAAATTTCAACCCATGAAATAAAAAAAGGCCACAACATTAATATAGAACATCATTCAAAAAGATTCTATATAGTAGAGGGAATGAGAGAAGGTACTGCTAAAGGCTACGTCAGAGGAGGCAACAACACAGGTTTGGATGACAGAGTTCTCTTGACACGGTTCAGCAACAAAATGCCCGATGTATGGTGACTCGAATGATGCACATTCAACGGTGTGAGACAATGGGTAAAGGGAAAGCAAAATGGCTGATAGGTGTAGTGCATACGAGGTTCTGGGTTTGGGGATTTGGGCAGAGGTTGAGTGCATAGGGTTCTGGGATTGGGGTTTCTGGGTTCGGGGATTTGGGCAGAGGTTGAGCGTACGAGATGCTGTTTTGGTGGCTAGAACTAGACGGTAATGGCGGCGTTTGGGACGAAGATGGCACTGAGAAGACATGAGAGAAACACAGAGTGAGAGAATAAAGGAGTGAAAGTTGAGAATGAAAGAAAGAAATCAGGAAGGGAGGGAATGAAAAGGAGAAATGGAGGGAATGAAAATGAGAAAAGGAATAAGCGAAACCGAGTCAGCAAAATACGACAATGTGACATATGATAGATAGAAGTTGGAGTATTTCGTTAGACGTCAAGCGTTTTCGTAAAAAGTGATTGAACCGAGACGTAAGCATATTCTCTTGAACCTCACATTGGACTAAAAGCTGATGCACTCTTAATCAAAACGATTTTTCAAAGGTTTCCTTACTCAGGCCAAAAGAATAAAACAGATAGAGGGGAAAGGGATTTTCCAGCAGTATTTTGCAAACAGTCTAATAATGAATGTATGAATCTAGAGCACTATTATAAGAATGGTCGCGTCTATCGTACAGTGAGTAATAGGTGTTGCATTCATAAGACAATCAGAGGAAAATGGTGAAAAAGAAAGTACATATGAGTAACATTTTTCATGGAAATGAATCTAAAGCCTTCATTTTCTGATATTCCACTGATGCTGTGTTCTAAGCCACTGTTTTTATGTATTTTGTTTTGTATTTCTATGTTCTGTTCATATACTAGTGGGGTAAATGTCATAGCTAGATTAACAAAGTAGTTCTATCACCTTCAGTTATTGGTATTCTGATTGAACTATGGAAAACTGCATCAATAATAATCACTGCTTGTCCTTGATTTTATTTTTCTTTTAGCAACATGCTTGTCCTTGATTTTATTTTTCTTTTGGCAACGTGCTTTGTCCTTGATTTTAACTTAAGCTACTCCATTTTGGGTAGTGACAGTGAGGATCGGACAAACTCTGGTACTCCTTAATTGGACAAACTCTGGCACTCCATTTTGTCTTTTTTTTTTTAGGTCATTAGGAAGATATATATCTTTCTTTTTTTGGTCTGAAGATGCTATTCATTCATTTAAAAAAGGTCCAAGGCAAAACTAGGCCTGGTCCACCACAACATTACAACAGTGTGCAACGGATAAGACAAAGCAAAGTACATCACACGCATGTTGGACACTAAGAAATAAGAATCTGAACACAAATCTAAGGTGGATACTGAGAAGGTGAACACGAAGAACATCACACCGACACCTAAGATTTGTGAACAGAAGCAGTATTCAATCATTTTCCTTACCATCCATACCTGTGCTTTTGGAGGTCTCACCACCCGTAACTGCTTGCCATACCTGCTTTGAGACTCTGACTGAGAAGGAAGATGTCTGAGCATGGCAACTTGGCAAGTAATTACAGTGTACTTTCTTATGTATTGTTTTTCGATCAAGTAACATTATAAATGAGAAACAGGCCTAATCTGAACATTCAGAACCCACGCCCAAACTATATTTACTCTACTGTTTTCTGGGCTCGTAATCACAATCCGATCCACATGTGTTCATATTTTAATATATGGCTAAAAAAATGTAGCCTTGATTACCATTCATTTGAGATGATAGTCTTGATAACTTTTGATTTATCATGGAAAAGAAAATATATCACTTTAGGTTTATGTAAGGAAAAACATTATTTTTGGTATTATTTTGTTGCTTCCTTACAAAGTAATCTCGTTGTTATAATTTCATATCATATTCAAGTGCTAATATTGAAGTTTCACATAGAAGTTGCAACCAACAAAATTATCCTTCACGTTTTGTTTTTCCTTTCATGATTCAGTAGTTAGACTTTCAATGTTGGGATTTTTAAGTTTATTTGCAGTATATTATTAATCAAATAATTTAATTCGCTTTCACATCTTATCAATTGAATTCATCATGCTTTTTGCCCTATAATATTGTCATGATTTATATTTAATCCCACACTAATGCATCTATTCTCAATTTAGTCCTTATAAATCATATTTTACAATTTAATCCTTTACTTATCAAAATCTGCATTAATTCAATCTCTTATGAAGTGAATTTGAGTTAAATTTTATTTGCATAAAGAACTAAATTGATGTATATTTTGATTTATTGAGAGACTACATTGTAAAAACTAATTTGTGAAGAATTAAGTTTAAAATGAATACATTAGTAAAGGAAAAAAAATGATAATTACATATCACTTTCATATACACATCTCTCATATCTGTTAATGTGGCAAAATCAAAATATAGGTGTGAACAAAATAAGGTAGGACTAGTAATAATCAGATGGTAAAACATGTGTATATACGAAGTGATGTGTATATATGGCATTGTTGTTAGCAAAGCATCAAATTATTCATTTTGCTATTTTTTTTAAGACCTAAGGCCTACCTTGTGGGCTAGAGAATGGGACCCTGGGTAACCCCTAAAAGGGCCAAAGAGAAAGGGTGATGGATAAGGGAAAGGAAAATGAGATGAAGAGTATTTGTGAAAATCAAACCTTACTACTCTCTTTGCATGTCCTTAACACTTACCAATCGAGGTTGCATTTAGTGCATCGTATAAGGAGAACGTGATAGTATAAGTTAATACTATAAAGTCTTATCATGTGTTTGGTGTACTTAGCTGATAGTATAGTGAAATCAGGTCAAACATTTTTATCTTATTATAACCTGATAACATAATCCTCTCTCCCACCACATGATAAGACCTAGTAGGATAACTATCTCCACCCTATCCCTCAACTTCATCTCCCTCACTCTTTGAGGACCACTGTTGAACCACCATTATTGTGTCTAGTAGACCACCACCATACTACCATCATACCATCACCATGAAATAACCAAAATTCCAAAATTTGCAAATGACCCAAATGTCTAAAAATATGCAAATAACCAAAATTCCAAAATCTTCAAAATCATTCCCAAATGTCTCCATCCAATTGAAGAAACAACTATATGTGCAATAACTAAGAAAAAATGCATATTGGGCAGTAGAGAATAAGAGAGAACCATAGTTTTCATAAGTAGATTAAAAGAAGCTAAAGCATCGCCATTGTTGGAGCTTTTGACCACCACTGTTGCGGTTGGGTTACAAGACGATCCATGGTGGCACTGTTAAAGGGCTCCATGACATGGGGAAGGTACTTGCTAAAGGCTACGTCGAGAGGAGGCAACAACACGGTTTGGATGACAAGAGTTCTCGGGGGTGACGGCGGTGGCAAAAGCTAGTTCAATTATGGAGGGTTGACGGTGAAGTAGCAACATGTGCTAGCGCGCTTGGGTGTTAGTGGTTGTTCAGGTAAGGTGTGGTGGTGGCTTTAAGTTTGGTTTGTGGATGCTCTCACAGTGGCTTCTATGGTTGGAATATGAGGGTTTGGAGGTTTGTTTGTGAGAGGTGAGAGGAACTAGCACATGAATGATGTGTTGTTGAGAGAAATTGGGTGAGAGATATTGAAAGAGATAGTGGAGAAGCTGAATGGTAGTATAGTCATATTAGATAGTCACATATACTATCAAGTAATCTATACTATATAGGCACATCAAATGCCTTATAGTATAAGAGTTTATCAGCTTCTTTATACTACCATACTTTATCACATTACCTTATAGAGTTATAGTATATTATCATATTTTATATTATCATGTGCTCCAAACATAGCTTGAATTGCTTACATGTGACTTTTGTCATTTTTGAATAATAGTGTTTTACAATAAACTTAATTGAGAAGAATTTCTATCAACTCATAATTCAATTTGATTATTTTAATGAGTTTGGTTAACGTGTGCTTCAAGGACACACATCAAAAATTAAAAATAACATTTATTATTCATCTAAGTTACTTAAAAATATATTATTAAATATTTTTTAAACTTTTAAGATACTAAATTGTTGTACTTTTTACTTAATTATTTTTAATTTTAATTTATTAACATGTGTCTTAAGAGCGCAAGTTAATAAAAAAATCATTTTTAATTTATAAATCATAAAACATGATTCACTTGAGTCACTTGAGTTTAAATATGGAAGTGAATGAATAACCTATTATTCCTATTTAATCAAATCAAAGATAAATTTTTGCTTATTATTATTATTACTACTAGTGTTTTGTACTCATGCAATGTACGAGATAAATTAAATATTAAAATAAATAAAAAAAATACTTAACCTAGAGATATGATATCTTGAATGGTTTAAATGAATTTGATTAAGTTATAATTTAATAAAGTTTACAATGAGACTTACTCAAAATCATTTTTTTTCTTTTCGTTAACCGACTCTTCTCATGCTATGATAACTGAGTTATGTAGCTCCTCTCGATAAATATTTTTTTTATATGATCTTCAATAAATAATTAGTTTATATAATTTTATATATTTTTAATTTTTGATTCTATAGTTTTTCTTTTAATATTAATTTTTATGTGTTTATTTATTTAGATGTTTTATCATTTTATTATTAAGAGTATGACAAAAAAAAATATTCACTATATTTTCTTAGTTTAAAAAAACACTTAATAAATTCTTAGTTTCCTCATAATAAATTACATTTAATTAATTTTACTATATTTTCATGTAAAATTTTTACTTCTATGTGATATATATATATATATATATTTCAAGTTTTCTAAATAATATAGAATAATTATATGAATAAATATAGTAATTTGAAAAGACTTTCAATGTTGGGATGTAATTAATTAATTTAGGGTGATTGTATATATAGAGATCATATCATGCACCTATGAAAATTTTGAAATTTTAAGATCAATCACTAATAAAAATAATTAATAACATTGTCAACTAAAGACAAGTGATTTTTTTTTTATTGAAATTTTTTTTGTGAATATGAATTAATATGCAAAGGTATATATGTCAAAATAATTAATATGTGATTATAAATTTACATATGTATATGTGTGAACAATAAATTTAATTTAGACTTATCGACATAAGTACACATTCCTTTTAAATTCTAACATAGGATGCTATATAGTAATTATTGAGATCACATATTTGTTACATGACAAATTTTTAAATATATTATTTTATATCATAATGACATATGTTAGAATATAAAGGTATGTACTTTCTCTTTGTATATTATATGATATTTTTGTACCATTTTTTAACATTAAAACATTACATCTTCCCCCTTTAAGTGAAAAAAAAGGGAATCAAAATTTTCAATACTTAATTTTATTTGTTTTTAAATGAAGTTGTAAAGATTTCATGAAAAGAAGATATGTGCAAATATCATTTCTTTTCAGTTTATATAAAAAAGTTCATGTAACATGAAACAATCAACTTTCCTATATTAATATCCGCTTATTTTATTTAATCCATTTTTTTTTTGGCAAACACACTTAAAAAACAAAAAACTTAACTACTGTAGGTGTTAATGGGAGGATGTTAACTTCCTTCGACTTTTTTTTACTCGAATTTTCTCTCACTTCTTTCTTCATTTGATGCAATTTATTTTTTTATATTAAAAATAAGGCTCCACTTTTCTCATTTTTCACTAAAATAAAATTGTTTTATACCGTGATCTGGAATTATGTCCCACAGGTCGACCTGGCCTGCAACATGTCGGAGTCCGCCGTTGATACACTCAGTTAGATTAGCTTACGAGATCCCAACTTTATACATATATTGGAAACGTATGTCACATTGTGACTATTATAGGAAATATCTCTCTAATATTTATAAATACTAGACTTATTTATTTTTACAGGTAACTTATCATTCATTACATAAATTTACTACTACAGACATCGATACTTAAGTGTTGCGGTTTCAGCTTTCAATCTTAGCATACAACACACTCTACTACTACTGCGCAAGAAAAAAGCCACCATAACATACCTAATTCAAGTACTCATTTGAATTAACTTCAGAACAAAAGCGTAACAAAAAGTAACAATTTTATAAATATGCTCTTAAATTAAAGTGATTTTAAATAATAAAAAATAGATTTTTTGTCCTAAAGCAATAGGTGGAAGTTACTAATATCGTGCAATTAAAAAATGAGTGGTAGGAAGTTGGTTATATATAGAACTTCACATTTTTTTTCATTGCCAAGCTAATAATAAATTAGCCTAAAAAGTCCCAGAAAAAATAATTAACTTAAATTCATTTCAAAAATGAAAACTAAACGTCAAAACAAAACCTTGTAGTTTTAATGAACAAAATCATATTAAAAACAATCAAATTTTTATTTTTTAATTTGGTTCTTTCAGTTTTAAACTTTGGGATTCAACTCGTTTAAGTATGATGGTTTAAAACATATAATATTATATAAGAGTTCATCTGAGAAAAATAAATAATGCTACATACCCATATTTACACACAAATAATGCTACATACCCATATTTACACACACATTACGTTTTCTCACATTTACACAACTTTTATTATTTCATTACAATTGGTCAGCCTTATTTTTTACAAATTTTTTATCTAATTCAGCTATTTAATCAAATGTGAGAGATATAAAAGATATAGTGATATGTAAGATGTATTTTCCTAGAAGAATAATGTCTAGCCCTTCCTTTGGTAAGAGATTATATGTTTACGAAATTAAAATTCTTGCACAATTAAGTTATGTTTTTTAAATCAACAATATAATTTTAGCATTCTTTTGACAAGTAATTACTGCCATTTTTTTATCACAATTTTGCATTTTTTTCATAAATATTTACATATAATTAGTATCTTTTTCGACTCTACTATTTTATTTTGGAAAACGCTACATAATAAAAAAAAGTTTAATCAAAATTTTACACCAAAATAAGTTGGCATGCTACCTGATTAAGTTTTTCTTTTTTGTAGCGTTTTTTTTCTCTTTAAAAGTTAAAAAGCATTTAATATTATCATTAATTACATTGTAATACAGTTAAATTTTCTCCATATGTATATAGATTTCCAAGGCAAACAATTTTGCAATATCATTAAAGAATCCAACACGTATACGAGACACTTATTTAGAAGTAACTAAACACATAGGAGAATAGAACGCTATAGGAAACATGAAATACACATAAAGTAGTTTTTTTCTCAATTAGTGGTTTGTACACGTATATTGCACGAAATAAATTTAAAATATTAAAATAAATAAGGAAAACTATACTTAATATAGAGATATAAAATCTCGAATGATTTAGAAGAATTTGATTAATATAATTAGTGGAATTTACAATGAGATTTACTCAAAACCAATTTTTTTTCTATTTGTTAATAAGCTCTTCCCGTACTATGAGGGCTATGTAGCTCCTCTCAATAAGTTTTTCTTTTATATGATCTTCTAATAAGTAATTAGTTTATATAGTTCCATATAATTTTAATTTTTGATTCAACATTTTTTATTTTTTAATATTAATTTTTATGTGTTCATTTATTTGAAAGTTTTATCAATTTATTATTAAGAGTATACAAAAAAAATTTACTATATTTTCTTAGTTTAAAAAAACTTAATAAATTATTAGTTTCTAATAATAAATTATATTTAATTAATTTTACTATATTTTCATGCAAAAATTTCACTTCTATGTGATATATATAAATAAATATAGTAATTTAAAAATATAATTAATTAATTTAGTGAGCTACATAATATAGCCTAAAAATAGTATTAACACTTACTTAAATTTTGAGATTTTACAATCAATCATCAATAAAAATAATTAATAACATGATCAATTAAAGATAAGTGAAATTTTTAAATTTTTTTTCAGAATATGAATTAATATATAAAAGTATATATGTAAAAATTAATATTGATTATAAATTTATATAATTGTATGTATGAGCAATAAATTTAATTTAAAACTATTGACACATTTACACATTCTTTTTAAATTGCAACACGAGTTGTCACATAGTAATTATTGAGATCGTGTATTCAGCTACTTAATCAGATTATTGAAATAAAAGATATTTGTCGCATAACAAATTTTTAAACATATTATTCCTTTGTAATGACACATTTTTTAAATAAAATTCTTGCATTATACATTTTTTATATATATTATTATATGATCATTCTTTTGACAAGTAATTTTATTTTTATCAAAATTTTGTTTTTTTTCATAAATATTTACATATAATTATTATCTTTTTCGAGTCCACTGTTTTTTTTTTTTTTGGAAAATGCTGCATAATAAAGAAAAAGTTTAATAAAAAAATTATACCAAAGAAGTTGGCATGCTTCCTAATTAAGTTTTTCTTTGCGTGTAACATTTTTTTTCTCTTTAAAAGTTAAAAAGACATAAATATTATCATTAATTATATCTCAATACAGTTAAATTTTCTCCATATGCATATAGATTTCCAAGACAAATAATTTTAGAATATCATTAAAGAATCCAACACGTACATGAGACACTTATTTAGAAGTGAACCAAATGCATATGAGAAGAAAACACTCTTAAGAGCATGAAATACGCATAAAGTAATTTTTTTTCTCAATTTGTGTTTTATATCCGTACAATGCACAAGATAAATTAAAAATATTAAAATAAATAAGAAAAAATATATTTAATCTAGAGATAAAAAATCTCGAATAATTTAAATGAATTTGATTAAGTTTTTATTAGTTATGTAGCTTTACAATAAGTTTTTCTTTTATATGATCTTCTACTAAAAAATATAGTTATTTTCTTTTTTTGTTAACCGATTTTAATATTAATTTTATTCCATTTATCTATTATTAAGAGTATACAAAAAAATTTACTATATTTTCTTAGTTTAAAAACACTTATATAAATTCTTCTTTCCTAATAAATATTTATTTTATATGATCTCTAATAAATAATTAGGAATTATATAGTATTTAATTTCAATATTTGATTCTATAGTTTTTCTTTTTTGAATTTAATTAATTTATGTGTTTATTTATTTGGATGTTTTATTAATTTATTATTAGGAGTATACCAAAAAGATTTACTATATTTTCTTAGTTTAAAAATATTTAATAAATTCTTAGTTTCCTAATAATGATCTATATTTAATTAATTTTACTATATTTTCTTGCAAAATTTTCACTCCTATGTAATATATATATATATATATATATATATTCTAAATAATATAGAATAATTAAATGAATAAATATAGTAATTTAAACATATAATTAATTAATTTAGGATGACAGTATATATAGAGATGATATTAGACACCTACAAACATTTTGAGATTTTAAGATAAATTACCAATAAAAAACAATGAATAACATGATCAACTAAAGATAAGTAATAATTTTTTGAATTTTTTTGAATATGAATTAATATGCAAATGTATATATATTAAGGTAATCAATATGTGATTATAAATTTCTATATTTGTATTTGTGAGTAATAAATTTGATTTAAACTTGTCGACACATTTACACATTCCTTTTAAATTGTAAAATGAGATGTCACATAGCAGTTATTGAGATCATATATTTGTTACATGACAGTTATTGTGATCATGTATTTGTTACATGACAAATTTTTAAACATATTGTTTCATATCAGAATGACTCATTTTAGATTATTAAGATATGTACCTTCTCTTTATAACATCTCGAATGATTTAGATGAATTTAATTAAGTTATAATTAGAGAAATTTATAATAAGATTCACTAATTTTTTTTCTTTTCGTTAACAGACTCTTCCCGTGCAATGAAGGCTTTGTAGACCATCTCAATAAATATTTTTTTTATATGATCTCCTAATAAATAATTACTTTATATAGTTTCATATAATTTCAATTTTTGATTCTATAGTTTTTCTTTTAATATTAATTTTTATGTGTTTATTTATTTGGATGTTTTATTAATTTATTATTAAGAGTAAAAAAATTACTATACTATTGTAGTTTAAAAACACTTAATAAATTCTTAATTTCTTAATAATAAATTACATTTAATTAATTTTACTATATTTTCATGCAAAATTTTCATTCTTGTGTGATATATATATATATTGAAATTTTTCTAAATAATATAAATTAAATATATGAATAAATATAGTAATTAAAAATATAATTAATTAACTTAGAGTGACAAGTATATATAGATATGATATCAAACACCTGCAAAAATTTTAGAATTTTAAGACCAATCACTAATAAAAATAATTAATAATGTGATAAATTAAAAGTAAATGAGAATTTTTTTAATTTTTTAATATGCAATAATATATATATATATATATATATATATATATATATATATAAAGATAATTAATATGTGATTATAAATTTATATATTTGTATGTGTGAATAATAAATTTAATTTAGATATGTCGATACATTTACACATTTATTTTAAATTGTAGCGTAGGATGTCATACGACCATTATTGAGATCATATATTTGTCATATAACAAATTTTAAAATATATTACTCCATATTAGAATGACGATATGTTAGAATATGAAAATATGTATATTTTTTTTATATATTATATGATATATGATAACTATTATCATTTTATTTTTATCAAATTTTTCATATTTTTTCATAAAATTTACATATAATTACTATATTTTTCGACTCCACTATTTAATTTTTGGAAAATATTATATAATAAAAAAAGTTTAATCAAAATTTTATACCAAATAAGTTGACATGCTTCCTTATTAAGTTTTTTTTTTTTGTAACATTTTTTTCTCTATAAAAGTTAAAAAACATTTAATATTATCGATAATTACATCCCAATGCAGTTAAATTTTTTCCATGTGTATAGATTTCCAAGGCAAATAATTTTACAATATCATTAAAGAATCCAACACATACACGAGACACTTATTTAGAAGTGAGCTAAATGCATTGGAGATGAAAACTCTCTTGGAAGCATGAAATATGCGTAAAATATATATTTTTTTCTCTCAATTAGTATTTTGTATTTGTACAATGCATGAGATAAATTAAAAATGTTAAAATAAATAAAAAATACTTAATCTAGAAGTATAACATCTCAAATTTTTCAAATGAATTTAATTAAGTTATAATTAGTAGAATTTACAATAAGACTCACTCAAAACATTTTTTTTTCGTTAACCACTCTTCGCGCACTATGATGGCTATGTAGCTTATCTCAATAAATATTTATTTTATATAATTTCTTAATAAATAATTAATTTATATAGTTTTATATAATTTTAATTTTTTATTATATATTTTTTCTTTTTAATATTAATTTTTATGTATTTATTTATTTGGATATTTTATTAATTTTTATTAAGAGTATACCAAAAAAATTATTATATTTTCTTAATTTAAAAAACTTAATAAATTTTTTCCTAATAATATTATATTTAATTAATTTTATTATATTCTCATGTAAAATTTTGACTCGTGTATCATATATATATATTGAAGTTTTTAAATAATATAAAATAATTATATGAATTTATTTTAGTAATTTTAAAATATATTTATTTAATTTAAGATGACAAGATATATATAGATAGTATCGGACACCTGACGGATTCTTATTTTTTTTTTTCCAAGTGGTCGATTGTAGGAAAAAGAAAGATTTTGAGTGAGATTTTAAGAAACTTGTGAAATTATTTTATAATATGTGTCTTTTCTCTTAAATTACTTGAGAGGAAAAAAATTGAGAGGATCTTCATCCATATATATCCTATAAAAGTTTTGAGATTTTAAGATTAATTATTAATAAAAATAATTAATAACGTGATCACCTAAAGATAAATGAGAATTTTTTGAATTTTTTTGAATATGAATTAATATGTAAAATTATATATATCAAGGTAATTAATATGTGATTATAAATTTTTATATTTGTATGTGTGAGTAATAAATTTAATTTAGACACGTATAATACATTTGCATCTTTTTTTAAATTATAACATAAAAAATCTACATAATAATTATTGAGATCATATATTTATCAAATATTTATTGAAATTATATATTTCTCTATTATAAATTTTTAAATATATTATTTTATATTAGAATAATGAAAATATGTACTTTTTTTATATATAATATGATTATTATTCTTCTATATATATGACGATTACATGACACACGTGAAATGAAAATCAATGTAAACGACACCGTTGTGCAGTTAACAACGTTTGGTGTTCTAACCTGTAAAATTATCATCTGCCTCAAGTTCCACAATATTCACCACAGTTGTTTGGGATCTTCTCTTCTCTGCTTGTGCCTTCTCACTCAGTTCCATGGCTGACACTGCATCATCCCCTTTCAAGAAAATCCAGATTCAAAGGGATGACACTGTAAGTCTTCCCTCTTTGATTCAAATGCATTTCTTTGTTTTTACATTTTAGAGTACATTCACTTATGTTATTGATTTATTTTGCTGGTTTTGCTTGCTATATTTCCATTTTTTTTTTAATATGAAGCAGAAATTTATCCTAGTCTTTAGACTTGGTACAGTTAAATTTGTCGGGTATTTTTCCTTATTTTTTTTTATTTTTTTTTGACTTGGACTTGAAGGGTTTTACGAAATGAGCCTCTCTAGTAAAAAAATTACCAGCTTTTTCCGTCAGGGTATTATGATAATGAATTTTCATCACAAATGTTATTTTGGGCCTCTACCATGTCCAATAATTTTGATGAATTTCTGCGTTAATGTAGTTTTGCAGCATAAAGTTGTGATTTTGGACCAAAGTCGTTTTGATAAGATACCTAGTCATGGTGTTTGCTACCTGTAGTGGATATTCATTTATATATCTGATTTTCTGTTATGCAATTTTTGTTTTCAAATGATCAGACATTTGATGCATACGTGGTTGGAAAAGAAGATGCTCCCGGAATTGTTGTGCTTCAGGAGTGGTGGGGTGTTGATTTCGAAATTAAGAACCATGCTGTGAAGATTTCTCAGCTTGGTACTGGATTCAAAGCTCTTATCCCAGAGTATGATAACGGCGCTTCCTAAATTTTCTTAATCTTCCTTCTTCATGTGTTAATATATTTCACATTGCTACACTAGGATGTCTGATGGGTTTTTTCCTTTTTTCAGTCTGTACAGAGGAAAGGTTGGTCTGGATGTTGCAGAAGCACAGCATTTGATGGATGGTCTTGATTGGCAAGGTGCTGTAAAGGATATTCGTGCTTCGGTTAACTGGCTTAAAGCAAATGGTTCAAAGAAGGTTTGCCACTGTTTTCTTATGTTGACCTGGTTAATAATATGGATATTTTATTGTGTTGACCTGTGTCTGAAGAGTTCATTCGGCTTTTATCATCATGTGGTAGTTGCAGATGGTTCTTCTTGTTTTGATCAACCTGTAAAAACATAAGCCAACCTTAGCTTAAGATTTTAAGGGAATTAGTTTGAGTCCTACTTAAGATGTTAGAGACTGAAAGGGAAGTATTTTTAGGTCCTTAAAAGATTGCTCCAAATTGTAATTTACTAATGATACCTTCTGGTTGGCTGCTTCTGATTTCCATGTTTATTCCAAAACTTGATTTATACTTAATATTTTAATCTAGTTACCTTTAGAGTCTGAAATGCTCAAGCAGTCAACACATGTGGTCTTTTGGGGCGATCTTCCTTTCATTTTTCATTTAGAGGAATTTTATATTAGGATTATGATAATAGATTCATCTTATTAAGTGGGAATTGCTTTACAGGCATTTTTTAAAATCCATTTTACAAATAGTACATAATTCTGCTGAGCTTTTGTGTTGTTGCTTTGTAATCTTTGTAAATCTCCTTCAATAGTGTGTTTAATAGAAGAGTTTATTGGGTTAAGGTAATTATTGTGGGTAGAGAGCCAGAGTGTTCTTATAAATTCTGATATGGTTGGTTATATCCTCTCAGGTTAAAGTGCCAAATTGGATGCATAACACTGGTTTGTGTTTTGTTCAGAAAAGTTTGATTTTGTTTAACTGTCCAAATTTTAATAATATCATTTTGCATTAAATTATACAAAACGTGGCTTTATTTTTTTGTTGCAACAGGTTGGTGTAACCGGATTTTGTATGGGGGGTGCTCTCTCTATTGCAAGTTCTGTCTTGGTTCCAGAGGTTGATGCTGTTGTAGCATTCTATGGAGTTCCTTCTTCAGAGCTTGCAGACCCTGCCCAAGCCAAGGCTCCTGTTCAGGCTCACTTTGGAGAGCTGGATAATTTTGTTGGCTTTTCAGATGTTACAGTATGAGAATTTCTTTGCAATTCTATCTTAATTTCACTCAGACTATCATTAGTAAGACAGACAAAGATAATTTTCAATCATGAATTTTCACCTTCATGGTATCATCGTTGAGCGAAAAATAAACCTTTCACCCCAGATCATTTTCATTCCTACCCTCTATCTTTCATCTTCCCGATATCCACCTTTCATACCAAGCATACCCAGATACCCTAGACAAAATCGACGAAGTTTTGAGGCTTATATGATACAGATTCCAATTTCCCCACACGAGGTGTCTTCTAAGGGGGAAAACTGTGAGGTCTTTTAGGCTAAAGTGGATTATACCTCCGAAACTAAGAATTATACATCTTAGGAAAACAAAACCTCAATAGACTTTGGCCTTTCAATCGCTCCTATGTTTCCAATGCATGCAAGTTGTGAAATATGAATTTTATGTCCATTGTTTTGATAATAACTAACATCTACATCTTAAATGTGCTCTTCTTTTTAAAACTTCTCTGAAAGATATACATTTTTTTTTTGTGATGAGTATTTTGTCAGACAAGGTACATTTGAGGTGCTTTCCATTATTTAGTTGCCAGTAGAGCTTCATCATCATGAATGGGAAAGGGAGAGAAAGCACACATGTTGATGTTCTGAGATGAAAATTCTTAAATTTAATCAATGACATAATGTTTTGACATTGTTTGATGTCTCAGGCTGCCAAGGCCTTGGAGGAGAAGCTGAAGGCATCTGGAGGTCGACATGAGGTACACATATATCCTGGCAATGCACATGCATTCATGAACAGGTCTCCAGAAGGGATCCAGAGGAGGAAGGGCTTGGGGTTGTCTGATGAAGATGAAGCTTCAGTTCAGCTGGCTTGGTCTCGCTTCCAGTCATGGATGACGCATTACTTGTCCAGTTAGATAATTTCTAGCTGAATTCAGATGCCACATGCTGCTTGTTACTCTCTGGTTGTTTCCTGATGTTTGGATGCAACTTTGAGAAATCTGTCTTGGAAATAATTTTGAAACAGCTGTGGTTTTTCTATAATTACATAAATATGGTGTTGGCTAGTGTTGCCATTGTTCATTGGCTCTTGTCATTTTGGTCTCGTTTTCTTTTTCTCTTGGTCTTTTGTGCATGCTGCTACAACTGAAAAATATATCGTTCAAATGACAATTGAACTGATGCTGATGACCCGGTGGTTTTTGGGTGAATATTTTAAAGGATTGCTATGGTTTTTTGGTACATATTTGTTGTATATTTCTACAAATAATCAGATTTATGATTCCATCCATACTTGTATTTACCTTCTTGTTTTATTTTATGTATATTAAAATTTTCGTGGCTACAAATTTAATTTAATTCTATCAATATTTATCCTTCTGCAAAATCAATTTGTGGTATAGATAAAAACGATTTAAACCTTGCAACGTCGATCACTTGTGAACCCCGAAGGTGTAAGTTTTGCGCTTGTTCTAAAATACTAACCTACGTTATATTGACATGGTAAGAAACACGAAGACCTTCACCCTTATCATGAGCCTGGTCACCTTCTGGTATATTATACCAGGAACAAGAATATGGAGTTGTCAAATTAAGCCGATCGCTGACAACTAGAGCAAATTCTTAACGGTTCTGTCCTTTTAAATCTTGTTTTGCTTTAATTTTTTAATTATTATTGTACTATGAGAGATATTTGTGTTAATTGAATGGTTCATTTTCCTAAAAAAAAAAGTAAAAATTGAATGGTTCATATTTGCTCTAGGCTCAAGGATATTCAAAAGTTAGAAATTCTTGTATGAATTTGGTGTATCTAAGTTAGATGTACCAAGTTAATTACAATATTAATTGATAGATGACTACTATAGCTAATAAATAAATAATTTTAATTAACTCTATTAATTAATATTGTGATTGGCTTAGTACACCTAATTTAGATGTTTCAAATTTATTCAAGATCTCTAATGCACATCAAAACGGTTCAGCCCTATGTCCACGATAGAATCACCCATTTCTTGGATAAGCTCGTTTGAGTTCAACCGAGTAACAATGCAAAGAATCAGACATCTGGCTTTATAGTTCAAATTCCACTATCATTTAGAAAAAGGAAGCCATAATTTCAGCCAAATTTGACTATCTAAACGATGTTAGACTGTGGAATTGGCACATTTGGTAGGCATGATGGTTACGTTTGTGCATGGGTGGGAGTGAACGCATTGCCATTGCCTTAGTGTGGACAGTGGAGTTGAAGGCTCTGATAAGAAGAAAAGGATCACATGTCACAAAATTGGAAAACAGGAAAGACTTGTATTAAAGCAGCTGCACTGTGACCAATCTCTTGGACCATTTATCTTGTAGGATTTTGCTAAAGAGTGCTTTAAAGATACTTATTAAAGATTTAAAATAAGAAATTTTTAATAAAAAGTAGAATATTTAATGTATTGAAAATTAAAAAAAATAATTTTTTATGCAAAATTTTTTATTTTAAATTTCTTAATAAGTGTTCTAAAGACACTCGTTAGAAAAATCATATCTTGTATTCCAACTAATAAATTCGTTCAAACAATTGGACCACACCTTTCCAAAATTGTATCAATTTAAGATTCAGATGCCTTACCATTACATGTTCCCTTTCACACGCACAAATAGGAATATGCATGTATTAGATCTTCAACTTTTCCCCCCTACATCGTAGGTAAGGATGGGATGTTTTGTCACTCTCAAAATGCAAAACCACGAAGTGAGACTTCTGTGCCTTAAGGAACGGTGCATAAATATCAGATGGTATGCATCCTCTCTAGAAATCTTTCTCCATTTCAATAAAAATGAAAGATATATTGGTGATATAAATATTTAAATACTATAGCTTGATACTTATAAATGTCCAAATAAAATTAACAATTTTAATTATCTGCTTCTCTTTATTTTTTTCGGTGGAGAAAAGTTTAAGAAGAGTGAAAGTTGTCCCATTCTAAAAAGGGCTCAAGTGATACTCACAAATGATCTAACAAGGAAAAATTACCGACAAAAATGGAACCTTAAACCTTTTGTTGATATTATTCGATTCTACTAATTAAGACAACCATCATTGACCTTTTTCACTTTTTATTAATGCTTAGTTTAAATGACTTGAGACTATTTCTATACAGATGCCAATCGTTAGTATAATCAACTGCTTATGTACTGAACAAAAACTATATACTACAAATTTTGGTGTATTATTTTAGTCATTGTTAACATCTGTGTCATTATAAATTAATTAGCTCCTGCTTGATGAAATAACTATAATATTCTTTTCTAAGTTTAAATTTACAAGTACAATATACCTTCTTTCTTTCTTTTATTTATTTTTTTATGTTCCCTCATTTGTTTTGTCTTATTCTTTTGGTTTGTAAAAAAATTCTTGTAAAAACTTAATGTACATAAGTTGGGTATATTAAGCTAATTATATCAATAATTAATAGATAATTATTATAATTAATTAATAAATAACTTTAATTATCTATCATAATTATGATGTGATTGACTTAGTTTACTCAACTTAAATATATTAAGTTTATAATAAATATATTATGATGTGAATGACTTAGTTATATGCAAAAATTTCTTTCAATCTATATTGTACTTACATCAAAATCTTGTTGAATTATGAGTGATCACTTGCTTGTCCAACTGCAAATTCTACCTTCTATTGTATGTTTGGTATGAGGTTAATAATGAAGGTAAAAATTTACGAATGAGTTTTATTTATAAAATTATATTGAAAATTCATTACTTCTTTTATCCTCATTTCTACCTCGTAACAAACAAACCCTTAGCAACAAATCTTATTAAGAAAAGAAATATTCTCCAATAGTAATGACTCAGGTGTCTCTATTACGTCTAATTAATATGAATTAAAAAATATATATCAATGCTTCCTAGACGTGCCAAAGAAGCTTTATCATTTTCCATCATGTTATGTAACATGAGATAGGCTTTTGAGTCAGATAAAAAAAAAAAAAGTTTTTGAGTTTTTCCAATAAGAGAGGTTTTTCCAATTAAGTCTTCCACAATTTAGATAGTTTCCTTCAAAAGTAAACACAACCCCCAAAGCACGTGGTTTGGTTACGCGTTTGTATATGAACCACTCATGAAATTAGAGGAACAAGAACGAGGAAAAATGAGGGACAAGTTTGCAGTTAGGTTAACAACCAATTATGGGGTTCACTTCCATATTTATTGTAAAGCTTCGTAATACTCCATCCATTCCTAAATAATAGTAGTTTAAAGTTTAAAGTATATTAATTAAAAAAAATTATTAAACCTAAATTTTAAGAAAAAACTTGATATTTGACAATATTGTTCTTGAAAAAATAAGAAGCAGCTAGTATAAGAGAAAAAAAACTATTAGTAGAGATAACAATAAATGAAGATAAAATTAAAAATAAACAATAATATTATTTTTTTATTCTCTAAAAGTAACAAATATTTTTTAAAAAATTAAAAATTGACTATTATTAAGAAACAAATATAATAATAAAATCGGCCCATATATCAATGTTAAAAATTAAATAAGAAATCAAACTATCGAGATATATGTATCATGTTTAATTGATTTAATTGATCAAAATTGTGGTCAAATTGAATAACGCAATAAGGGATAATCAAACAAAAGACATAATTGGTTCAAGATTTGGTCGGTGTAGTCTAGATTTTAAAACATTATATAGAGATATCATTCTTACAAATATTTTCGTACTTCTTTTACACAATTTTTTGTTTTATATATATATATATATATATATATATATATATATATATATATATATATATATATATGTGTGTGTGTGTGTTCTGCACCCAAATTATGAATCCATAGAATTAGAACAATTCGACTTGTCAAACTGACACTTAAACATATAATGTACATGAAACAACTCACATCAAACGTAATGACAAAAATAAATTTTGATCGTAACTTGTACAAATATTGTCTTCATAATTGTGTCTCTCACGATGGTATTGTCATGATTTCAAGTAACAACATTCGACATTGATGAGACCACGGCAAGTGTACCGGATCGTCAAGTAATAAAAACGGTGAGAAACCGGATATCGTTCTCAGGGATCGATGGTCAAGTACCAGTTCACCAAGTTATACTATTTAAACCGAGATTTGGATCAAAGTGAGCTCTAGTAGCAAAACAAGAAAAACACATAAATTTATGCAGAGACAATGTTTTTGGATTTTTTTTTTATATGAGGCAATTCAACAAACACTTAGTATGCAATATGAAAGATAACCAATTAATGAAGGAGTTGGGATCAAGTTTTATTTGATTTCATTTGCTGCAGATTAAATTGGGATTAGAACAAATTTTTACTTCTATTTTGTTATCGAATTCACCTAAATATCCAAGTCCTAATTCCTTAGGTACAAGAACCTTAAATCCTAATCAAAACCCCTAATTCCTTAGGTGATTCTAATAGGGACAAAGCATTAAGATTGAGAATTCAACAAGATAACAAGCCTTCATCTACTATTCCTAGCATGATGAAACACAAGGTTTATAATCTTAAACGAAATTCACACATCAAATTTCCATCCAATGCATAAACCCAAAAAGAATTCTAAGGATTATCAAACCTTATAAAGCTTTAAGAACAAAGATTATAAACTCAAAATAGAAGAATCCATTAAGCATACCAAATCCCAAGTCAATTACAAGCAAAATCCATCAAAATCCACTCAATCCCAACAAAGGGAAATTTAGCTACACATGACAACTATTGTAAAAACTAAATAAGAGAAGAGAAAAGGGAAAACTCCATAGGTAGGTGAAGATATTCGTTTCCACGTTTCTTCCCTTCGAACACCTCGAATGCCCCAAATAGCAATGATCCGTGCTCCTCCTTCTTATTCTCCGCGCATCCCCTCAATTAGGTCAAAAAATTAACTTATATTCTCTTTAGGCGCGTGCGTCCGTAGCGCCTGGCGCTATATGTCCAAAGACGCATCCTCTTCATGATTCACGGCGCCAGGCGCTGGCATCTTGAAGCGCCTTTGCCAATTTCCTCTCGAAGTCTTCAAGGGCGCTTCGCGCTCCTTCCGTAGCCGCCCGGCGCCCGTGATCGCGAGAATTGCTTATAGTCTTCCTTGGAGACTTCAAATCCGTTCTTCTTCGGTGTTTTCCCGCAAAGACACAAGTAAAAGAATGAGAATTCACCATATTTTTGATTAACAAAGTTAAATCACAATCTCACAATCAATTTTTGCAATTTATCGGGCAATGAAGCAATCTAATTAGTAAGCATATAACCATGCCTTTGGCTTGGTTATCAGACATGCACTGAATGTCCATACACCACATACCTTAAAATACTCACATAAATACAATAAATAAAAAAGATAAAATATGTCATAATTTTATTATACATTATTCTCTTTACATAATTACTAATTTGAACATCAAAATACCTTTTACCAATACACACATCTTCGCTCCACCACTATAACTGTTGCACTTCAAAGGAATCTATCATTTCTTACATCTTCACAATCCTCAAAACTTAATTATGAACAATATATATATTCCAATAAAATAAGCTTCATTTGGTCAACATAGCCTCTTATTCTAATTAAAACAAGCAAAAAGTGGTCACACAAAGTTGCTTTGAATGTTGAATGTTCATAGAATTCGGTTTGAAAAAAGACAGACGTGGCTTACTGTTAGGAAAATGTTACTTGTGCATAAATTGTACATATAATTTCATACAGGAGAATGTGCATCATCGATATTAATAAACAAAAAATGAGAGAGAAAAATAGATGATAATGAGATTTATATGATTTTATGTGTAAATAACTTTGTCGTTAGTATTATTATATGACACCAATGTTAACTCTTTGGTCACTTGGAAAGAGCGACTTACATCTTGAGCCTTCGTTTATTATGTATGCAAAACAAAAATAATTTTTGAACATTTCAATAAGATATCCGCTTAAAATACTGTATTGCATATGTATGTGATTCATTATTCTTATATATATGTTAAACTAAAATAAATATACTATATATAAATATAATTGAAATATCGTTTAAATATTATATTTTAAGTGTTTAAATAACATAATTCTATACAAAATGTCATTGCCTATAATGTCAGCCCTCTGTACAGCTTTAATTTCATTTAACAAGTTGTGTTGCAATTATGTGGTCCACACATTTTCAATTTTTTCCAAATATAATATTTAATTATATATTACATTAATTGTTTTATGGCATATGTATCATCAGTTCACCACCAGTTATCAAACTCAAATCTTTATTCACCGCCAGTTTAAATGAAAATTGTTGTGAACACCAGTCGTTTTAAAAATTAAAAAAAAATTAAGAAGATTACAGAAATTCTTGGAACGTGATAATGTTAGCATAGTGTTAAGATGTTAGAAACAAATTATATGTAGTAGTTGCTTAAATATGTATTATACATACTACTTCTGTAATAGGCTAATAGCGTAAGTTCCAAATGTAAGTAACAAATTTTAAACTTCATGTACGTACAACGTAGTATATAATGTCGTGTGTAGTTTACTTTTCTCACCCTCTTGGTTTATCAACTTCATTATGTGGAAATGAAGTATAGTGATGAGTCCGATGACTCGACCTTTCTTTGGATCTGTGGCATGCATATAGTGGGGACAAAAAGTGCTATTGCTCCATGAACGTTGCATCTATATAAAGCATAAGATCCTATGCTAGCTCGTCTTCTTTTTAGTGTCGCCATTTCCACAGCATCGATCTTTGTTCAATGGAATATCTATATATATCTTGCTAGCCAAAACTTTCTATGGTGCCAAGACTAATTTTTAAAATGGAGAGAGTGACGTGTACGTGATTCGTGTGCCACGAGAGAGAGAAAGTTTGGAGACAAAGTAGTATTATATGAACATGATTATGCCGAAAGAAATAGTGGACAAAGAGTTACTAAAATGTATTCAAAGTAAGATTTTGCTATCCTCCTGTTTAACTTATATTTTTGTGAAAGTACAATTCGACTCCGATTAGCAATATGAGAAGGAATCTCTTCTTTTTAAGAATTATCTAATATTTAATAATTTAAAACTTAAAATGTTAAAAAGCAATTTGATTGAACAATTAAAATGGTGTGTGTAATTACAGTGTGTAACAAAATGAATAATGCCTTAGAGTATTAAAAAATAAATAGAAAGCAAAGCATATATACAAAGAAAATAGAACATAATAGAACGAAAGCAATGATCAAAGAAATGAATAATAGAACATGTAAAGGATAATGCAACAAAGTAAAAATGAATCAGAAATGGCAAATAACAATGTAATAAAAAATAACAAGTAAATGAATAAAAGTAAGTAAAGAAAGTATATAAAGAACTATATTAAACTTGAAAAATGATAAACTTGACTTAAAAGATAAAAGAAAGCAAATAAAGAACATATAATGTGAAAGAAATCAATTAAAAAAAGACCAAATTATCACATGGATCGCTTAATTACAAGATGAAGAGAAATAAAGATACTAAATGAAGCTTTCATTGAAAATGTAAATATTACATAATAGAAAGCAGGGTGCAAAGGCATAAGTTATTAATCCCTTTAAATTCGTGAATTGCAGAGTGACTTTTAGATAAGTAAAGGATGTGTACAAGTAATTTCCAATCAACTTAATGCCTTCACTCCCTGAATATTTATAAACAAAAAAATTAGTTGTCATTATGACAAGATCTTGATAGATATATTTGTCTAAAATAACTTCCTAATTTTGAAAATGACAATTATATTGTTTGATTGCTACATTTTTAACTCTTAATAATTTATTAAATTTAAATATAAACTTATCATTTAAATTTGAAGTTTAAATTCAAATCTTCTCTGCCTCAAATTGTTGATAAATCAACCTCGAACAGTTGACAAACCTGCATCTATCATTGCAATCTTCTTAAATTTGGTTAAGTATAAGCAGAAACTTCTAATCTTCGATTCTTCCCTTCATTGCATCTCGATCTCATCTTCTAACTCGAGTCGAAATCTTCTTGATTCCTTCGATCTCTACTCCAAAGATCATATTGAAGTCTAACCTGAATCATTCATAGAATCAAAGCTAAATGTCTTTTGATTCTTTTAAGAAATCAAAAAGATTATTTCTAATATCAACACCTCCGCTCGAGTTTAGAAACGCCAAGCATTACATTGGTCATATAATAAAAAGTTGTGAAGGACCCATGAAATGTTTAAAGACATTGAATACAAAAATTGTTTATATCATTGGTGGAGAGCTCCAGCATTACTGCACTCGAACATTTTATAGCAACACCCTTCAAAGTATAGTTTTTTGTGGTATACTAACTTTTTTTTTTTTGGTAAACCGTTCCAAGTATAAAAAATAAATAAATATATGTACGTACTTCAAATTTGAATCAATTAAAAATAAAATATAGTCTTCCAAAACTTTCATCTAAGTTACTAAGTTCATTACATTAAAATGAATTAACTCAAAAAAACTCAAACCGATCCCCCCTCAATAAAATATAGTCTTCCAAAAATTAAGTTTACATTAATTTAACTCATAAAAAAGAATTAAATTTAAAGATTTCTGTC
Source organism: Ormosia emarginata (assembly GCA_029884605.1). Lineage (NCBI taxonomy): Eukaryota > Viridiplantae > Streptophyta > Magnoliopsida > Fabales > Fabaceae > Ormosia > Ormosia emarginata. The sequence goes on along the minus strand of JAQQTP010000085.1, from coordinate 12,219,584 downwards.
ATTAATTAATATAAAAATGTAAAAATATAATAAATTTAATGTTTGAGTATTAACATATTACTCGGTACTCCATATAAGGAAATGTTTATATTGAGGGGTAGGAGGCAAAAAGTGGGGGGCCCGGGGGTCTTCTATTGACTAGAAAGTGGAAAGAACTCGATTTGATTAATCGAATAACGTTTTTCTGCTAAAACCTACAACTTTCCATGCAAAAATCATATTCTTATAGGACAATACCCGCTTTTTTTTCTCCAATCCGTTATTTGTATCCTGCTTACATTTCTCTCACTTTGATTTACAATACATTTATTTTATCTCTTAATACAATATATTTTAATATCTATCTATACTCATATCAATATACAATATTTATACCAAAATTGTCAAAGTATAAAAAAATATTTTGCTTTTTTTCTCTTTGCCAATTTGCTTGCCGCTGTACAGACGCAACTTTTCCCCATTAGAATTTTGTCTTGGACTTTGATTTGCATTTGCACCATAGGCTACCGTTTAGCTTGAATTGGGTCCCGCTCACCTGTCCATCTCCTTTCTCTGCAACTACACACTCTCGACTGCTTCAATTCTAAATCATGATTTATTATTTAGAACATAATAAAATTAACTAATTAACTCATACATAAATCATATATATAGTTCATATCATCACTAAGTTAATTTTTTTAAATTCACCAGACTAATGTGGGGTGTGCAGTGCTAAGATTGTCTGAAGAGGAAAATGCAATACAATAAATACTATAATAAGTGTCATGTACAATATTAATTTAGTGACTTTTTTATTGTAAATTTATATATATATATATATATATATATATATATATATATATATATATATATATATATATATATATATATATATATATATATATATATATATATATGTATATATATATATGTATATATATATATATATATATATATATATATATATATATATATAGTTCATATCATCACTAAGTTAATTTTTTAAAATTCACCAGACTAATGTGGGGTGTGCGGTGCTAAGATTGTCTGAAGAGGAATTTACAAAAAAAAAAAAAAGTCACTAAATTAATACTGTACATGACACTTATTATAGTATTTATTGTATTGCATCTTCCTCTTCCCCCCTCCACCCAAAAAAAAAAGTGTACAATATTTTTTTTAACAAAATAAAACATGTATTTTTTTTAAATAACTGGTCAAAAAACCCAAATAAAAATATATGTTTGATCATTTAATTAAGGCTTAAATATATTTGTATCCTTCTAAATATATTAATTTTTTGTTTTGGTTCTTCAAAAAAGTTTGTAACAATTTGTATTTTTGTAATTTTAAAAGTAAGTAAAATTAGTTCATATCTTCATTTTAAAAATTAGTGAAATTGACTCAATTTAATCTATTCATATTAAATTTTCTTAACCCTTGAATGATGGAAGATTTAATATGAGAGAAGTTGAATTGAGCTAATTTGACACACTTTTAAAATGAGAACATAAATTAATTTTACTTATTTTTAAAATTACAATGGCATAAACCATAACAATTTTTTTTTAAGAATCAAAACTAAAAATTGATATATTTATAGGGACAAAAAATATATTTAATTCTTTAATTAATTAATTAATTATCCATCCTTATATATTAAATTATAGTATGCTTTTTTAAGAGTGACTTAATCTTCTATGATATTCTCTCTCAAAGAATGATACATGTCATTATTAATTAATTTTATTTTTTTAATTTTAAATTAAAATTCTTTTTAAAACTAATTATGCATACTTCATTTATAATTTTAAACATATTTTTCTAATTTCTACTTAGAATTTTTTAAAAATCCGTACAATACGTTGAATACATACTTCTTAAACCAATACGACAATTTCAGCAAAGCTACAAATAACCATCAAATAATGATAACAATTTAAGGATAATGAGAGTAAATTATTCTCCCACATTACTGCATGTTATGTACAGTTAAATAAAATGTTCATTTTGATATTCAGTTATTGGATTATTTAATTTAATTATATTAATAAATGTAATTCACCCATTTGGTAACATGTAAGATTGAATAATGATAATAATAACATTTTAACTTAAAAAACAAATAAATTAAGACATAAACTAAGCTACTAAAAGTGGATTGGAGATGAGGATTAAATTATTTTATAAGAGATTATAAATTTAAATCTCAATGTTACCATTGTAAAAAATAATAATAATAAGTCAATTAACGAATTTATGAAGTCTAACAGTTTTTCAAAATTATTTATAGTATTTTAATAAAAATAAAAAATATAAATTTATAATATATTTATGTAAAATAAAATAAAATAATATACTTTATTAATAGACATGACAATAAAATTAGGGAAAGTGAGGTGCTGATGTTAGGGCGAATTAAGAAGCCTTATATACTGTGCTCTTTTGACCAGCTCTTCTAGCTTCAAACTTCAAAGAATGCGGTCCACATTTTTGAACTTGTTCGCATCATCTGTCTATATAGGATTAATAGATGCACCTCGGGGTTGAGCTTGTATCATTGTCTCTTCGCTGTCTTCTATCTTTTCTTTGACCATTATTCAAGATTTACTTTATCTACCTGAACTAATCATCTTTTTTTTTTTTTAAGGAGAGAAACTAATTAATAAAAAGACCGTGGATTGGTAACAAATAATCAATCTCCACATAGTGCGGTTATTTCGGGAACTCTAGACAATCCGAGTTCTACATTGACTCCATTTTTATCCTTCAGCTTTCCACGGATGTTGGTGAGATAAAAACCAATTCTCCTTGTTGGTTTTTAACAGTATTTGTTTTGTACAAATTAAATATTCTCAATCTCTGTAGTTATTTGACTGTTTCAAGGATTGTTATCCAATATTTTGACCATTGGATGTTTGTTATAAGAATAAAATACTAATTTAGGTGGATATATAATAATAATAATAATAATAATAATAATAATAATTACCAAAAATAATAATACAATATATAAATAAAAATGTAAATTTTCCGTGATTTGTGATTTATTTGGAAGTGCTGGGAACTGGGAAATTTTGAAATAATGAGGTGAAAGAGTATTTGTTTTTACCCTTTTGTGTCTATTGTTATTTGTATATATTTTATAATTTTTTATTAAATAATATTTAATTTATTTTGATTTAATGACTTAAATTAATTTATTTAATAAAAAATTAATAAAATAAAAATCACAATATATAAAAAAAATGACAATAAACACTGAAGAAGAAGAAAGATAGTAAAAGGATAGGCATAAAGATAAGGGAAATTAAGGGGTGTGAGCGTGACTAAAATAGTTGGATTGAATAATTACGACGAACTAATTAACAAATATTAACAACTCTCGCACTAACACTTGCAATTTTTTATATAAATATGAAGTATTCAAGTTAAATATATTATATTAATTTAATCACATTATTGATTAATATAAATAATAGTGATTAATTATTAATTAATGATAATAATAATTTATTAATTACTTTAATTTACTCAAATTAAATATTCTAAATTTATTTAAGAAATTTTCTAAACTTTGAGCCCTACTCACTCAATCAACATCGTTGACTCAGACTGCACTTTTTCACGTGGCTTAGGCGCTGGCCCCATAAGGGTGGTGAATTTTAATAACTCTTTGTTCGCCTCCTTTCTCGTGGGATAAGAATAGGTTAGGTGAGTTATTAGCGTCTAAGTTTAATTTATTTTTAATTTATATAGGTTTAGTTTATTTAGTAAATAAATTAATTTTAAATTTTTTAAAAGATCTATTTAATTATATAAGTTAAGATTTAGTTTTTTGAAAAAAAAGTAGCTTATATTCTAGGTTTCTTTAATATTTATATATATGATTAAGAATTTATAATACTTACATAATTTAATAATTATATGTTAATATAATATATTTATTTTATATTAATTATAATAATTTTATCAAGAATTATACTTATTTTAAAAATTTAAGTTTTTTAGTTAAATAAAAGCCTTAACGTAATGTAGGTTTTTAAACAAATTTTTGAATCAAGTCAAACTTTTATTTTTCATAAATATGTCAAATTAAATTTTAAAAAAAATCCTTAAAAATTCAAGTCAATACATTATAAAATAGTTTTAAGCTTATTTAAGTAAAATCTTAGCCTAACCCAGTCTAGTTCCAACCCTACCTATCACCCTTGCCTTCCTTCACACCTTCACTAAAAGTGTAAGTGAGGGAAATGAAATCGATTACTTGAAGCTCATGCTTTGTTTATGAAACAAAGAGAAATAAACCGAATTTAAAATTTGAACTTGATTTATTTAAAAAATATGAAATTTGGATTTTATTTGTTTAATTCGTTTATAACTTTTTTTTAAATTAAATCTCTCTTTAAAATATTTTAATTTATTAAATTAATATTTAATAAACATCTTTATGCTAGAAAATATAATAAAAGAATAAAAATGGAAAAGAATTTTTATTTTATTTTATTTATAACTCATTATATAAAAAAATTATAACCTTCCAATAGAAGCTTTTAGCTAGTAATATATCAAATAAATTATTATTTATATTTTTCTTATCTAAAATTATAATTTTGTGTAATTTAATTTTTATTATCTATAATGAATAACTAATAAATATATATACACATATACGAGCTTTAAATATCGAGCATATATAACTTAAACTTGACTCATTTATATAATCGAATATAAGTTTAAGTTTGAGTTTGATTATTTTGTTAAACAAATGAGATTGTCAAGTATTTAATGAGTTGTACTTAAATAATTTACGAATAACTCAACTTATTTACATCCCTAATCTTCACTATCCAAATCAACATTCAACATCCGCGCCAACAAAAGTGAGATTTAATTTTGATACCTTATGAGCATAAAACTTCTTTATATAATAATTTTTTTACTGTCTTTTATGTTATTACTTAATTATATATTATTGAATTACAAATTTTTTTATCACAACTGCTATTTAAAAAGTTTAACTTTTTTAAATGGTATTTCAATAAATTATTAGATAATAGTATAAAAAAATTATGTTGAACATATATCAAATTTAAACTCATGAAAAAATATGTGAATATAAATTACAAATAAAAGCTAAACACAATTGTATCTGATAGAAGTTTCATAAATCATGCCAACGAGGTTGGCTCACCTAAATGCTTATGATAATTACATGACTTTCATTCAGGCTTAAGGATATTTATTAGTAGGTGATGTATAATTTTATTATAAAAATTCATTAAAATTGATGGTTTGTTTTGTAGTTAAAATGAGGAGAGCTTCCTCTCATTCTAAATTTTTGTGTAAAAAACAAAAAATTAAAAAGCTTCTTTTTTAGTACTAAGTAGAGGCTTCTTAATTAAATCATAAAAAAATGAAAGAAAATTTACCCTGTTTTTGAGTTTTTCCTATAATATTCAGACCAAAGAAATATTCAAAATTTGTTAGGATGCCGATATAACTTTCATAACCATTAACAACGTGGAAGTTGTTTATACCATATATAACAACTCATGTTTTCCTATTTTTCTTTTTTTGACGTGGTAACAACTCATGTTAATTGTGGGGCATGAGGCATATTTATCTTAGATTTATTTTCATAGCGCTGCTATATTTCAGGAACGTTTTTTACGAAATCAATCAGAAATGACTTGCATAATTTACTTTCTCTTTTTCTGTTAACCAAAGAATAACAAATAAATATAAAAAAGAAATTATTTGACAAACATCACGGCAACTCAATCGTAGGTAGTTTCGCAAAAATCTGTTTCGTGAGAATTAGTATTTTTATTTTTATTTTTTTAAGGCATTTTTTTAGTTTTTAAATAAATTTATAAAAAAAATACATAATAATTAAGGACGAGCAATCCCTGCATCAGTTAGATGTGGCCATACTTACTGTCATTAATACCATCCCCATTTTCAAACCTATACTTAATTATGTATGTCATTAATCATTTTTAAAAGGCATTTATCTGCATTTAAAAAAAAAAAATCTAATGTTACAAATCTACAATCAACGCAAACATAAAGGACACTTCTATTCTACTACTTCACTTTTGGTCTTCTTCGCAAGTCTCAACTCCCCCCTCTTTTATTGCCGAGTCCAATGCATCATTTACTATGACTTCACACTTTCTCTCTCTCACACTCTCTCATTCCATTGAAATTAATGGCCAGAGGGGGTGGACTCTCCATTGATTCAGATCCAATTGGTAGCTTCTTCCTCCAAAAGCCAATAGTTCTCAACTCTTTTCCTGAAGACAACAACAAAAACAACATCAGCAGCAGCCAACCCAAGTGGAAACATAGTCCCAACATCAACATGGATGCCACAGTTAGCACCAAAAGGTCTCCATCCACATCCAGTACCATACCCTTCCAAGTCAACCTTAGCTGTTCCCATGACAGCCATGCCTCTCCTCCTCCACCCTCTGATGACAACAAGAGACCCCTCATCGATGAGATGGACTTCTTCTCTGACAAGAACAACAACATGGATGTTGACAAGCTTGCCTCTGCCTCTACCTCTGCCCTACCTCCCCCTCCTGACCTTCATCACACACATGATCATTCCACCACTCCTTCTATGTTGGAATTGAAAGTAAACGTAAGTAACCCTTCACTTTCATCCTATATGTATTTTATTCTATGATTCTGAATTGCATAAGCATTTCATTCAGCACTCTCATTCATTATTATATTTTCAACAACCCAAAATTTTAAGTAAAGATACATGAATGGTTTACATATAATATGTATAATATATGATCTTGGTGTGCTCATGAATCTGTAATTCTTTTAATAGACTGGTCTGAATCTTCTTACTACCAACACTAGCAGTGATCAATCCATGGTGGACGATGACATCTCTCCTAATTCAGAAGACAAAAGAACTAAGAGTGAGGTAAAGAAAATTAGATATGTAACAGCAAATTCAGTTATTGGATGAAATGAAATTCTAATATTCTATCATTGTGTGGTTCTATATATATATATATATATATATATATATATATATATATATATATATATATATATATATATATATTGTCTTAATAATTGAGGATTCATTTGTTGTGTTATGTGTTTTATTTGGCTGTGAAGCTGAGTTTAAGTCCATCTTCCATCTACTTTTTCAGCTGGTTGTTCTTCAAGCTGAGCTTGAACGAATGAAGGTAGAGAATCATCGGTTGAGGAACATGCTTGATCAGGTTAACTCCAATTACAATGCCCTGCAGATGCATTTGGTGAATTTGATGCAGGAGCAGAAGGCCGAGGACGCTGAGGAACAACAACAACAAGTACTTGATGGAAAACTAGAAGAGAAGAAACAAATTGGAAATGGTGGAGCCTTGGTGCCAAGGCAGTTCATGGATCTTGGGTTGGCTACAAATGCTGATCCTGACGAACCTTCACTTTCTTCATCAGTGGGAAGAAGTCAGGGTCGGTCAAAATCACCTGCAAATAATGTAGATGTGGCTTCCAAGGAATTTGGTAACAGGAAGAATGGGAATGCTAGTGAGGAAGGACTTGTGTTTGATCAAGACAAGAAGGAATTTGGTAGGGGAATTGAAAGAGAGGATAGCCCCTCAGATCAAGGTTTAGCTGCTAATAAGGTTCCAAGGTTCAGTCCTCCTAGAAATGTTGATCAAGCTGAGGCCACCATGAGGAAGGCTAGAGTTTCAGTTAGAGCTCGATCTGAGGCACCCATGGTATGTCAGTGTACTTCAATTTTACAATTTGCTAAGGCCAATTTGTTTTTATATATGTCTTCTTTATATTCCTTTTATCTGATACAAAATTGGTTGTTGTCTCAGATCACTGATGGGTGTCAATGGCGAAAGTATGGGCAGAAGATGGCCAAAGGAAACCCATGTCCTCGAGCATATTATCGATGCACCATGGCTGCCGGTTGTCCAGTAAGAAAACAGGTATGTTATGTCCATTCTCAAGCTTAATTTCCTGCTTTAGCTTCTGAATTCTATCAAATTCTCTATGCCATTATTAACCTTATGTGCTGGCTCAACTAAATTAATTGTAAATTAAGTTGCTTACTTATGTCCTTCTACTAAAAATTATGATGAGTTTTGAGACTCATTCAACAAGGGTGATAAGTATACAATATAATTGAATTATGTTTCAAGGCTCATGTTTCTTTCTTCAAAATTCAACACCCTGAAGAGGTAGCTTAGAGTTAAAACGCTAAGTGGTTTATTTCTAACTAAATATTTGATACATATATGAACAGGTACAAAGGTGTGCTGAAGACAAAACAATACTTATCACAACATATGAAGGAAATCACAACCACCCTTTGCCTCCAGCGGCTATGGCAATGGCACAAACCACTTCCTCAGCTGCAAGAATGCTGCTTTCAGGATCAATGTCAAGCACTGATGGCCTAATGAATGCAAACTTCCTCACAAGGACACTCCTTCCTTGCTCTTCTAGCATGGCAACTATCTCAGCATCAGCTCCATTCCCAACTGTTACATTGGACTTAACTCAGTCTCCAAACCCATTACAGTTCCCAAAACCCCCAACCCAATTCCAAATTCCCTTCCCTGGTGTCCCTCAGAACTTTGCCAATTCCCCAGCCTCATTACTGCCTCAGATATTTGGTCAGGCATTGTACAACCAATCAAAGTTTTCTGGTCTTCAAATGTCTCAAGATGCAGCGGACCCTTCCCAATTGGGTAATCAATCTCAACAGCCACCACCACACCTTGCTGACACAGTTAGTGCTGCCACTGCTGCCATTGCAGCTGACCCCAACTTCACTGCAGCTTTGGCAGCAGCTATCACTTCCATCATTGGGGGTGCACAGCCAAACAACAATAACAATACAAATAACAATGGCAACACTACAGCCAACAACAGCAATGGCAATATTACATCAAGCAACAACAATAGCAATGGAAGCAATAAAATCAACACTTCGAATTTCTCAGGGAACTAGCTAGTTCACATGTTACTCTTTCAATTTTTTTAATGAGATCAATTTATTTTATTTATTTTCCTTTCTGTTGGGCTCAAAAATTTTGTTGAGCTGCTTACTTTTTTTTTTTTTCATTTGTTTGACTCAGGGAATATTATAATCAGACATATAGTTGATATTCTTTGTTTTGTCTCAGTAATTTGCTCAAAATTGTATGTCAAAACAAAACTAATGTCAATAAATGAAAAAGAAAATTATATACAAAAGAAAGCATATTAGTTTCCCCATTTTTTGTATGGATATGGAAATGAATCGAAGGCTGATTTGTCTTTGTATTTATTTTATTATTTTATTGATGTACATTGTATTTTTCTCATGGAGGAAGCTAAATCCTGAAGAGAAAAGAACAAGCAGGAAGATAAAAGAAGAGAGCTAGCTAGGAGCAGTTACGTGTACCAAATGGCAGTAGCTAGTAGGCAAGGAAAAAGGAGTCAAGAAAACCGTCTGAGACTTGAGAGTGGTTGAAAGAAGATGTCACTCTTGGGACACGTTATTATGAGATTAAGATTGTGTGAGAAAAGGATGACAAAGGGAGAGAGAGAGAGGGACATCTTCAAGTTGTCTTTTGCCATTTCTAGCCCACTTGACAGGCAGATAATTAAACTAGGTCTAGTTTCCTCAACACTGTCTCCATTTTACTTCCTCATTCCATCTCAAAATTTCTCCATCAAAATACTTTTTCTCTTTTTTTTAGTTTAATTAGTATACACTATCAGTTAAAATATTAATGAATATTAGTGTAATATTGATGTACATAACACTTTAATTTTTTTTGCTGATAGGCTTTTTTTTTTGTTTTTGAAAAAAATCGGTCTTTAAAAAAACAAAAGATAACGCAAAGCTCATAGTAATCTTTAATACGTCCTGACTATAAAGATAAAAAAATCTCTCAGCTTAATCTTATCCTCAATCCTTCTGTTGGCGGCGAATGCATGTGAACTTGTGAAGGAGACAGTGATTGCACAAAATCTTTCGATAACTTGTCTAGTAGTGCAAATATTTGAAATCAATGCTCTTAGAATTTCTTAGTATCTTAACCGCCTGTGCTACCTCAATTATAATAAACTAATTTTCTGGAAAAAAAAATTGTTATAAATACTAAATAGTATTATTTTAGTGGTAATTGTTTCCTATTCTAAACGCTCGATCTCAGCTCACTCATAAAGTGAAACTTAATTTCACAATTCCTGATTATATCCAAGGCAAGAAACTTTAAACTAATTAGTACCTTGTGTATAACTGTGTTATAAGTTCAACATGCCAAAGCCTAACATTACCAAATCCATAATAGTAAAGGAAAAGTGTAGCGGGATTTGGTGCATTTGGGTAGCTTTTTCACTCCATGTAGTAACTGGTGTGGTACTCTTATCTGGGAAAGTCTAGATGGGTTGGTCGTGGCTTGTGGGCTTCATCATTTATTTGTTGCATGCCTTCACTGGCAATTTGAAAGCTCAAGTAAGTAATAGGCTATGATTCTCGAATGGTCAGGCTAATTGACTATTCCCGTGCTTCTGACTCATATGTTACCCAGCTTCAAAAGTAGGAATGATATTGCTCTTCCAAATTTTGTGCAATCATGAGCAAAGATTATAATTCTGTGCTGCACGAGCCCTCCGTGATCGTTCAATAAAAGTTTGATTCATCACGCTAACTGCATGCATCCCCTATGAAAAATTGCTTGATCAAATAAAGATTTGAATTGGGTGTGTGAACTATCAATTCGATTAGGAAAATATTTTTCACACATTATTTTATAGCTCACATCATTTGCATCTGCTTATGTGGCAGAATCATAATGTAAATGTATAAAAAATAAAATAGAGTTAATTATAATTAAATGATAAAAAGTATATAGATATAAAGTGATGTATATGTGTTTATTAAAATTTTGTCAATTATTCGACAATTTGATTTCATATCTCAATTCAGGTTCAACAATTTGATTTCATATTTCAATTGGGGAAAGAGAATCACTTCCTCTACAAATTTTTCAATAATTGGACAATTCAGATCACAAATATAAAGAATGGAGAGTAATCAAACAAGTGCAAATAAAGAAATCAAAGTAAAATAAAAATGAAAGTAATAAATGAAAGCAATGTAATCGAAATTGATAAGTAAATAAATAAAGCATGTAAAGAACTGAGAATTAAATTTGCAAAAAGATAAACTTGATTGAAAAGTAATAAAACAAGTAAATGAAAGCATGCAAAGAAAGTAGTAAAGATCTTGAAATGAAATAAAAGATAATAAACTTGACAGAATTAAATAGAATGGAAGAAAGTAAAGGAAAGTAAACTTGACTGAATTGAAAATGGTAGTTGAAAACTTGTAATGTACCCATTGAATCCTCTTATGTGTGTGAAATGTATAGGAATTTTACAAGTTCCAACCCTTATTACATTATACAAATTAATATTTATAGGCAAATATCTTAACTATTTGTAACCATCAATAACTATTCATAATAGACAAAGATCCTAACTACTTGTAACTACCAATAACTACTCTTAATAACTTCCTTTGTCTTCAAATCTTCAATGGTCAGACTAATAATAAACACCTCCAACAACTACTCCGTTGAATAAATCCTCATTATTCAAAGTTTTTTACAAAATGTCAAAATGTATTTTTTGATACTAACACAGGCCCCCAGTATTTTTCTTTTGAATGAATAAGAAAAAGATAAATACTAAAATAGTGTCCTTATTTTGACAAGAATCAATACAATATAAGTATTGAATTTTCAATTCATGAAATCTTTTTTTTTTTTACACTTCACATATTGACATCTGAGCATTAAATTGAAAAGTTTGTCTCATTAGTCACATAAATGATACAAATGCCATTAAATTTTTCTGACCAAAGTATTATGTCGTTAGGAACCATGGCTGCACAACTTGACAACTAAAATTTTTTTTGGTCAAATTGTAAATATGACAAATCATAGGCTTATGTATCAAGAGTGTCTTCTCACACTTCATAGTAACATTATGACCGTCAAAGCATGTATGGCTATATAGTTATATCCATGAAAGTTGGAACAAAGCTTTGACCATCTTGTCATTTTCATTTTTTTTTTCATTTCCACAATAATGGATATAATTGAATGGTCAATTGTAACCATAGGCTAGAATGTTGAAGGCTTCATGTCAAACACATCTTGGTGCAATTTAGCCTTTGGTCATGAAGAAATGGCTATATAGCCACGAATATTGTAGCACATATTTTTTTTTTATAAGTACCTATTGGACGTGTCAAAACTTGAAAAAAAAACTTTTGAACAATTCGAACACCTGTACTTTTATCTTCAAATTGAAGTGTTATTCTTTAGCAATTCTCAAAAGTCCATGAAATTCGACACTTTCGACCACTTGACTTTTTTTTTTTAAAACTCTTATTTGACCAATCAAGTATAAAGGTGACCGACATTTGAAGAGTTAAAAAATAAAGGCAATAGATATATGCCTTTGTAATCGATTTTAGTATCGAATTGAAAATTGTTTTCAGTTTTATTATTTATTGTATGAGCAACTTATCAAATCATGAACTCATAAAGTAATTGTGATGCACATTATCCTTACTGAGTCCCACCGAGCGCGTCAATTTGTTTACTGAAAATTTTGTCAATTGTTAGACAATTTGATTTCATATCTTAATCCGGAAAAGAGAATCACTTCCTCTATAGATTCTTCAATAATTAGGCAATTCAGATAACAAATACAAAGAATGAAGAGTACTCAAACAAGTGTAAATAAAGAAATCAAAGTAAAATGAAAATGAAAGTAATAAATAAAAGTAATATAATTGAAATTAACAAGTAAATAAATAAAACATGTAAAGAACTGAGAATTAAACTTGCAAAAAGATAAACTTGATGGAAAAGTAATAAAACAAGTAAATGAAAGTATGCAAATAAAGTAGTAAAGATCTTGAAATGAAATAAAAGAGAATAAACTTGATAAAATTAAAGAGAATGGAAGAAAGTAAAAGAAAGTAAACTTGACTGAATTGAAAATGATAGTTGAAAACTTGTAGTGTACCAATTGAATCCTCTTATGTGTGTGAGATGTATAAAAATTTTACAAATTCTAACCCTTATTACATTGTACAAAATTAATATTTATAGGCAAAAATCTTAACTACTTATAATCACCAATAATTACTCATGATAGATAAAGATCATAACTACTTATAATCATTAATGACTACTCTTGATAACTTTATTTGTTTTTAAATCTTCCATGATTAGACTGATAATAAGCACTTTCAATAACTACTTCATTGAATAAATCTTCATTATTCAAAGTTTTTGACAAAATGTCAAAATATATTTTTCCATATTAACAATGTGTAAGCGTATATCAATAACATTACTCATTGGATTATATGGATGATATTAGCCTTCCACGATTGCATGTTATAAATTTTCTAATCTTCTTTTCTTAGTTGGAAAGTAATTTTTAGATATCATTTTATGTTTACATAATTTTCATATCAAGATTCTTCATAAATATTGATTTTTGTGGAGGATCACACACTTATAACTGTTGGTTTTTTTTTGTTTTTAAAAAATAATATTTAGACTAATTTCTAAACAAAAATTATAAAGTGATATAAGCAAATAATGATAATAATGCGCAAAAATTAATACGAACTTTAGTTAATTTGTTTTTTTTTTACGATAACTTTAGTTAATTTGTTTGAGAAAGATGAATCATTCCAATCCGGCTGCTAATTCTTTGATATAAACATTCACCAAAACTGAAAATATTGTTAGTAGCAAAAACCACTATGCGTTTACATTTATTATTACAAATCTTTGGACAACTGATTACTCAATATTGACACATGTGTTTCAATTTTATTTTATTTATTTTTTTAAAGCATAAAACTCATCTTGTGGATTTGATAGTGGGTCTTTAATGTGACCCATTGTGAGGGAATAGGAATAGGAGAAAGAAAAATGAGATAAAAAATATTTATAAGAATCTCGATATTCTTTTTATATATCTTTGACTCTTATCAATTTAATTACCAACAAACAATAAATTTGTTTTAATATATGCAGAAAATCAAGAAAAACATGTTAACTACCACTTTATATAGTATATTTATATTATATTATATTATATAAATCTTCCTTTCCAAAAGGCATATATGGATACAAACAATGATGATTCGATTTTATATTAGGCAAAGACAGTAAAAAATTGTATTTATAGGTTTAGTAGTTTTTTTGTAGTTTTTTTTTTTAATTTATGCACTAAACTACATAAACAAGCACCGAATCAACATATGATATATATTTTAACTAATAAATATATTAAAAGTATATGTGATTATGGATCGGATCCTCTCCAGTGACTTGAGAGAATCCAATTTTTTTTACATGGAAAAACTGGACATACCGCATGTGATAATATATATACACGGTATATTATAAATTTGTGTGTAAAAAAATTAGATCCTCTCATGTCACTAGAGAGGATCCTGGTCCATATGATTATATATTGACTAGTTATGTTGTTTTAAATTTAATATTTATGTTTATGAATTTTTTATTTAATGAACAAAGTATTTTTTATTTTTTTATTTTTTTTTATTTTTAGAGTATCTTTATACTATTTGAGTGTGAAACTAATCCTTTCCAATACATTGTGATACGGTTAGGCCTTCTTTACAAGTAACATCTCTAAAACTCGATTTTTTGTGCTCCTACTAGAGTGCAATTCGTATATCTAGCTAGTACATATTTAAATTAATTTATTTTAATTTTAGAAAAAACATAATCAAAATATTTCAAACTTTTTTTAATATGGAACAAATTAGGCTAAATATAATTATAATCTTATAAAGGAAAATAAAAAGACTCATATTCAAAACTTAATTATTATATGCTCGCTTATATTTTATTTATTTGTGGTAATATTTGTTGGGAATAATACTGTGCTTTCAATTTTTTAGGGAATATCACATCCCTATTAATCTTATTAGAGAATATCACATCTCTTTTTACACAAATATGTAATAAATATTAATAATTAAGAAAAATACCACACAAATCATGAACAAAATTTAATGTGGTTTAACTAATATGCCTATATTCATGGATGAGAAGAGTTAAATCTATTATCAAAATAAATATAACGTGCAGGCCTTACAAGACAATCTTTTTCAAACTCTCATTCTTATTCTCATAACACTACCAATTCTCAAATACAAGTATTTATAATTCATCATTCCTAGTTTTCTATTATAAACAAATCTCTCACAAATCTTATTCATATCTCACAAATCTCTAACATATTTTTTTAAATCTTTTAACAAATCTTTATATATATCTTTATATCTTTCATATTTTCAAAAATCTTTACAAGTCTTCTATATCTTCAAAAATAGAAAACTAGCGATAACAATCTTTAATGAAATTTGGGTCAAACCCAACAATCTTCACCTTGATCCAAATTCTATTATCATCTCTAACAAAACAATCTTCAAATCTTTAGACCTAATTCAATTCTATTGTTATAAATGGAATACGCCGCTTCACCTTTATGTCAAGAAGACTTTCAATAACACTTGCCGCTATTTATAATGCTGAATCTTCTAAATCTTCAAATCAATTTTTTTTGTATTTGCACCGTCATTATATAGAACACGCCTCTTGACCTCCATGTCAAGAGGACTTTCAATAAACCTGTCACCATCA
Organism: Ormosia emarginata; assembly: GCA_029884605.1. NCBI lineage: Eukaryota > Viridiplantae > Streptophyta > Magnoliopsida > Fabales > Fabaceae > Ormosia > Ormosia emarginata. The sequence goes on along the minus strand of JAQQTP010000085.1, from coordinate 12,203,847 downwards.
TAACGTGACACGCCACCTGACCTCCATTATCAGGAAAACTTTCAACACAATGACCCAAAAGAATCATACCATCGCCTAAATCTTTGAACCATCAACTTTGATACCACTTGTTGGGGGGTAATATTGCATCTTCCTTTCAATCTTTTGAGGAATACTATATATATCCCCATCAATCTTATTAGGGAATATCACATCTCCATTAATCTGTTTGGAGAATACCACATCTCCTTCTACATAAACATATAATAAATATTAGTAATTGAGAAAAATATTACACAAATCACGCGCAAAGTTTAATGTGATTCAACTAACATGTCTATATCTACTAATGAAAAGAGTCAAATATACTATTAAAACAAATATAGCTTTCAAGTCTTACAAGACAATTTTTTCAAACTCTCATTCTCATTCTCATAACACTAATAATTCTCAAATAAAAGTATTTATAACTTATCATTCCTAGTTTCCTATTGTAAACAAATTTCTCACAAATCTTATTCATATCTCACAAATTTCTAACATATTTTTTTAAATCTTCATATATATTTTCATACCTTTCATATTTTCATAAATCTTCAGAAGTCTTCCATATATTCACAAAATAGGAAACTAACGATAATAATCTTTAATCGAATCTAGATCAAACCCAATAATATTTAGGTGTGTGATAAGAATAAAAAAGATTGAATTGTCAAATCTAGAGAACAAGTTCTTCAATAAGATTCTCAATATTATTTCATAAATCATCATCTAATTACTTATTTGGAACTCTAAGTCCTATTTATTTATAAAGTAATCAATATTAGCAAACAAACTAATTATTTAACTACTAGTAACTAATTACACTCATATATCAGTGTACTTCGGATTTATGTTTATATCTATATGTAAAAAATAAAAGTAAGTTTAAGTTATTTTAACATATTAGGCGACTCTTTTGTAATTAAAGCTATATGTGTATAAAATTAATTAATAATGTTATTAAGTGCTTTTAAATGTAATTTTACATTTTTTTCCTTATGAGATTTTAAAATTTGACATGCTAAATAGGGATGGAAATATGTTGGGATAAGTTAAGTTTTGCTTAAATAAACCTAGGCTTGTTTTATAAAATGTCAGTCTAAGCTAGACTTGTTACTTATCATAAGTTTTTTTTTTGGTTTAGTATAACCTATTTATGAATATATAAAAGTCTAATTTAGTCCGAAAACTTATTTAAAAACGTACATTGAATGAAGGCCTTTATATAGATCAAGAAACTTAAACTTTTAAATTTTTAAATAAGTATAACTATTGATAAAATTATTATATTTTATATAAAATAAATATATTTTACTAATAATTAATAAATTATGTAAGTATTATAAATTCTTAATTTTATATATATATATATATATATATATATATATATATATATATATATATATATATATATATATATATATATAGATATATACATTAGTGTAAGTTTTTTTTGATTATATCATTTTCAATCGTTAGATCCACTTTCATCTAATTGTTAGGATTATTTTATTAAAAGTAACTATTAGATGAAAGTGAATTTAACAATTGAAAATGTTGATCCTCCTTCATATATATATATATATATATATATATATATATATATATATATATATATATATATTAAAGAAATAAGTTGACTTGGTGGGTCAAATAGGTTATTTTAAAAACTTAAGCTTTAGCCTATATAGTTAAATATACTTTTTTAAAAGTTTTTTTTTCTACACCTTTCAAAAAGCCTAAGCTTAACTTGTTGGATAAATAGGCCAAGCCTATGTAGACTGAAAATAAGTTATGTTGTAAGCTCTTGATACATCGTTTGACCTATTTCTATTCTTAATGCTAAATAAAATAATTAATTGCTTTTATAACTTAGATTTATGAAAAAAAAATTATAAAATTTCTTTAATGATATAAAACATATTAAAATTCCATGTACCCAGGAGCAATCACACACGCACAAAATGAGTTATAATAAATGGCTTGTTTTTAAATGTAAATGAATACTTTATAAAGTGAGATTGTGCTTAAAGTGAGCAAGTAAATATGTATTTAATATTAAATTTTAGTAAGTTAAGATTACGATATACTTTACATTAAATCAAAGATAGATACACTATTATTCATAGTTGTATGAATTGGATTAGTTAGTCTCACTGCTAAACCCGTGAAACCAGTCATGTCATGCTCAAAAGGAATTTTTGTGTTGAACCGATCAAACTCGGTTGACTCGGGTAAAGCGCCTAGATGGATCAAACCAGTCTGACCCGATTCTTATTAGTTTATTTAATTTGTACTTCAAAAAAGTTACTTGTGATATTTGAATACGATGCTTAAAAGACTCTTGTTATGATAAAATACATTCTACCACTACACAACATGTTCTTATTGAGTAATATCCTCACTTTTATAATTTATATTATTATCACCACTAATATTGTTTAATATATTATTTTTATATGAAGTAATCTATATCCACATTGATATCTATATCTATATCCATATTCATATCCATATAACATACATTTGAAACATCCTATCAAGGAAACCTATGTCACCTTCTAAGATACTATAATTCTCTCTAATTTTTCAAGGCTTTCCTCTAATAGTAAGATTTTTAAAAGTTTAAATTTGAAAAACACATATATTTGTAAATAAATTCATTAAAACAATAAATTGATCAAAACAATAAATGATAATTTTATTTGATTGCAATCATGTATTAAATTTATAAAAATCAATAAAAGACAATTAACACTAATTAAAGATCTTTTATAACAAAGTTAATTAATTAATTGACTATTTGCTTGAAGACAATTGACCTCAATCAAATTGATTAAATAGAAAGTTAATTCCATTTTTATTCTACAAGTTTTTTTCCACAATTTCTTTTTATTTGCCCACTTGATAGATGAGATACTAATATTCTAAGGTACAATCAAGTGTTTAAGTGGGTACTCATCCCATCGGTGTTTTTTCACAAGATTCTACAAATATTTAGTAAATACAATTGATTACATAGTAAATATTTTCTTTTAATTAGAGTGTAATAATTGGTTGGCATAAGTTTTTTAAATTTTTTTTTCATATACAATATAAATATTTTTTATGCTTTATTTTAAAGTTGTGTAATTATTCTTTTAACTATAGTATCTTCTCCGAATACATATGGAAGTAAGTCACTCCAGTTTCAAGTCAAATTTTTATACTACCTTTTAGAACATGATTCTTTTGAAACATTTTTCTTCTATTTTTCATTTTCTCTTACTATTCTATTTATTTCCATATTATAGATTTCAAATATGAGATATGATGTCATTTAAGATGTTGATTCCTATCTCGTTCCAAACTATCACAGCGAAGAACTAGGGTGTTGTAGGTGATAATGCACATCAACATGGCCCAATGAATTTTGATGACAATAAACAATTTTGGGAATTGTTGACAAACACAATGATTAAGTCCAAGTTCTTCAAAATTTAGTTTTATAGGACTTAGATCTCATGTGAATGTATTAGGATTAACACACTCAAGCTCAAAGTTAATATCTTAAAAATATTTTTACATAGCTTTTATCTTTCTCAATTTAGTGGTTGATATCTCCTAAATATGTTTAAAAATTGCTTCAAGTATTTTCTAGTTTTAACTTCCTTGTTTTAATCAATTAACATGGAGCCTCAATCGATTAAATACATCAAAATATGTTTTTCTTTATGCTTTAATTGATTAACATCACATGTTAATCAATTAATTCATGCCTTAATTGATTAACATCTCGTTCTAATCAGTTAAATTTGCTTGTGAATTGTTTTTTGATTTCTGGAGCTTGTTTTAATTGATTAATAACTTGCCTTAATTGATTAAAGGGTTGTCCAGTAGCTCTCTTTCTAATTTTAATCAATTAACTATTCCTTTTAATTGATTAACATAACTTTCAGTAACCTTTCTATCAAGCTTTAATCGATTAATGCTTAGTGTTAATCAATTAATGGTGTATCAGAATACATTTGTAACGACTATATTGCATTAAATTCAATCATAACCACCTTCAAACAACTATATTTCTTCATGAGCTATAAATATTTTCACTTAGAGACATTAATATACTGATGAAATAACTGAGCTAACTTGGTTTGAGTGTTAAATTTGTGATTTGATCATTTCTCAAATAATCCTCTGTTCTTGAGTTATTTGGAGTGTTAATCCTCGATACCAATTGGACTTCAAGTTGTAATATTTACTCTTCTGAGTGTTTCAATATGTCTTTCATCTTATAAATCTTTGTAAGAAGGTGTGGTATTCTTCAAGAGAGAAAAGAGTGAGGTATTTCTTGTAAGTGGGGCTCAAACATTAAGGGTGGGTATCCCAAGGGTTTTGTGAGTGCTCTTTATTATAAAGGTTATAAGCACCTGTTGAAACTTGGAAGATTAGTGGAAAAATCTTGAGTATATTACTTGAGGACTGAACGTAGGTCATAAAGAGTGGCTGAACCAGTATAAATCTTGAATTTTGCTTGTCTCTACCCTATCTCTTTTATATTTGTGCACTTTATTGTTCAATGCTCTTGAAGTAACTGAACTAGTATAAATCTTGGAGTGACTGAATCAGTATAAATCTTGGAGTTTGTTTCTCTCTACCCTATCTCTTTTATATTTATGCACTTTATTGTTCAATGCTATCTTGAATACTTTGATTCTTGGTTGTTTTAGTGTGAGAAAAGTATTCATCCGTATCTATCTATTTAATTATATTAATTAATAGCTTCATCAAAGATTGAAAAACAAGTATTTTTTTTGAAAAATTTGAGAAAATATTTTACAAACTCATTTCATTCCTGACTCTCTTTTGAGTTTAAAGCAACTTGGTAATAAATGTGATTAATAGCCCATAAGAGCCATTACCCTATTAAATAGAAAGTACAAGACTAGTCTAGGGTTCTCCCCCAATTTTTTTTTCATTATATACATATACTTAATATATCAAGACCTTTGATGCTTCATTTAAAAGTCGTGTATTTTAATTATGCAAATATTTAGTAAAATGTCATGCACACAATTATGTTGTTATTCAATTATAATATTCCAAAAGTGATAAAATTTATAAAAAAAAGTAAGTTGTCCATTGTTTTTTCATTTTAATTTTGCATATTTATAGTCTATGATGTTGAAAATTTAACATAAAATTATATTGATATATACAACGACAAAAGAAAAACTTTATAAAGAAACTTAATAAAATCAATTGAAATGTAATTTACTAAAAAAATCTAAATTAACTAATTATATATGAGCGTAGTTATTGATACTCTAATATTGCTTATTTACACTCCCGCTTTTTAATCTTTAATAAAAAAAATTAACTTTTTAAAAAAATTTAAGAGGGGATAATTTTTAAAAGTACAATGAAAAATAAAAAGTAAAACGTGTGTATAGACATATTAGAGTGCAAATATATAGTCCGCCCATTATATATATTTAGAATAATTGTTTATTTAAAAAATAGTTTTATAATATTTTTTATACACTAAAATTACTTGTTTGACTATTATGTTTATTTTTTTATATGATATATTCTTATTATTGATATCAATGCATTATAAACGAATTAATAATTTTTTAATCATATTTTCAATAACTATATAAATAAAATTTATTAATTATCCTACACATATAATTTTTTTATTGTATCTCACACACATATAAAATTATTACTAATTATTTTATGTATCGAATGACAACAAAATGGTAGTTTCTTCATATAATATTTTAATTTTTTTTCTTTGTTAAGATTTTTCAATTCAACCATTTGTCCTATCATCGGACTGTTGATTTGATGACTCAACCTTGTAATTAAGTTGATCTTCAATTTAAATTATACAATTATATTATTACTTACTCACTTTAACGATTTTTTTTTTTTCAATTATGAGAGGAGAAATTAGAAAAAGAGTAAGCTATACAAAGAAAGAAAAAAGATAAAGCCGTAAAGGAGCCTCAATCCAGATGCTCTACATGGCCTTCAAGCAGTACACTATGGAGGCCCCAGTTTATTGGTCAAGCTTAAATTTCGTCTTTTTTTTTTATTGGACATTAAGCTTAAATTTTGTCTGAGTATTCCGTACTTGTCTTATGTTGGTACTAAGCTTTGGGCTTTAAGTTGGGTAAATGGGGCAAAGCCTAGATTGGTCACTCAACTCACAAGGCCCTTAATAGAAGGCCTTAAGATAAAAAGAACTTAAAAATAAACTTGGTAGGTATTGGCGGTAGATTTTCAAAGAGTGTTCCTTCTTTCTTCCATGATCATGATCATACTGAAAGCAAGTTTGAACGGTGGTTGGGCCTATAACTCTATATGCCATGGGACTGGTAGTTGATGGAGGGGAGATGAAATGAACGAGTTTGCTTGTTAAAGTTACTTGCTTTTCTTTTCAAGCACACCACACACACAAAGAGATCACTCTGTTCTGTTGTGTTACCTTGTTACTCTGATTTGCTAGCCGCTGTTTCAGTTATCTCTTTGTTCTGTCTGACCCTGCTCAGTTGGGTGACTCAACACTCAAGTTCTTCCTCATTTTGTTGTATTTATTATATCATGCAAGTGTATGTCACAATTATGGTCCCGTTTTAGTTGCTTAGATAGAACAGGATGGTTTTTTTTTTTTTTCCTCAATAAAGAACGAAAGTGGATACGATACTTAAAATACATAGTCAGCTAAGTATGTGTGTATTCGGGTAATTACCTCAATTTCACTGTTATCAATGAAATTCTCAGTTGATGCCAGTTTTACTAGTTAATCCTTGTTGTTTGACACTAATTATTTATTAAATGGAGGCTTAAGTTTTTTGGGTAGTTGGTATATGATATGAGAATCTCTTCTTCTAAGTGGTCCATAGTTTGATCCTTGTGAATCCATTTTGTTAAAATTTGTTTGTTTCTTTGTCTAGTCTTCAAGCCCAAAGAGTTTCGACTGAGGAGATATGTTAATGATAAAATTAAGTCTTGGGTAACAATAATGATTGGTTTAGCAGTGAATAAGTAAGTGATATGTGAATATACACACAATTAATTAGTCACAAGTTTGAATCTTAACTATGCAGCCTATGCTAATTAGTTGAGTTTAAGTTGCAATGAATATTCTTATAAAATTTTTCAATCTCGACGTGAATGACTTATCTTTGATTACATTAGAAAAATGAGTTAGTTGAGATATGCACAAGTTAATTTAGAAACCATGTGAATATAATTTATTTTTTAAAAAATAAATCTTGGGCTTCCACCTAAGAACTTAAAGAGCTTTAAATTTATGGGAATGGGATAGTTGGTACTTTGACATAATGAATCTACCGAAAAAAGAATGAAAATAAATTACGTATTATAGAAACAAACTTCCTCTCTAGCCACAAATTGCATGTTTCATGCAAATTGAAAAAATAAAATGCCAAATATATAAGTTATGGCTGAGATTGATTTCTGACAAGAATATGCATTATCAATTTCACAGCACTCAATATGGGTTCCAAATATGGTTTTTTGGTTGCTCTTCTCTTGTTACTTCTCCACCCTGTGGTTCTCTCTGGACCCAGTAATGGGATACTCAGAGTTGGATTGAAGAAGAATAAAATAGATCAGAGCAATCTGCTCACAAGACATATTGATTCTGAGGAAAGACAAAAATTGGGAGACGCTAGGACTCTAGGTGGCTATGAAAATTCTGATGACACAAGTATTATTCAGTTGAAGAACTATATGGATGCTCAGTATGTTGGTGAGATTGGTATTGGAACTCCTCCTCAGAAGTTTACTGTAATATTTGACACTGGAAGTTCTAATCTTTGGGTTCCTTCCTCTAAGTGTTACTTTTCAGTAAGTCTCCATAACTGTTTATATTTGGTAAAAGCTTTAAACAAATTGAGTGTTTGTTTCAATTGGTTGGAAAGAAGAAAAGCTGTGATATGTGCAGGTTGCTTGCTATTTGCACTCAAGATACAAGTCAAGCCAATCTACCACTTACAATAAAAATGGTATAGCCCTCATTCTTGGTTCAGGGAACGAACTTCTCTGAAATTTCCATTTTACCTTGTGCTTTTTCTGCTACTTCTCCTCTGTCTTTACTTGAGTATCAAGGTATGTTATTCATTAAAATGAGAAATCATGTAGAACTATTATGTATTTATGCAAATAAAATATTATTACCTGTTAATTGCTTTTGCATGTAAGTGCTAAAGAATATTTGCTTAAAAAGTTAAAATATCAATTTTACTGGAAACAAGCTACACTTAAAGCTTAGCATAGTTTAATCCGTATTTTCTTCCAAATAAATTCTGACTTGCTCAACAAATTCTTTGATCAGTTTATTTATCTGCTGCTTACTTCACGTGTCTGTATGATGATGTTTTGAAATATGTCCACTTTTGATTTTTTGTGCAGGGACATCTGCAGAGATCCATTATGGAAGTGGGCAAATTTCAGGTTTCTTTAGCCAGGACCATGTCAAGCTTGGAGATTTGGTTGTTTATAACCAGGTAAGTTTTGCTGAATGTGCAATTTTGTAGTCTTCAATTTAGTAGTGTTCCATGAGTCTGTCTTTATTATTTGTACCTGGCTTTAGGATTTTATTGAGGCAACCAGAGAGCCTAGCCTCACATTTTTGGCAGCCAAATTTGATGGCATTCTCGGGTTAGGATTTCAAGAGATATCTGTCCGGAATGCTGCTCCTGTCTGGTAAGTTGATGGATGCTTGCTGTTATTTGATGAAGAGCATTTGACTAAAGTTTGAAACATACATGATGAAATTTCCCATTATGATATTCAACACCTCAATTACTACATTATTGATTTTTCTATATTTCTTTCTAAATTGAAAAAAATTGCTTTGTTTGTGATTGATGATTGTCATAGGTATAATATGCTCAATCAACATCTTCTACAAGAGCCAGTATTTTCATTCTGGTTAAACCGAAATACTGATGGGGAAGAAGGCGGTGAGATTGTATTTGGTGGAGTTGATTCAGATCATTACAAGGGTGAACACACATATGTTCCAGTTACCCAGAAAGGCTATTGGCAGGTTATCCATAATGAAACTTCAACATTCTTTTGCAACAAATAACATGTTATACCATTCATTGTTTTTTATATTCCTAACCTTTTTCCCATTCAAATGCAGTTTGATATGGGAGATGTCCTGATTGGTGGCCAAACAACTGGTATTTATGACTATATGAACATAGTTAATATTCTTGAAAGTGGGGACCTTTCAATTTATACTGTAGTTTTACATTCTTGAGAGTGGAAGCTATTCAATTGTTACTGGTCTGGCCTTAATTATTGATAAACCATATAAGATGTATACTTTCATTTTTCAGGATTTTGTGCTGCTGGTTGCTCAGCAATTGCTGATTCTGGAACCTCTTTGTTAGCTGGTCCAACGGTATGAAAAGGAATCCCTTTTGATTGTTGAACAAAACCAAATACATCAAGCTTAGAATAATTTTTTGGTTAAAAAACTATTCTAAGTTCTAACGTAAGCAACTCTGTTTATATATCTCGTTTAGAGTGCCAATAGTAATTTATTGGAACAAATAGAGAATATTATCTCATTGAAGTTTCTGGTCACTGCATCAGTTGCTGGATATATAATAGCCACAGATATGCAATGAGATGAAATTGATTCAACTTTCATATGTTGAATTTTTAGACTGTCATTGCTCAAATCAATCATGCAATTGGAGCGGCTGGTGTTGTGGGCCAAGAATGCAAGGCAGTGGTTGCACAATATGGAAAAACCATATTGGATAAGCTGATAAATGAGGTATTATTATTTATTTTCGTTTCTTTTTCGGAGTCTATGGTTTATTTATTTATTTCCTCTGAGTGATACTTGTCTGTGAGACTTACTAATCACTATACTCATTTGTTCATTTTCTTTTTGTTTAGCTCTGGATTATGTTTACTTAGGGTCGATTTGGTATGGGGATAAACATGGGCGTGAAAAATTCATGTATCAGTTTTATTAGTAAATTTGTATAAAAAAACTTATCCATGAAATTTTCACCCCATTTTTACCCCCCATAAGGAAAGTGACTCTTAATGTGTTTTCCATCTATATTTTTTCAACTTTGAACCAACTTTTAAATTTCCTACTGTTTCATAGGCTTTGCCACAACAGATCTGCTCTCAAATTGGTTTATGTACTTTTGATGGGACTCAAGGTGTAAGGTCTGATCTGATCAACCTATTATGTTCTGATGAATGTATCTGGATAACCAACTTTGTTGCATAAAAGGGAAATAGTCACTGTTTCTTTTTCTATAATGTGCAGTATGGATATTCAGAGTGTGGTTGATAAAAACAAAGAGAAGACATCTGATAGTTTGAATGATGCTGGATGCACTGCTTGTGAGATGGCAGTGGTGTGGATAAAAAATCAGCTACAATTAAATGAGACAGAAGAACAGATCTTAGACTATGCCAACGCGGTAAACCATCCTTCATGTTCATGTTTCCAGAAAAAATAATGTCCTTTCTGGAAGCTCATATTCTCAATTGCATCTGCAGCTCTGTGATCGGCTTCCCAGTCCAAATGGAGAATCAGTAGTTGAATGCAGAAGTCTATCTGAGATGCCTAATGTTTCATTCTCCATTGGGGACAAAGTGTTTGAACTTTCCCCAGAGCAGGTATAGTGACTTCCAAAGTGAAGCATTTAGCATCCTAATAGAACTTTTTTTTCTGGGTTAGCCACCCTAATATGTGTTTGGATTAACTGATTTTATACTCAAAAACAGCTTATAATCAAAATCTTATTGAGAGAGCTTTTGAAAAAAAGTGATTTTTCCTTAAAGATTAATTAAAACCAAATATGCAACTAGTGTCTTAAACTTACTAGTTGTATTAAGATGCTAGATTGGTTAAAAGGCATGCTACATTTGATTGTTCCTCCCCCCATCCCCCCAAAATCCCACTCTCAAAATTCAAGTCTTCTCTCTGGTCTGTGCTATCTTAACTTCCTATTATCAAGCCCTACTTATAAATGTTTGCATGAATCAGTATATTCTTAAAGTGGGAAAAGGAGTGACAGCACAATGCATTAGTGGATTTGTAGCTTTAGACATTGCTCCTCCTCGTGGACCTCTATGGTATGTATCTTATTCTTTACTTGTAATATCTTCAAGCTTCTATTTGATTCATTGTGTTTTCCCCTTTAATTAGTTTGTCATCTTAATAACAATTTGAAGAATCTCATCTGTATGACTGCTCTAGTCTCACAAAATGGGCACTTATTCATTGAAGGAACACCAAAAATATGACTCCAATTAGTATATATACACTGGGAAAGGCCATTTTCTTATTTTTCTTGTAACAATTTTGAGAAGAAATAAAGATCTTATAGGCTCTACCTATCTTCCTTGAAATTTCAGAAATATTATGCTTATATCAAGCCTTCAACTTATCTGATATTGCTTCTGAAATACAGGATTCTGGGGGACATTTTCATGGGTCGCTATCACACAGTATTCGATTATGGCAATATGAGAGTTGGATTTGCTGAATCATCATAAGGCTGTTAAATGTATTGTAAAATAATTGCATGGTTGGGAATAGACTACTGCTGATCAATCCCCAGAATATGATAAATAGCGAAGTGGTAGTAATGTACTATTGCAAACTCTAGACTCGTCAAATACATAGTGCCTATAACAAACTCTAAACTTGTGATACGGGCACAAGTGTTTGTAAATACACTTCGGTGATACTATTGTCATATATTATGTAATTAAAGACCTTAAAAAATAAAAACTTGTACTATTTACTATTTGTACTAATCCATAAAAGAAGCTTGCGTTATCGTTTCAATGGTCTTTGTTCCGTTCATGTGTATAAGAGATCATGGTCGATGACTTATTAGGAAAGTCATTTTAATAGGTTTGGAAATATATGATGATGAAAAAAGTTTGATAAAGGAAGTTAAACCTTAGGAAAAAAACACTTGTTTTAGCAACGACCAAAGAAAAAGGAATGAAGGGAGAAGGGAATTTTTTTTTTTGGGGGGGGCGGGGGTGGGTGTACCTATTAGTAAGAGCTCAAAACATGGTTCTAACTTCTAACCTCCACTCTAATGAACTTTCAAAACTGTCATTTTGTGGAACTGTGTCTGACTGTCTCTAAGTTTAGTGGCGAGAAATTTTTAATTACTCTTAGAGTAAGAAATTTCTCTTATTCTATTTCATTGATTATGTACCACCTCATCTATAATATTAAAAATGTAAACAAAGTAGGATTTACATATTTAATGATATAGATAAAGAGAGAGAACCTGTGATGGCCGCACAGAATTCTGCTGCCCTTTAATAACCTCTACACAAATTGTGCCTAAATTAAAACAACTTAATAACTAGGCTTGGGCCACAAATTCAAAACTAGTATTTATCGGGCTTCATAAATATTTTGGCCATGGATGTGATCCATTTGTCACACTAGGAGGCCAAATAATTTATGAGGCTCGAGGACAATGTTCTTTGTAGGATTCAGAAAAACTGTTGAACTATTGGAAGGGTAAAAGAGACTATGAAAGTAGAGATCCGATGTGATCGGTTTGTCACGCTTGGAGTTGGAGACCAAATAATTTGTGAAGGTCTAGGACAATGTTCTACGTAGGATGCCAAAATAATGTGGAACTATTGGAAGGAAAAGGAGAAGATGGAAAGTACATATCTCACTGAGGAAAGAGGGATGGATTAGTATGTTATATGTTGCACTTCAAGTTTGGAAAAAAGATAGAGGTGACGTGAGATACATTATGATAACATTGTGTGGCCTAACAAAACAAGTATATTGCTATACTTGAGCTGCCGCCAGGTTTGCTAAGCTCCATTTTCTCTTGTAGTTTATTTTGAAAAGGATAGAGAAAGCAATGAAGGCACGGTGATCTATTTATTATACTCTTTTTAATCATTCCACTTTACTTTGTGTGCGTGTGTGAGAAAGAGAGAGACAGAATTACCACTTTGAAGCAATTTAAGGTCCATCACCATTCAAGAAGTGACAAAAGGAGGAACTTTTTCTTTGGTTTCGATCTTTTTTTAATAGCCGCACTTGGCACCACCATACCATAACGGAACGTCAAAGCAAACATGAAACGTCATTCTATTCTTCTACTACACATTTAAATTTGTCGGTTAACGAAGACCATCATTCGAGGAGAGCAAAGTTGCACACTTTTTGCCTTTTTTGAGTTTTTCACATACAAAGCAACAATGTTCGAACTTCAAATCAAAACAATGCCATTGTCTTTTTTTTTTTTTATCTTATTTTGATCCCTAGTTAAATTTAAATTATTCTTATCAAAACTTTTGATTATTTTCAGTTTGAATTATGTAATGAGAAGTAATTTTTTTTAATTAAATGATTCCTTTTCTTATTAAAGTGAAATATAATCTCAAATTCCTTCAAATTCAAACTTTTATTAAGGTTGGAGATGTTAAAATGAGTTGACTCAATACATTCTGGTCAGTCCATTTGGGGTCGCGTCATTTTCAAGTCGATTCATTCGAATAATATAAGTTTTAAATTGATATTTTGTTAATTCAGTCTACCTCATTTAATCTTATGTAATATTAAAAAAATAAAACTGATTTAACCCATTCGAATCATGTAAATTTTAAATTGATATTTTATTAATTTAATCCATCTATTTTATCAAACTATTTAAATCGATCTATCAAATTTAATTCATTTTAACACCTCTAATTCGACCTCATTCAATCTGTTTAATTAGCTATTATAATTTATTTGCGCTGTACCAATTACCAAACACATGGAACAGTCGTGTCCACACATATAAAACGTGCTGTTTATTTTCTTAATTAACACGTGTTGCCGCCTACGTGTTCTGATTGGCCCCACTTTTGTTCTTTTTCCCATACGCGAACACCCTTTTCATACACAGAAAAGAACAAGGAAGAAAACAGGACCACGTGACTTGCGTGTGATCGAAGCATCTTTGCTCACTAACGCCATTCTACCTTCCAACCCACGTCAGTCACATTTGCAGTTAATTCATTTATTAGTATCTTTCGAAAAATAAAAAATGAAATTTTGTTTAGTTTAACTTTGATTTATTGTCAAGTCTAATATTTTTTTTATATATATTATCATCCAATCATATATTATCATAATATTACAAAAAGTTAATCTCTTAAAATTATTATTATAGATAAAGTTCTTTTAATAATATCATAACATATGTTTTAATAATATCGTAGTTAAATTTAAGTGCACAAATGAATTTCATATAAAATTTTATATATGATACTAAATAGTCAAATTAAGCAAGTTGCATTGTTCCAACTAACTGATGTAATTTGACAGAAATACACTAGCTGGACAGTTATTGGGTAACTGTAGAGAATTTATTTGGCATTATGCTTTTGCTGTGTAAATAAATAACACATAACTGTGCATCGATCCCCACTCCAAAGTCCTAACCCCTATTTCAACCTCCCACTCCCACCTGCTTATTGTCTCTGATTTGCTACCTTTTGAAGTCAGTTGCAACCTCTAAGCACTTTTTAAGTAGTTCCAACCTTTAGCTTCTATTTCACACCACCAAACCAAGTGACCAAACCCCGTTTTATAATATAACATGCTTAATTAAGTGTAGTAAGTACAAATTAATTTAATTGGGCATGAATAGCATGTTAATATATCAATGTATTTCTCGTGTATCGTTATGCGGATGACTGAGAGTTAACGTTTATTTCACGCCTAAGGTTGGACACCTGTGTTTCCAAACGATGAAAGCTAACTCACGTAATGATATAGGTTTCGTGAAGTTAAAGAGTGTTAATGAATGTCAAAAGAACACCCACCTTGGAATGATTTTGGATTGTTTTTGAAATGACACTTTTTGGCCATAATTGATTAGTAAAGCAAAAATACAATCGTCCAATCATCTCGTGTGCCATATGATAGTTCAAACTTCAAACTGAAAAAAAAAATGAGGGTGGTAATCGAAAATAAAAACTAAAAGGAAAAAGCAGGATTACTTTACCTGCATGATAATAACCCCTCATTATAAGGGTTGTTTTTGGATTAACCAATCCATATTGCGATCGTGCTTCTAGAAGTCGGCATGGAGTAAGATGACATTTGGTACTTTGGGGTAAATCTTCCGTGTACTAGCAACAAAACTTGATAAAGTTTACCAAAAAAAAAAACATAAAAGCTTGATAAAGTTTTCAACAACTTATTGGATTGAAGTACGTCGCACTTTTTTATGAATAGATTATGATGACAAATCAATGAAATGGAAATGGTGTTAATTTCACAAAGAGTTCTTTTATGAGAATCCTTAAAATATGATATTAAGATGATATTTTATTTATATTTGTATATAATATATTCATTTTAATTTGATATATGATATATAAGAATAGTATATCACACTTATATATAATATAATATTTTAAGTGAGTATCTTATTCTAAGTGTTAAAAAATATTTTTGTTTCACAAATACATGGGACTTTGTATTAAAATTGAACAATCCAAATTTCACAAAAATAAAAATAAAAATTAACCAATCCAAATTCTTCCAGTACTCTCTCACTTTTCAATGAGTTTGCTATATGTTTCACCCTTCACTTTTTGAAAGCAGCAAAATATCCATTCCCCACACCAAAAATATCATCCCCAATCCAACATCGATTGATACTGCACTTTTGAAAGGCATTCCACACTTTACCAATCACAGTATACTACAAGAAATTGTTGTGAAGCTTCATTAATTAAAGAGTTTATAATTGAGGACCATAAAAATAAATATTTACG
Organism: Ormosia emarginata; assembly: GCA_029884605.1. Taxonomy (NCBI): domain Eukaryota; kingdom Viridiplantae; phylum Streptophyta; class Magnoliopsida; order Fabales; family Fabaceae; genus Ormosia; species Ormosia emarginata. Next base: position 12,187,998 of record JAQQTP010000085.1, on the reverse strand, counting down.
GATAGAGATCAATTTATTCACAGAGGGTCAAATAATTTACACAGACACTAACTGATTTATTTTTAAATTTGTACTTTGTGGCAAGCAGAAAGGATTATGTTGTTTTGTTAATGGGAAAACAACAATGAAAGTATATGTAACTCTTCTTTAATTCAGCAAAAACGCTATTTTGCTTGTTTTGGGAAAAATAGTAATATAACCTAGAGTTTAATTTTTATGTATTATTAATATAAAATTTCTTATACTGTTAAATAATTATATATTATTATATATGTTATTATATATGTGATTTTTAAAATAATTTATTAAAAAAATCAAAATAATTTTAATGATGTATTGATATATATAATTAAATGATAATATAAATTTTTTATACTAAAAATACATCTAAATTAAATGTTATAACTTATGATAGGTCAGGCAGTCAAAAGCATAAATTACATCGAACGGGGCAAAGCGATGAATCTTTCCCCTTCTGGTTTTTGACTTCTAACAAAACCCCTGGACTAGTTGACTAGTACTTTACCTCACCCTGTAGACTTGTAATTTGTCGTGCTTTTATGTTCACATTACCATTATAAAATTCAAACATCTTCCAATAAAAACTGAAAAAAAATGGAAAGATACTAAAGTTCAACTGGTTTGGTGGTTCAACCCACCCCATTCTTCACCTTGCCCCTAAAATCCCAAGTTCATTTTTTCAAAGTCTAGCTAAGTATAATACAAAACAAGGAATCCCCTCTTGATTGTCCATCTGATCTATACTACCTAACTCAAACTCTAACCTCTCTCTAACGCTTCACTTGCACCAAATTAAATCCAAATCCAAATTAATTCACTCTTTGCGCACACAAAGACTTCAATCTTAAAACTTTGGCCACTTGCAACTTACCAAGCCATTGCCGACTAAGCAGCCACAGCCACCCATATTTAGACACATCATAGACTCTCCGTTGAAGGGATAATCACCTCTAAGAAATTCTTGTACACTTTAATAATACTATATGTTTTGGATTGAGTTTTGAGTTAAATATAATTTCAAATATTTATATATACACTATTAGCTAAGTTAATTTATCTATTTATAAGAGGTAAATTTTTTTTAGAATCTTTTATTAATATGAATACTAATTATATCTCATATAAATAAGGAATTAATTATAAGAGATAACAATTTCATGAATATTGATATTAAATAATAACATTTAATTCATTAAATTACGATTTTTATTATCAAGATGTTCTTATAAATATCTTGTAAAATTTTAAAAATATATATTTAATTCTAAATATTATTTATCTTGTATACGCCTAACTTAAATATCAAAATATCTTTTGTAAATATTCACTTCCTTCACACTCTTGTCATTATCACTGTACTATATGAAAGATTTCACATTCATCAACTTATTCAGATATTCATTTGAATCTTATTTAAAACATTATATTATTCTAATAAAAATTTGACGAGTAACACTACATAACTACAAATCGTAGGATTACAAATATAATATTATAATATTATTAAATTAAATTTAAATTATTATAAAATTGTTGAAAGTATTACTCTCCGTTTATACAAAAAAATTTCCACCTCTAGAGAGAGAAAGTGGCAACCAATTAAGTAAACCAACCAATAAAATGAACCTCTTAACTCAAACTCAAAGGGTCTATATATTTATTTATTTTTTTGTTAAGGTCTCTATTTTTATTATATAAAGGCCGCAATATCAAACTGAAGGCTCTGCACTCTGCAGCAGAGCATTAAACCTTTCACAAGAACATGGAGTGGAGTAGAGGCCACATCATAGGCCATGGCTCATCAGCCACCGTCTACATCGCCACCTCTCCCCACTCCTCTTCCGTCTCCGCCGTCAAGTCAGCAGAGCTGTCACGGTCAGAACAGCTGCAGAGAGAGCAGAAAATCTTGTCTTCTTTATCCTCTCCTCACATAGTCACCTACAAAGGGTGTGACATCACCAATGAGAACAACAAACTCATGTACAACCTCTTCATGGAATACATGCCCTTTGGCACGCTCTCTCAGGCCACTCACAGCCATGGTGGCCGGCTCAATGAGCCGGTGATCGCATACTATACAAGACAAGTTGTGCAAGGGCTAGACTACTTGCATTCAAAAGGGTTGGTGCATTGTGACATAAAGGGTAGTAATATATTGGTTGGTGAAGGTGGTGCCAAAATTGGGGACTTTGGATGTGCCAAGCGTGTCAATAAGCTGGCGGCGGCGCCGATCGGCGGCACCCCGATGTTTATGTCGCCGGAGGTGGCCAGTGGGGAAGAACAAGGGTGCCCTTGTGATGTTTGGGCACTTGGGTGCACTGTGGTTGAAATGGCAACTGGGTTTGCACCATGGCCTAATTTGGAAGACCCTGTTTCAGTTCTGTACCATGTTGCATATTCTGGTGAGGTTCCTGAGATTCCAAGTTTTTTATCTGATCAAGCAAAGGATTTCTTGGGGAAGTGTTTTAGGAGGAATCCAAAAGAGAGGTGGAGTGCTAGTCAACTGCTGAAGCATCCATTTGTTGGGGAATTCAGTTCCAATGATAAGGTAATTCAGGAATCTAATTCAAGTTCACCAACAAGTATTCTTGAGCAAGGATTTTGGAATTCTGTGGAAGAATCAGAATGCCACCTTGGCAATTTGGTTAAGTCAAGTTTTGAGAATTCAGCTGCTGGTAGGATCAGAGGGCTAGCTTTGTGTTCAGGGGATCCTAGTTGGACATGGGATGATGAGAATTGGATCACAACTAGAGGGAATGATGCAGGTGCTGAAGTTGAGGGTTCTGGCATTTGTGGGTCAGAGACAGCTTCAACTAGTGATGGGTTGGATTTGGATGAGTTGGAGAAAAGCAATGTTGGTAGTAGTAGAATTAGTGGATATTTTTGTGAGGATTATGAATGTAGTGATGTTAATGTTATAGTTAGTACTAGTAGTCTCAAATTTGAGAGAGGCATTGCTGAGATGCTACTCCCTTCAACATTAGATATTTTATAATTCAATTATTCAAGAACCTTTTTTTTACACTCTCTAGTGTCTCAATGTGCCATTTTTTATTTATTTTTTGGTCGAAAGTCTCAATGTGCCATTAGATGCCAGTGCTGCAGTTAATGTCCTATGACCTTTCTCGGCCACAGGCCTAACTCTATTAATGTTTGGTGGTTATGTTGGGTTTAATTGCCTTGAGCCCGCGCAACATTGAGCTTTTTTTATTTGGTGAAATAGGTAAAATTCAATTAAAACAAAAAGCCAGTCAATAGAGCACGGTGGGCAGGGCAGGCCCCAAGTGGTTACCTCAGTTTTTAACTCTCAACCTCTTTTCTATTCTTTATTTGTGTTGGTTGATTCCTATGGACACCAAGAATAGGGGGAACAAAGGTTAGTACAATGTCTCTCACTTTTGCCTTTCAGAGGACACTATTTATCACTATTTATCTGTCCATGGTATTGGTAGGTCTAGAATTAATATTCCAAAACCCTTCCAATTAGTTAGAAGGTAAATCTACTGATGAAATTCTACTCTCCTGTACCAAACCTGTATAATAAAACAGGTCCCAGTTTTTAAAGCAAAGGGAATATGCAACAAATATTACGTTGGGTGGGTTTCTGTCAAATCCAATACGTCAAAATAAATACTAATACATTAAGATAAATACTAATGTATCACATAGGACAAGTTGAAACACTTTGGAGTCGTAAAATTTGGTCAACCCCCGCTAGGTTGGTTTATCTTAAACAGCCTAGTCAACCCAAATATAAATCAAACTTTAATCTTCTATGGTTAGAGAATAGATACAGTAGTTGGCCCTTGTGCAAAATTGTAAACTAACTTTGGTCAATCAAGGCACTAGCTTCTTTCAAAATTCGAACTCATTAGTTTATTAACAAAGTTGTACTCCTTCTATAAAAGCCTATTCACAATTTCCCCTTAAAGACTTCTATAACATTATTGTGATGCCCTCCTTACGAAGCATCTATGCTACTTTGGCATTAGAGTTCAGAATTATAATTTGTCTTTGCTATTTGCTCTTTTAAGCACATCCACACAAATCATCTCAAGCTTAATTATTTTCTAAATTCGCTTTACTGTTGGTTCTCACGTACTGTCTCCTGTATGGATAATTGGATATGGATTTGGGAATTCTAGTTCTAGGTGCCTGATATGACTAGCTTCTAGAAAGGTAGTGGGTGATATTGTGCACCCCCTCAAATTTGAATATATGATATACCTAAATTTTTATATGCAATAGTAAATTTTTTTTTTTATAAGTTGCTTTATCTATATATATATATATATATATATATATATATATATATATATATATATATTATATAGTATTTTTTTTCAGGCTATCATTACTAGCTACCGCCGACAACTGCCACCGGTCAACCTCCAACCATCGCCGTCGTCGATTAACTTCCGACTAGTTATTATTTATTTTTTAAAATTATACAACTATGTAAATAATATTCATTAAAATTATATTAATTTTTTTATAAATAATCATATTGAATTTTGTTTTTAAAACTATAACTGTTAAAAATATTATAAATTTTAATTGATAATATTTATACAATTATACAACCTAAAAAAAATTAGAAGTGGCCGATTTTCTTAAAACTATAATCAAGTTTGTTAAAAATCTTATAAATTTTAATTGATAATATTTATACAATTATATAATTTTAAAAAAAAAATTAGAGGTATCTGATGATGACCAAATACAAGAACGTCATACAATGATCTGCCAACCGATAATAGTAATAATAGTAGTATGTAAAAAAAATATAAAACTAAAAAAATCTGAAAAAAAAAAACTTTATTTAACAAATTTCTTAATTAATTTAAATTATTAATTTATTTTATGAATAAATCAATAGCACAATAGAAAAAGTTAAAGAAATGACAACAACTTTGAACCACATGGAGAAGAAAGAGGTGTGGGCAGGACAGGTAGAATCTGCTTTTAGTATGGTTGAACGTTGTAGACTTGTAGCCACAAATAATACATACCCAGTCAAACAGTAAAAAGCTTTTGTTTTTGTTTTTTTTTCTCTGATGATCTATGATGAAGTCTCCTATACATAGTTTACATAAGAAAAATCTAAAAATCTAATAATTGGGCTGGCATTTTAAGGGCTAGTTTTTTTTTTCTTAATTTGATTTTGGTAAAAAGGGCCACTTGATTTTTACGTTTGCAAACAACACAACATGATGAGGGCTAAGTTTGTTTTCAATGCGGCCCATTGTTATCCACTCTTAGAAACAGGTATGATTTTTGTCTCAAATATTCACCTAGACTTCGGCCAAACACCTAGACCAAATACAGTTGTCAGCTGAATGACTTGTATCCAATAATAATTTCATGCTGCTTCACAATTGCTTTTCTGTGTTTAGATGAAGGCTGCAAACAGGTAAGGGCCCGTAAGTGCTGAGAACAGTGATAACTATTAACATCAGAGACCAAAACCGAGAGCGATGATATCACGAACATAAACATTTTCCAAGCAAAATCTTAGCTTTAATTTTTCTTTCTTTTTCTTTTTGTTGTATTACTTCTATTTGACCTTAAAGAAAGAAAATTAACAGGGACATGAAGAGGAAGAGCGAGGAAGAATAGCATCTTGGATGAAAATTTAAACTTTATACACCATCTATATCATTGTTTTCTTTCAGGAGCTATAGAAATTAGAAAGTTATAAACTACTCAAACTAGAAATGAGGTATAACTGAAAAGGCATGCCTAGTTGTCTCATCCCATGGTCGATCCTCTAATGAATTGGTTGATGCAGTCGCCTTTTGGTGTTTTTCTGAGAACAGAAGATAGATTATCTCTTTCTTAGGACCTGTACCATTATTTAAAGATAACATCCCTTTTTATCTCACTCGATTACATCTATTAATTTGATCGTACATCTAGCATGACGTTGACCCTCGTGATTTCCCAAGTTCATTGATCAAAGTGCAGGCAACTATGAATGAATCCCAAATCCACCTTAAGCTATAAGCACCTTTTTCTTTTTGGGTCTATTACTATAAGCCCATATCTTGAATGTTTGTTACTTTGTTTAACTCCAATTTGTGTGGCCCAAGGCCACCCCAGCCCCAAAACATAAAAACAACAACAACAACAACACCAACAGACACACACGAATTAAAATTGAAGTATGAAAGAAACTTGACCAGATTCTATACTTTACCCGGATTTGGATTACCTGCTGTTCCAAATTAACTATATATTAATAGCATAATCAGCCACTTTAAGTATAGTCTACTCACTCAATCCGCATAGCATCTCTCTCCTCTTTAAAATTAAAATATATCTAACTGTGACCTAGTTCTTTTATGTAAACATGCAACACTCAGATAGAAGCAGCTGAATGAAAGGAGAAAACTGCTTTGCAAGATATTTGAACCTTCACATGCTCTTTTTGTTATCAAGATGGGAAGAGCTCTGTTCAATCCCCTCCAACTGACTCCGAAGATTCTGATTGTCTGCCAAGAGGCGATCATATTCCATAAGGAACCCCTCAGATTGCTTTTTAAGAGCCTCTACCTCAGCTTCCAAAGCCTTAACCTTGCTTCCTTTCACCTCACATTCAGATTCCAGGTTCTTAACTTTTGGCCTCAATGTGGCAATTTCTTCCATCAATGCCTTATGCTCCTCTGCACTGCCATTTTTACCGTCCTCAAAACTTCGACTGTGTTTCTTAGCAGCCTCCATGGTCTTCCTGAGTATCCGAAGCTCTCTAATGTAATGGTGCAATCTATCTATCATCAGAGAGAGGAACAGCACAAACCCTGCACACATGATATGTGAAAAATCAAATTCAACAACTAATATACAAGTAAGAATGTAATAAAAGTGATGAAACAAAAATTACAGCAAAAAAAAAAAAGATACAACCAACTGACAATGCTCCTGAACCACATAACATCCACAACTATTAAATAAAAAAACTTTAAATCAATTAGCATGGTTCACACAAGACAAAACCAATCAAGCGTTTCTGTCAAAGAAAATAAACAAAACCAATGAAGCTAAGCATCAATATGATGAAATAAAAGGAAGAAGAGAAGCTAATTCCAATTTTTCCACAAAGGAGGGAAATGTACTATGAAAAGTGTTTGGCACTCCCTCTAATCATAGAAAACAATAAATGATTATACGAGTTATATCACAAAGCCATATGGCACTACAGTTACCAGCAATTCATTTTTCAGATATATAGTTTGAAAGCATAGCATTGAGATAAGAATAATCCGGGCAACTAAACCATAGTAAGACAACCATGAAAATCGAAACTTAACATCTAAACACTTATGAATCAATATCTATATCAACAATGTAGAAGTGATATTCAACAACCCATCAACATTTATACTTTTTTACCCTTCTTGTTTACTTTTACGATATGCTTGGATGATAGGTAATGAGGGAAAGGGAAAGGGAATGGGGAAAAGGAAAATAACTTCCCATGTTTGGGAGTTTTAAAATACATGAGAAGTGGAAGGAACATATGGGAAACTATTTCCCTTCTTTTCCACTCAAAGACCAAACTTTTGTTTCTCCCAAAATTGAAGTGGAATCATTTCTGTTCCATTCTCTTATTAATCTTCCAAACAGAGAAATGTAACTATATTCCATTCTTTCCCTTCTCTTTCCGGTCCATCCCTACCTATTCCGTTCCGTTTCATTAATGAAAAAAATCCAAACATAGTGTTAAGAAACTTCTGCCACTTTTTTTGAGTTATGTTATTTGAACACCTAGAATACAATAACAAATGACACCCCACTCACATTTGCATACATTACATCCATTCCAGCTTTGCATATAGCATACGATAGTATCCAATCACACTCACATTGGGATACGGTGTCCACCTAGGTGTGGTATCTTAGGTGTATACGTTTCATTTTCCCACTTTTTTCTAGTTAATCCTTTCCAATTTCCTACTCCTTAACGTCTCAAAGAGTCAAAATTCAAATAATCAACAGTCGAATACATTTAGGTGGTTTCAAAGCATAACCATAAAACACCCATAAAGGGGTCATATAATCATATTCATATAAGACCACAAAAGACTATATTGGAATGTGCCAATTACCAAAGAGTCATTTGCTATTAATCAATCAGCCCAGCAATTTTCCATTTTTCTCCGAATTAACAAAAATAAAACACAAAAAATTCAACCACTTATTTGAAAATTATAAAAAAAAAAAAACGAGGGAGGGATACAGCAAACAGGGTAGCTCAAATTCAAATCAAAAGAAGATAAATTCAAAATTGGTATAGAGAGAAGCGAAGAAAATAAGAGTTCAAGTTTATTACCCATGAGAGAAGCTTCAAGCATGTGCTTGGCCATAAGGACTTGATCGGTGGGGTTGACGACACCGGCCTCAAGGGTGAGACGCTGGATCTTGGTGATGCTATAGAGACTGGAAGCAAGCACCACCGCCAATGTGGCGGCGACGGTCTTGACAACGACGGGGCCCCGACCACGCTTGACCCGATCCAAGGTGATGATGATCAGCTTCCTGAGGGGGGTCTTGAACAGAAAGCTCAGAATCACAAACATTTCCCCAAATATCACCGCGTACAGAAGCTGCAACATCTTGTGCTTTCTTTTTTTTTTTTTTTCTTTTTTCAGCTCAATCAAATCCTCAATGGACAGAAAACAAAAACCCTAGAATCAGGCGAAGCTGAATGAAGATGTTGATGTTGAATGTGCGTGTGCGCTATTAAATTAAATATTGAGAATTATTGAGCGCGTGCGTTCAGCGTGTTAACCAAAACTCGGAAAGTTGACATAAAACGTAAATGCAGGTAGATGTAGATGTTGATGTTGTTGGGTATGGGTATCGGTAGCGGTAGAAAGTCAAAGTCATGCATTTTCCTTCCCTTCTTTCTTTCATTCTTCGCCTCTTCTTCCCTAATTGCCATACCCATCCACATCTTTCTTCCCATCTGCCTCCTGCTTTCTTTTTTTTTTTTTTTATTATTATTATTATTATTATTATTATTATTATTATTATTATTATTATTATTATTATTATTATTATTATTTATTTTTATTTTTTTTAAATCATACAACAACCACTTATTTATTTGTTATGTAATTTTTTTTTTCAATTTGATTATTTGATATCATATTTAAGAGTTTGTTTAACTAGTATTAGAAGTTCACGAGTCGGATTGAGTCGAGTTTAAGAGAAAAAATATCTGAACCAATTAATTAAAGTTGGAGTTAGATTTGAGTTAATTTTAAGCAAAAAAAATCGGGTAACTCGACCAACTAACTCGATGTTAATCGGTTGGTTCAATTAGATCGGGTTAGAAATTTGAAAAAAATAAAAATAAAAATGGAATGAAATTAGTGGGTCGGGTCGGATCATATTGAGTTAGTCGAGTTTGCGAGTCGAATCGACCGTGAACATTCTTAATAAAAAATATCCAAAATGAAGTCATTTTATTGGGGTAATCAGGTCATCGGGTCAGATCATTAGGTCGGATTACTCAACCCGTCACCTGAACTAATTAAAAATCGAATTAATCGGATTAGACCCGAACTAACCCGATGACCCGAACCAACCCGAATATATTATATCGGATCGATTCGGGTTAATTGAGTTCGCAGATCGAGTTTGACTCGTGAACATCCCTAACTAGCATCTCAAAATATATGTTAAAATAAAAAATTAAAATTATTAAATTAAATGTATATTATTTAATATATTAAAATTTAAAAATAATTTTTATTTAAATTTTTTATTTTTTATTTCTTAATAAGTGTTTTAGAAAAATTCATATTTTGAAATTATTAATGTTTGATACATTATTTTAAAACTAAATTGATATCATTAAGAAGTAATTTTTTTATTTTTTATTTCTTAATAAGTATCTTTAGCAAAATTTATATTTTAAAATTACTAATGTTCGATACATTATTATAAAACTAAATTAATACCATTAGGAAGTAAAAAAATTGATACCATTAGAAATGAATGAACCAAATTGAAGACATAAGGTAATTTTCTCTTTTAGTAAAAATGTTTTTTTTCCTTATCTTTATTATTTTTTAAAAAATTTGGTTTTATAAATTTTTTTCTTGTTAATTTAGTCTCTTAAGTTTAGAATTGTCAATATCTTTTGTAACAATTTTGCCACCCAAACTAATGAAGTGAAAATATTTCACTAAGAGTGATGACATAATTATAATTAAAAATGATGTGGCTATGATGAGTAGTTGTTGTGGCTATTATCAGTTAATGACATGTCATCATTTCTATTAGTGTGGTCACAAAATCGTTACAAATGATTACATTAATTGATAATTCTAAAATCAAATTGACTAAAAATAAAGTTACAAGACTAAATTGAAAATACAAATAAAAATAAAAGATCAAAATATCCTTTTACTTTTTTTTTTAAAGAGTAAGATGAGAGTAAATTACTTTCACTTATAACGAATTTTATATGAACATCTCCAATGCACATTAAATACATATTTTATAAAAGGAAGTAAAAAATAACTATATACAAGAAAAATTAATGTAACTGTAGCAAATATAAAGAAAAGTTAGCTTAGTGCTTTTTTTTTTTGTTAAAAAATATTTGTAACAACATTATATTTGAATTTAAAAAAATTAAAAAAATTAATTCTCATATTTCAAACTCATTATAATAAATTTAATTTGCATATTAATAATTTTATCTTATTTTCCTTAATAATTGAAACGTTAACTGCAAACCCTCCTCCACCGACAAAGCCGCTAGATGGGGGAGGCATGGTTTAACTAGAATTTTCTTTTAAGGATAAGGTGATGGGGAACAAGCACCCCCCCCCCCCCCCCCAAACCACCACCACCAATGCCGAAAATAGATTTACTTCAACAGGGTCTAGTTCGTGTGGAGCATGAAGGAGGCAATCGACTCCTTCCAAAAGTTTTTCTTGATGAAAAAGTTTTTGAAGTACTGTGTTTGCCATGGCGGGATGCGTTGGTTATCAAGTTATTTGGGAAGGATGTTGGTTTTGGAACCATGAATGAAAGACTGAAGTATTTGCGGAAACTTATTGGAGCCTTCAAAATCATGGATGTTGGAAGAGGTTTATTTATGGCTAAGTTTGATTTACAGGAGGATAAGGAAAAGGTAATGAGCAAGGGCCATGGATGCTCTTTGATCACTACTTGGTCGTGACTCAATGGTCCCCTAATTTTGTTTCTCCACCATGGTTAAAGCTTGACGAAAGCTTTCTGTTGGCTCTTGCATCGGCAGTGGGGGTGCCCATTAAAGGTTTGGTGATTGGCGGACAGGGCTCTTTTAATGCAAATAATTTCGAGCCCTTGAATAATGTTAGGTTTTATTTAGATATTTTTTATTAATAGAATGAAACATATAATAGATTAAGATGAATTAAAAAAAAAATATAATTATTATTATTTTTATTTAAAAATTTTATTAACAAAAGAAAATAAATTTATTATTTATATTTTTTTTTATTTAATCTCAATTTAAAAAAAATAAAAATTAAATATTTAAAATAAAAAAATAAAAAATAATTGTCCGTATATTTCATTTTATTTCTATGTATTTTTAAAGTTTCCCTTCCTCTCGTTACTTATTATAATATTATCTAACATAATGAGCCAAAACTTGGTGAATTTAATGCTCAGATCAAACTTAAAGCGCCACAAGTTGAAGGAAGCAGCAACTATAAGGTTTGGACAAAAAAGAATAGGCTTAGACAAGATGGGCCATCCAAATATGGGCCAGTGGGGATTTAAATTGGGCTTAAAAGCCACACTCAAACTCTTAATGTGGCTCAACTTATTGCTAACAGTGGGAGAAATAAGGTGCAGCCTATGTTTGTTGCTATTACGTATGAAAACCAGCAACCCCTTATTCGTCAACTTGACGGTGAGGTTAAAACAATGATGAATGATATGGTGTTATACCCCAACCACTTACAATTTGTTGATGAGGATTAACCGAAGCCACCAGACCCTAAAGAGAAGGCTATCGAGCATGCTATTGTGCAGAACATGGCGAATACTGCTGAGGTGTTGGAGTCTGTTCTGGAAACTCCTTTGTTAGGTTCGAATGGCATGGAGGGGGACTCAGTCATGCATGTTGATTCTCAACAAAGAGCCTCTTAGTGAGTTGAATGCAATCTCTTTGAATGTTAGAGGTGCAATTAGCACGAGGGGCAAAAGATACGCTAAAGACCTAGTCAGAGAATACAAACCTTCTCTTCTCATCCTTATGGAAACTCATACCCAGTTTAGTCAGGTTAGAAGTTCCTGGGGAGGCATGGGTTTTATTGTTGCTACATTTGTTGAGGCGCAAGGCCACTCAAGGGGAATTTGGGTGTTATGCATCAATTCTCTTTATACAATTTTAGTTCTTGATATCTTTCAGCAAGCTATCATATTTGAAGTTGCTAAGGGATAAAGAATTGGGTTTGCAATGTTATAAAAATAGTAAAAAATAAGATAAATGGATAATAAAATTAAAATTACAAAAATAAATAACTTATTATATTTTAATTGAGTTGTGCAAATGTATTAAATTTAAGAGTATTTTGCTACCATAAATAGATTACTCAGTACAAATAGTTTTATAACTAATACTCCTCAGAATATAACAATTACTTCTTGCTAACTCCACACAAAATAACAAAGTCACACAAATAACTTGTTAGATTATTTACTTGAATTTTATAGTAAAAGAATAAATAGAAGAAGTAATAATTTTGTGTCTCCCTCGTAAAAGAATGAAGTATTAATATTTATAGAAGAGTATATAAAAGGACTGTTGGATTTTTCTAAGCAAAAAGCTCTAAAAAATTAGTTGAATAAAGATATGGTTCGATTTCAACTTACTATCAAAAAAGAAGGAACAAAAGTAACAAATAAAAATAAAAGTTCCAACGTGCAATTGTTAAAACATAAGAACAAAGCTCCATCGTGCAATTGCTAAAAGATAGGAACAAAAAATCGTTTGACTTTGAAATATTATTATAACATAATAATAACATATACAACATGCAACGCCATTTATGCAAATCCTATTCCCTCCATGCCTGCTTTGTTGTGGACGCACTTGAAGGAGCTTCGTGAGTCGGTTATTGTCCCTTGGGCGTTGTTGGGTGACTTGAGCGAAATTCTAGCTCCTTCGGAGGTTCGTGGGGGCAACTTTCAACCTACAAGAGCTACGAGTTTTGCTCAGGTTTTGGAAGACTGCAACCTTATGGATTTGGGTGCTATAGGTGAATCCTTTACTTGGTCTAGAAGAACACATAATCGTAGGAATATTTACAAGAGACTGGATAAAAGTTTAGTGGATATCAACTAGAGGCAAGCCTTTCTTGACATGTATATTGAGGTTCTTTGTAGACATCGTTATGATCACTCACCTCTTCTTCTTCGTTGTGGGGGCAATGTTGGCCATGGTGGATCAAGACATTTTCGCTTTCAGGTCGCTTGGACAACTCATAGAGTATATTTGGAATGAATAAAAATAAGAAATGATTTGATTTGATTTAATTTGAATTGATTTGATTTGATTTAGAAATCAAATTTTGTGTTTAGAACTTAAAAAAAAAAAAGATTTGAATTGATTTATAAATCAAATTTTGTATTTGGAATTCATTAAAATGAGAATTGATTTGATTTGATTTTATTATTTTACATTTTAACCCTTATGAAAGGTGATTAGAGGTAGTTATTAAGGGTAAAATAATTTATTCATTTCAAATCAAATTAAATCCTAACAAATTCTATCAAAATTGATGGAATTTCTAAAACAAAAGGAATGAAATCCATGTAATTTTAGAAATCAAATCATTTCTTATTTTTTAACATTCTAAACACAAAATTTAATTAAATTTGATTTACAAATCAAATCATTTCCTATTTTATTACATTCCAAACACAAACACACTCATAGTGATTTTCCCATGGTTGTTCAAAAAGCTTGGCTAAAAGGGAGACCTGATCTGATTGAGTGCTTAACTGAAGTAAAGAAGGACTGCATCATGTTTAACAAGAATGTCTTTGGGAATATATTCAAACGCAAGCGCTATATTGAAGCAAGGTTGCAAGGAATTCAACGTAGCTTAGAACATTGTGATTCAATTCTTTTAACAAACCTTGAGCGAGACCTTCAGAAAGATTATGATGTTGTGTTAGCTCAAGAGGAATTTGTATGGTATCAAAAGTCCAGAGAGAACTGGGTGAGATTCGAGGATAGAAATATGAAGTTCTTCCATACTCAAACAGTTGTCAAAAGGGAAAGGAACAAGATACATGGGCTCTTTGATGAGGAGGGAAATTGGTGTATGAAGAATGCTACCTTCTCAGGCCTGACAGTTGAGTATTACAAAAGGCTATTTTGCTCTAATATTCCTGTTAACCTTCATGCTGTACAAATTGATCACACTCTTATTCTTAGCCCTTAGGGCTGTGCTTCCATAACTAAATTGATCACTAAGGATGAGGTTAAATATGAGGTTATGGCTATGAATTCCTTTAAAGCTCCTGGCCTTGATGACTTTTAGTCCTTCTTTTTCAAGAATTCCTGGGACACCATTGGGGAGGAGGCGTGGGCTATGGTCCGGGATGCTTTTTCCAGTGGAGAGTTTGCTAAGAAGCTAGCTAAAGCGCTTGTAGTGCTAATTCCTAAAGTTGGTCATCCAACAAACTTGAAGGAATTTAGATCCATAAGCTTGTGCAACGTGGCTTTCAAGATTATCACTAAGGTTATGGTTAACAGGTTGAGGTTGTTTCTTGATGAATTGGTGGACCCTCTTCAGAGTAACTTTATTCCTAAGACCACAAATAATGCTATAGTTGCTCAGGAAGTTCTTCATTTCATGCATAAGAATAAGAGCAAACAAGGAACTATCACTTTCAAGATTGATATGAAGAAGGCTTATAACAAGATCAATTGGGATTTCCTCCAACAAACCTTGATTGATTTTGGTTTCCCAGTCCAAACGATGAGACTTGTTATGTTCTGTGTTCACTATTCTCATCTCTCTATCTGGTGGAATGATTCTGAATTATATGATTTCTCTCCAACAAGGGGACCCTCTGTCCCCTTATCTCTTTGTGATTTGTATGGAGAAATTGGCTCTCATGATCCATAAAGAAGTGGAAAATAGGAAATGACAACCGATTCATGTTTCTATAAGACGCCCAGAGATTTCACACTTATTTTTTATAGATGATGTTCTCCTTTTTTATAAAGCTAAGAGCAACCAAGTTCGCCTTGTAGGTAAAATTTTGTAGGATTTCTATAAAAGATTCAGGCCTGAAGGTGAATTTAGAAAAATCTTGTGTAATGTGTTCTTCTAAGGTTCTTAGACGGTAACGTGAGAGGTTCACACGGATATCTTCCATTCATTTTGCTAATGATCTTGGTAAATATCTAGGCTTTCCTCTCCTCAAAGGTAGAGTCAATAATTTTATGTTTAACTCATTGGTGGAAAGAATCCAAAACAGCCTGGCTTCTTGGAAGGATCGTCTTCTCAACAAACTAGGAAAAATTTGTTTAGCAAAATCTATGTTATCCTCTCTTCCAATGTAAACAATGCAAGCTTTGTGGCTTCCTCAGGGAGTTTGTAACCAAATTGATAAAACAATTAGAAATTTTATTTGGAGTACAAAATATGGTAACTGAAACTTACATCTTGTAAACTGGACACTAATACTAGTCCCAAGAGATTTGGAGGGTTAGGGCTGAGACAAGCTAGGATAACAAACACTGCTCTCCTAGGGAAGCTAGCGTGGAAGATGCTTAATAAGCCTGATAAGTTATGGGTTCAGGTGCTTAGCCATAAATATCTGCAGGGGGAGGGCTCTTTGATGCTAGTAGCTATGTTAGCTCTTCTTATATTTGGCGGGGTCTTTTGAAGGATGCCAACCTGCTTCGTGATGGCTTTGGTTTCAGACTGGGAAAAAGTGATTGTTCTCTTTGGTATTTTCCCTTGGCTGCTCTTCGTTCAATGATAGTTTTTGTTCATATATCAAACACTGATCTCAAGGTGAAGGATGTATGGGGGGATGAGAGATGGTATTTGGAGGATATTGCTACTTCCATAATTGATCCTTTGCTGATAGAAATAGTTGTGGTGCCTGTTCCAGCCCATTGTCATTTTGACGATGTTTGGACATCACTGCTTCATCGGCTTATAGTTGGTTATTGGCTCATAATAATGTATAGGACGAAACCAAGCTTTGGAGTTAGGTCTGGAAGCTTCAAGTTTTAGAAAAAATAAGAATCTTCATCTGGCTTGTTCTGCATGAAGCTCTGCCAATAAACTACTTTCGTTTTAGAAGGAATCTAGCCCAATTAGATCGATGTGCAAAATGCCTAACCTTAGTTGAAACTCTTTGTCATTGCCTCAAGGACTGCGACTTCGCTAAACATGTTTGGCACCGACCAGCGACATATGGTGTGAAAATGATTCTACGGAGGCTTTATACCTTGCCACAGTAATGACTCCTCCAAGATTTTATGCGTATATAGCAATTATTGGGGATATTCATGCCCTCCTGCAACGCAAATGGAGAACTTAGATTACACATACTATGTGTGAAGCAAATGCATGCGCTAATTTTCTTGCTAAGTGGGGAGCTCATGCTAGAGACCAACTAGTTTATTGGTGTTCAAAACTGGGTTCTGAGGGTTACTTGGAGAGGCAGGAGATGATGGACTCCTCCGAGGTGCAACAATTGTAGTAGTGGAGCTAGAAGGTGGGTACAAGTGACATTCTCTACCAAATAACAAAATTTCAGTTCTATTGATAACTTGTACCACAAGGCAACGAACCGAGTCATTTCTTGAGGATCAATGTACCAATCAAATCAAATCAAGGTCAAATAGGGGGAGAATTGTGTATGTAGAGTGTAAACGTAATAACTAAATGTAAGAAAAATTAAATTACAAAGCAACCAATTCAAGAAACCGTCAGAAACCTAGTTGGCTTGTCATCAATCACTAAATATGCATCTGGATTGAATTAATTAGTTAATCTATGATTGATCGAAATCTCTGCATCAAATACATATAATTCAATACTAAATAATCACCTAGAATTTAACTAATAAACGATTCATAAACCAGCGATCACTCAATTCATGCAACCTATGCTAGTTTAACAACCATAATTCAATTAACCTAGATTAACAAATCTGTCAACCTAACCATCTTCAATTCGTGTGACTAAACCATAATTAATCAATCATAATTTAATCACAAATCTCAATTAGAATTAAGGATCCAATCGGATCACATCACACAATAGAAATATCTAATCATGCAATTCGAAATCCAAATCAAGAAAAGAAAAAGATAATTAATTCAATTCAAAATCAAAATTAGGTACAAAATCTCAAAGCCAAACCAGAATTTCCTCAAGATCCTTGGATTGATCTCGAATGTTTAGCTCTCTATGGCTGCAGCACACAGTTTACAAAAGAAAGGAGAAAATTCTAGGTAGAAGAATCAAGTAGTACGAATTATTGTTACTATCTATCTCGGGTCCCTTATTTATACAAAAATAACTAACTTAAAAATTAAGAATCTTAATTCGTCCCTAGGTTAAAGTTAATCATCTGTCTCTTAGCTTTCATTGGCCACTGAAATCACTTGATTTGGGCTTAAGATGAGAGAGTTATGCCCAAATCACTCTCAATGTATCTCTAGACTCGTTAGCCGACTTCATAAGAATAGAATACCATCAAAACATTATATTTTCAATTAATGGTCTTCATAATAGTTTGAGCCTTTTGTGTAAGTTTTACAATGGCACCAGTTTAGCTCCAAAAGACCCTTACAACCCAAGTTATAGACCAAATAGTGCATGCTGCTCGGGTTCTAGTGATAGCACCATTGTTCTGACTTCCAAGCCCAATTCGGTCCACTAGATATCTGATTCAGCTCTAGGACTCTTCATAAAAGTTGTAGAGCTCTCACTTATCTTTCCTATAAGGCAAGATGCATGATTTTTAGATATTTAGAACTCAAGATATGACAAAAATACAGAAACAGTGTAAAATCTTAATAATACTGAAAAAATCAATTAAGTCTAATTTGAGCTCAAACTTACAAAACATGGTCAAGCTCAATCAATTAAGTACATGAAAAGTGTAAATGACTAAAAATAAGAATTTATTAATATATGAAATCTGTGATTATCAAATGATGTTTAGGAAGTGTAGGGTGGCGAAACCTTCTCCTCACGTTGATCAGGTTGGGAGGCGATTGATCAGGAAGAGGTGGTTGCTCGCCTATTAAGGAACCACTTAGGTGGTTGTGGTCGGCGTTTGGTGGTTATCATCATCTTCCTAGGCTACCTTCTTGGTTTCCCTTATGTGTTCGTATTTTCATTAGAGCAATTTATAGGTTCCTGCTTCTTAAGAAACCATTTATTTGATCATCATTATCTGACTAGGTTACCCTCTCGACTTCCTTCAAATTGACAGTCTTTGCACGAGGATAACTCGCAGGCTCTTCTTGTAAGGTTGATGATGTTTGGAATATGAATAGTAAAACTTGCTCTTCTTCTGAATGTTTTACTTTATGTTTTATGCTTCCTTTGCTGAGATATGTCCCATGCTTGATCTCAGTGATTGCTTCACGCTTATCGAGGTGAGTTTGACATTTGATCTTAGTATATAAATTACTAAGATAAGTCTGATGCTCGACCTCGATAGCTGCCTTTTCATATTAACGAACGCTCGTTTTGCCCAACTAGGATGAGTCCAAAGCTTAAATCTTGGTAGTTGGGTTTGTTTAATGCATATGACAGAAAGCCTCTAGGTGTAAGGTCCACGATCCTAGGCTACGGTCGATTACTTTAACCTTTGTAAACTATAGTGGGTTTATAGGTTAAGGTTAGGTCATAAGGATATAGGTGAAAACCATTGAATGCTCTGCTTGACCTCGAAGGGTGTTCAAGAAGATTCCCCTATCTGGTTGCCAAGTAAAAATACGCTTAACCTCTGTAAATTATAATATGTTTATGGGTTAAGGTCAGGCTCAAATGGATATGGGTGAAAACCCTTGAATGCACTGCTTGACCTTGGAGGGTGTTCTAGTGGATTCCCTAGTTTGGTCGTCATATAGAGATGTCAGAATAGCTGATCCTTTCGGACCTTGTATTCATCAGACCTCACCAAGGTATGGTGACCTTGTGGGTTGCGACAAGCCTAAGTATTTGTGGACTCAAGGTCACTGCCGAGATACTGGCTATATATGTTCATAAGCCAAAGTACCTGTGGACCCGTGGTTGCAGCCAAGGTACTGACTTTGAGATAAGACATCAGTCATGAAGAAATGCCAATTTACTGATATACAAAGATATTCATTATACATCATAAGTAATAATTACAAGGCATTACATTATTGTGCGGGTTACTTAGTGCTGACGATTATTCTCCTAGTCGCTATCTCGTGATCGTGCCTTATCTTGATCACGGGCGTTATCCCGAGGTGAGCATAGGTTAGGGTTATCATTTCTTGCAGGAGAACATCTTCTCTGATAAGAAGGAGAGTGTCTCCGAGAATTATAGCTCCGTTTTTATAATGACCCCTCTTCTGGTTGTTCTGGGCCTTCCGAACATATCGGCCCAAATGGCCATCTCGGATGAGGGACTCAATGACATGTTAAAGGTTGGTATAGCCCTTTGTGTTGTGACCAGGACCATCATGCCATTCACAATGCTTGGATGTGTATCTCCGTGCAACCTTCTTTAGGAGGGAGGTCTAGGTACATCTTGGAGCTCTGTGTTCATGACTTCCTAGTAAATCTGGGCCCATAGTGCATTGAGGGGAGTATAATTATCATACTTTCCCCTGAGGGCCCCCCATCAGATTCTTCCCTTATTGATTCAGCTATTCCCCAAACCTCGGCTTAACATCTTCTTTGTCAAGATGCTTCTTGGCTCAAAGAACGTATTCAGCGTTGATATATTTATTGGCACAGGTTTGGAACTCATCCATGGTCTTGGGCTCCTTCTTTGCTAATGAGAAAGAGAACTGTCCCGAACGAAGTCCTTCCCTGATGTAGATTTAGGCTATTCTTTTCCTTGCCTTATCTGGGAGAGACATGAAATAAATTTTGGTTACACTTTGCTGGTGGTGAAGTATAGCAAAAATATCGAGGACAAGTCTCCCTAGTTATCCACGGAACTTAGAGGTAAGGTGGTGAATCATCTTAGGGCGACTTTCTTTAAAGACAAAGGGAAATCGTGACATATGAGAAAGTCATATCCTCCAACAAACAAGAGTGCAGACACATAAGCGTCCACATGTTCCTGAGGTTCCGTGGTCCCATCGTAAGTTTTGATATTGGCAAGATACTTGAAACGTTTTGGGATCTCATAGGCCATCAGTCTGTTAGAGAAGGGTTGGTTTTGTGATGCTATGTCCCTTACTACATGTGCTTACTATCTTGTGTGGATAGGTTTAGGATGACAATCGAGATTCGTGATCCTAGTGTTCTCCAATTGGCAGTCATCACGTTGGTATTGATCTCTTCTATTTGCAGGGTTCTTCACTAGGGAACGGTTCTCTACTTTGTTGCCCTAGTTAGTTGCTCTCTCTAGGTTATGGATTATCTCATCTTGACGGTGAATCCTTTCATCCTGGAGTCTAACCGAGGAGAGCAGTTCTACTCTGTACAGCTCTTGGTGATGACTAAACTTCATTTTCCGTCCAGTCACCAAGGAGTTGCAGTACCGATACCCGCTGCCCAGTGTCCCTAGAAGGTGCTCTCTAAAGGCCAAGGTGTTGGCTCACTGGAATCCTTAAGGAATAAGGGGGAGATTCTCTTTAGTGAAAGAAATCTCATGCTCGTCCTGTATGGGTTCTGGGCGGGCTACGACCGATTCCAAGACCGGCTGATGAGCCGCGAGGTTAGACGTCGGGAGACGATTTGAAGAAGGAAGGTTATGCGCAGCATAGACACGATCTTGGTTAGTTGATGACTGTCTCCTTCTTATGTTCACCATGGTAGTGATAGTAGGGAAAGTTTTGAAAGTGGTATTGAGAGTAGAAATTTATCTTTTTCCTCACAGACGATGCCAATGTTTAGAACTAGGTTCTAAGGGTTACCTGGAGAAGTAAGAGATTATGGATTCCTCCGAGGCGCAACAATTACATTAGTGGAGCGAGGTGGTGGGTACCTGCAAAAGGCACTCCGGCGCTCAAGTCAGTAGCTGCGCAAGTGTTAGACCATTTGTGTACCGCAAGTACACGAGTCGTTCAAGTAATACAGATACGAAGTAAAAGTTCGTTCCCACAAGGATATATGATTTCCATTACTAAGTAGCAACCAATAGCTTAGCTAAATTCTATCCAAGGACATATAAAATAAAGAAAAACAAATAAACTAAATCTAACTACAAAAGCAATAAAGATAAGGGTTTAGAGATCTAGGGAATCCTTCTTCACCTCCTACTTCATACTAATGATATGCAATTCTTATAAGCAATATCAATGATTAGCTAGTTTAGCTTGAGAATCTGATTTAGTCAAAAACCTAAGTCTAGGTCGATCAATCCTGGTGTCATTTACCTAATCCACTATGGTTCTTATGTTTGCATGAGGACTAGTATAAACTCCACTAATGAGCGATCTATTCTCAAACACATGCTAATACATGGCTAAAAGGTGTATTTCTATCCAGTTAGCGAATCAACTCATCCAAGCCATTTGAACTTGTCGAACATGCATCAACCATACCATGTCCATCTCCACAAATCCCTATGTCTAGTTCATTTGCATCAATTAAGATCATGCAATTATTGATCAAACAGAAGTAAGCATTAAGCATAGGCATGGAAGAATAAAGCTAAACATCAATAGAAACTTAAAAGATAACATAAACATTAATACTCATATAAAAATCTAAAGTATTTCCTAAATATAACTACTAATCCATTGAACACGAATTACAGACAAAAACATGCTCAAAAGATAGGGAAGAGAAGAGGAAGGAATCCATAGATAGCATCCTTGAAGCTTAAATCTCCTTCCTTAAGGAAGATGACATCCAACCTAGCCTCCCTAAGCCTCCAATCAGCCCAGAAATGAAGTACAGGCCGCAGCCTCTCTAAAACCTATGAAGCTCTCTAAACTCCCTTTACAAAATCTGTTAAAATCTATTTATAGACTCAGCAAAAACAGAGGCACGCCGCGACATTCATTTTCCCACGCCGCGACGCGTATCAAATTAGGTCACACACACCGCGGTCGTGTTTTCCTTGCACCGCGATGTTCAATATTTCGTAGCCTCTGACTTTGGATGCAGGGGATTATCACGCCGCGACGTACGCTCCTCAACGCCGCGGCGTAACAAGTCTGTCTACAGAATTCTGCAGCAAACACAGTTTTGCTGCTATTTTTGCTCCTTTGGGTTCTTCTTGGGCTTTGTCATCTGTGTTGGTCCAAAACTTCCACCAATCTACTCATTTGCAGCTCTTCCTGCAATAGAGAAATTACCAAAGTATTAGCAAATATAAAGTCTACTTAATCCTTTACACAATACGCTCAATTTACTCAATATCATACTGGATCAGTTTCAATATTGGACTTATCAAATATAAGCATAAAACTATCCCAATATATATCATAACAAGGACTTAAGCAACCAATAAAGCACAGATATGGGGCACAAATAACTATACTTTGTGAAGTTATCAGCAAGGAGGGTAGTGTGTAATGGAATTAAGACATATATTGTCTCTCTTGCTTACTGCATTTATATGAACATTTTAGGATATGTGGTGTCTAAGCATTCAGTGTGTGTCAAGTGTTGCTACCTGAGATCATGACGACATGATCGTAAGAGACAAGATCATGGAGATCGTTATCCTTTTGTCCTTATTTGCCCGCTTGTATGAGATACCATCAAGGTTTGTTCCTATCATTACGCCTTATATGTGAGTTGCTTCATGCGCACTGCACGTCTGAGTGCCAGCTTAGCGAGTCAAGTTCCTCCAGTTTTATAGATCTGTAACTGTTACCAAGTGGACTCAATACTCAAGAGGGGGGCTGAATTGAGTATGTAAAATATTTTTGTAAATTTTTCGTAAAATGTTTGATTATCAATTTTCGTTGAAGCTATTGGATGATTGAAGTGAATAGATAAATGAGATTGAATACTTCACTCACAAATTAAATAAGCCAAGTTGAATAACATTCAAGTAAGCGTATAAAATAAATGCACAAATGTAAAGAAATGAGTTTAGAAGAACAAACACAAGGTTTATCCTGGTTCAACCACCAATCCACTTGTGGCCTACATCCAGTCCTCAAGCAACCGCTAGAGATTTTACACTATATCTTCAAGCTTCAATAGGTGCTTGACAACTTTTACAAACTAGAGCACTCATCACACCTTGGGATACCTCACTCTTTGTGCTTGAGCCTCAAAATAAGGATACCTCACGCTTTACAACCTTTGAGGGATGCCTCACCCTCTTTACACCTTTGAAGGATACCTCACCTTGTTTTTAACAAGGGATACCTCACCCTTTTTTCACTAGAGGAATACCTCACCCTCTTTACAAGATAAACAAAGTATTTAAATGATAGAAACTCTCTCAAAGAGTAGATAATACAAATTGAAGAACTATAGTATTAAGGATTCACACAACTTAAAACTCAAAATAGGGTTTGGAAAGAAATGATGAGAAAACTCGTAATAAATGCTCAAGGACGATTTTCAGAATATTTTCCAACCCTTAATCAATGTCCAATAGCATTCATTTATAGCCAAGAAAGATTTTGTGCTGTTGAGGGCAGTTAGAAGCATTAAATGCTCTGCAATAGAGCCATTGTTCGAATTTGTAGGTTTTCCAGATAACTGATTAGGAGGAATTCCTAATCGGATAGACATTTTGGATTGGCCTCTGTCTTTATTAGATAACCGGTTAGCCAATGAGCCTAATCGGTTAGACTTCATTAGAATCCTTTTTACGTGTGTTTTAAAGACACACTAACCGATTAGCTTAATTTCCTAATTGGTTAGGCTTCCTTTTGAAACAGAATTTGTTTCTTAAAAACGTACATACTAACCGGTTAGGCTAAGTACCTAATCGGTTAGGCTTTTTAATCCTTAGCGACTGAGTTTGCAAATAATCGATTTAGTTGGGCATATTAATCAGTTAGGATCTTTAAAAAAGAGAAGGCAATGCTTCTGTTTTTACAAATAACCGATTACTTCTATTGCCTAATCGGTTAGGCAATTTAAAACCAAATTGTCGTGTTTTTATTTTGGCACCTAACCAGTTAGATGAATAGTGATAACTAGTTATTGATTGATTGATCAAGAAAAGAGAGTTCTTAAAGGTTTATGCAACTAAAGTTTCCCAAATTATTTTTAATCTTTCTAAAAATCATTTTGCCAAAATCAGAACACATTTTCACAAATGTAACACATGATTTTGTAAACCATTTAGGAAAACCTATAAGTGAGTTTAGTGTGAATCCCAAAATACCTTTGCACAAGATCTAAGGACCTATATGCTAAACTTGAGTCCCTTGGTACTTGATCTTCACATTTTCGTTTCTTTTCTTGTTTATTGTCATCAAAACCATCGCTTATGTCAATACCATTCACAGTAACCTGGTCCAGAGCAATTGGAATTCCCCTCCCTATGTAGCATCTGTCTATTGATAGTGCAAGGATAACCTTTGTTCATTATTAGTTATTTTTTTCCTTGATTTCTACTGCACCAAAATAAAAACTAACACAAGTATAATCTTCTTGTACCAATAAAAAAAAGAAGGTAAAATCATCTTCCAAATGGTTGATTTACTTTTTCCTTCCATTCCCAACTCTTTTTCCCTTATTACTATTCCTCGTCCAAAGTATAAATTTAATCCAATGCAAACAGGAATAAATAATGACTTAAAAAATTAGCAATGAAGATACTCTTGGGACTTAATTAATTGGATATTGGTTAACCATTTATAGAGATAGTATGAAATATAGCCCAATTGCTTAATTTTTAAGTTAGCAGGTTTTGAATCCAAAATTAGTACCTAACTAAATATATATTTATAAAGGTTGTAGAGTCTTGTAGATTGATGTCAATAAAATCACATATAATTTATAAAAAAAAATAAAGAAATCACATGAAAAAATAATGTCATGTTCTCCTAATGAATTGTCCTAATTATTCTTTAAAAAATATTAAATATTTTTTAAGTTCTTAAAACATTTAAATATTTTAATTTTTTTATTTAATATTTATTATTTTAATTAATTAAGAAGAGTAATTTAGATCATGTAAGAATTGTTAATATAATCTCAACAAACTTTCCAACTATCATCGACATAGTATATATATATATATATATATATATATATATATATATATATATATATATAAAGATCAAGAGGAAGTATTTATTGTGAGAGAGTAAGATGAGTGAGTTTTTACTATTTGATCTTACATAAATTGTCAAGATTAAAACATAAATGATCGCGACTTTTTTAAGTAGTCGCACGACATTTAAGAACTTTTTAATCTTGGCCATCCATGTATAAGTTATATGATCAAGATTCATTCCTCTCACCTTCTTACAATAAACACTCCTCTCACTAAATATGTCTCTTATACTTTTATATATATATATATATATATATATATATATATAGAGAGAGAGAGAGAGAGAGAGAGAGAGAGAGAAAGTGTGTGTTGACACCTTATGCGATGCCATTTTTGCCCATTACCTATTTTGTATTTATTTATTTTCTTGCGCATAAATGAGCTGAATCAAGTAACATTTAAAATTATTCTAACATATTTCTACAATAAAATAATTTTCTTTCTTTACACATGAAAAACAAAATCTATTTATATACTTATTATTAACCTTTTATAGATAGTTATTAAGATAACTAAATTTAGCAATTATATAATTTTTATTTTTTTATTAACTATGATAATTTTTTCCTACAATATATATATATATATATATATTATATAATAAAATTATTTACAAATTTTAATGTTTTAAATCATAAAATTTAAATTTAACTCATTTATATAATTAAACTTAAATTAAAACTTGAATTTATTTAATTAAATAAACAAACTTAATTAAATATTTAATGAATCAAATTTAAATAATTCATGAGATTCATTTCTACTAGTATTCCCGTATATATCCAATTTTAGAAATTAGAAATCATTCATATGTACCCAAAAAAAATTTCATTCATCCATCCATCCCGTGCTGCACGGGGACCAAGGACTAGTTTTATATCTGGCAAGAACTAGCTTTTCTTGAAGCTCTCAAAAACTACATTTGACACCCACAAATCCACGGGTAGTTGAAATAAATAAATAAATAAAACCCGGAGCTTCAAAATCCCACTGACCTACAACAGCACAGTGCCATGTTTCATGAGCAGAGAGGCAACCACAGTGGGCTATAACCTATATGCGTATTTACAGCCAATGCATTTACTGTGCGCCATATATTGAAAAGCTACATGTCACCTACAACATATATTATCAAAAAGAGGTGCCACTGGCTGCATTGCATCCTTGTAGGGTGCAAGCGCCTCTCAGCATTTCTCTACCAAAAAATAGTCCTGCAAAATGGATAACCGGAACAGTCAACAGATTTTCCTGTCAAACTAACAGGCCTGCTTAGGTAACAAAGAGAAATTTCAAGTCTCCCTCCGTCAATTTCCCCAGAGCTTCAGAAGAGCCGCCTATGGTCCTATTAATGGAGAGAGAGAGAAAAAAAATCAATATGGCAAAATATGCAGTAACTTTCAACCCTGTTCACACATCACACTTACCCTTCAAACACTAGTTCCTTCTTCTCTTGCAGCTTCAAAATCCTCTCCTCGATTGTGTTCTCAATGACAAACCTCACAATTCTGTACATGAAAATAGTGTCAGACCATGAAGAAAGGACCAACCTATCTGTTTCTTCAACTTCCATTTTTAATGTTTCAACTTGAGAGTGCTAAAGTGAAGGAAGCAAAACCTTATAGGTTTATATTGCCCTATTCGGTGAATTCTGTCTTGAGCCTGACGCTCCACAGCTGGGTTCCACCAAGGGTCCATAAGGAAAACCTGACCACGCCCAACAAATGAAGCCACAAATTAACAAAGTAACAGACCTCGGCTTAACAACAACAGAAGGGAGGATAGAAATTTTTGCCTTATATACCCAAAATATATATATATATATATATATAGAATTTTGCCATAAAAACCTAAACAAGAATACAAACACAAAAGTCATAGCTTTCGATTGCAAGCAAATTAAAGGACAAACTATTTCAAAGAAAAATCCTATGAAACATTGGAGGTGAACAAAATCTCCAATGAAAATGGAGCGAAACAAAATGTGTTGTCCACTAAAAATGTAGAACAACATATGTACTGATGCAGGAAATTGAAGCCTTAACTTCTCTAACAATCCAAAGTTGGATGTAAATTACCAGGCGTATTTGTCAACAATGTAAAATTCAACATAGCAGGATACAAACAGGTTGTCACAAACAAACAACATGCAAAATGAGATTGCTCACATGTGACGCTACTGTCAAATTGAGTGCAACACCCCCAGCCTTCAAGCTCATGAGAAATATTTTGCATTCTGGATCATCAGTAAATCTCTTAATGGCAGCATCCCGAGCAGCCAATGACATGCTTCCATTCAATTGAACGCAAGATACTCCAGACTGGAATTAACACATCATGTTATCATCCTGATGCATTTTACATGCATTAATAGAACAAAAGCTGACAATTAAATTTACCTTGTGCAAAGAGTAGTTTATGAGATCCAAGAATGATGTGAACTGGCTAAAAACAATCCCTTTGGCAGAGCCATCCCTTTCAACCATGAATCTTATTTCTTCTCTCTACAGCCATTCAACTCATTCAGGTACAAGTGAATGACAAGATAATAAAAGGTAAACATAGAACAGAAGATATATAAGTATAGAACAACTAATAAGAGCATTATTTTTTTCCACAGCCATTATAGAAGCATTCTCTCAGCTTACTGTTTACCCAAATGTTGATCTCTCACACCTTCCCCAGCAACAAAAAAAATTCTTAATGAGT
The DNA here is from genome assembly GCA_029884605.1 of Ormosia emarginata. NCBI lineage: Eukaryota > Viridiplantae > Streptophyta > Magnoliopsida > Fabales > Fabaceae > Ormosia > Ormosia emarginata. The sequence goes on along the minus strand of JAQQTP010000085.1, from coordinate 12,159,861 downwards.
AATGACCATATCCTTTCAGTTGCATGATCTTTCAGTAGATATGCTAGCTAAGAGAATTTTTAAGAAGCAATAAAATATTAACCAACAAATTTTCTTCTAACAAGCATGCTACATTTGAATTTCTAAGATGCATAATCCAATTCAACCTTTTCAGATTGTCACCTCCATTCATCAATCACAATCTTATTAATATTTGTCTTCTTCATATCAAACCACCTGGTATGCCTGTATAACCTTTATCCATCCCAATGTTCCCACTATTGCCTCTAAAACTTACGCTTTAGAAAACAAAAGGAAAAACATTGATAACAGCTACCAAAAGCTAGCTGAACTACTCATATTTTACAGACATGAAGAAGCCAGAAAACATTTATCATATAACTAATATGTGATACATACCAAAGCCTCTATTTTAGTGCTTGTCTGAAAGTTCTCAAGCCGAATTCTATTTAAAATGCTCGAGGATCTGAAACCCTTAATTGTTGTTTTATTAGCCTGATCCCCAACATCCTTGTTTGAAGTTAAATCAACAGTAAGCAATTGAGAGCATGAGGGGCATGATACTCGTCCCAAGGAAGCAGAGAAGTCTATCAAGCATGCCTTGCAGAATATATGCTCACAAGAGGTAACCTGAAACAACAAAGACTAGGTACTTAGCACACTAAAATTAGCTATGAAGTATGAGAAGACAGAACAACAACAACAAAGCCTTGTCGTTGTTTATATAGCCAGTCCCAAGCTCGGATAAAAGATGAGGGTTGTGTTAGGCAATCGACAACCAACGAAAAATTGTCTCTGACATGGACAAACGATGAGAAGACAGATACGAGAGAAAATAAAATAAAGTGAAACAATTCAATAATAAGATTTATTTAGAAAAAGAAAACACAAACTAACCACAGGATCTTCTGTTGCATCATGACAAATGCCACATACTTGTTCAACAGTAGCATTACTAGCCACATGTCCACCTCTTAATGCCGCAGTTTGAGAATATACCACAAGGTATGGATGATCAACAGCCTGTACATTTAAGCAACAGTACAAATGCAAATCTGAAAATTTTTGAACAAATACCAAGGGAAACTTCCCAATACCCAGTACCCACATGAAACATAAGGACCGAAATAAAAAAGAGCATATAACCATATTTATCAAAATGCAAATATAAATAACCATCATAATAATATAGTGTAGCACAGCTCATTTCTACCCTCAAATAAAGGATTAGTTATACTTAACTAAAGTGAACTAAAATTTGATAAGATGGTTGAAATAAGTCACAGTTTTAAAATGAAATTATTGCATTGCAATACTACGTTGTCCTTTTTAATTTATCATTATTGACATTGCCCCAAAAATTTACTAACAGTTGTAATATGAAAGTTTACTTTGCAAGATTTTTAAAGTTAAATGCTGAATGAGATGATTAGAAATATGGTCAAAGTCAAACAACTGGAAATCAAAGAACTTAAAAATTCCATGATCATACATGGCCAATATTTCCAGCATGTCCTTGATCATAAAGCAGATCATTCTTCTTCAACATTTATCCAACTTAAAATGGGAAGATGCATCACAGGGGACAAAAGCATCTTTTTTTTTTTGGTTCCAATAGAATAATTATTCACCTGACGCAGACGTGTGAGGAGGTCAAATATATGAGCATAGTTATTCATCAGAGTATTTTCTTCAACATATCTGTAAAGGAGAAAGCATATCAATAAAACCATGGCAGGATTTATGTAACCGTTTGAAAAATAAAAATATTTGCATACAACTATTGGCAACCCATCCATTGAGTCAAGGCATGGTAAAACAAACCCAACTAGCCACATGCTAGGTTAAAAATTTTCTAATGGAGTACTCTGGTTTAAGAAGTTTTGACCTACCAGACTACCCTTGTTAACAAAAAGGCACAGTTGAGGACAATTAATTGCCTCTCCAGGACTATTTCATGAATAACTTGGTAATTAACTCTTGGAATTCATCCCTACCAAGTAGCTTTATTCTTGTCAAAAGAAAATACATTTTTATGAAGATGAATCTGCTTTACAAAATTTTCATTTTATGTTAAGAAAAAGAATGTTTCATACGTATTAAACTGTGCCTGACTTTCACTGTATAATGATTCATAATAATCTTGCTCTTTTATATCCAGGCAATCCTTTCTCAATGAAACCTGCAAGGAGAAACATAGAAGAGATAAATATGTAGTCTTTCAGTATTTAAAATTGCATACTTAACCACATGGGAAACAAGAACTTACAATTCTAGGTGGAAGTGCAAGATCAGCAGCCCTGCCTATTTTAGTGCGCCTTAGTACTATGTTCCTCAAAACTTTTTGCTTAAGCAATATCATAGCCCTTTTTCCAAAATCGCCATTTCCATAAGATTGAATTGGTGTGGCAACATACTAATCAAGATTAAAAATAAATAATAAAGAACGTGTCAGCTGAATCAATTTCTACAAAATTGCAGAGTTGGTTTCTCTCTGTCTCTCTTTAATATGGTGAACACAAAAAAAGACTAACAAACTGCAGAACTTACTTTATTCCACCAACAGAAATGTCTAACAGAACTGTGGGTGCAGTTTGAACATTGTTTAGAGCTGTACAAAGGCATCAGGATAAGAAACATATAGTTAACAATTCAAGAACACCAAACATTTTAAAAATGTACAAGGATATGTGCATGTATGCTCAAGTGCGCACACAAACAACACAATAGCATAATGATAGAATATTTGAAATCAGTCAAAATAAAGATTCAAACATTATGGAAACCCCAAAACTTCTTAGGTATAATAAAATATTCTCTCGTGAAAAAAACAGCTTGCTCTGTTCCACATGAGCGGCACTAACTAGAGAATAGGCTGTACACGAAGTCATTCAAGCAGTCTTTTAATCGATATGAAATAATATGAGAAAAAGGTGACAATTTTTAGTTTATTCCTTAGTAAGTCAAGATAGGGAAAAACAAAACAGAAAATAATAATTGAGCCCTTAGTAATAAATTCACATATCAAGTCCATATATATGACTAATGCCTGCTAATCCACGCAGCTCATTAAGTATACTGAATTACCATACCTGTGATCAAGAGTCCTGCAATCACAGTCCTTGCACAAGTAATAGGAATAAGGAATTATTTGCAGAAACCGTACCTGTATACATGGCATTGCAATTAAATATCTTTAAAACACAAACTTGACACATTACAACCAAAAAAGACTGCAAGCTTACCAGAGAATACAGCTCTCCAACACGGTTCTGAAGGGGAGTGCCACTTAATGCCCATTTGTAGGAAGACTCTAAAGCAAGAACTGCTTTTGCAGTGTTACAATGTCTAGATTTTATATAGTGTGCCTAATTTTTTATGTATTAAGAAAAAAAAGGTCAATAAAATAGAAGTGTTGAGGCTGAACCAAGTTTAATAAATTACAATCATGATTCCACAACTCAATGGTTTCAATAAAATAAGAAAAAATATGAAATATAAAATTAAAGTTATGAAGTAAAAAGACTTAGTTTGAGCTATAATCTATTCTTTTCTTCATTTTTCTCAAAGAATAAGTAGCAATAGTCAAACAAGAAAGAAAGAAAGAAAGAAAACTCACATATTTTTAGAAATACAGATAGTGGCACTAATAGAAACAATGGAAAGATATAAAATGCCTCTTTTATTTCATTTAAAAAAAAATTATAGAAAGTTCAAAGTACGCATGTAGTATAATATCCAACCATAGTCTATTATCACAACTGACCTCATCCAATATGATCCGCTGCCACTTTACAGCATGTAGAAGTGACATCTCCCGGCGTATGGCATCTGAATCTTCTATACTCATGTGTATTTCCTCTTCCTTTTTCTTATTAAAACCCTTTTCCAATTCTTCATTACAACACTTTGACATCTTGTTACTCTCACATTCCTTGATCTTCCCTTTAGTAACTTCTCTTTTCTTTTTCTTAACTTGCTTTGATTGTTTTTCTGTTCTAACAGCATCAGGCCCACAAAAATACATCTGATGATAAGATAACTTACTAGATAAAAATAATTTTCCACAATATGGACACTTCTCCTTAGGAGGCATCATATACTTCCTGTACTCAGACTCAACAATAGAGTATGTAGTTATCACAAAATCATACTCAGAAAACTGTTCAACCCTCTTCCCTCTCCTTGCCCCATGATAAACCAGCACCTTGGTGCTTCCTTTTGAAGTAAATCGATCAATCTCACTAACCCATTGAGTGACAGCAACTACAGGACAAATGACAAGTGTTCCTTTGATCACTGGCAAGACTCTAGATGAACATGGTGAAGGTGAGGGTATGGGTTCATCTGGTTCACAACTCCTTTGGTGTAATTCACGTTTGGCAAGGACAAGGGCAATTGCTTGAATAGTCTTCCCCATTCCCATTTCATCTGCAAGGATCCCACCTCTAGTTGCAGAATTTTCCTGTTTCAAAGCCCAGGCTAACCATTCCTTTTGGTATCTAAGCAAAGGCATAGTCAGATCAGAAGATGGCTCAGCAGTTTCATTCATTATTTCACTCTGATCATCTAAGTCAACATCTTCTAACATATTCTCATCAATCCATCTCTCTTGGTCCTCTTCCCACACATTCCACAACAATGGCTGAGAATCTTTATTTCTTGCTTTTTTTGCATTTTTCTTCTTTTTAATTCCAGTCAAATCAAGGGAAACTGATTGCTGCTGAACCAATAAGCATTCATCATTATCTCCATGTTCCACCACTCTATCTACATCACTTGGTTCTCCATTTTTCCAGTTGAAACTTTTTCTTTTCTTTCTGGACTGCACCTTTCCCTCTTTAGATGAAGGCTTGCTACCATCAGATGAATCAGAAGCATCATCTTCTCCACCAGAAACACTAATGTTTGAAGTTGGTTCTTGATTCAAGTCAACAAGGAAATCTGTAAGGAATTTTATTAAATTTTGAGACATGCCACTAGGATGAAATTCACAGCTAAATTTGCAGTAAAAAGGTTTCTATTTTCTTCCAAAGATGAAAAAGGAAAGAAATTCCCTAGGAAATTTAACTCAGCTTTCTTCCCACTCAGAGTCCAATGACAAAGGTTAAACTCTAACCATATATAGACATTACATACTAGCTCATAGACATTTCTTCAAGTTAAGTCCGCAAACATTTCAGGGACATCCATTTGCTTCAAATTCGAGGAAGCTTATATCCAAAATCTTGCAGCCAAGCCACACACAATATCATAAAATGAAAAATCTTCACTGAATTTTAAACTAGAGAAAAAGACAATATACCTTCATAATCTGAATCTGAACTTGAATCTGAATCTGAATCTGAAGATATAGCATAAACATCTTCGTTACTTTCAACTTCCCCAAAGGCATCCCTAGGCTGCTGCTGCTTCCCTGTTTTGCCAATTCACACATAACATAACAATGATAATGCCTTAGTTTCGTAAAAAGGAGCCAATTAACCATAATAGAGTGTGGCTTCAACAACACAATAAACCGTTAACATCAATCCTCTTTCATCTTCTCGTTTGTTTTCAAAACTTCTACCACCAAAATTATTCACAAACACATTCGCATAAAAAAAAAGGAAATTCAAGTAACGAACTATAAAAAGGCATGAAGATCACTAAAAATTTCGAACATTCACTATTCGGTCACTTTTCCTAGTGTACGAAAAATTTCTCAGCAACCAAACAGTCGCAAGGTCGATATCCAAACCAGACAGTAAAAAATAAAAATAAAACTGAAAATTATAAAAAAAGAAAAAACAAAATCAGAGAGATAAGAATACCAGAAACTGTGGTATTGGAGAGGCGTCGACGAGAACGAAGCTCCATTGAAGCACGTAAAAGAGGCTTAGGGTTTCTGATTGAAGAACGGTTTCAAAGGATCGAGAGAGAGACGAAGACGGTTCAACAGTGAGAAAGCACAGAGAATGGTGGCTACGGTTCGGTTCTGTGATTGAAACGGCGGGAACTGAGTGCCCTTTTGTACACAGTGGCGAAGCGCCACCCACGAAGTTCAACGTCAGGTGCTGTAATCCTCTGTGGTATTGACCACGATAGATCAGAAAGTGAGAATCAATGTGGGCCGCTATAGTTGTTGACTCATGATGATCGAACATTGTGATACAATCCTTCAACGGTCGAGATCTCTCAGTTTATTGTGATGTAGCGTATGAATGGTGGGGTTGCTCTTGCGACTTTTCTCTCCTAAGGCGTCGTTTTCGGTAACTTAAAACTGATTGAATATTGCCATATTGGCATTCAATTAGTGCGACTGGTCTCTTATCCACAATATTTTGTCTCTAATAAAATATTATTAAGTTTCGATTTTAATTTTTTTTCACTGGCTTTAAAAATATCGTCCACAAATTCAGTGGAAAAAAAAAAATGCTCACAATTGTGTGTCTGGTCTTCTATTTATAATATTTATTTGCATGTTTTCGTAATTTTATAGACTTTTCACCCAAATTTTAAAGTTTAAAGTATCTATTTTAAAATAAAATAAAATAAAATAAAATAAAGAGATGTTTAAAGATTTTTTCTTAAAATAAAAAATTATTAATTATGCTTAAAATTAATTGCTCCTCGTCATAGAATTTAGAAAGTTATTTCAAATATATATATATATATATATATATATATATATATATATATAAATTAATTGCTCCTCGTCATAGAATTTAGAAAGTTATATATATATATATATATATATATATATATTAAGTGAATCATTTATACTATAAGTTTTTTTTTTTTATATTTATTTTTAGCTATTAGTTAAAAATAAATGTAAGTTAAAAAAGACTTACACTAATATAAACCGATCTCTTTATATATATATATATATATATATATATATATATATATATATATATATATATATATATATATATATATAATCAAGTTACATCATTATAAGATTTAAGATATTTATAGCATTCGATTTTTTTATATAATGTGATTTTTATCGATTTAATCTGTTAAATTATAACTATTTAACATATTGATTATTTGTGTTAAATTTTAAAAAATTAAATATTAATAAAAATATAATTAAATAGTTCTTATTTTTATATATTTTAAAAATATATATTACGTTAATATTAACGTATATCATACGTAAGTATTAAATAATTTTAAATTAATACAAAATTTTATAAATATGATTTATATGATAAAAAATTTTAATCCATAGGTAGATTTAGTAAAAAAATTATTCAATAAAAATTATTTAATAATATAAAAATAATTTTAACTTACATTGATATAATTTAATCTTTTATATATATATATATATATATATATATATATATATAATAAAAGTAAATAAAATGAATTTGACAAGTGTTTATTACTATCATTAAATATACAGAGTTAATAATAATAATATATATTATTATATATATTTATATAAGTAAAATTGAATCGCATTTATTGCTATCATTAAATATACATAGGTAATCTTATTATTATTAGAATAATGTTATATTTTCTTATTCAATCATTTTAATATTAAATGAAGAAAGTATTAAATAAAAAAGTAAATGTATCTAATATTTTGGGGACATAAAAAATATTTAATATTTTTTTAATTTAATAATTAGAAATATTAGTAGGAAGATTAGGTAGGAGAATAAATTATTTCTCTTATTATTATTATTAGAGTAATGTTATATCCTAATACTCAATCATCATAATAATCATCTTAATACTAAATGAAGAAAGTATTAAATGAAAAAGTAAATGCATTCAATATCTTAGGAACATAAAAATATTCAATACTTTCTTTATTTAGTAATTAAAAAATTAGTAAGAGAATTAAGTAGGAGGATAAATTATTTATCTTATTATTATTATTATAGTAATTGATTGATAATATTATTACGAGAAACATTTATTTATATTATTAAATAAATAGAGTAAATAATAATAAAATTTATTATTATTATATTTTATAATATATAAAATGGATTTGACAAGCATTTATTAATCATTAAATATACATAGGTAACCTTGTTATTATTATTATTATTATTATTATTATTATTATTATTATTATTATTATTATTATTATGACAAGCAATTGAAAATATTATTGAATTCTAGATAAAAAAAAATATTAAAAGCATAAGGTGAAACTGTTAATAAAAAAATATTATTAAATAAAAATGATATCGTATATTAAAGTTAAAATTTGTTTTTAACATTGTATCTATTTACATTTGAAAATTTAAATTTAAATTTATATTTTGAGATATTAATTTATTTAAAAATAATTAAACTCAACAACTTTTTTGATACAAATTATAAATATAACTAGGGGAATAATAATTATCATGGAGGGATGTTCAGGAAATAAATAATTTTCTTTCTTAAAATTGCAGCGTGATTTAGATACTTTTTTTTTTTCGTTTTATAAGAAATTCCTATTTGTTTATATATATATATATATATATATATATATATATATATATATATATATATATATATATAGTGTATTTGGTGAGATGAGTGTTTATTGTAAAATGTGAGATGAGTAAATCTTACCCATTAAATTTTACATGAATAATCAAGATTACAACATAAATGCATGTGACTTTTTTAAGTGATTACATGACATTTAAGTAACTTATAATCTTGATCATTCTCGTATAATTGTATGGTCAATATTTATTCCTCTCATAATAAAAATCTATCTCAGTAGAAATGTCACATATATATATATGAGTAATGTTATATCTTCTTACAAGTTTCTCGTAATAATCCTCCTAATACTAAATGAAGAAAGTATTAAACGAAAAAGTAAATACATCTAACGTCTTGGAAATAGAAAAAACATTTAATATTTTTTCATTTAGTAATTAGGAGGATTAGTAAGAGAATTGAGTAGGAAGATAAAATATTTATCTCTATATATGTACCATTGGAATATTGACTATTAGAATTTACATGAATGGTAATAACATAAATGTATGTGACTTTTTTAAATGATGACATGACATTTTAGTAACTTTTAATTTTAACTATTCATGTATGATTGAATGGTCAAGATTTATTTATCTCAGAATCTCACAATAAAAACTCTTTTTACTTAGATATATGATATATATATATATACATATATATATATATATATATATATATAAATTAAATTAATAATATTTAAAAAATATATGATATAATAAAATTAATGTTATAATTAATGAATATTGGTCCTAATTTACTATGAAATATTAATTAATATATGATATTATCAAATATTTAAATTTAAAATATTGATTTGATCAATTTAGGATTTAATGATATTAATTCTGATTGATTGAAACTTAATATATATATATATATATATATATATATATAATATATATATAAACAATATTTAAAATATATAATATAATAAAATAAAATAATTAATGTCTTAGTTAATGACTATTTATTTAAATTTATTATAAAATATTAATTAATATATGACATTATCAAATATTTAAATTTAAATATTGATTAATAAAAAAATTGATTTACTTATTTAGGATTTAATGGAGATTAATTCTGATTGATTGAAATTTAATTGATGATCATTAAATATTCTTTAGCTTTTTAAATATTAATTATTTTTTATTTAATACTAATTATTTTAAGTAATTAAAAAATAATAAAAATTACTTTTTTATGTGAAAATAATAAAAAATATTAAAAAATATAACATTTTTCAATTTTCATATATTCACAACAAAACATACCCATTTGGGTGGCTTAGTTAACAAACTGTATTTCATATAATCGGTCTTTAGCGCAGCAAGCAATGAATGGAAATAATTTGAGACCCAAAAGAAGTAAAAATACCTCGTAGTCTTGTTAGAAAAAACGCATTATTGTTACAACAAAAATGTTAGATGAAGTAAAAGGAAATGTAGCAACAATAATAAAGGAATCCCAACAACAATATTTAACATCATTGTTCCCATCTTTGCCTGACAACGAATTCAAAGTTGTTGCTTTGAATGGTAAAAGTCTATAAGGTTTTTTTTTTTTTTACGGGCAAAAAAGTGGAATATTATTGAAGAGGAAAAGCTAATACATGAAGAAGAGCCAAATTACTAACTTGAATGCAGACAAAATCCCCTGCAGAAGAGGCAAACTTTGCTAAGCTATGAGCCACCCTATTCCCGTCTCTACCCACGAGAGAAAAAGCATGAAAGGAAGTGGCTATGCAGAGCTGAAATTAACTCCAAGTTATCAGACTCAGCTTCGATTTCAAAGAAACACAGCTCAAAAGCAAGGGAAAGGGCAAGCTTCATGGCTACTGCTTCAGCTATTTTTGCCTTGCCTATAAGATGGACCCGCCAAGTTGCTGCAGCCAAAATCCTCCCATCTCCATCTCTAAAAACAGCGCCAACTACCCAGAAATTGTTTCCCAATTCAGCTGCATCAGTATTAAGTTTGAAAGCATTACCCGATGGTGGAGACCAGAATTTCTTTGACTGACCAGAACATCAACCTGAACACCTTTTTCTTCAAGGCTTGTTCCAAGAAGGAGGGAACCCAACAAAAGCCTCCAAAGAGGATGGCAAGACTTGGCAGGAATTTTAAGGTTCAAGATTTTATCATGATATTTTAACTTAAAATTAATTAATATTAAAAAAAATAATTTAACGTATATATAAATTACACTCGAAATATTAAGATAAATAATGTAAACTCTTATGCCTAGACAAAATAGACAATCTTAATGAAGTAGGAGGAAATAAACCTAGTGAAGTAAACGACGAAAATAAAATATTGATTATAAAAAAATTCTTGTATGAACTTTGTCTACTACATTATCTCTTAGACATGTCATTCAAATATTGATATGCGTATAAATAATGGTCTATATGTCTATTTCATTAAATACATACAGTTGATTAAATGACTTAATTTATATAACTTATTCTCTCTCTTAGTAGGTTGGTAAAGGACAAAACTTGACTTTAATCTAAGTTAGAGGAAAATCTTTCAACTCCTTTTAATTGTATGTCATGTGTCTATTTTATTAAATTAATGAAATTAAAATAAGTAAAAATTTAATAAAACAGATACATAACATACAATTACAAGGAATTAGAAGATTTTTCTCCAACTTGAGTCAAAGTCAAGTTTTGTCAATTGGTAAAAACATAATTAATATATTTTATTAATTTAATTATTAAAAATAAAAATAGACTAAAAACAGAAATGAAAAGACCTCTTTGGCAACTTAGTTGATCGCCCTCTTCCTCTAAGTGTGGTAGCCATTGAAGCAGCCGTTGTTGTGGCCATAAGTAACGTCGTCGAGCCCATGGAGTTCCTCTCCCATTCATCAAGCGTCTCAACTCTCAAAATCTCTAGGGCTCTCAAAGTTGCCGGCAGTGGTTATATCCCGGAGGATGCAGCCATTGAAGTGGAAGAAGCTGTCACTGTAAGTTCTTCCAAAATAGAGCATGCTTGAAGCTTTAGATTTCAACATGTACATCTTTGTTTGCTTTTGGTTTTTCTGTGTTAGTAGAGGGTTTAACCCAATTCCTGCAAATAGAACCATATGAAAATGAACTATGTATTGTTTTTGTTTGGTGCTTTTGTCTTTTACAGAATCTAATTTGGTTTTTAGCTTGGTTTGTCTTGTTCTTCATCTTAATCAATATTATTATTATTTGTTTGTTGGTTATTCTATTCCATTTAAGTAATTAAGGTTTTATACTGCTTGTTTAAACAAATATGATGTGATTGGGAAATTCATCAACACAGCTGACGTGATACAGAGTACTATTAGATTTAGATGAAGATATATAATAGAAATTTGGCTTTAAGTTAATTGACTACGAAATTTGATCACGTAGTTGTTTATTAGATTGATAATAATATGTTATAAAGCTCCAGATGAATAATAGACTACTTTTTAATTTCATCCTTTGATAATTGATGAATAAATTTGTTTAGTGCATTATATATGTGATTCGGTCAAAATTTTGCTAGAGTTGCTATTAATAAATTGCTTCAGCACTTTAAATGTAAATGTTAGACATCCCTCTCCATTTTTGCTCCTCTCAATATGTTTTGAACTCCTCATTTTCTACCTTGCCTGCCAAGTACATCCCTGTGTCTCATGAATGTTCTAGAAAAGGTTTTTTTTTTTTTAACCACACTTGCATCGTGATAATTTTTATTTGCTTAACAGAGCTCTTAACCTATGATTACCAAATGATTATGTTTCGAGCTTATCTGTCCTGAAAATGTAGTGAAACTTCTTTTCATCTACTATTAATTGGTTTCGTGGCTTGCAAAACAGTTTATTTTTGCAACCTGTTATAACTTTTTTCTTGCTTGGCAATTAAGAATCGTGTTCAATTGATTGGAGGCTATCAAACCAATCTGAAGATATGTAATGATCAATTTTATAAGTGTGTAGTTTGTTAAACTGTGAAAAGAGATTTTATTTTGATCAGTTATAGATTAGCATATTTGTATTTACATTGAATTTTGTTAGTAAATAATGTTGAGACTCTATTTTATTTGAGAATTTTGAATATAAAATTGTTGTAAACATTAACGTGAATGTCTCATTTTGTTGTAAATGTTACATCCTATATTTATTTATCATATATCATCATTGATAGAATTTTTTTTTTTAATTGCTTATGTTTGTTTTATAATATTTGGAATGTTCAAGGTGTATAAAAAAATTATTTGTTGGCTAAGATTAAAATGGTTGAAATATTAAGTTTATCTTAAATTTATATATTTTTAACACTATTATTTAAACAATGTAACATGCAACTAGTGAAAAAAATTATATATTGTCAATTGTTTGCAACGAAACTGACATTTTTTCAAAAGATTTGAGCCGGTTCAAAGTTGCTCTCAAAGTACATATTAGATTCCTCGGTTGATTATACTATACGTAATAAAAAAAAAAAAACATGATAGTGTAACAATAAGGGTTATTTGTAATTTACCTTCTTATTACTCCATCCATACAATATGATAGTCTTTTTTTAAGACACACAATACCAATGTTTGACACTATAACACTGTAAATTATTTTCAATTTTTATCATTAGCTCATTCTTAGTTACTCAACATAGACTTAAATAATCAATTATAATATAAAAATATTATTGTAACAAATTTTTGTATTAGGCTCATATGCTAGTTTTAGTTCTCAAGTAATTAGCTTAGTTAGAATTTTTATTCCACATATTATATATTTATTTACCACTACATCAACTGCTTAGGTTATTATCATAACAAATTTGATTATATATTATTAATGTGTTGAAATAACGTTTGTAATATGTAACTCCCAAAAAAAATAACGATTTGTAATAATTAATGTAAACATATTTACGACAAAAAAAAGCTACAAAGGATTTTTGACTTTATTTATTTATAATTATCAATTAAGTGGACACTTGAACAAATTTGCGTACCCAAACGTGATTTGCATAGTACTACAGAACCCAGGAGAACTCAAAAATTATTTGTTGGGTAGGCAAACGCGATTTGTTCAAATTTGTTGACCCCGAATATAATATTTGGAGAGTAATGTTTTGATTCTGATGCATTAGGCAAACGTAGTTCGTTTGGATCAAGATCCTTTCTGCTAACTGTATAAGACTAGTTAACTTTTACATATAAAAATAATGCATATCGCATGCAGTAAATTATAAAAGTACATGTAAAAATTAACTGAACCTCTTTAGTTATTGGAGAGGCTCCTGGTCCGGTTCATTTTTATGAAGTGGACTCCAATTAGAAAAAAATAATTCCAAATAAAGAGAGAGAGAGAAATTAATAAAAGAGACATATAAATCATTATTTATACATATATTAATATTTAAATAATATGTCTAAACAATGATGTGAAAGACAAAATTCATACAAAAATTTTTCCTTGATTCTAATATTATATAAAAATCTAATTTAACACCAATTAATATTAAATAAAATAATTCAAAGATATATAAATAATATCCGAATTATTAAACTAAATGATATGAGACTCGTCGAGAGGAAGACCAGCTGAGACGGATGAGGAGGGCACAGCATCATTGAGATCAAACTTCTTTGATGAAGTGGTATGCGGATTTAACTCCAAAATCACCATTTTTTGACTCACCCCAAATAAATTTATCAGGGAACTCGCCGAGGGAAATAGGAATAGCAAGAATCTGATCAGCCTCAAAGGGAAAATAAAAAAAATAAAAATAGAATTCACCAATTGCTCATTCCATTTTTTCTGGTCTTCCTCAAACAGATCTTGGTAAAAGTCTAAAAGTTGATAACAAAGATAGCAATATATAATTTAATATGAACGTCCTGCCGCAGATAATCCAATGAGTTAAATTTAGACTAAACAAGAGAACAATCTATGACCTATATTCTATTCTATCCTATTTAATTCTATAGCATAACATAGATGGTTCGAAGGAAATTGGCTCGAGTTAAGCCTTGAATGGAAATGAATGACACATGTTGAATAAAGATATCTCAATCTTGGTGGCTTTATAAAGACCGAATCCTATGGCCTACAGCCCTCCCACACAGCAGAGCATTACTTGGGATTGGGTACTCATCTCTCCATGAATTGGCAGGGGAATACACACGAAGATAAAATTGCTGCCCTAAGTACTGACGAGCCCAGTTCTCTGACCTCACATTCCACATTCCCACATTGTCCAAAGGCATGTATACTGCTGTCCATGACTTGGGATATACCTGTGTTGTGTAGTGTGCATCAAAACCAAGACAAGGCAGCAATGCATATTTTTCAGTCACAATTTCACCACCACATAGCAAACTCAAATCCTATATGAAATTTTATCAACACAAGCAACGTACCTGAACCGTGCAACGAGAAATTGTGTCTCTCAAATTGTAATTTAACCTGCTAGCAGCTGACCATTGGCCTCCATCCATTCTGGACATATAGATATCAGTAAAATGTTATATTATTATGAAAAAATAAAAACCTCTCTTTGCAAGGAAAAATGCTACTTGCACGTGAAACACATCACTTCACATCTGGGGTATGTGGCAAAATCAGAATACTGGTATCAGTTATAATATAATAATACTTGGTACACATAACACCAAGCATATCACTTCACAAATGTGTGAGGTGTCAAAATCAAAGTGTGAGTGTACAGAAAATGAAGTGGGACCAGTTGTAATCATGTGTTGAAAAGTGTGCAAATGTGAGGTGATGTGTATAAATGTGTGTGGATGGATGTACTAATTTGCAAGTGTAAAGAAAGGCCAAACTCCGCATTAGTAGCACATTTGCGGCTGAAACATCTCTAACTGTAAAGAGAAAAAGGAATGAATTCTGTATTATAATGGAGTTAGGTGAACTTACCCTACAACAAAGAAGTTGTGGCCATCAATGTGCCATGATTGCAAACTGTCTTCAGGATTCTCAAACACAATCTCTGCATAGCTGCGGAAATCAGCAGCCATGATAGAAGTCTGGAGGTAACCACCACTGCCAGTGGGGTTGTCAGGGATACTTCCAAGGTTGAACACCCCTGGGATCTTGAAGTAATCAGCCAGTTTAAGTGGTGTATCAGCAGGGATGAAGGAAACACTATTGACAGCATATCTCTGCTTGCCATTGATAATTGGTGCAGAATTTTGAAGTCTAACTGTATGGGTTGTGTTTATCAAACCATAATGGTAAGATCCTTGTGGATTAGGTCTTGGTCCACTGGCTGTCAGATTCCGCCTGGTTTAATTTATTACATGTAAGTATGGGACTGTGTTATTTTCAGAGATCATATAACAAATAAATTTCACAGCATAAACAAATAATCCATGGAATAAGATGATTAGATTTCAAATACAATATCAATATAATTTGGTGGTTAAGCTAATTTATGGCATGTCGCAGATTTTAAGTTCTCAAGGAATTTGAGAGCTGAGTCCTATAAGGAAAGTTGCAGACAAAATAATTTCCAACTACATAGAATATAGATAGTTAATACAGAAGAAGATGAAAATGTGTATAAAAGTATATAATAAACTGCCAGCAAAATATATACATGTCACTTTCACAACCACATGTATGATTTAACTTTTGAATATGAATTAAAGAAATACCTAAGAGAGCGAGCTTGTTCAAGAGACCAATCAATTTGAATTGTAGGTCCTCCAGGGGGAGGACCAGAAACACTTCCTGCTGAGTTACTGTAATGAAGAATGGAGGTAGCAGTCAACACTTGGGAGGTGAATCGTGTTGAGACAACAATATAGTAGTCTTGAGGTGGTTGATCAGCAGTGACCAACACAGAGTAACTCTGCCCCAAATGAACGTCAAGGGAGTCGTAAGTGTTTTGGAGAGTGTGGATTCCTTCCACCTCAACTAGCAGCATCTTATGCCCTTGGATTCTGAAATTGATGGAAGTTGTGAGCCCCGTATTTGATATCCGGAATCTGTAGGTCTTGCCTGCCCAACAAGCATGGTATAATTAGTGTCCCCCATTATAGCTTCAGCTTTGAAGTAAACAAATTGCTTGAAGTTCTAGTACCATACCTTGATCAACCGTGAATGTGTAAGCATTGGAACCACGACCATTGATGATAAGCCCATCAGGGAAAGGAAGATCACTTCCACTGTCTAAAATAGCCCTCAAATCCTGCAAGAATTAATACAAACATATTGATGACTTAGGTGGGATTTTTCAAACATTGCAGATTGTTTCTTGATCTGTTTTTTTAGGGTAACTTGATAGTGGAAAAATTTTCAGTAAAAAAGCTTCCTGAGAAACATTTTCAGGTAAAGATATTTTCCTAAAAAAATATTTACAGGAGAGAACACATTTATAGGAAAATGACTTCTCCTTGTTCTGGGTTAAAACAATTGACCAAGAAAATGTTTTATTTTTAACTGTTAAACCAAACATAGGAAATTGTTGTTTTTTTTTGGCACCAAACAACAATAAATGTTTTACAGAAAAATATTTTCCACACCATACACCATAAAATACAGAAAATGTTTTACAAAAAGATAATTTCCATAAAACAAACTTAGCAGGGGTTAGAATCCCATTGGAAGCACCTTGTAGCCAGGACCACACCGTCAAATGCCCAACTAGGGATTAGTCTCAAACTCAAAGGGTGTGGAGACACCTCATGATAGACAAAAAAAAAAAAAACAGTTGCAGCACATGCAATTCAAGGACTAATAACATTTATGCAAAGCAAGCTACTTACAGTGTGATTTCTCTTGTACCAGTCTCCTGCCAATATGGTGAAATCTCCTGCTGGAGGAGAAAAAGGTACAGGAATCACCGAGCGGCTGGCAATTTTGAAGCCACCATAACCCCCTGCTGCCTTGTGAAATGAAAGGGAAGGAAAGTAGAAGTAGCTACCAATCTGATCTTTCACTTGAAGAACATAAGTGAAGTTCTGCCCTGGTGGGATTGGACAGTTGGTACCATAGACTCCATCCTGCCATGAATTCCTCCTCTGCTGCACCCCGTTCCTATAGAGAATCACAACATCTTAATCTTAATATTAGTCTAACACCGAATTCTGGGCTCATGAGTAATAGATTTTATATGTAGATAGCAGGGTTTAGTACTGATTTTTTATTTATTTCGTCGCCTTTAATTCATACACCAAACATCATCACAAGGCTTCTGCTACTATGAGGGTAAAATAAGTTTTCCATTCATGTACTATAGTACAACAACTACAAATTATTTTCATCATTTTTATATTTCAATCAGGTACAAGAACCACAGTTTGCATTTGCTGATCCTAAGATTTATTGAATCACAGCAGCATCTGACATTGTAAATCAGAAAACCGAAGAAAGTTTTAGCAGTTGTTCAATATGACTGTCTAGATCTACCATACAGGGTCACATTACATGTAATGTACTCCAATTCACCAAATCAACCATCACTTCATTGTCCTTGTCAAAGCGACATCGTTTATGATTTAACTTTGGAAATGTCTCTCAAAGTTACTACAATAATATTAAAAAGAGTCTTATGATTATTTCTGCGGCTGAAGTGGACTAAACAAGAACGTTACCAAAGAGAGAGAGAGAGAGAGAGAGAGAGAAACTAACCAAGAGATAAGGAAAGGTTCATCCAAGCTATTGAAAACATTGATGATCAAGTTATCATTGGTCACGGATTCGATCTGTGGCCCTGGGAACTGCCCATTTATCAATATCCCCTGCCATTTCATACAACATATATTCATTTCATTCATTTTAAAAAAAATGAAGAACAATGGAAAAAAATTAGAACAATACAAGAAAAAAAAAAAGGTACCTGTTGTTTAACTCCAAGAGGATAGATGTCTCCATAGGTCACATTCCAAGTGTAGAACCTATAAGGGTCCTCCCCACTTGCACATGTCACCAGCAACACTACTAACAATAAGAGAGACCCCAGTCTCCTAGAGTAACCCATTTCTCCAATCTTTCTCTAACTCTAACCCCAGATGTGGATATGGGAAAATGACACTCAGTTTCAACTTTCTAAGTGTTGAAATGAAACCAACCAAGTTCTTTTCTTTACACTACCTACAGGTATACACTTTTTCTTTCCCTTTTAATCTGAAGCTTTCTCCACCCAGATGAGATGAGGTAATGTCGGTGGGGGAGAGAGAGAACCAGAGGACTCTTCAGCAGAAGTAATGGACCTGTCTACCTTTGTTTATAGATGATTGTGAGACAGTGGCCAGTGTTACCTAATCTAATGTATGAGCTGTATCCATATCAGTATCTTAAAAAGAGTGTCAGTTCTGCTGTGCGGAAAAGAGTGTCAGTTGCACAGCAAAATTATTGATCTATAAAATTTATCATAAAAATTAATTAAAACAAAATCTGCTAACAAAACAAAAAATTACCAGAGAATTACACTGGCTTATCACAGAGCAAGAATGACAGGAAACTCATTTGCTTTGTCTGGAAGCATGGGTGCAGATTTTTTTTTTATCTAAAAATAGTAAGCTTTAGTAGTGGAAGATAACTCCAAACTCTTACCAAATCTAAGGTTTAACTTTCTTTTCCCATTTTATATTAGGAGCTCCTGCTTTTAAACGGAGAAAGTGAAGTCTTCAACTTGATTTAACTTACAGTAGTAATATACAAGATTATCACTGGTTATTAGTGGCCACCTTTCTGTGGTTGGTATTAAATTCAGAAGTGGACAAGGAAAACCGAGGTCCTTGTGCATTCATAGCAGGTAAGAAATCTCTATGACAATGACCGTACTAGATTTTTGGTTTCACACGTTTATTCAATGGATCACCTAATCTCTTCCACATGCTTTCATTTTTAATTTTTATAATAATTAAATTTTCAAATGATCCAGCATACATGCAATAAAGAGCTATTCTTGCTCCTAAACATGTCATTGTATTACCTTAAAAAAAAAAAAACGTCATTGTTGATTATGTTAATTAGTATACTCTTTCAATTGTTCTGGAAAAGAAAAGAAAAGGCATATTTGAGTTTAGATAGTATTTGCAAGGCGAATTTAAAATTTTAAATTCATTATCTAATGAAAATTTTTACACTTTAAAATCTTTTTACAGCAACAATTGTTCCGACCTTCCAACTCATAAGATTGAAGATTAGAGTTCGTGTTATATTTCTAAGAAATATAGATCAGTCTTCTAAATTATATAATAGCACAAAACTTATTTTGACTTGGCTTGCTAATCATATCCTAGAAGCAAAAGTATTTCTGGATCAAATATAGGGAATAAGGTATTCATTCCTATAATGCTCTTGACATCTTTTAATACAAAATTGTCATTCAATTTTAAAGGAGGCAATTTTCAATAAGCGTTTGCTTTGCCATGATTATTCATAAAAGTCAAGGACAAATTTTATGACAACTACATGTTGTTGTGTCTAGTGTAAAAAACGAGAGAGGTCTACAAATTTTGTTCTTAGACAAGGAAGGATAGATATCATCTTCTACAAATAATGTTATTTTCAAGGAAGTTTTTAGAAATTGTCCTAGTTGGTATATGATTTTTAAAGTGTATAAGGAAAACATATTGAACAGTGTTATTAGCACAATTTTTTGTATTAGATGTTAATATCAACTTCATTATATTTGTATACATTTTATTATCAATATTTTTAAATTATTATTTGTTTGGAAACATAAATAGTTAACCATCAATTCATTAAGTTAAATTATAAACAGAAATCTTTTACATTGAGTTTATTTTAGAAGGATGTAGATTTTAAAAATTAATATTTATTTCATCCTTAACTCGTTGTGTATTTTTCTAATATTTACTTAAATATAATCACTACTCTTGTTTTTTTATATTTTTTCTTCTATTAAATTATATTTTACTAAATTATACTTTAATTTTATATCGTAATAATTTCATCCGAGAATATCACAGATATAATCTAATAAAAAAATAGTGCACCAACTTAGTTGGTAAGTTTCTTATGAGAAATTTTTGCATAAAGATGGTGCACTTAAATTAGGTTATTAAGTTTATAAATTATTAACACATTATTAATGAATAGTTAATTATTATAATTAATTACTATAATTAAAAATATGTTGAAAATTTATTGATTTAGTATATTTAACTTTAATATATTAACTTTATGCAAAAAAAAATTCCAAAAAATAGTATGATTTTTATACTATATTAACTTTTACAAATGATCATGAAAGAAACATAATCTTTCATTTATGGGAATTACTATGGTACCCATGCAAAATCACAGGTAAATGAATCAACTTATCATTTTTACGATATGTAAACATAGAAGGCACGAATGAATAAACTAACAAGTAATAATTAGTTAATTAAATTAACTAAATAGTAAATGAGTTATTGATTAAATGACTTAATTAATCATTATATATTAATTTATTTTTAAATATAAGATTTTAACAGTGGTTTTTAAATTCTTTTATTAATAAGAGCACAACACACACGTTTGTGAACATTAATGCTTAGAAAATGAAAAAAAAATGAAATTAGAGAGATGAGAAAATGAGTAGAAAAGTATAATTTATTTACATGTGTTTAGATAAAGAAAATGAAGGTTGTGTATAAAAATAAAACAAATATATATAATAACATATATGTCCTTCTAATATATATATATATATAATGGAATATAAATATATTATTTTATGTATATTTATAAATTAAAAATAAATATATTTTATAATAAAGTTTAATTAAAAATTTATGTAATTAATTTTAAATTATAAAATTTTGATATTTAAATTAATAAAAAAAATCACCACCCCTTTTTCTACTTCATTTCATCACCAAACTTTTCACCTCCATAGGCCTACACCACTTAGCTCAACAGTCAACACCCTCACACACCCTTGTCTAATTAGAAATGTTACAATGAGTGGAAATTGATGAATTGGCTCGAACGGTCCAACAATAGATAAGTTGGATAAAAAAAAAATTGATAAAAAAATAAAATTTGACCCAATTAAACCAGTTTACAAGTTTGATATTTAATTTTTATTTAAAGTATTATTATATAATTTATATGATATATAATTTATTTTATTTTTTAATATATAATTAATATTGTTATTATAAAGATAATTTTATTTAATATTTGATAAAATTTGAATTATATAAAATAAAAAATATTAAGACATAAGAATAATTTTTTCTTAAATGTTGATAATTAAAAAATAAAAATAAAATATAATGCGAGCTAACTGATGAGCCTAACTTAACCGTAGTTCGCATAAAACTGAATTAAGTCAATAATTTATCAAACCGCAACGTTTTCTGACCCAGCCCAAAAATTAATTAATCTGAAATGCATAGGCCCGTTTTGACACCCTTATTAATCCGACCACCTCCACTGCCAACCCCACACTCCACCGATCCCCTTCCCTACCATCCTTCCAAATTGAACCTGAAAATGTCCTCCCCTCCATGGCGCTTTCCCCACCACCAACCCCACTGTTACCCTTGTTTGATTTGTTCATCTTCTACAACGAAGTTGTTACGGAGGCACTATTCATGGCGGAGAAGATAAAGGTAAAATTGTAGTTTTACAATGTTAGGCATGTTTCTCACCGTTTTCTTCGCACATTAGCAAAGACAAGTTTTTGATAGGACTTACTGTTATTTTTCTCTGTCTTCTTTTTTTTTTTTTTTTGTCTTTTTATTCTTTTCTCTTTGTATCTAAACGAGGAAAAATCTCAAAATCTACTCATTTTCTCTTCCCCTATTTTCTTTCATCTCATTTTCTCTGCAACCAAACGGATGCTGGAGCATAAGTGAAAAAGTTTTTTTTTTTTCATTATTATTATTATTATTAATCATGGGTCTTTCGTTTACAACTTAGAAGGCGTTAAGATTTGGGTCCAAGGTCAGGCAATGGGCCTTAAAACAAAGTGACCTGGCCTATTTTAAACCCAACTTAGCACCTATTCTAATAGATCAATCATTATGACCAAGGACCTTTAAATGTCCAAAAACAAAATGGAAAGGCTTTGAAATGTGAGAACTCGTAACTCTCGTTCTATTACTTTCTCTTCTCCTCTTTTTCATTTTTTTTCCTTTGATTTATTCTCTTTCGATCTATCTTCTTAAAAAAAAATCATATAACAACTTTTCACTTCTTTATCATTTTATATATTTTCAAAACAAAAAATAATGTTTACTTAGTAACTTTTATTATATCTTTCTAGAATATTTCTTTAATAATCTTTATGCTAAATAAAATATTAAATAAAAAAATAACTACATTTAATTTATAATAGTAAGTAATATTGTTTCCCTGAAATAAAGATGTGAATTAAAATCTTAAGAAGTAATTATCGAGGAGAGATCATATAAATCTCATATTCATGCAGTCAAACGAAAATTAATTTAAATAGGTTGAACTCGAACTTGTAAAAATATTTCAGAGTCTCACAATAAATTAAATATATTTAATTTTTTTTAATAATTAAAAAGATTAGATGGGAAGAATTAAGAATTATTGTTACTTTATACCTTTCACTCTCTTCTCCAATTCTCCAGCCCGCCAACGACAGAAGGTTGGCTTTTCAAAGTTTGCGCTTTGAAGTTTGTCATATTGGCACTAAATATTCATGAATTCCTTTGAAAAGCTACAACTCCCCAAAGTGAGTTGCTTTTATATATTAAATATTTTGTTAAGTGTTTTAAGAATATTTATTAAGAAATTAAAATAAAAAATTTATTATTAAAAACTGGAGTGTTTTACGCTCGAGCATTTCAACCTTCAAATTAAAAAAAACAAAGCTTCTAAATTTGAGCCTTGTGATTTAAAAAAGATAAAATAAAAAAGGTTGTGAGTGAAAAATATAAAACACTCATGAGCTCGATGTTTTGTAGCACTGTCCTTAAAGATGATATAATAAGTATTAAATGAAAAATAATTTTTTTTAAGCTTTTAAATTAAGTGCGTGTTTGGAATAAGTGTGAAAATTTGATTATTTTAATAATTAATTATTTCAATAATAAAACTGTAAAAGTTTAATTATTTTAATAATTAATTATATTTGGATATGTTAATTAAAAAATAATTTTAAACTAATTTATTTTGTTTAAATGATATAAAAAAGAATTATTTTTATGTATTAAATTATTAAAATAAATATAAAATAATTAAAAAATTATTTAATTGAGAATAAAATAATATTTATATATTGAGAATAATTTCAACAACTTTTTATTTTAATTTCCAAATTTTAGCTTATCATGAAAAGTTGTTCCCTACACAAATTTTCCATCAACAGATTGCCAAACACACTCCAAATTTTCATCAACAGCTTTTATTGCTGTTACACTCCAAAATAATCTTATCCAAACACACTCTAAATATTCTACTTTTCCTTTAATCCTTATTATCATTTTTAACTGGGACTTGTTAAACAAATCATATATATATGTTAGGCGGGCGGGCGGGCACGATGGTAAACGTTAGGTGAAGAATGGAATACATTAGTC
Source organism: Ormosia emarginata (assembly GCA_029884605.1). Lineage (NCBI taxonomy): Eukaryota > Viridiplantae > Streptophyta > Magnoliopsida > Fabales > Fabaceae > Ormosia > Ormosia emarginata. Next base: position 12,135,858 of record JAQQTP010000085.1, on the reverse strand, counting down.
CATAAAGCAGCTTAGTTTTCATCTCTGAATTGCATTATATTCACATGTATATGTCATTGGCCCCCACACAAAAGACAAACTAGCTCATTGGAATCTTTGATTAGTCGTTGCCTCATTACTATACACATAGAAAATGGGGGTGTTCTTTGGTTACAACTTGCAACTTTTAGAATCTTATATATCTCTTTCTAGTTCTTAATCATCAAATTAACATATAGGGAGGGAGGGAGTTCCAATTCCAAGAAATAAGGACATACAGAGCAAGAGTGTTGTATAGAGAAGAAGGACATGGAGGTGATAAAGGCAGCTATAGGAGATGCAATCTTAACTTCAATATGGGTTTTCTGTGCCTCAACACTGAGGATTCTCACTGCTGAGGTAGTTGTTTTTCTTGGTCTTCAACATGTCTCACTTGCAGGACTCTTCATCACCACCATCCTAGCTACCCTTCTTGTCTTCATCATCAGCTTGATTGGAAGGGCCTTAGGTGGTGCTAACTTCAACCCTTCAACCACTGTTTCCTTCTATACTGCAGGTCTCAGGCCTGATTCATTGCTTACATCCATGGCTGTTCGGTTTCCTGCTCAGGCCGCAGGTGGTGCTGCTGGTGCCATGGGTATCCTGCAAGTGATGCCAACACAATACAAGCACATGTTGAAGGGTCCTTCTTTGAAGGTTGACTTGCATACTGGAGCTATAGCAGAGAGTGCGTTGACTTTTGCTCTTAACTTTGCTATCCTATTTGTCATGCTCAAGGGTCCTAAGAACCCACTGTTGAAGGTGTTTTTGCTTGCTTTAGCAACTGTGGCTTTGGTTATTCCGGGATCTGGGTACACAGGACCTTCCATGAACCCTGCCAATGCCTTTGGATGGGCCTATGTGTACAACAAGCACAACACTTGGGAGCAATTTTATGTTTATTGGATATGTCCTTTCATAGGTGCAATCTTAGCTGGTTGGCTCTACAGGTTTCTATTTATCTCACCAGTTAAGCAGAAGAAAGCTTGAGAGGGCTCAATTTAGTTAAGCTTTTGCATGTTAGTTTATGTTACAAATTATTTGGCTTTCCTTCTTCTACTTCTTTCTTTTGCCCCCGTTTTTTCCCTGCCACAGGTAATGTTGAAGCTGTCTATGTGACTTCCATTGTAGTGGTGGCATCCATTTAGAGGTGGGAAACAATTGAGATGATATAAATCTTCTATCTGCTCAAAGGAATTAATTATCTGATATTCTGAAAGAAGGCCACAGGGGAAATTCCAGTATTGAATTAAACGTAGACCTTAAGCTTCTTTGAAATTTGTGTTTATGGTAAGGGTGTGGTTATAAGTGTGAAACTGAAAATGGATGGAGTGTATGGGGGAGAGTGAAACTAATCATGTGTCTAGACTTGGTATATTTTGATGCATTGCATAATTTCATTGATGTATAATAATTCGGAAGTATGATTAGAATTATTTCTCAACTTTGCATATAATATTATTCTGCTCAAGGAAGACAATAAAATGCATTTGAAAAGAGAGGTGTCACTTTTCAATAAGGTCGTGTATGATAACATAATTAGAATTGAGTTGCTGTTTGAGACTTTAGAGACTCCATTACCGTCCATACCATTTAGGTAATCTCGAACTTGGGTTAAGGGGAAGACGAGGCAGTTGCAAGCAATTGCAAAATTAAGGATAGTTTTATGAAGATCTAGGATCAAACTGCAGAGCTGCTGCTGCATATTTGTGCGACTTTAAATGTTCCATAATCTAAAATTTTTGAATGGGGGTAGCTTCATATGAATTACATTGCTAAGTCCAAAATAAGTTATTGAATGTCTGCTAGGATTGAAATGTCAAGTTTTGAGTGGTGCCTTTGAGGACAAATGAAAATGTACAGAACCTTTGTTGTTGTGTGCGTGAGAGAGAGAAAGAGAACCGATAAACATTAAATCACAGAAAGTAAAAACGAGAGAGGAAAAAAAATCATGTTTGAAGTGAACATGTCAGAAATCACATGACTCAAAATATGATTATTACTCATGAAATTCAAAGTTCAGCAAACTTTCTTACAATACCTAAATAATATCTCAGACTGCAAGCACATAAACTTCAATTTATTACATTCTGCTGCAAAGAGCAACAGTGAGGTAAAAACTCATCAGTACTATTACAGTGATGGAATGCAAATAGAGACTAAATGCTATGATCAAGTTTACTGTTCAGCAAATGAGTAAAACAGTGTCAATTTTTGAAGTTGCGAAGGGGAACTCTCTTCAGCAGCAGTACGAGAACATAAGACCTCACTGAAGCACATTTGTAGGAAGCAGCAACAAGTCACTTGTTGGTTTGAGATCTTTGTCCCGTACAAGAGGGAGTATTGGTTTGATTATGACCATTATCATTGATGAGCCTTAATAAAAGGCATCAATGAAAATCTGTGTTGTCAATGTAACATACAATGGCAGCACTGGATCATATGTGGAAAATAACAGTGTTGTGTACAAGGAAGCTCCCAAATTCTGGGTGGTCAGCTCCTTGTTTATATCAACTGTGGCCTTCCTTGCCATGAGCCGACTATCCATCAGCTTTACAACTTGTTTAGCATAATATACTGCCGCAGCCTGTGTATATGGCAAAAATGCAAAATAAAGTCAGGTTTATTGTCATTCAAGGATGGTAGTTAGATAAGTCAAAGTAGTGGGAACCATTAAACCACTCATCCATCTAAAGGTTAAAAACTTCATGCTGGCAAAAAAAAAAAAATCTGGCTATTTAGTATTTTCCTAACCAGAAAACTAAAAGCTCATGATATATGTTGGTGCACATCAACCAGTTATTTACCTGGCAAAAGGAACACCAAGATGCATAGAGCAGCAAAAGATATTCTACAGTGTTCACGCTCAGAGAAATTAAGCACTGATAGATAATTGCATTGTATGTAGCTCCATATTTATGACCATGAGCAATAGGCATCATCACTTGCATATTAGTATATCCTTTGTGAGTGGCATGCTCCTCATCATTGAGATCCTCCCGGTGACACTTGCTGCTTTGTATTTCTTCAAGTAGAATGGTCTGTCTAGTATATGGACACATTCCAATTGAAACATTTTTGTAAGTGAGCAAACTGCAGAAGGCCTCATTCATGGCTTGCAAGAAGTGCCACTGCCAGCATTTCTGGCTATTCTCGCGTGCAACTTTGTCCCATTTTGCCAGGCTATCAAAATAGCGATCAATCCATCTTGTCATATGTAATTTGTAAGTTGTAACATCCAGAGTAAAAACAAGAAATAAAGTGAAAATGAAGTAATATTTTTATAAATATTAATAAAAATATATCAATTAAAAATAAAAACAGAAAACAAACAAACTTTCACTTAGAGTATATAAGAATTTTTCCTATTAAAGATCCTTAAAGCATGTACTTTATACGAACGATAAAGGCTTCCGTATTAGTGTCTGTAGTTTGGGCCTAAAGCCCATCCTGGTGGCATTTCAATGAGTTCATCTTCATCTACACTGCACGAACCCAGGTGTGCATTCCTAGTCTCAATTATTGAGAAACGGTATTAGCGGTGGTTTCCTCAAAAATCTTTTCTGAAGCACTAATAAATTATACCAATGCAACTTCTTTTCTGCTTTAAGAAGCAAACATCCCCTTTCAATGTCGATGCCATTATTATTACACTCGGAATTTAACACTCAATTTGTCTTCTCTTACATCAAGATACGACATGTCTATTTTATCTTAAAATATAATATATTTCAATATCTATCCACGTTCACATTAATATAGAATATTTATACGAGATGTTAAATTTAGTAGTATAAACAACATTTTCCTTTTGGTATATATTTGAAAATATTCCAATTCATGGTAGGCCTGACAATTATAAACTATTTTATGATTCTCACCAGTTAAGTACACCATTAGCTTATTAAGTTATATAAAAGACCAATAATCAGAGGGAACGTGTCACAGTCAATAAGGCTGCTTGCATTAGAAATTTGGAAAATCCACGGATACCAAGTAACTGGAAAGGGCTTTCCAAGTTCCATCTAGTGAAGTTGAGGGTTTCTTCTCTCTTGTTCTATATTTTAATTTCTTATATTCGACTATATATATGTATGTTCTGTCCAGTTCACATTGGCTAATTTTATGATAATTAATCGGTCTTTAAAACTTCAAACGTGAAAACAACATTAGTTAATGACCTTTCCGTACACAAAATCTAAAGCCCACCAGTGACACATGCATCATTAATTATGATTATGTATTTGTTGATAGATCTAAAGTCCATTTAAATATAACACATGATGCAGTTGTCTTGATTTGGCATATGAAGAAGAATATTCATAGAATCATACAAAAAGCAGCATAAAAGTACCTGAAAGCAACGGCAATTAGGTTCTCTAGTGTTTGTGATGGCTTGTGATCAAAATCTTGGAGGGACACTGAACTTTGATGTACTATAAATCCCGGAAAAGCAGCTAATATCACCGTCAGAGATGCTAATTAATTTCAGCGGTGGGACACTGATTGGTACAATGGGCCACGAGAACCTACCCAACAAGCTGTACCAACGGATCAATCAAGACCTCTTCCATCAAAAGACTTGATATGAACAATATTATCTAAAACACACCCATCAATACCAACAAATAAAAGTTTGTAACTTTGCAATTCTAGAGCTTCTAAAGAGTTGTGATGGAAAGATCTCAATCATACTATTTTTCCTGCTATACTATAGTATGCAGAAAATAGCTTAAAATTATGTTTCAGTTCCACCAACACCAGCTTAATAACCTTGCACTATCAGATAGCAAGAACCAAAAATAGAAAGTTCCTTTAATTATAAGTTTAAAGATGAAACACATATCAATCATTGAACAATGAATAATTAAGAAGAGAGAAGCATACCAATGAACTCAGAGAATGAAGATGAAGAAGTAGGTAAAGGAGTAGCAGCAGATATAGGCCAGAACAGCCAGGTTTATGAGTTCAGAAACAAAGGGGTTGGCACATGTCCCATCTGGATCTCTTACTCTTTCCCTCTCTTATAAAAGAGAAAGCTTAAACAATCATATGGTCGGAAAATAATTAAAAAGAAAAAGAAGGAATGGTGAACCTGGACACCTTTCTAGGCAGGAACATTATGGTTCGAGGACAAGCTGTAAAGTTTGGTATGTGCATTCTAAACGTTTTGAGCAAACGAACAAAACAAAAAGTATATAGCAACACCATCATTAACGATGCATCTATGGTAATGTTTCCTTTCCCTTGTGTAAAAGAACACTAAATAATTGTGATATTGTCAATATGTTATTCAATGGCCACACCTCTCCTTTTGATTGTCATTATTATCACACTTAGAAGTCCTTTTTTTTTTTCCTTTGGATGACACCAATAGACAATAGTTCAAGTATTATGTATTTTTGGGGCTCAATAAAGATGTAAGAACATTTATGAATATATACTAAAAAAATGAGAGAATATTTCAAGGGTGACATGTAAGTTAATTGTAGATTATTTGTTGCTTGGTTAGAAAACTAGGTGGTGTTATTATGTTCTTTATGTGAAATTATCTGTTTTTAATAATTCTACAAAAAAAATATTATTAGTTTTTTTAGTATATTAAAGAGTTATTTTTAACGCTTACAAAAAAAAAGTTATTATTAATTTTAGTAAATCAATAAAAAATAGTGCTATGTGCTGCCAAGAGTGGAGTGTAGGGATTTTGAAAAAATATTAATATTGATTCCTCATATATTGCAAAAGAAAATATATATATATATATATAATAGAATATATATGCATGCAAATAGTTCAAAGAGGCAAAGTAATTGTGAACTAAACAACAAATAAATAATATTTTTTATTATGGTTCTAATAACTCTCAACAGGAGACTCTTATGTGTAAAATACTCCAAGATATATAGTAGTTTGAGTTACCTGTAGTCCAAAAACTTGATGGACAAAACCAGAGCTTTCAATTTTTTTAAGTTGATATATTAATGTGGAACTTTTGAGCTACGAAGCATGAAAAAATGGTTGCTATATCCGGATCGGTCACGTATAATGTTGTTAGATACTTTCAAATATTTTTATATATTTTTATTTTATATTTTTTAATTATGTTTAATTTTTTATATCAATAAAATGAAATATCTCTATAATTAGATAGATTATAATATTTTATTGTGTTTATAATAATTAATGCTGACTTATAAATTATTATTATCTTTATTTTAATTTATAATTTATATTTTTATGTTAATATTATATTAATTTTATATATTATATTTTAATCATGTCATATTTTATAATAAAAAATTAATTTTAAATATTATCATGTTATGTATTCTATATATGCAACCGGAAAATGTTAATTTTCATATTTTTTTCTTATTATATTTTTTATTTTTATTTTTATAATTGTGATTAAGTGAAAAAAAATAAAAAAAAAAATTATGTAATTAATGATATAAAAAATAATATAAAAATTTATATAAAAAATATAATAAGAAAATCAGAGTTAACCATTGTTCCTAGCTTTTCAGCATTATATTGATTTATTCGCCCAAAAAAAAATTCAGCATTAAGAAATAAAATGTATTGATTCGACCAATTGTAAACTCACTGACCCAGGCCTTTAAGAATATGTGACAACGAAGAAATATAGCTTGATAATGATATTAATGAATATTAAAATAATAAAATCTACAAAACTTTGCGTTGTACTCAAGCAGTAGATTTTTTTTTTTTTAAAATCTTCCTCATTAAAATAATACTAAACTTCACCTGAACGAATCTGTGGACGTTGGCAGCTTACGCAATTTTTTTATCCCTACTGTAACAGAAGCATTCAAAATTTCAAATCGTCTAGATACTCATGCACCCATCTCCCTTCTTTTTCCCAAATAGATATATGAGTCAAATTAAAATAGTTGATTGCATCTTAGGAGAGTTAATACTACCAACTAATTATAAACATTCGCGGCTTCTCAATTTAAATTTTATCCTACAGTACTTTTCTATATAAAACTACACTAATGTTATTACAACTCTAGGAGACATTTACGAGTAACTCAAAGTAATAAGTAAGTTTGAGCATATATAGCTGTTGATGTGCTTCTATAATATTAGAAATTTAAACTCACGGAAAAGTACATGAATGGCACAATCTCTCAATTTCATTATTTGAGCGAAAATGAATCTCACACTTAAAGAATATAGAGAAACCTCATAATATATTAAAAAAAACCTACAAGGTATCACTATAATATATGAATTAATCTTATATCTAAAGGGTAGGGAGACATCTCGTTGAAGGAAAAGGAACACTAATTTATACACATCACTTAATATTAGAGATATAAATGAGTAACGTTATTTGTGAACTATTTAAATTTAGTTTATTAAATATTCGAACAAGTTCATTTGTTTAACTAAACAAATAAATTTTAATTTTAATTTAATATTGATTATATAAATGAGTCAAATCTAAATTTTATGAACTCAACATTAAAAGTTTACACATAATTTATATATATATACTCCCTCGGTTCCTTTTTATCCATCTTTTTAGAAAACTTGATTTGTCTCAATTTATTTGTCATTTAAGAATTTTAAAAATGCATTAATTAATTATTTTCAATTTTACTCTACCTTTTATTGTCTCCACTAAACCTAATAGCTCATATTAATTAACTTATAAAATTTCCTACACATATAAAATGGAGTGAAAAATGTTAATTTAGTCATGTCAATAAGTATATACAATTATCAACGAGATATATTTTTGTGCACAAAGGAAGAAGACCATTTCATAGTAGAAATATGTTGAGCATTTTTTAAGTATTAAAGTTTATTTTGAAATTTTTTTTTGTAATGGTGAAATATTATGAATTTTTTTATCATTTTATGTAATGAATTATAAAAAAAATGTCTTTATTTTTATTTTTAATTCATCTTTTACTATAAAGATGTTTATTAATTATTAGCTTAATAAAATTTAAAAAATAAAAAATATTTTAAAGTAAGATTTGATAAAAACAAAGAAAATAATAAAGTCATAAACGAGCAAAACGAATTAAGATGTCATATTTTTAAATAAGTCAAACTCAAATTTTAAGTTTGACTTGTTTTAATAAATGGACTAATCTTAAGTAGTCTATTTTTTTCACAAGACAAACTTGAATTTCAAATACTCAACTTGACTCGACTCAGCTCATGTACACCCTTGCTTAATATATATAAACTACAAGTAGTATACAAAAAGCATTCATCTTATCATTAAACGCAATTATACTTTTTATTCAAAAAGTGTATAATTATACCATTTTCATAACTTATTTTAAATTTTAAATTTATAATTTTTATATATCAGTTTATTAAAAGCATATATGATTATTTATAAAATCATATCGTAAAGAATATATTTATTAATCTTCTAGTTTCAATGTAAATAATTTATTTTTAATTAAATTAAAAAAATGAATTAATCAAAATACATGTAACATTACTTGAGCGTAATAAAAAAATATATTTATATATTAACCGTATGCACTTTGGTTCGAGCTCCGCCATTTGTATCACAGTGCTTATAGACTTTTCAAGTTTCATTTGATTATCCTTAAGTGGATATTCCCTGATTTTCGCCATCGCATGATGTCATTCTCAACATTTCCTGTGATGCAAGCATCAGGATATTCTTTCCTTTACCTTCCTTCTCCTTATAAATTTATATAATTTATTTTTTAAATATGAGATTAATCCCTTCGAATACAAAACCATACAGTCAAATCATTTCTACAAGTGATATATTCAAAACTCATACTTTTATCTTTCTTTAAAGCGCACTTCGCTTACCCATACCATCAATCCCTTGTGCATAAATTATGTACTTTCCAACAAAATACGTTCATGTGTTTAGCAGATAAATAGAGGAATGGCAAAAGGATAATGAATATTAATAATCCATCTAGACTTATCATACATATACAATTTTTTTCCTCTTATACAAACTACATTAAATTTTGTAATTTTATTTACAAAGTTTTTATTTTTGGGGTGGGGGGAGATATATATATGGATATGGGTATATTTAATCAGAAGAGAATTTATTATGAGAGGTGAAAATAGATAACCTTGATAATAGAATTTTACATTAGACTAAGTTCACTAATGCAGTGTAGAAGCTTACAAAATTAAAATAATCAAGCAAATTATATGAATAATGCACAACAACTAACGCTTAGTTAATTTAAGTGATTCGACACTTATTTTTTTTAAATAAAATTTCAAGTTCGAGCTTTGTAACTAAAAAAAATTAAAGTTATGAGAATTTTATATATTTGTAATCTGATCTGACTCGACTTCAGATTAGTTGAGATCCAATGCGATTTTTGGATAACAGAAGATTTATACACAAAAAAAAAAAGCCCAATAACTAGGTTTAATCTTTCTATATTAAAGGAAACTTTGAGGAGTATATGGTTGAGAACAATGCTGTTCTCTAGATTTAAATGTCTCGTTGGCTTAAATGTTTTAAAATTGTTGAATGGAGACTCTGTTGGGATTTGCTGATTTGTATCCAAGATACATACATTAAGACTGAAATGAAGTAAACCGTTGCAAGAGCCAGCCAGCCATGTTTGAAATTCAAGATGGGCTAAAACCTAGATTTGACCGTGAGGTCAACACTAGCCCTATGTTTGAACTTTGGAATTTTTAATATGAAAAGAATTGCTTTCATTGACGGAGCAATTTTCGTATAAAATTTGTTTGGAATTTAATAAGTTAATTTATTTGTGCCAATCGGACGTTATTAATTTATTTGTGATAAATGTATAACTTAAGTAAGAATTTAAAAATGTCCAATTGATAAGTGATATATAATCTAACAGTAAATCTTCACTAAAGTTCATAATTTACCATATCTTTGTAAAGGAAAGAACTCCTTTTTACTCTAAACTTTTATATACTAAAAGATTGAATAAATCATTTGGAAATTATTTTATTTGCAATTTCATTTAATTTTAAATGAAAAGACATCGAAATGCAAGTCATTATTTAAGTAGCAGCCAGGCAAGTTTCAAATTTAGGTTTGTCGAAAAGTTAGATTTGACCATGAGTTCAACTGTAACCCTTTGTTTGAAATCTTTAAAATTTAGGAATTGCTATTATTTGTAAACCAATATTTATATAAAATTTGTTCGGAATGGTATTAGTCTAAGAATTTAATTCATTCATAAATTATTTCATTTGCAATATTTTATGATTTACGAATTATTTAATTTTAAACAAAAAAGACATCTAAATGCAGAAAGTCAAATATTAGTATCACTCACTATCTTCGCATAGCTAATGACACAGTCACAAGCTTTATGTTCATTATATTCGAACTTGATTTTTGTTCCCCGTGTATACATCAGCCACAGCAGACTCCAACTTGTTCAAAAGTCACACGTAGATCTCCACATCAGAGGGTCATACAAATTAAGCAACAAGTGTCCAACCAAAAATATATTTAATACTTTGATGACAGATTTTGTTGGAAAATAAATAAATAAATCAAAGAAGTGGGTTGGTGTCAGAAGGAGGAAAAAGATGAACTTTTTCTTAAAAAGAAATTTATGAAAAAAAAAAAAGTTGGAGTATCACCATGTGGGAAGCCTTAAAAAGACATTCAATTGCTCAGCTTGCTCAGATCTCTGCATTGAGGACATGTCACGAATTTAATATTTTATTCATTCAGTGTATATGAACCTAAAATAAAATCAATTATATTTTGTACTTCTTTTAGTTTTACGCCATAACCTGTGTTTCATCTTTTCAAAAATCGAAATAAGAATAGTTTCAATATATGAACAGAATATAACAAGAGACGCCAACTTGCTCAGTGGAAGATGTTACAATAAGAATCAAGACAAGACATGAGATGCCAACCAAGCATGTTCCTATTGATTATGGTGAGTGGTGACTTCACTGTGAAAGAATGCATTAGCAGTATAACAAGAAGTCAAGAACATACGCAACTTGGCATGTGGAAGATGTTACAATAAGAATCAAGACAAGACACGAGATGCGAACCAAGTATACTCTTATTATGTGATGACTTCACTGTGAAACAATGTATTAGCAGATTCTTTTTCTTTTTCTTGTTTCTTTTGTTAGATTTGACATGTAATAGAATGAAAACTACTTATTTGGCTAAAACCGTGTACCTCATTCATCCTTCCTGGATATCATCTTCAATGACCATCAAACTTCGTCTGCATCTCCCATGAGATAGATTAAAGTTTAAATGGCAACTATTGTTATCGTACATTCTAAAAATCTGACAGCTCCTGTTTTTCTTGGACATGAAGTTAGTTCCAAATCCTCTTCCAAGTTCCAGGCTTGAAAATGATGACACTCATTGAAAATTCACCAATAAAACGCAGATAGCTATAATCTACATGGTTGTATCTATGGGATAGCAGCCCAGCACCCGAAGAAATGTGGCAAATTCCTGTAAGGACATATAATGGTTTTGATATATGGTTAGGTAATCATGACAAGAAAGTTAAAGGATAATAATCACTACATCTGCCCAAAAAGAAAACATCGTTACTGCACTGTACAGTAACACAGGACTTGAGGAAGAGAGTTTCTCACAGTTACATGTATTATAGATTAGTAGCTGTTGAAGTAATGAAAAATGTTGAGCTAAACAGTGATTGGGCCCTAATAGATATAAAAGCACCATTAGACACAAACCTCAGAAGCTTTTAGCACTCTTTGAGGCCAATTTGCCCAAAATAAAAGGGCCAGCACTAGCCCAACAAAGATGTGGTTCAGGTCAAGCATAGGGGCCAAATTGAGCTGTGATAATATACCAAATCATCCAAGTCAAAGGCTTAAGCTCAAGAGAGAAAACTCCATCTGACTATAAGCACAGCAAAAGTCCTAACTGATGCTTGCTCTCCTTGATATTAATTGTTGGCAAATTGTTTTTTTGTGTTAGCATGGTAGAATCTAAAAATCTAGGAGGACTACTCTAGAAAAGCTTGTTAGTTCCAAAAGAAAGACTCCAGAAAAAGAGAGAGAAGAATCTTATTCCAGAAGATTAAAACATTTGAACAAGATTATCTTAGTATTTTTCCCGTGGTTCTTTCAAAAGGAAACCTTGAGAAGAGATAAAAGCAAAAAGAAGAATTAAAAGACAGGATTTAAATCATAAAATAAGATGTCAAAGAACAAACCTGCAGATGTGCTAAAGCAGTTTGTGCTCGGGGCTCAGTCATAGACGCCTCAAAATCAATATAGAAAAGGTAATCGAAATACCTAAATCAAAAAACAGCACAGGTTGTTTCAATGTTTGCATCAGCATATAAGAAAATACATTGTTTCAGATATCTAAGAGTGAGTTTATCCTCAATTAAAGTATAGGGATTGAGGAAAAGCACACCCACAATAAGAAACAATTTAGGAGAAGAATGCAAAATTAGACATGTTTAAACACTGCAGTAAATAATGACAAACTAGCTTGAACTAGACAATGAACAAGCAGCAATATGATGTGAAAGATATGACCAGTTGCAGTGTTCCAATATGAAAAGGCAAAAACATAACTTACTTGGCACTCCCAGTGTTAGAGTCATCAACAACTCTTAATGGCCGATTTCTTTGTGGACGACTTTCAATCTGATTTCATAATACATATCATCAATCTTCTTGTAATCATCATGTATTGAGCTAGACTAACAGAAAGAAAGCTTCTTCTGGATATACCTTGGTTAAATTTATGTCCCTTAATGCAAATACTGCCAAAGCCTTAAACAGCACCCCAGAACCTTCATCCAGTGTAAACACAATGCTTGTCTGAAAACAATGAACAGTGATCGGTATAGAGAATCTTGTAGCATGATTATGATACAAAAGTCATAGGTGAAAAGGAGCTCTTACCTTAAAGGGCTTATTAGCTTTTGGAATTATTGGATCCCTTGCAAGCACAAGAAAACGACAGATGATTTCAGAATCGTCCTGTACAAGACATTGAAACCAACACATAAGCATTTCTTATTTATGGTAATCATAAAGGCATAATATTTGGCCTCTATTTGAGTAGTTTGTGCATCAACAAATGACAAGAACATGTCTAATACACTATTTTTATGCACATGACTAAACATTTTTTTTGTACTGAATAATTTCTATCTGACAGATCCCTGTCATTGGAAGGAATAACACATATCAAATGCATTGCAGTTGGCTGGTTCCATCAGACACAAAATTTCACAGTATTAATTTAAACCCATTTCAGAAAATTTCAACTCAAAAGGAAATTCATATCCCATATGAGTATATTGATGTCGTTTACCAGTAAAAATTTGTTCAACGGTGTAAAGAGTATATTTGTAGGCACGATGGATGATATATCAGAGGTTAGATAGGGGGCCAGTTGGCAGAAATTCAAAAGCAGATTTGAGCATCCACATTATTCCCAGAACAAAGGAAAACAAACAAGAAAGAAAAAGAGAGTAAAGAAAGGGTCCAAATAATTAGATGGCCTCAGTAAGAATATTCTAGAAGTCTAAAGAACAGGTGAGGTCTTAGCTAATTCCCAACATCATGGAAAATTCAGATATTTCTGTCTTGCAGCATCAATATCAGCAGTGTATTATATGAAATCTGTTAGAGATATAAACCATTCTTGGGCCTCCATGGAACAGCATAACCTTTTAGGGGAATCGTTCTTCAACATGTTGAAAAATTAGAGAAAATACGGGTCTGGATTCTCAGGAAGAAAGTTACAGAGATGGAAATAATCTAGAAAGGCCGTAGGTTGAAGCACACATTGCCTCTGGCCAACACCTATATTTATGCTAAAACAAAGAGTATACGAATGTGTAGCTGTCAATTAATCAAGCTCCATCAATCCCCAATTACTCACCCTTGATTTTAGAGTCAACAATTTCTTAATTCACAAGAGTTTCCCTGATACTTTTTGAGAAATTCTTAAGTGCTCCCGGAATAAGAAAAATCTCATACTCTGTACAATTGAATGTATACAACCTTAGCTATGTGGATCATCACTGCCTCCCACTTTAACTACATTTTTAATGCTATAGTTGAGGTGGTACATATTTAATGGTATAGAGCAAGATATTTTTCTTGCTCTTGGGGCACCTAAAAATTTCTCATACTTTCTATACTCTTAACAAGATCCCCACTGCTTTATAACCAGCACTGGTATCAGTGCACTGTACCAAAGCTAAACTTTTTGCAAATCTCTCTGGTACCATTACCTAGATTTTTGGCCTTCAAACTTCCAGATTATTATAAAGAACTAATATAACTTGCACATACTAACCTCTCAAATGCACACTTGTTGACAATCAAATGAAAGGTAATTAGAAACAAGTAAATTTAAGATTTCTTGCAAACAAAGATGATTGGTTAGGGGTTTTACTTGGATTCTTTCTGCAAGGACATTAAGCCCATAGATTTCTGCAGCTCGAATGCTTGCAATGGCACCAGTATCATACAGACGATTTGAAGCAACATACTAATCTCAAGTGCACATTAAGAAAAACACAGAACAAAATTATTCTCTACTATGTTAGAGAAACTCAAAAGTCACATAAGATATATAGATGGATTACCTGAGCAGCACCAGCTGTATCATCAACATTTTCTCTGGCAACACCTAATTTAGTCAGGAAATTATCACTCAAATCAAGTGCCTGCAAGCAAAAAGCTTTCAATTTTTCACAGCTATAATGTGACAAGGACATATTCAGGTATTTTACAACACTTGCATATTACTCATAGATTCAGCTATATATAGAGAATAAGTTTTAAAACTGGAATAAGCATCTATTTCTTTATTAGGTTGCATAGGATTAGATGCAATGACAATAAGTTTCCAACAAAAGAATACCAATTCTATGCTACCACATCTCAGAAAGAGCCAGAAATGAGCAACATGAAGCCTGACCTGGGAATAACTTAGAACACGTTTTAAGTACTCTGCTCTGACACCAGGCAGAGCTAAAAGGGACAGGTTAATAGCCAACTGCACCTCACCAACAATGTGAAGCCTATGGCGAAGAAGTAAATCGTAGT
The DNA here is from genome assembly GCA_029884605.1 of Ormosia emarginata. NCBI lineage: Eukaryota > Viridiplantae > Streptophyta > Magnoliopsida > Fabales > Fabaceae > Ormosia > Ormosia emarginata. Next base: position 12,120,759 of record JAQQTP010000085.1, on the reverse strand, counting down.
TCCGATGGATGCTTCCCCCGGATGTATTTTCTATTGGAAGGATAACTTTGTCAGCCAGCCATAACTCAACAGCCTGTCAGACAATTTTTTTTAGTAAGAAAATATGTGGGGAGAAAGGGTCAGGATGAGTACACATATAACTTGAGAAGGTCATCCGAAAGACATTGAAGCTCATAAGTCCATGCCTTTAGGGAAACATAAAGTATGTTGAATCGGAAAATGAGAATCATCTTCAATAAATCATATAAAGAATATTACAGATTTATCCGATGTTTTTGCATAAAGAATATTACAGATTATGTCAAACCTTAAAAGCATCTTCAAAATCATTGCAAGGAACTGTTTCACAATTAGGGTAGGCTTTGAGTGCAGCATCCTCACTGTATGATCCTGGTATCCCCTAATTCAGTAATCCAATCAAATAATGAACCATGGGCCTTGAATCACACAGTGGCAACCATCACATATATCATACCTTATATGAAATTCGTACTTTAGCACCATCATCTGAAGCAGCCACAATGTCAGATATGGACAATGGCCCTACAATTAGTAACAAAAACAGTAGTTTAAATGTCAGAGATCTGACAATAAAACTCATGACAAAATACATAATGGTAATGCATATGGTGAAACGATAATGTAATAAGATGGCAAAGAAAACAGAATAGGCCCCGTAACTTTCTAAATGATTACAACTAGTCTGATCATAACAGCACAGCTCTTTAAATGAGTTGATAAACTTTTTCCCAAGATGCATATTAAATTCTGAACAATGTTTCCCAGCATTCAAGAACATGAAAATAATGAGAAATATAAGACTAGTTGAATGAAAGACCCAAAAGAAATAAGCACAAGAACAGATGTGTCAGGAACTTATTCTAGTTGGCAGATGTGATTCTTAATCTATATTTGATAATAACATTATCCCATCAACAAGTTACTTCCTTATATTAGTGAAAAATATAATAAAATAAAAGCTCCCTCCTCATGATTTTCTCATTCTCTAGGGGAGAAAAGAATATCCAAATGTATCATCAATACTGGCTGACTGTGGTCCATTCCCTTCATCCTGTAACCACATTATTTTGCCTGCATTCCTTCAGCCTACTTTGGCTCTAACAACAAATGCTAAAAAGCAGCTGGAGGGGAAAAAAATTATTTTATCCACTCTTTGGCTAAGCATTAAGCAATGTTAACAAAGTTCCTAATTTCAAATCATAAGTTCACTTGGATAAAAGAAAATAACTCCATCTCCAAACCAAATCTTGTGTTTTCTGTACTCTGGGGTAAAGGGTCAATGCTTATATTTTCTCACCCAGGCTCAGTATAAACCTTGCCATGACTTGTAACAAAATAGCATAAGCCACAACCACATCAAGTTCAATAACTAGTATGTACCCAATCATGGTCTTGCAAGTCGTCACCAGAGTAACTTGTGCAAGTTCAATTAATCATTTGAAAACAAACAAAAAAGTACATATTCATTCAGCATTAATATAGAGCAAGTAAGTAAGAATGGAATAAATTAAATCCAATACGGATATTCTATGCTCATAAACTTTCAAAAGGGTTCCTTAAACTATACTCCTACAATCATCTTAAAGAAAGTGAATTGCAGACAATATAGAACCCACTTGGAAGGGAGCTCAAATCTTTATGCAATCCATGGGAGACATCACCACCCCTTTGATCATGATCAACCAACTGCACCATTATCTTGGCTGGCTTCCATGGATTCTCATCCTCCACAAGCCTCATGGCTCTGCCAATAGACAACCCAGAAACCCCACCAAGGAATACCCATTTGCATGCTTTTTTCTGATGATTTTCCCAACTCAATGCAAAAGCAGGGTGTCTGGTCCTCAAATTGTGACAACCAAGTTGAGAACTTGCAAGCCCTGCTACAACAAGAGATTTCACAGCCATGGAGGTCAACGGTTCTCAGTCCCTGTAGTGTGCTCTCTGACACAGAACCATTACAAAATGTGAAGTGCAAGAAACAGAAAAGAAAAAAAAACAAAAAACAAAAAAACACAAATTTGGACCAGGGAATGAAGCAGAGGATCCAAAAGCTTTGGTTCTGTTGAGGAAGATTTGTTCAGAATTGATGATGTAATGCATGCTTGCTCTATGACGCTGTACTAAATAAATAGATAAGAAGGACAAGAATTTGGGTAAGTAAGGAATTGATCTTATTAAAGATTGGATATTCACGAGAAAACGATGGCCAGAATAAAAATTAAGAATAAAAAAAGACTGATCTTCGAGACAAATGCAAACCAATTCCCTGAAACAATGTCATGTTTCACTTTCTTGCTTATGTGGATTTCTTGTAAGTAAATGTCAGTTTCTAACTCTCTATTGCCACTGTTCATTGCACTTGTGTTAGGATAAAATTTAATTTAATTTTTTTTATATTTATTTGATCATTTTATTAATTAAATTATAATATATATTTTATTTAAAAAATATAAAAATAAATATTAATAAATATATATAATAATTTAATTGATAAAATAAATATAATAAATATAAAAAAATTAAATTAAATTTTATCCTTTGTTTTATTACCACTCATATGCCTACTTAAATTTATGATCAATAGTTATAATCAATGTTTTTAAAATATTCGGTGTTAAACTAGTTGAATCATGAATTAGTCATCTATCAATCTTAATTCACATAAAAAATTAGATAAACGATTGAACCACAAAAAATAAGTAAAAAACTAAAAACTAAAAATAAAAATCAATGAATTAATTGGTTGAACAAGCTGATTTTTAATTTAAAATTTATAATTAATTTTTGTAAGAAAAAAATTATATGACTATAATATTAATGATTTAATCACTGATTAAACGTTAAATGAATTGAATTATAAACCACTTATTTTATCATTTTAATAGTTCAACTAATTTTAAAAACATTGCTTATAATAATAATAATTAATTTTGAATATAAAATTATGATCCAAAGCATAAAGCACTTAAATTTTACCCATTAAAAAAAATTGATATAGATGCCTTATGTGATTGAGAAAGAAACTAACAAAGAAATACGAAGTTACTAACTTAGTCGCACTTTATTTATTTTTTCCCATTATATGCTGTTGAACAATATATTTATGTCATGTACTCATATTATACTTGACACAGTCTTTTTTTTTAGTAATTACTCGAACAATTTTGAGTTAAAGTGGCAGTTGGATAAAAAAAATTAAAAAATGACAATTTTAAAATTTAAATATATAATATTATAAATAAAATTTACATGACGTTACAGTTATTTCCATCTGATGGTGGTTGATATTCACTCTAGGACTAATCTTGCAATAGAGGACACGCTTATGACTTAAAGATATAGCATAAGGTCATCGATAAAATGGTAACGTTATTTGTTTATAAAAAATATATTTTTTAATTTATTTATAAATTTATTCTGTATTTTATAAAAATATTATAATTACATATAATTTTTTAATATTTTTTTACATAAATTTATAATATAAATATAATATACATATTTTAAATATACGAATAACGTTATTTCATGTATTCAATTCAAATTAAAAAAGGAAGAGTGAGAAAGAAACAAGTTAGAGAGAGAAAAACTTATATTCAGCTAAGATTATTGATATTTATAGAGTGTAAAGGTGATACCTTTTGGGAGTGCAATCATGATTGTTAAAATTGTGGTGAGATATTCTGTTATTATAATAATCGTCACACCTGTAGCGATGCATATCTAATCTATTAGAGAGGATATTCTAGAGCGTAAGTAGGGGTGTCAAAATGGACTGGTCCGCCTATTCGAGTCAGTCCATTCGGGATCGGGCTATTTTCGGACCGGTTCATTCGGATCATATAAGTTTTGGGTTGACATTTTACTAGTCCATTCCAACCTATTTAACCTTATGTAGTGTTAAAAGAGTGGGCTGTCTTGGCCCATTCGGGCTCAGCCAATTCTAGTTATATAATGTTCGGGTTAGCATTTTGTTAACTCAACCCGTCTATTTTGTCGGACTATTCGAGCCGGCCCATCGAACTTGGCCCATTTTGACACCTCTAAGCTTAAGTAACGCGAATGGGGTTTGTGCCCAAGAAAGAGCTTATCAGTTAGGTCGGGCATAGAGCACATCTATACACTATACAATTGCTGAAGTTTTTTCACTCCTGTACCCGTTACTATTTATAACACGTGTTGGTTCCTGAATAAACGTGAGTTCTTTTTTTTCCAATTTCAAAGTGAGTTCCTCCCCTTTCTCTGTTGGTTATTGTTTCTCTATGGCAAGCTAACAAGAGGAATTATTGCTTCTCTTTCAATGTTTTCTCCTGCATACACTCCATCTCCTGCATACACGCCATCTCCTTTCTCCCTCAATCTTTTTCTCATGCGTACACTCTATCTCCTGCATTTAATATATAACTCTTTTCATCTTTCTCCTTTGTTTCTTTTCTTCCTTTCTTCCTCCCATTTCTTCTTTCTTTTTTCGGCTTTTTTTTGTGCCATTTGGTGAAATTCGAATGGATCCCGAATCTGGATTTTTGTCGAGGTTGAGGTCACCACGGTGGGGATCTTCAGTTCCTTGCAAACAGTGCTACTTTAGCAAAAGAAATGGAAGGGTTGCCGTCAACATGTTCTCATTTGCTCCTCACTCCTCATCTTTTTCAGTCGTCTGCCGCTTCATTTTGTGCCCCTTGGTGGAGTTGAAATGGAACCCGAAGCTGGATGTGGTCGAGGTCGAGGTCGAGGTCATCGCGGAAGTGGTTGAATGATGGCCCTGAAACCCTTTGTCCAGGTAGGTTTTGTTTCCCTTCTTTCTTCTTCTTCTTCTTCTTTGATTTGCTCGCTTTTATTTGTTATGTGGTTATATTCTCTCTCTCTCTCTCTCGCTCTCTCTGAAGCTCCTAATTGCATAATCTTCTCAATTATCTATCGGTGATGTGATGTAGATTGGGGTTTGCTACGTTTTTTTTTAATTGTTTTCTGAACTATGATTTTGTGTTTCTGCCCAACCACCACGCCATTCTATGCTACATTAGGATTGGAGTTGCTTTTGCTCAAACCTTTGTCATTCAAATTTTGTTTCGATTCCATTTTCATTTTCTTCTTTTTCTCATTGTTTGAATTTGTAAAATCCATGTTTCTCTGATCACTAATTTCGCAGCTGGCTTATTAATTTTTAGGGTGTTTTCCTTTCCTTCTCCATCATCAAGCCTGCTTGAAGCTAACACCGAGGAGAATGCATCAGATCTGCCTGTTGGGTATCTTATCAACATTGTTGGCTACAATTTACATTGTATGGCTCTGACTCCCCCTATTTCTTTTTATTGTATGACTTATTTATCACCCAATATGTGTATGCAAGGAAGAAGAATTAAAAACTAGAGGGAGTCCATATAAGTGAATGTAGTTGCAGGTTATCTAAGAAAGGGTATTGTTTTCAAATATTCGTACACAAATTTTCTAATCCTTTTTACATTTGAGGTGAAATTTCCTTTTGATCTTAGACTTGAGTTTTAAATCGTGTTTATGTTTGGGCTATTCATCTTCTGCATTTTAATTGTGTATGAATGAAAAACCTTTGATGCTTCTTTGCTTGAGTGTTTGCATTTAAAGGTGTGTTCGTATTGATTGAGTCTACTGTTATGTGTTTGCATAATGCATTATCGATGCTTTTCTCTTTTGCTAAAAATTTTAGCTTGATGTTTGCATATGTATGTTTTAATGATGAGTAGCAAGTTACAGAATCTGGGAAGAGCAACAAGGTTTTATTACTGATGGAAAACGAGATTTGATTGCATACTTCATATCTGTGGTAAGGATCATTTGAGCTTTTTACTTGATTTTGTTCAATGAACCATTTTGATGTTATTCATCCATTTCTATTCATTTTTCTTATAAGAGAATTTAAAGTCTTCACAATCTTGTGTTAACATTCTTCAGGTTCTACAAAGGAGCAAATGGTTGGATTTGTAGCTTCATTTTAGGGAGACAATGATAGTTGGTTCAGGTTGGTTCCTCCTACCTTTTCAGCATCTGATCAATGGATGGTGGGATAACTGATGTAATTTATATGCACAACTTTTTTAGACATGGGTTTAATTATCCATTTTATAATTTGTGCTAATTATCAGTTCCTGATTGACAGTGCTTTCATTTTGGTTTTACTATTTTCTCCTTCAAGTTTATAGTTCTATGTAAGTGTTAGGTGCTCACTATTTTAATTTTTATTTCTTTCCTATTTTGCTGGCTTGATTTGTAAACTTCTTTTTTCTTTGGATAATATAAATATGTTGCTTCAATTTGTATTGTTGATGGTGCTCTTTGGATTGAAGGCAATACAGCCTCTAGATTTTTGTTTTTGTTTGGTATTGCCTGAATGTGTTCATGGATGAATGTTGCTAATCCATCTCCCCCGTCTTCACTCTTTGATTCCTAATTTTTTGTTTACTGTGACTTTGGTAGGTGGGTTTATGCTTTATGAAATGCTAAAATTAATAGTTATTGAAGTCAGTGAACCAATCTCTCGAGTGTCTACCATTGTCCCATTTCTCTTGAAAAGTATATTAAGGATTGAAAACTAGGGACGTATATAGTATAGAGCAAAGTTTTCAGTTTTTTATTCTCTGTTTCACATTTTCCCTTAATCCTTCTTGCCTTTCACTTGCAGTTTACTAATGAGCAGTCTGTTTCTAGAACTGATTAATACTACTGCTGCTAATGATGATTATGATTGTTAGAGTGATAATGGGGACGTTGCCTTGAATGCTCGCCTCCTATCCACTCTATTGAAGAAGTCCATCAGGTATTCCTTTTTTGTTTTTTGTTTCACTAATTTATTTTGCCTGTGAAGCGAAAAATTGAATTTTCATTTCTGACTCCTTGCAGTAATTTCTATTTGTTCTGGAAAAATGATGTTCTACCTAAATGAGAAGACAGTGGGAAAAAAAATAGTTGAGTTATGTAAACTTGAAAATGGTTCTGATTTCTTTTGTGGTTTTTGTGGTCACCAAATTTTTTTATGGCTATTGTTATTTTTATTTTCTATTTTAACTAATTCTACATGCCAACAGCTCAACTAATTATATTTTCTTTATTATCACAATGATCTATCTCGGTTGGTAGAGGTATTATCAAAGTTTGACATTATTTTGAACCCTCGAAGATTCTGGTGCCTGGTAGGACAACTTCACACTTTGACAAGGTATGCCATGAATTATGTAAGTTTTATCTCTAATTACAATTATATAATGAATGAGTAAAGGTGAAAGTCGTCAGGTTGGTCGGTACTTCTTAAAATATAGTTTTGGTAGAAAAACTATGTAAGAAGTGGAGTTTGGACAAGGTTTGAGGATAAGCAGTCGGAAAGGTTAGGCATAAATGTGGAGTGTGTTTGAGGGAAGAGGAAAGGAGCATTTGGTGTTGAAGGCTGTTGATGTGTGGTCAGTGTTCACTCAGTTATACATGTGTAAATATGTTTGCAATCAAATCCTTAAGTAGCAATGAAATCAATCATTTGCACAACCTTTACAGCATTGCATAGTGCATACTCCTCTAATTTCATAATGATTTTTATATAGAATAATATTATATTTTGTATTATCAATGATCATAATTCATATTCTTATTCTTATATTAGACATATGGAGACCCTTCTATTAACATAAACTTCAGAATGTTTTATCATATTATGGTTCTGTTTTCTTCTTGATTAATCAGAGTATTTCATTTTGTTCTTCAAGTTTTTTTTTCTAATTTTTATCATTAATTTGATCTGAAAAATGCCCTCTAAATTTGTATTTTGATCCTTTTGTATCTATGTGTGATCTGTACACCACAATTTACTTGACATGAGTTTGGCTGTTGAAATTTAAACACAAATAATGGTACTTGAAGGTTAAGTTATGTATAGTATGTTTGTTTGTTTAGCTGACCATGTACATTCTTCTTTTTTTATTCTCTTTCAAAGAATTAAGCAAGAGAAAAGATTGCTAATTTGTTTGGTTGCCACATAGGAACTAAAACTGCTTCATGTTGAGTGAAATGGGTTTCTACATTTTTTTTGTTTTGCTCTTCCTTTTTTGATTATTTTCTTTCATGGGTGCCCCCGAGTTGGTGGCACTAGGGTTTGTTGTTAAAGGTTAAAATAATGTTCAGGTTTTGGAAGGTTGAGTGTGTGGTGCTTGGTGGTGCACAACAGTAGCTGAGTGGTAGTTCCACTGACATTCTAACTTGTTGTCCATATAATCCACCTCCCCTGTAGGCGTAGTTCCACCATAGACAGTGTGGTCACCATGTACTTAGTGACGCTATTTTTTGTATTAGTCAGTGGTTGCTGACTTTTCTTCCACGATAATTGGATTGATTTTGTTAATGGGTGGTTGCTTTTGCTGTTAGTTGTGCTGATTGTTACTGTCATATTGTGTTTGATGTTGCTTATATGGTCTCTTAACTTCCTAATACAAGATAATACCCATTTTTTTTATATTTGATATGTTGCGTGTGGTTCGGTAAATTATTTGATGGAATATCATGCATTCCGGTGATTCAGTGTGTCCATGGCCATTACCGGTGTGTCCATGGCCATTACCAGTGATGTCACATATTTTCATCATGGTTGTTTGGGAGATTCAAGTTGTGTTAGTTATTTATTTTTGCAATTGATGATGGATTTCAACCTTTGATAAATTTTAGTTGAATTTAATGAATTTGGAAGAAGGTTGTGTAAACTGAACTCTTGAATATTAAATTTCAAGTTTATTATGTAGTCCACGAATCACCTGTTGTCCTTATAAAATAGAGGTATCTTGTTATTTTTCTCCCGTACAAGTACCCCAAAAGCATATATGTTTCCTTTGATAGCAAGATCATATGCCTCAACAAAATTTGGAATAACACAAACAACACCAACGATTACATTAGACTCTTTGGAATTTGTATTTGAGGCTCATCCTGTTGAGCAAGGATTTTGAGGTTATAAACTCTTAGAAAAGCTATTTCATCTTTGAGTAATGCTTCAAATGTTTTCTTGAATATCAAAGTAAATGATATTGAGAGCATACAGCAACCTCTAGCTATGGTATCAATAAAGTGGCTTCTGTCATAATTGCCGGCTATATTTGTTGTACGTAAATGATATTGAGAGCATACAACAACCTTTTTTGCTAAGATGCATGGGCACATTAGATCCACACAGTTACTCAGAAAAATTTAAAGTGTCACTTTAGAAATTTGATATTCTAACTTGGAAACATCTCTTTTTAGAATTGTTTGTGCTTCATAGGTAATAACTAATAAGTTTGCAGCTCATCATCTCAGCATTGTGCCAATGCATGTTCATCATTCAAATAAGAAAAAAAAAACACAAATATAGGGTAACGGATAACCTCATAATACGATATTTTTTTCTAGAGTTTGTACCTTTTTTGCATTGACCTCCTTGATTTTCCTTGGGGGAAAGATGTTCCAATCTGTGTACATGCTTCCAGAATCTCTTTCTTGATTATCAACAAGGATACTATCAGAGCCATCAGACATTAGAATAAATGTATAGACATCAGTCAATTTGTCTGTTTCACATTGTAGATCTTTTTAAATAGGGTAATTTTGCCCCTGGTAGGATAACACAACATGGAGCTTCTTGGTCTGTGCACATATATCCGGTCCAAACATCACACTGCATTAAGCAAGATCAATCAATTGACTTTGCTCTACATGATCTGTAATGCAGAGAATATAGTTTGCATATTTTATTCATACAAGGCAAGTTGTAAGATAGGGTATAAGTTCACACTATTATCTCCCTACTTAGCAATTAGAACCATGGGAACTACACTACTTAAGCAGAGCACTGCGTTTACCATGCCTTCCATTTACAAGCATTATATAAATATCTTAAATTTTATAAAGAGCAGCAAATAATGTTATCTTCCTTTTTTCACCATGTCCCCTAAATAATCATGTAAGGCTATGTGAGAGTTATCTTGCTGCCAACATGAAAGAGCATCCGCTTTTAGTGGAAAGGCAATTACCTAAAATCACATAATTTTATACATTTTAAAAGATAATTTGCACACCTGAGGTAAACTTATCAAGAGTCAAATTTCTCCAACTTACTTTTTTAGCTTTTATTTTTTAACAATGTTGTTGAAGCTTCCTTTTTTTTATTCATGGACAGAGTTACATGCAAGTATTTTTTTTAAAAAAAAAAAGGATAAATAAGGTTAACTGACCACCAAATAGCAACTGTACCTGCATTAAACCTGTCAATACTATAACAGGTAGGTGTAGAACTTATATAGGGTTTTCTTGCTCTATGCTTTTGGTTTTCCAAAGTTGGGTCTCAACTGTCTCAAGCTAACCATAGATGATACTGATAGATGCATTCCTCTTCCATATTTAGCTGAAGTTGGGAAAACAGAAATCACTATGATACTATCAGTTTGGCTATTGGCTGCTAGTGATTATCTTAGCCAAGTTTGCAAACTGGCAGGTGTGGCGATAATGTATCATAACAGAGGCTTTAGCCCCGCCTTTGCCCCCCACCCTTTTAATTTTTATAAACATATTATATGTCAACTTTTTTTTTTAATTTTCGTTGATGGCCTTCTCCAAGCAACTATTTTTAAAGCTTCTAGCTCCGGCACTGCAAACTGGGTCTGCCTTACTTTTTATGTTCATAATTCCTCCCAAGTTAGCTATTATTAGGTTGTATGTGCATTAATTTTTCCACTTATATGATTCTATTCTTATTTTTTAAATCTGATGATTCTATGGTTGTAGATTTGACATTTTCTCATTGTAAAGGAAACTAGCAGACAAAGTAATAGCAACTGGATTCTTAGTGTAGTTGTTGATCTTCTGTATGGTGAATATTATGATTTTGATAATGCTGAATTTGATAGAGAATCATGGGCAAAGACTCATGGACCAGTTAGTTTACTGCTCAAGGTTACATTTTTTAAATATCATGTTCAGCATATGATTGCAAAATACCAATATATATATATATACACGATTGCATATGGCCTGGTCAGTTGTTAGACATTCTTTCAGTTTTACCCTTACCACATGTTTATGCAAGTCAGTAAGTGTAATCTCGAAATTGAATGTTCTATGCATACTTTTGATATATTTTACTTATAGGATAAGGGATGTGAAAACACCAAACCTATTATTGCTGCTCTAAAGAGTAAAGGTGTTACTTCCATAGGGGCTGCAGGTTTCTATTGGGGAGGTGAGTCATCTCACTATGAACATAACTTTGATCTCAATTAGTAAAAAAATAAAATTAAAATTTCACCCCCCCCAAAGAAGCCATAATTAAGGTCTCTTTATATTGCCAAGAAATCTTGGAAAAGGGTTAGCAGATCATGTAGAATAATTGAACATATCAACTTTGTTCCAGGGATTGTGGCTGCAAAATTAGCAGGTTCCAGTGACATTGAGGCTGCAGTCCTGTTGCATCTCGGTCGAATGTCACATGATGATATTAATGGTAAACTTTTGTTTGTCATCTAATTCATGTAAGTAAAAGTACTGTAATGGCCATTTCAATTATGTATTTCTTCAGAGGTACGGGTTCCTATTGCTATATTGGGAGCTGAAATTGACAATCATTTGTGATCCTTTTCTTTTAGTTAGCCAAAATCCAAATATAATACATAATTTTCAAAATATGATTTTAAGTTTTTATTTATTAGTAAAGTAATATTCTGATTGTCCCTGTAAAAACTTTTTTATCAATTTCTTTATACTTAATAAAATTACGATCTTATAATAGAATTTTTTTGTTTAACAAGAAATAAGCTTTTGTTATTAGCTAATAAATTACATTATTTTAAAAACAATGTAGATAGTATCTTATATTTGAAGTCCAAATTTGTTTTCCTTATGTTTTCATTTACTAGGTCCAATCTGAGATGTAAATCATAGCTTTACCATCAACCCAGCTTTAGAATTTTTATTTTAATATTTTACGTGGTTGCCTAAAGAAAAGAAAAAAGTATACCATTGTTTAAAAAAAAAACGTTCGCTAGAACAAAAACACAAAGTTTAAGCAAATAAATTACTCTTACCCAAAACTTAAAAACCTTATTTCTACCCAATTAAAACAAAGCAAAGCTGACACAAAATAAGAAATAATAAAAAGGATTTTGGAAGGTCCAATAGAGACGCCCGATGTTATGCCCCTCTAAATGCCTAGGTTTCTCATATTCCTATCTTCCCACAACGGTGTTATCGAAGAGTTTCACAGTGGAGGAAAATTGCAATGCTGATAAAACAACTTTTCTTTTTATTGATAATTTCCTCAGTCCTCCATTATTTGCACCGTCCTCTACTACCAAGGCAACGCTTCAAACTTCCCACCTGCGAGTTCTAACTCACCCACAAGTTTTTCCTCCAGGTATGTAACACCTTCTCCAGATATGCGTGGGCTGAAATTTTGTAGTTTGATCACCATTAGTATGAATGTTGAAAATTAGGTGTTTTTTTAGGATCATAGTATTAGTCGTGTTCCCAAAACAATTATCCATGTATTTGCAAAAAGAACAGGAAACCAAATTATGGATGTTTTCAGCTTCCTTCAATAGAAAAGGAGGTATTATGCTATTTTAAAATAACATGTGAATTATCTAATATGGAATGAACACCACGTAATGAATTTTAAGGAAGGAGATAGTATCTGATAATTAAAAAAATAGGTGTACTATGGAATAGAAGGCATGTTTGAAAAGTATGAACCAGATTAAAGAGGTTATCCATGTTCCCAAACCAATTATCCGTCGTCACACACTTAATTCGTTCTTTTTGTTCACCAATTCGGGGCTGTTTTAACTTTTTATTGTTTAATGAACTATATATTATCTACATTCTTTGACTACCATTATTTGATTGGTCTGTTTCTTTAAATTCTGCTTATAAATGTTTTGCATCATAAATTGAATTATCCTATGTCAAATTTGTTCTGTTATGAAATAATTAATTGCCAACATGCTATTAAAAAAATGTACTGCTTGTCCCAATTTAAGCAAAATTGGTCAGACTTAGTATTATGTACTGATGATAATAACTCTGCAAGCGGCTCTGTAGAAAAGATGATGGCTTTCAGTCACTTGAGTTATCTTCAATTAAACTTCAATACTGAAAATAAAACAAATAAAAGGCAAGTAATTTGGGTTACTGGACAAGAAGTAGTGCTACCAAATAAACCTTCTAATAATACCTACTCCACTCACCTGTGACTCCTTCAGCTTAAGGTCTCATACACGATTGTTTTTCAACAGAACTTCTTTCTTTCTTTATTACCAAAATAAACAAATGAATTCGAATTTAGATAGAAGAAATGAGAGTTAAGAGTGGGAGGGAGAGTTGCATGTAAGTTTAACCATCAGTTTTGAAGGTTGGAATCCAACATCGACTGATTTTTCACAAGTCTGGCCCTAGACATGTTATTAATTATACCTTGCAAGCTCGATAGAAAGAGTCTACATAATGTAAATATGGTGTAATCAAGTATGTATGGTTATTGCTGTGTAATTATAAACTATTTCTGTATGGTACAAATAAACTTACCTACCATGTATAAAGACCAGTGTTCACCCCCCTTGAACTAATATTTACCAATAATTTGATCAAATTAATTGAAATCTCAACCCATTCAATAATTTAAAGGTAAATACACTATTACTTATTTTTTAAAAAAACTCAATATAAGTAACCCTTTTCTTCTTTTGTATAGGGTTTTGGTGTAAGACATGAAACTATCAGTCCTGCTTCTGCAAATTCATTGTTATGTTCATTATTCACCTGTTTCTTGGTGGGACTATCAATCTCTGAAATTAATGGCATTTATGCTGTCTTTAGTTGGCTTGTGCACAATGAATTGTTATGGAAATATGGGTGATGTTTTTTGGCTGTGTCAAAGAGGAAACAACATTTGTTACCACCTTAGTAACAATTTTGAACTTATAGTTCAAAGAGGAACTCAACTTTATTTAATCTTTATTTACCCCTACTGACATTATTATAAATTATTTATAGCAAATACAGAAGAAATATCATAAGAATAGTATTTACTACATAATGCTTCTATTGCATTCATGGTGGTTGGTTTGTGATTCACACCAACTGTTAATATGTCGTTGTCTTTGTTCAATAGTGTTTGTTATGTTGATATTTTTCCTGCTTAATTAAATTAGTTGTTTGTCACACTTATTAATTCCTTTTGAGCAATTTACAGTATTTATATATTTGGTTCTACGTTCACATCATTTTATTTTGTTTGATTAAACTATTTTTCTTCTTCTATTAAATGTCTGTATGGTATGAATATTTTTTTTAAATAGTGTGTTATATGTTTTGATTAGCGACTGTATTATACATAGCTTTGTATGAGAAATGGTTCATGGTACTTCAACATCCTGTCGGAGAAGGTTTCCAATAGCTGTTGAGGTCTATAATGTGTTTGCAAAGGTAGTAAGTGAAAAATAGTTTTAACTTTTTCCCCCTTATTTTAAGATTTGAAAGGTATATAAGATTAATTCTCTTAAAATGCTTTATTACTTTCAAGGGTTATGGTGTTCTACCTTTGAGCATCACATCTGAATTTGGCTCTCAGCTAGGTCGTAAACCAACCATCAGTGCTGATGATGGACAAATCTATCGTGTCCGATTTGAAAAAACTTTAGATAGAGGGTTGTTAACATCTGGTTAGTGTCTCTTTGTTCAGCAAATCAATCTGATTACAAAAAATAAGGTTATTCTACATTATGTTGGCAAATCCTACTTTTTGATTAAGTCAAGTGACCACGAAGGAAAGAGCAATGACTGTGACGAAGAAATGGACAATTCATCGGTATTTTCGGAGACACCTCCATTGATGCAGGAAATAATAAGCCCGTATAGTGCTAAGAACCATCAGGTTGGATACTTTTTTAAAATATTGTTATTGTTTTTATGTCATAGATAGATTTGTATTGTCCATTATTCTTTACATATTAGTTATAATATTTCTTATTTCGTGCATTTCTGTAGCAGCATCTGCCTACTGGATTTGTTCAATTCTGCCTCAATGTTAACCTGAACTTGATCACTTTGATCGTAAAGGATGGAAGGAAGTGGGAATGTGGACTTTACCTTTCTAAAGGGAAACCTAGCAAAGTGACAATCACTGCTTGGATGGAACACCTTCTGCTCTGATTTGCGGCTAAAAGGAAGAAACAAGATATTTTTTGAAGTACTTGATGGACAGCAGAATTTACTTCGTGCTCTCATCCCTTGATGTTGATTAAGTAGTTCAATTGTTGTTTTGTTGGTTGTGCAAGACTTTTTGGTTTTAAGCTTATAAATCAAATAGGAAAAGTTATGGTTGAAGGTAAAATGTACACATTTTTGTGATGATTTAAAAATGGTTTGAAGAACCTGCCATTTTATATATGGATTTCATATTTTCTTATACAAATACAAATTTTACTGTGCACTACTAATATTAAATTTTACTTACTGCATCGTAGTTAATAATGTAAGCAAGCCATGATAATATTAAAACATTCAAACAGAGGAAGCATAGGTCTTTTTGTGAAGATGGTTGTGTTCATAAGAAATAGGTTAAATAAGAATTCTTTGCATTTCTTTGAGCCACATAAGGTATAGTCTGAAATTTTTTTTAAAAAAAATCTAATGTACCTAATTAAATTGTCTACCGCATAAGCACTTTGATAAATTTGAATACAATTTCAATGCAACTATATTTTCACATCTGCATATACGTAATTTAATTTAGCAACCCAAATATATATATAACAATATTTGTTATATTATCAAAGTTCCAAATCACATTGTTGTTTGGATTTAGTGTATTTGCTGTGCCGTGCGTTGCACGGGCTTCAGCACTAGTAGGCGTACAATCCAGATGATCGTGTGGAGTGTGTGGGGTTGAGGTATGATTGGAGGTTAAGGTACCTTAGAGTATTGTTTTGAGCATCCAAGATCGGCCAAGGTCGAGTATTCGTTCAAGGTTTATGGGCTTGATGGGTCAAGTTCATTTGGTTAGTCTTATTAAGCCTGGTACGTACAGTCCAATAGTCCACTTCCATCTTCCATTGCAACTAACCATTTTTGGGTATACCTAACACAGTTTGACTCAACAACTTTATTCAGAAATCATAAGTTAATTTTGTGCCACAATTTCTAGGATGAGCAGACCTCATTTCCCTTATAAACGAAGGAAAATGAAACAATATTAATTAATTCCCTTTCCATTGTAGTTGCATCAGAATTTGGTTTTATTTTCTTTTCACAAGCATACAAAACATGCAAGGAGATTTAATATGTGATAACTAATGAATTCACACGAAGAGAAAGATTAACCTAAAATTTTGATAGGGATAGGAGTGGGAATAAATAACTAATTTGATTAAATTATCTAATAAAAATGTTTTTAAAAATTTAAAAAAAATGAAGGAGAAATGACAGTAATATAGATTCTTCCTCAGTTCAAGGGTGTCATTCTTATACTTTTTTAGAAGCTAATGCATGCGCCAATCTTCTATATATCCTAATTGAATTCTTCTTTTAAGTCACAGAAAACAAAAGTTGACTTATTGTTCTAGAGAAAGAAACAATTCACAGAGAGTTTTTGTAACTTTCTCTAATGTATGCTGTCTTTTTTTTTTTTTTTGGTTCATAATATGCTGTTGACTTCTAAATAGTTGGATTCACGAGTTAACAGAAAGAATATATAATTTGGCATTCAAGTTAAGAAAATGAGCAAGTCCTTTAACTAATAATTCAAGGTTGAAGAGTTTTAGAAAATCAAGCTGAAACAGTAAAACTTATTGTTCTTTTAATCAGTACACATTACCCAATAATCAGATTTTTATTTAACCCAGTCTTGCAATCACTGTCCAAAGTTATGGATGGACAATGATAAGTTACTATTACAACCCAATTAATGGAATTGGAATCCTTAGCCGAAAAGAAACCACTCAGACGATCAGAAATTAATCATGAAGAACACAACCACAAAAATTTGTCAAACATGAAAGAGATAGCTATTGACCTCTCCGGATGGAGTTTCACACGTCCAAACAAGCTCTCGGCATCCACAACTCAAGATATAAGAATAATTTGTAGGAGCTGAGTTAGGTGGGTAGGTGTTGAGAAATTATTACATATTTTTTAAATAGTAATAATTGTATGTTTTTTTTTAAAATATTTATCATTAATTTTAAATATATTCATATAGATTTTAAAGAAAATAACTTAATAATAAAAATTCTTATAAAACATATATTTATTACTGCTCTAGAAGCATATATTGTATAATTTCTCTGTAAGTGCTTCCCCAAATATTTGTGACTGTGTGTAAATGAAAATTCTCAGAAAATTGCGGGTACTCCACAGTTTTGGCCGGTTCGTGACACTCCAACTGCAAAAATAAATTTCCATTACTCTTATATATAGTTATAACAAATGAAGTTAGTTATTCTAAGGTGGAAATGTAATTTTAAAATTTCCAAAAACATTCTCATTTATTATAATTTTTATTTTAATTTATTATCATTATCTTAATCAATAATCTTTAATATCGCATTTTTTTTTATAAAAAAAGTTTGTGCTGGTTTAACCGCATGAAGTCGTGCCCATAAGGCCATAACACATAATAATATTCATACGGCAGAATAATATTTTCTTTCTCCAAAGTACTTTTGATATTTACAATAAAACCCTTAAAAAGATCCAAAGACAGTCATGACACAAAATATTTAGTGGATTTAGTTTAATATATTATTAATTATTAATATAAAACTGCTTTATACTGTCATTTAATTATATATTATTAAATTATCAAAAGAGTTTGATTAGCACAACTATTACATAAAAAATCTAAATATGTTATTGATATATCACTACATTATTAAATAATAATGTAAAAAAATCTTATATAATAATACATTAAATTTAAACTAATATTTAGTATTTTAGTTTTGAACCCCTTGTTATAACTCCGTGATCACCACCTTAATTTCATCATCATACCAAAATTTTTGCCCAATTTAGAGTCGGAGACTATAGAGGATGATATGCCCTTTTTTCCTTTTTTAAGGTAAGGATGGCTTGTCCATTTTTGAATAAAGTGGTATCTTGTTAGAACTCGAGTAACCCAAGTTCGAGGCTTGGAAGAGTTGGGGGTAGGGCATCCCCTATAACTAGCTATAGCACAAAATTAATTGGGGTCCAGGGAAGAAATCAAAAGGCATGTATAATGTGAAAAATAAGAAATTCAGAGACTTTAATGTATTGAGAAATGCTACAAGGATAATTATCAGAAAAATAAATAAAAAGATAATTAATGTATAAAATTATTAATTATATACATTTATATATACATTTATATATTGTATGTAATATTATATAAATTTATTTATAAATTTTAAAAAATAAACTTTTATACAAAAAAAATTATAACACAACCCCATTCTATATTCTCCTTAAAAGGCATTGCCCGACTGTCAGTGGTCCAGAATGGTGGGTGTAATTCATAACAACTTAATTAATATGTATATATGTATCGGAGGGTATGGAAATCAGTCTCTATCTCTCCAACCTTATGTTTCGTGTAAAATGATGATTCTATATTTTTTTTGTACATATTTTTTTAAGAATATGTAATTAAAAGAGAAAAAAATAATAAAAAAAATAAATATAATAAATAATATTAAATAAAATATAAAAATAAATATATACACTATTTATAATAAAAATATCAAAATTATATATTTCGCCTCAATGTAAGTATCCATGCAGATGAAATTCCAATAAAAAATCTCCGTGTTTTAATTCATTGGAGGCCATATTTTGTTGTGATTTGCAAGGCACATTGGAAATTTTGATATACGAGTACGTGGATGCCAAGCCACTAGAGGTTGTAATAGTATACACTATAGAGAAACATTTGGCGAATTTTTTTTAAGTATTTTTTGAAATTGAGGAGGAAAATTAATTAATATTAACCTTGTGGAAGACAGAAAAGTGGTTGGTTCGCCAAACAAGAGTTGTCTACAATGCTAAGTTAACTGTATTAAATTAAAGTTCAAATTTTAAAAAAGATAATTACTGAAAAGACCTTTTAATAGTGAGAGTATCCGAAATTTAGTCTCATGAAAATACATAATAAAAGCCAAAAAAACGTGTACATGTACATTATTAGCACAAGCCGGTTTGGTTTTGACGATTTAATCCTCTTTGCTCCCCCACAGGCTGCAAAATAGAAGACAGATCTCAAGGAGAAAGGGTGCAGCCACCCTGAACAGCTTGCTATCTCACAGATCATGGAAACAAACCAAACTGATTCTTCATCAATTATATATCCTAACCCTTCTGTTATGCTCTTTTGCTTTCTCTGAAAGATTATGGAGAGGAAGGAGATTACGAAGATGCATAAAAAGATCAATCAAGGTACTTGTGGAGATGGGTTAGATGGAAAGGAAAGGAAAAGAGAGCTAGCGAGCTATTGATAAGGGTCAGCGATGGAGGTGTGGTGATGGGGAAGTGCTATATGAAGCACAAACCAAGGTATTGGCGCGCCTCAATTTGAAGACATGGTTATTATGAAAAGCAGCCATGTAGTTTGATTGAGCCGCGTCAATATCTTATTTTGCACTTTTTTCCATCTCCACCCACCAATCTCAAACGGCGGTATGTTTATTCAATGTTCTTCTCTTTTTCTTCTTCTTGTTCCTCTTATCTCTTCCTCGTATCTATATATGTTCTTTCTCTTCTGCTATTTTGTTTCTTATAGATGCATACAACCCTGCTTCTCTTTCTGCACTTCTATATAAAGCCAAATAATTAAGCTTTTCATCTATCACTCCTCGCATACGTGAATCATGAAAGGCAAGCATATATGTAGATATAAGGTATACTTAGATTATATGAAGCGATAACCATAAGTTTAGTTGGTGATATTATTAATTATACTATATATTATTGATCTCAATCAAAATAAAGCAAACCAAAAACCCAAAAATTTGCGGGGATTAATTGGAATTAGGACGCGAGGCGAATCAATTAAGCAGAACTGCAGAAGACATATATTAAGTTTGATGGGGGGAATCCATTTAAGAATAAGAATGAGTGACTGAATGACTATATGCCTATTGTCAACAGATAGATCGATGTGTATGTGTGATCTTCATTATAGAATCCCTAGTCTTTTTTTTGGTTACAATAGAATTCCTAGTCTGGTTTGCTTGTTACTAACCTTTCTTCTCTACCTACATGTAGGTATTTTTTTTGTCGCTTTCTCCATTTCTAATTTTATCTTTTATTGATTTCCAAAGAAATATATTAATTTTAATAAATTGGAATTGGATAGAATAGAAATGATAATCCTGAACCTAAACATCACCGCCATTAATATTCCAAACTTACAGCTTCTCTTTGAGAGAGGTAGAGTTATACGGCATGCATATAGCCTTTTATTTTTGTTGGCTGAAAATATGGCATGCATTTAGCCAGTTTAACAATTATATGACGAAAAATGAATACACATAATGCATATAAACGTCAGCAGTAGATAAAATTGGCGTATGATCAGGTCGGCCATCAGAGCTTGCACTAACCATTATTATATTGTATTATCTGAGACATAAAATACTAAGAAACCTATAAATGATATAGCTAGGTGGTAGCATGACGGAGATTGTGATTGATTTTATAGTTAATTGATTAATGTGATTGAGATTGTAATTGATTATGTATATAATTTTATTTTATTATTTTTTTTGTATAGCAACCATCTTATATAAATAGAGATTAACTCTCTTGTATATAATTCGTTTAAAAATATACATATATTCATAACATTTTTCTTGTTATTTTTGTTTCTAACTTGGTATCAAAGAGAGCTTAGACTCTCAGTCCAATCCTTCTGCTCATCGTCACCGTTTTCTACTGTCGTCGTTCTCGCCGTTAACACCCATACTGTGCTTCCAGTTGCCACCATCAATGGGAACTCACTTTGGTCCAGCCATCAAGCTCCAATCGTGTAGTCAACATCGCTCTAGACCGTCGTTGTCCTTGCTCTGTCACCGCGTGCTCGCCCCTCTGTCACCATCGTACCACCTTGAGCCAAAATCTCTCACCGTTGCCGTTTCTGGTTTGTCGCTAACTGGACCTCCATTTTTTACACCGTTGGCATCGATAGAACTGCTGTCTGCTGATCTACTGGCTATCAAAATTTCATCGTCGTCAACTGTTGCATGCGTCGTCACACGCCACAATCCCTTTCTACGTGTTTGTTTCACGCACTATACTACCTACTTCGTGTGCCGACTCTGGGGCCCAGAATCGCTCGGCGATTCGAATCCATTTGACATGGCAAGTTGACATGGACGTGACGCAACCTAAGTTGCCTATGTGTCCCTTGTGCGGACATGGCATTGACGTGTCTTGCTAAAGTGGCACCAGACCTTCTTTCCAAGGTTTTTTTTATGAAATCTTTCTATTTTTTAGGTCCTTTTCTGTCAATTCAGCCCCAAAAGTACTCTTTCTTTGCTATTGTTCTTCTCTGCTACTATGAAAAAGTCTGATGTTGCTCAACTCATTGCAGTTTTACTCAATGATTCGAATTACACCTACGAAGTTAAGGTCATGCATGGCTTTCTGAAAGGTCAAAGACTTTGGCAATATGTCACAAATGATATTACTTGACTTGTCAAAGTTGAAGATGACATTGATGAGAAATTTATTAACAAATTAGAATATTGGGATAGCAAAAATCATCAGATTATCACGTGATTTCGTAACACCTCCACTTCTAGTATTCATCTGCAGTTTGGACACTGCAAAAGAGGTATGAGATCATCTAAAGAATTAGTATACAATTTTTGATTTGTCTCATCAGTATCAACTGCTGAAGGAACTCAACAGTCTGAAGCAAGAGCTAGACAAGCTGTGTATGAGTTTTTAGCTCGGATGGAAGCTATCTGGGACCAGCTGATTTTGTGTGAGACAACCTTTAAGCATGAAAATGATGCTAAGTTGTATGAGAAATACCATGATTGCATCAAGTTCATCCAGTTTCTAATGGCTCTCACTGATGACTATGAGTCTATTCGAGCTTCTCTACTACATTAGGATCCCATACCAACACTTGAGGATGCCCTTCCTCGTATGAAATCATAAGAAACTAAATTGGGTCTTCTTCGACCTAAAGTATATTTGACCTTTGAAGTTACTTATCAGAAGAGCAAATTGTCTCGTCACTGCCGTAAACCTGGTCATGCTCTTCATGAATGTCCCACCATAGAGTGTTGAACTTGTAAAACGAAGGGTCATATTGCTCCTAACTACCCCTCTCTGATATGCAAATACTGTAAACTTTTAGGATATTTGATTGAGCAGTATCATACTCGTCCACCAAAACCTGATCGGAGTAAGTTTCAACCTCATCTCAATTCCTCCTCTAAGCCTGTGTTTGCAGCTTCAGTTGCCGATGATGTCTTTTTCTCTGTTTCCCATATCTCTCTTTCCACTATTGATCTTTAGTTTTTTTCTTAAGCAATTCATTTCTCAATTTGGTAACACTTTTACTGCCTTAACAACTACACTAGGTAATAACTGTTGGTATTTTGATTCTACATGCTGTAATCATATGAATTTCTCATCACATGCATTTTCTTCCCTTTCCTCTAGAGATATTATTCATTCTATTCATATTGCTGATGGGTCTCTTATAAAAGTAAGTCATAAGGGTCACATCTCCCTACATACCCTTACCTTATCAAACACTTACCTTATTCCTAAATTAAACTTTAATCTCATCTCTGTTGGCCAATTATGTGACCTTAGTTATATTCTTACATTTTCCTCTACTGGTTGTTTTGTGCAGGATTCACAAATGGGGCAGATCATTAGGAATGGTTGTAAAGTTGGACGATTGTTTGAGCTCACTACCCTCCATGTTCCTTTGTCTCATATGTCAACTCTCTGTGTTGCTTCTACTTTCTTTCTTCTTCAGCTGTGACATTAACGTCTTGGTCACAATACTCTTAGTAAATTACATCTTCTCATTTTTCAAGGTGTTTTAGGGTCTATTAAAGAAGAACATTTGCTTTGTACTTCTTGTCAAATAACTAAACGATATGTCTTATCTTTTAATAAAAGTACTTCTATTTTTGTTTCTTCTTTTGATCTTGTGCATTCTGATGTTTGAGGTCTAACTTTTACACCCACTATGGGAGGTTG